>OY728135.1:271009167-272209167 GCA_963277665.1 Viscum album
ATAACCGACGTGGTAAATAAATCGGTAGGGGTTTATCACGTCGGTTTTTTCAAGAACCGACGTGATAAACCGTTCCCGGGCCTTTTATCACGTCGGTTCTTAATATAACCGACGTGCTAAAATGCCTGGGAATCGATTTACCACGTCGGTTATTGGATAACCGACGTGCTAAAACGTTTCCCCGGCCTTTTTATCACGTCGGTTATTTAAGAAACCGACGTGATAATAGGCCCGGGGAATGGTTAATCACGTCGGTTATGTCATACCCGACGTGATAAACGATATCCCATGCGTTTTATCACGTCGGTTTAGAAATAACCGACGTGATAAACCCCCCCCCCCCCCCCCCCGCGCATGTTTAGCAGGTCGGTTATATAATAACCGACGTGCTAAACCCCCCCCCCCCCCCCACCCGCGGTTTATCACGGTGGTTATATAATAACCGCCGTTATAAATCCCCATCCCCCATCATTTTTCACGTCGGTTATTAATGAACCGACGTGATAAACACCGTGATGTTAGGGATGTTACGTCGGTTTTAAATAACCGACGTAAAAAACGTTATTTATAACATCGTCCGTAATAACGTCGCCTAAAAACCGACGTAAATAATGAAAAATAACCGACGTAAAAAATGTTTTCTGCACTAGTGCCCCTAGGATACATCTGTGCCAGAGCCGCCTCTACCTGCTTGTATCGAGACATGGATGTATTTGTTTGATAAACCACTTTCTTAGTATTTACCAAAACTTAGGTATGTTTTTATTATACTTAGTCCTGTATGTAAGGCTTTACTAGGGTTTCCTAATCCCAAAAATAACTAAACCTATCCTCTGATACCAACTATGACAACCCTGCTTTTATTACAAAATTAAACATGATTTATTACAAAAAAATTCACTTGATACAACCAAGAAGATCGAGAGGTTTAGTGTCTTTGGGGATTAGGACCATTACATAAAAACTTTAAACATGAAATACAACACCTTTATTGAAAACTTCCTTTACATGACCACTACATTCCTTCGTACTTAGCATTGCATGGGATAACCTGAGGACATGCATAAGAAAAGGGTGAGCTATAAAGCCTAGTAAGTGAGTACACATGGAATAACATGAGAATTAAAAGACATGTTAGACAATTGGAATATCAATATAGAATATAAGAAACAATAACATAAAGTCATGATAAAGCATGATAATCATAACATGGAAATGTGGCAACAACACTTAACATGGAATTAGCATGAGCCAAGGATCATTGCACATAAAATATGAGTAAACCCTCATTGCACATGAAGCATGAGTAAACCCTAGTTTCACTTGAATTAGCATTATTCAACACTCATTGCACATGACTTATAATGATAATATACTTTACCCAATGAATTTGAGCACTATAAGGGTGCACCCTTCTTAAACATTTCATTTCATGCATAAGTGTGCCACATGAATCATAAAACATGGATTCATAAAACATAATAATTTATTCCATTATAAAGGAATGTTCAATTCATACATGAAACTTTATAATCAATATTTAAATGTTCATAAATGTGAATACCCTTGATGGAGAAATGGGAATGGTATTCACTACACATTGACATTGGCTTAAAAAATCGGTGCGATTTCGGCAGCGTAATGATGTGACATAAGAATTCATAAAAAAGTTTTATGAGAGAGAAAGGGGTTCCTAATCATATTTACATGTAATGGATAGTAAGGAGGTTGTATAGATACATTTCCCAACAATTTTAATGGAATTTAGTTTCATGATACAAAAGTATTGCTTGAATGTAAAAGAAGAGAGAGAAGTTCCTTTCAGAATTTCGGCATAGTAACGGGTGTACATGGGAGGCATTTAGTGAGAGATAAAGGGGTCTCCCATCATTCAAAAAATAAGAGTGAAGTATGGGGGAGGTGAAAAACTATACCCCAACATTCATAATTGAAATTAAAAGGGCAATACAACCTAAAGAAATTTGACAAAAAAGAGAAAGGAATAAAAAACCCTTACTTGGAAGTGTGCTTCCAAAGGAAAGAGAGAGGCTCGTGAGAGGCTTATTAGGAGCTTGGGGCACCTTGGGAGGATTCTAGAGAGATTAGGGTAGAGTTTGGACGAATTCAAAGGGATTTTAGTGAGGAGTAATTGGGAGCTTGGGTGGGTTTATATAAGAAAGTTGAGGGGATTCTTTTTAATTTAGGTTTGGGTCCCCTTACATTAAATTAATCCAAACCACAAACCATCCCATGCTTTTTCCCATGGTTTTTAGAAAAGGGAAGAGGAAAACAATATTTTATAAGTCCCAAGTCAGATCTTCTTAAAATAATAAGGTTTTCTTATGTGGAGGTGAGTCACACTCCCATGGAAATTAATTTAAAAGGCAAAGTGTTGAATATGTCCTGAGGGGTCCATTAATGCTGTGAAAAGTAAGTCAAACAAACCCAAAATTACATTATTTTAATTATAAAACATATATTGGCCGAAAATAAGGATTATGGTATTTTATTAGATCACCATTGGGTCATTATGATGTCATAAAACACATTATATATTTAAACGGTATTTAATTTTCACCCAAAAATTTGACTGTCTCAGAAAATTATGAAAATTCACCATTGGATAATTTCGATGTCCTAATTCCAGAAATAACATTTATTTTATCTAAATAAATTTCTAAATATTTTAATTTTCACTTTTAAAATAAAAACCAACATTTATCGAAAATTCACGGGTTTTGATAGAAATGGCTTTCAAACCTTAATATAAAATTTTAATTGCATTCATAAAATTATAAGATCATTTATATTTAATAAAGATTAATTTAATAATAATATTATTATTTTATGAAAATATTATTTAATTCAAAAATCCCTTAATTTAATAAAATAGATTTCTTAATTGAATAATAACTAAAAACATCATTTGTGCTTTAAAAACTATTTATAATGTATCAAAAATGACTAGAAATTATATTCATTATTATATACAAAAAAAATAATGTACATGAACATAGTACTACTTATTTGTTACATAACCCCTTAAAATACTGCATAAGGTCTAAGGTAAGGTGTGCGATTGTGATAGACTCTTGGGGTGGCTCGGATAGCATCGCTCGAGTGGTAATTTCAATCAACTTCCACTTTTCCCGTAGACGGTCATGTTCAAGCTTGACAAGATAAAGCTCAGCTTGGGCTTGGTCAAGGGAGAAGCCCAAAGACACCACCTATTTTCCGAGCTCTGACAAATGGGCTTCGTACGAAGCAATTCTACTGGACGAGGCGATCGCTTATTTTGTCTAAGTAAAATTGGATGTGTTAATGCCCTATATTTATACTTATCATGTGATCACTGTTCAACGGCTATATTAGAAACGGTCAAAATTCTTAACATAAAATCAATGAAGTTGACATTTTATATAAACATAATGATACATTTAGTTAGATCAAGAGGGATTTACATTAAAGAAACTTTGGGTCGTTACAGGTAGGGTGTTTGATATCCTCTTTCTGATACACCCCAATGATGTGCCCAAATTCAATGTGGTGTAGAACCTAGATTATTCGATTCTACATGTACATTCTCCCAATCAATCTCCAGGCATTGCATGTCCTTTATCTGGATCCTCATCCTCTTACATGTTTGAACGGCCCCCTAACAGAAGGATTTGATTCTAAGATGGATCACCTACCATCATTGTGTTCTAGATATTGGGTGTCAGGAATCCCACATTCTACTGATCTATGTTTGGGTTGAACTCCAACGCCCTCCATCTTACCTCTCCATGCACCTATGCATATTGCGTAAGCATGTCTGTGTGGTTGGTACATTCTTAACTGGGCTTCTCCTTAACACTTTTTTGTGTATCAGTGTGTTTGTAAAATCCCCTACACTCCTTGTGTCTCACATTGAGCATGAATCATTTGGGATTAGGAGTCTTGGTATGATGTATACCCATTTGTTCATGACACAAAAAAAATCTGTCCGAACTATATGACCTTAAACTAAGAGCCTCTCTATGGTCGAAACTTTATTACCTTAAACTCTAATCCCATGTTCAAAAATCACAACTTTATACTATGTCTGGGTATTCCCTATGAATGGTTTGTGTAGTCTGAGCCTCTTTGGTTTTCATTCACATAATTTTATTCCTATCATTCCATGCATATTCATTATGGAATAATCACCCACTATGGTCCAAACTCTACATCCTTATAATAAGATCCCATTTGGTCTAAACTATATGACTTTAAAATAGGATCCCAACTCCTAGAATCCTGAATTTAAACTATTTGAATGCTTCTCCAAAAACATATTTTGCAATGGAAGGGTCTCTTAGTCCCTCTTCCATGCAAGGTTATCATTCTGTTGTGCTATGATTTCCCCTTTTAGAATACTCATCCCCTTTGGTCCAAACTTTGTGACCATAAACTAAGAACCTCAGTCCAAGAATCACAGGTTTAAATAGAATGTGGGTTCTCTTAGGAAGGTGTTGTGAATATTTGGGCCTCCTAGGCCCTCATTCTCATAGTTTTTGTTACTCCACACTTCAAATATCCATATAGGATATACACCACTTGGTCCAGACTCTATGATCCTAAACTAAGAGATCATGTCCAAGAAAAATGACTTTAAACTAGGTAAAAGATTTATCAGGAATATGTAGTGTATCCCAGGGTCTCTTAGTCCCTCATTAAAATATTGTTTGTTACTCCACCACCGTACACAAATTCCTAAGAATTAATTACCCTCTTTGGTCTAAACAAGATGACCTTAAACTAAGGGTATATCTTCCAATAATTATGACTCCAAACTGTTTGTGAGTCCTCTCTAAAATATGTAGGGTGGAACTAGGCATCTAATTTCCACATTCTCATCAGGTTCTTCAATCCATCTCACTACACATACCCATTTGAGAAGACCCCTCTCAATGGTCCAAACATAATGAACATAAACTAAGTGACCTTATGGTCCAAACTCTATGGCTATCAACTAAAAGCCTATATAGGAAACATTACAGTAAACTATTTTCAGATATACTATGAATCAAAACATTAAACTATATATAGGATTCTATCCATACTGTGTTGTATAGAGGTAGGCCTCTTATTCCCCTATTCACGTTGAGTTTTTCATAACACCATAATATAAATATCCACTGGAGGCACTACCCATATCTTTGGTCTAGACTTCATAACCTTAAACTAAAATCCTATAGTCTAAGCAACACAACCTTAAACTATTTACAGGCGGTATAAGAATTATGAACTTAAACTATTTGCATCCCTTATAGTCACTTGTAACACTTTAAACTGAAAAGATTGGCATCTTTAACGACTTGCATTAATCAATGATTTTACCCCATGTAAAATCGGGATACTTCTTAGTAAGATATGATGTTTACCTTGTTTTAAATATTGAAACCTCATTTGATATGAGTGGGATGGTTAAAAAAAGTGTCCTCATTCCATAAACATGGGATTCCCCATGATAACCACGAGATGCCTCAAATTTTCTTAACATAGGGTATCTACCCTACCAACGTTTTTCTCTTTCCAATCCATATTTGAGAACTATGTGTGACTTCATTCTCATCATTATTAGATACATAGCAACCCCTACACTTTTCATCTTTGAGACCAACAAAAGAATCATTAAATCCTTCAGTCCCTTGGCACCATCATTGGTTTAAGCATTAATTCCTTAATCTAATAGTCCACCTTAGTCCAATCATCATGACATTAAACTATATAAATGTGATATTATTAATGTTTGGTCTGGATTTGTTCCTCATAGTCCCTCGTTCATGTCATGTTGTTCACTCTACTACTCTATGCATCTTCATTTTAGGATACTCCCTATGGTCCAAACTCTATGACCATCATTTAAAATCTCATGGTCTGAGATTTAAGACTTTAAACTAGTAGCCATGGTCCATGATATATGACCTTATACTATTTCCAAAACATAGGTTTGAATCCACCACGTGTTACACCCCATTGTTGTGCTTAAATGAATCGTGTCATAGAACATAGAATGTTGAAACCACATGCATATTCCCTTATTCCATTTCCATTCTTTTATTTTATCAGGTTGGATTTCTATCATTTTTAAAATCCAAATGAGACCATAATGGTGATGGTGTATGGCTAAGGCTCACCTCTTATATTGGTCCTACACCTTGATGGATCTATGGTAACAAACTCTAAATAATGTGTTTCAATATTGTTCAATAGTTGACCATATACTTTCTCACCCTATTATGGAATGGTATAGTTGTGGTCCCTATATTTAAAACATGGTCAACAGTTGATCTCTACTCACAAGTCTCTCCCTTTACCTAGATCTTGAATGTCTCAATTTTGATCCTTTCTACTTACCATTGTCTGGGTATAATTCTAACACCTTTGGTGTCACCTCTTCATTCATTTTTCTCATGTTGAGTAATTACGCCACTATAAATAAGAAATTATCAACCCAGTATCTTCTCACCCCTAGTATTTTCTTCCATGTGTTGCAGAAATCCCAAAAAAACTCCTTGTTTCCCCTAATGAGCATGAAACATGTGTGATTAGGATTTTTGGTAGGGTGTGTACTGATGTGTTTGAATTAAAAAAAAACACCACATAGTTAAAACTCTACAAGCTTAAATTAGGAGTCTATGTCTATGAATCATTACTTTAAATTATCTTCTTTATTGGATATATCTAAGAATTATATCTTAAAATATGTTCTGTTTATTTCCTGACACTTGTGTTGTGTGAGAGAATCCTATGGATCATTAATGTCTAGTTTATCTCATTTGTTCCATATGAGTACCCATGGAAGAAACACTACCATAGTCCACACAACATGCCTTTAAACAGATTTCACGTGTTGCAAGAATTATGGGCATAAACCAATTTCCTTTTTTTAATACTGTTTGACCTGAAAATATGTGAATTCACCTCCAGAACAATGTATGCATTTATTCCCATTTTTATGGGATATGTAGTGATTCATAGACATTTTTTCTCTAGGACCAGCTACAGATTTACCGCCAAATAATTTTTAATTTTCATTGTCAGCACCCCAAAATACCCCACGGGTCTCTTTTTAGGTATAATACCCATTTAATTTTCTTGAACCATCATTGGGATGGGATTACCTCATATCATGATATAGGGAGGTAATTTCTTCAACTCATGACATTAAGCTGCAGTCATATCCCAAGAATGGCATGCATACCTTGGAATAAGAGATAATATTACCCAGTGTTAAAACAAGATACCTATAATCAAAATTATGTTATGAACATGTACTCACATCCTTAGAACATTATGTTAAACGGTATCCTTATCACATGTAAATTCTAGATTATTCATATTTATGAATGAGAAGATTCAACACTCTCATCCAAGAGGGTATCCCCATACAGGCCTCAGTCATTTACAATGCAATGTATCATGGTCCAATACTCATGACATTAAACTATGTGAAATTTGTCTTAGGAGTGTTTGTTGTGTAATTAGGTGGCCTACTAGGAACATTCATTCACTTTGGAAAACCCTTTCAGTGTCACACAAATTTATTTTAAACAGATACCTTGGTCTAAGCATTAGGACCATAAAATATTTGCAACAGGTCCTTACTCAATGGAATTAAACTAGGGGTCTTGGTCCATGAAACACATCCATAACATGTTTGATTCATTCACCCAAATTTGTTCATTTTTTTGGGACTCCCATCATGGTACTGTCCTTCACCCCCACCTCTCATGGATCGATGGGTATCATTCATGTCGGTTCACAATATCATCTTTTCCACGAAGCTAAACTGAAAATTTACCTTATACAATGAACACAAGATTCCATATTTTTCTGACATGTGGAATAAATGTTTGGAGACCCAATGTATAAGCCACATATAGTCCACATCCTAGTCAAATGATGTTAAATTTTGATATGAATTCTAATCACACGCCGTTAATTGTGCGATTCCTCTTCTGTACCATATGATGTAAAATTGTGTGTCCAAAATCCACACCATATGATATAAAACTACAAATATTTCATCCCTTTGTATGGAATAAAACTACAAGCTATTATATTCCCATTCTCGATACCCCTTCCTTCGATTTTGGTCATTTACTACATCACTTGTGTTCCTTCATCATTCGATCTACATTTGAGTTGACCGTCCCTTGGAAGACAAGTTTGACACTTTTTTAAAATGATACACCCACACCCAATGTGATAGAAGTCACATTGGAATAATTTTGTGATTGTTGGAATCTATTCGAACATTCAGTCACATCATTTCAACTCTTCTTATTCCAGTCATTTAGATCCAAATCACCTTCTATATTTAAATGGACCGCCTAATTGAATAGTGTCAAGACAAGGTCCACCTACCGTACATGGATACCATTTTTAAGGCCATTGGAATAAATTCTGATATAGGTTCTATGTTTTTATCATTTTTAGTGGTCAACCCTTTTTAAGCCCTTGGTCGCACTGTGATTCACTGTTTCATTTTTACCCTTACACCAATGTGATAAACTTGTTTTGTATTGAAAATTATAGAAATAATAACAGATTTTGATTCATGTTTGATTAGTTTATTTTGTGTTTATCTCTTTTAAAAAGGAAAATGTTACTCGTTTTGATGAATTCATTGAAGGAGGTGGTGATTTGGAGGCCTCAGAGATGATCTAGAGGGAAATATGCCAAACTGCATGGGATCCCAACAATATGTGTCCACTGATTTGAAAATTAGATGAAATTAGTGCCTCTAAATGGGCCGAAATGTTTTGGACCTATTCATAACATAATTGGATACAACACATATCAAGTAATAAAAGTCGAATTATTCTATCTGGTGGCCCATCAAAACCATTCTGTCTAGGGGACCAAATCTACCCAAATTCAATAGTTTAGTTTGGTCTTTTGACCATATATACTGATCCAGATGTCTAATAGACTCCAAATTTGACTTGGAGATAGTCCAGAATCATCACAACCACTCTTCTCTTTTGTCAAGGTCGTTATATGGATTTATACTATTTGAAAACCGAGACGCAACTTGTGTCTCATAAACTGGGTGCTCAAAACCAAGTCCCATTTTGGATATAAAAAGGCACCATGGGAACTGCATTTGAAAGTTCGACCAGAAGTCTAATATCTGCCAGTTTGGAGACCCCAAGGAGTCCTCCCCTTATCTAATAATCTCTATAGTCACATATCCTCATAAAGGGATCAAGGATTAAGGAGAAGTTCCACTCGATCCTCCTCCTCCTCTCGTTGACGAGATAAACTGTGGATGATCATTTCAAGGGAGATACACATACTCAGGAGAGAGTTCTAGCACATGTTCTTCTATAGGATTTTGGTAATTTTTTTCTAAATATTTCACTAATGTTTAAATTTAAGGCACTTATCCTATGAATATATATTTTGGGTTAAAATTAAGAGAAACAATTTTTATCACAACCCTGATTGGGTTGAGATTTCAAGTGGGAATATTGTATTATTCCGATTGGACAAGATTAGAGTCCTATTTATCTCACACATACATAATATTTCAGTAATATTTTTTAGAAATATTTTTCTATGTTCGATAACCAAACATTGACAACATGATTGTTGTGTCAATATGTGGTTCTTTGAGCATCGTTTTTTCAGGAAAAAGTAAAGTGGAGATCTTGACAACCCTGAACTGAAGGGTTACATTAAACCATTTGTTTTTTTTTCAGAATGATGAACTCACCAATATGAGTGGTGAACATGAAATGATCTCCTTATCATGTAATTCAAAAACACCACCTTTATTTATTAACTATTAAACTCTTTAAATCAAGTCATTTTCATAAAATTGTTTTCAAACCACCCCAACTTTTGTTTTTTTATTAATAATTTACACTATAAAACCCCCAATTCTCCTTCATAAATGACCTTGGGTTTTCCCTATATAATAAATCAATCTTAAAATCATAATTAATTAGACATGTCATGATAACACTGTCAAATTTTGGCATCATTATCGGGGAGCACTTCAGTTTTTAGTGCTTTTTTTATAAGATATTTATTTTTTCCATTGAATATTTACTTGTTTTTATCTTCTACCTTTTCAATACTTTTGTGTTCTGATATATTCTTTGTGTAAGTTTGGTGCATGATGCATTATAATCTTGTAGATTTAGAACCATTGGAACCCAAATCGGGGAGGATCCTATGCCAATGACACCAAGACACACAAGACAACACATTGAAGGAGGACACACCACACATTGAAACTCTTCTTCATCCTTCTTCTTATAGAACCCATGTTAAAACTAAAATAAACCTATATAAAATGGATGAAAACAAAAGAAAACCAAAAGAACTGTCCACACCACATTTTGATATCCAACTTTCATATATTCAAATACAAGTCTAGGCACCCAATTTTGAACTAAATTTCTATATAATTCATTTATTACCAAGATTCCATGGACATCCAAGTGAGGATTCATAGAAGCATTTAAAATAATTTCACATAGTTTTTTCAACATTAAAACCTACTAATGTGGATGTGGATAAAGTCACGCTTAGATAATTCCCCTTTTATTTGGAAGATACAGAAAAATATTGGCTTTACTATGTTAATTCACTAATAGGAGGCTGGGAAAAAATGAAATTCCTTTTTATTGAAAAATATTTTCCAGCCTCTCAAACAGAAATAAAAAGGAATGAAATATGTGGTATAAGAAAATAATAAGGTTAAATACTTCATGAGTGTTGAGAAAGATTTAAACTATTATGTTCATGTTTCACACACCACCAGATAAGTGATAACATTTTAATTCGGTATTTTTATGAAGGCTTAATTCCAATTGATCACAACATGATTGATTCTTCTGTAGGTGGTGAACTAGTTGATAAAACCCGAATAATTTCAAAGAATATAATTGAGAACATGGCACAAAACAATCAACAATTCAGTTCATGGTCCAGTGTACCCATTCGAAGTGTCCATGAGGTGAGAGGGATTGAATTTGAGAAGAAGGTGGACACAAAGTTTGAAGAGGTAAGTACCCTTATTTGACAAATATCACTTCCTCAAGGAAAATCCTTCTCTTATCCTCCCATACATTTTGGTATATGCTCTTATGATACCCACCAGTCTGACCATTGTCCTCAATTGAGAAAAACATCTATGATTTGGGAGGCAACGTTTCCAGGACTCCCGTAAAACCAACCATTTAGGGCAGATCCTTACTATCCATCCAACCCTGGGTGGAAATAAAACCAAGCTTATAGACAATGGGGTATTCAAACCAACCTCTAAAATAATAGGACCAATAGAGTAAGATTAGTCATCCACCACCACCACCCCTAAACCCTGAACCACCCCAATCGCCTTTCTAACAACCCCCTCCAAAGCATGATCTTAGCCTAGATGATATGATGAAACAAATATCTATAGACAATCATCAATTTCAACAAACCGCCCACATATCTATATAGGACCTCAAAACCCAATTAGTCTAACTAGATAAATCAGTGGGTGAAATTCAAAGTCATGGGTTGGGTATACTACCCTCTTAACTAGTAGTTAGACCAAGGGATAAAGGAAATTATAGTTCCATCACCCTTAGGAGAAAAACTCAGCTTAAAATCCAAACGAACCCTCCAACAGAGTCATTCCCTCCTAAGGAAGCCACCATCCCAACTACTGTTAAAAATGGATAAAGAGAAGAAAATTCTTATCCTAATATAATACCTTCAAAAGGAAAGAGCGTTTATTTTTATGAGTCAGCCAACCCAATCAATCCTCTTCAATTTACCCAAAGGTCCACCCTACCAAAATAAAAAAGGAAACTGAACATGATAAAGAAATATTAGAAAATTTCATGAAAGTGTAGACCAACATCCCATTGATTAATTCCTTGAAGAAAATTCCATGATACACCAAGTTCCTAAATGATTCATATACACACCGAATGTGAATTCATGGTGATGAAATGGTGAGTTTGGGTAGGAACGTAACAGCATTGATAGAGCCATCACTTCCCACCAAGTTAAATGATCCTGGTACATTCTCAATTCCATCCACCATAGGGGAGTATTCATTTTCCAATTATATTCTTGATTTATATGCTTCTATAAAGGTGGGACCTCACTCCATTTACTCTACATTTCATGTCTGGGAACTGAATCCCACTGGAATTGTCATTTAGCTAGAAAATCGGAGTACAACACACCCTTCTAGTTTGATAGAGGATGTCTATGTGATGGTGAAAATTTTATTTTTCCTGGTGATTTTCATGTGCTTCAAATGGAAGATGATAGGATGAATTGACATTACCAGATTATATTAGGGAGACCTTTCTTGAAAACCACTAAACCCATAATTAATTCCTATAATGAAACATTATATATGGAGACGGGTGGTGAAATTGTCCACAATAATATACACTATTCCATGAAGCACCCCTTAGAAGAAGATTTCCCTCTCTCTATTAATTCAACTAATATACCCCATTCCTCTGACAACATCTTTTCATCACCCTGATCCCATTTCTGAGTTTTCATCATTACCTGAAATGCTAGGAAATGAATAATTCATTAATTTTGGTAGTGTTCTCAAAAAATCTCATTAATGATTATTAATTTATGATTTTATGAACAATGAGGATCCACTGACCATCGATGATACATTTATGCTTGTAAAATATCATTCCTCAAATAAGGATGATACCATTGATCATTTTGATGAGATTAGTGACCTCTCACGTTGAGACCCACTCCCATAAATCCAAACTCCACTTGAATTAGAATAGAAACAACTCCCCCTAGATTTAAAAAATTCATATATTGAGAATGGAAACAAGATTCCTATCATCAATGTTAGTTCACTCCTTCTTAAGCATGAATTGGGATAGTTGAACTTTTGGGGGAGTGTAAAAAATCATTGGGATGTACACTTGTAGACAATCTTGGTATTATCCCATCAATATATACACATCATATAGTTTTTAAATGTTGAAGACAAACAAATGAGGCACACACAACATTGAATGAACATAAACCTCTTAGATGTAGTTAAAAACGATGTAACAAATTTTTTGGATGTTGGAATAAGTTACCACATATCTAACTGCCATTGGGTCAGTCTCGTTCAAGTAGTTCCTAAAAACCCAGCCATTGATTACTCAAAAATAAAAATAATGAATTTTTTCCCACTCATGTACATAATAGTTGGAATGTGTGAATAGACTGTCATCAAATAAACCATCACATAGGAAGGACCATTTCCATTTCCATTCATTAACCAAATTCTAGACAGGTCACCGGGGAAGTCCCATTAATGGTTTCTTGATGGGTATTCGTGATACTATCAGATCAATATTTCCCCTGAGGATCAAAAAAAGACAACATTCACTTTCCCCTTTGGCACATTTTCCTATAGAATAAATACCATTTCTTCACACAATGCTCTGGGTACTTTCTAGCAATATATGGTTATTATTTTTTTGGATTACATGGAGAATTTCATGGATGTATTCATGGATGATTTCAATACTTATGGATCCTCTTTTGATGAATGTTTGAGTAGAGTAGTTTTTGTCCTACGTCACTGTATTGAAAAGAATCTCGTATTAAATTATGAGAAATTCCATTTCATGGTGCAGAAAGGTATATTTTTGGGGAAAGTAATTTTTGGGGATGGTATCCAAGTAGATAAATCAAAATTGGATGTCATTTCTTTCTTACCATTCCATAAAAATGTATGGGATATGTGATATTTCCTAGGTCATGGTGGATTTTACAATCGTTTCATTCGTGACTTTAGTAAAATTGCACCCCCTCTCTCGATTACTCCAAAAAAATGAATTTGTTTTTAATAAATAATGTGAAGAATTTTTTTAATAAGTTAAAATGGAGTCTCATGTCACCCCCCGTAATCCAACCACCTCAGTGGTATTTACCATTTGAGATCATGTGTGACTCATCTAACTATGCAGTTGGGGCAGTCTTATCACAAATGGTCTGTGGAGCATCCAATGTCATTGCCTATGTTTCACATACACTAGACCATGCCCAATATAACTACATCACAACTAAAAAATTAATTTATTTACTTTGTGTTTTCCTTGGATAAATTCAAGTTGTATCTTTTCGGGTCTAAATTCATCATGTTCTCGGACCATGAAGCCTTCTAGTATCTCCTTTGAAAACTAGAAGTCAAAACATCACTCATTCGCTGGATGATCCTCCATC
This sequence comes from Viscum album, assembly GCA_963277665.1. Classification (NCBI taxonomy): domain Eukaryota; kingdom Viridiplantae; phylum Streptophyta; class Magnoliopsida; order Santalales; family Viscaceae; genus Viscum; species Viscum album. The sequence continues at coordinate 271,023,412 of OY728135.1, forward strand.
AGGAATTAAATATAGAAATTAGAGAAAAAAGGAACATAGTATGTGGTGGCTAACCATATCTGTAGGATCCACCCATCCTCGGACATTGAGTCATCTCCATGTATTCCTATAAATGACATGTTTCCCAGTGAGAAATTTTACAGAGTGTAAGATACTATTTCACAGTTTACTAAAATTGTAAATTATTTGGTAGCATCTTGCATTCCTACTGATTTCAACTAAAACCAATCTATTCATCTAAAACATGAGTGTCATTGTTACATTATAGATAAACCCTGAATTTGGAGAAGTTTTAGTGATCAAGACCATAGGATTTGTGTTCCCGATAGTGAGTTTTAGTCTGTCCTTATATTCTTTCACACTGTTGCTTGTGGGGTCCACCTTGGTCCCCAACAGACTACTCGCAAAGTACATGATTCAAGTCACTTTCGGGAATCACTATTTTGAGATTCCCATGATTTTTGTGAATCTTATTAGTGTTTTCATAGAATGGGTAACGTATCTAACATAAATAAAATTCCACAACAACCATTTCTCTTGCATGACATTTTTTATGTTTTGGGTATTGAAATTATGGATCCATTTCCCAATTCGTTTAGAAACATGTACATTTTTCTCATAGTTGATTATGTGTCAAAAATGGTAGAGGCCCGATATACAAGCACTGATGATTCTAAAGCAGTCGAAGAATTTTGGAGAGCCCAAATATTCATTAATTTTGGATTACCTAGGTTCATCATCAGTGACCGTGGTTCTCATTACTGCAACTAAACAAAGAAATTACTTTTTCATTGGTATGCAGTCAATCATTGAGTGTCTACAACATATCACCCAAAGACCAATGGTCATATTGAGGTGTCAAATAGAGAGGTAAAACAAATTCATGAAATAATGGTTTAACCCAATAAAAGATAATGGAGTCATAGACTTTTTGAATCGTTATGGGCTTACCGTATAGCTTTTAAAACCCCAATTGGAATGTCACCTTATAGGAATGTTTTTTTAAAGTGTTGTAACCTCCTAATTGATATTGATCATCAGGCCTACAATTCCATTAATTAATGAAATTCTAATCTTTCCACTACATATGATAGAAGGAAGTAACAAATTCACGAGATGGAGGAAATGAGAAGAGATGAATATGAGAACTCCAGGATTTGTAAAGATTGAACCAATGATGCCCACGACCATCTCATCCTTCATTGTCAAATACACATTGGCCAAAAGGTCCTACTCTACATTGAGAGGCTGAAATTGCATCCCAGTAACATTATTTCTTACTAGTTTGGGCCATACATTGTTACTAATGTCTCTCAGTTTGGTGTTGATCAGGTTCAAAATGAATAAACCAAGAAAACATTCACTGTCATTGGGAAATGACTAAATCACTTTTATGAAGCCATTCTGGATTCCTCGATGGAGGAACTCCGTGTTCTAGATCATGGGTCACGTAGTTCTAATCATCCAGTCTTAACTATTTTGAACCATAAAAAATCACCTCCTGCCACTACATGAGAACACCACTATGTCCAGTCCCAGATTCATCATAGAACACTCTATACATGACACCCTCCTCTGGAAATCTCAATATGGGAGTTCTCATTAACCTCTGACTCATGTCTTGAAGTCACTACTAGCATCTTTCCATAAACACAAAAGGCTTCTCCTTTTGGGTAAAATTTTCAAGGGTTCAAATACTATATAGAAACTTTTTATGACCCTATAATAGTACTTTTTCATCCTAAAGAAACTTTCCACCTCAGTAACACAGTTTGATGGATCCCAGGAATGAATTACCCCAACATTCATTGGTTCCACTACTACTCCTACCTCTGAGAATCGTTTTACAAGAAAATGGACCTCATAAATCTAGAACTGACACATTGAGATTTTCCCATAAATTTGGTTCTCTAAGAGTGTTTCTAGGACCATAATCAAGTGAACATCCCCCCCAATAGATCAAAAAATTACTCATATGGATTATAGAAACATCCAAATTTCATCTTTGGTATATCCTTGTCATATACTCATAGCTGGAGAATGCCTAATTTGACGTCAATCCACAAGAACCCTAGTGCCCCTTTCAATGAATTAAATATGTCATCAATCCCTAATAGTGGATACATATTCACCATGTTCACATTATTCATGTGTTAATAATCCACAACTAACCACATGCTCCCATATTCATTATATTTGAACAACAATTGATCTTATCAGTGGTGAAAACATTAGGTCGCAAAAATCCCTTCTTATATATGTTCTCAAAATGCACCCTCAACTAATGAAGATATAAAAGAGGAATCTAATATTCTAGTTTAGATATCAATTCCTTCCTAGTATTAATGTCAATACATAAGTATATCTCTCAAAGGGGAGGTAAACTTGGTACATCCTCCTAAAATTTGTCCTCATACTCCTCCACCTGTATATGGAACTTGTAGCCCAAAGCATCTACTTCTTAAAGAGTCATGCTAGCCAATTGGTGAGAAATCTATTGTACTCACCTATTTTTTATCTCATCTTACTCTTCAAAGGTTTTCGTTTTAATCCAAAAAGTAAATCCTAGTCTAATATATGCAGACACACTACATCTTATTCCTAAAACATTCAATCTTGGCATGAATTATGAACAACCATTCCATTCGTAATATGGCATCATATTTCCTCAAAGATGATACAAATAGGTCCAATACTAAAAATATCATCTCCAATCAGTAGATCACTCTTTTGGAACAACTATTCAATCACGGAGTCACCTCCTTTCAGAGTGAATTGTAAGGGTCGACCCAATGGATCTACAAGAATATCTATGTCTTGAACAAGAGAATTGGAATGGAAGGAACGACTCACACCTATTTCTATCTATCCTATATATAATGTTAAACAATACATGGATTCTAAACTGTATACTCCTTGAAGCCCTATGGAAATAGGCCCCCATAGCCTACACTGAACTTATCACTAATCAACGGCTTCCTATGCCTAGAGCGGACCACCTGGGGGTGGTGGTGGTAATAAGAAAAACCTATGACTAACTCTTGTTACTCTGTAAAACCCTCTTCAATGATTGTCACCCTGTGTACCTCCATTCTCCGACCTCAATCTATTCCTTAGTGGTCCTTAGACCATATCATGATCAATTTTATGATGTGTGGGATAATTCTAAGCCATATTCCCCTGACCATAACCATTGAAACACCACCCCTCTATTATCTAATTCAAGCCATCATGCGAGCCCTGCACCACTGAACCTATGTCATAGGATTGCCTTCTAATGTGTTTGACATGATTTGATCTCTGTGACTGCCACTGGCTACCATCTTCCAAGGTATCATCTTGTGGTTTCCCACTCCCAACACCAATTTTCCCCTACTTTTTAGCTAGGATAATCTCCACTACCAAGGCCCACTCTCACACCCCAACATATATTCCATTAATGCCATTGTTTTGAAATAGAATCCCTTCTCAAAGGTCAAATCCCTAATAAATAATATTATAACATATCCTTGGAGTAACACAAGAGATTAGGATTGTAATATCTTTGGTTTTCATACGCAGTACATATCATTTTTTATGTTTAAATTCTAATTTAAATCCTAAGGTGAATACCCTTTTAAGTCACAGGATTATCGGGGGTGTCTATGGATTCTTCAGAGACTATAACCAATGTTTTTGAAAAAACATGGCAGGCTACACGGTTAGTGGAAACGAAGCGGGACAGACCGTATAGCATTACTAATCATGATAGGCCTATGTAGAGGTATAGTAGAACCCCACATGTTTGTAACATTATACATATAGAGGTTCAAGCCCATGTAGTTTCATCTATAGTTGTAGGAAATGAGATAAGATTAGATTTTGGCATGATTAGTCAAACCATGTGTGAAAACCATGTGAGGTGCCCATCTTTATAGTAGGGGTTGCACGGTTGGCGTACGGTTTTCCCAATACTAAGGCCCATGAAATTTTTGGGAAATTACCAATTTATCCTAAATTTATGTTATAATTTGTTTTCTTTAATTTTATTCCTATTGACAAAAAATCAAATGTGAGTAATCTTCCCTCGAATCCAATAAAAGGATTTTTTACTAGTTCTCTGTCCAATATCAGAATCGAATTTTGTTGGTCACATTGGATCCATGTTGATGATTAATCGTTTCCTTTTGTGTTATTATTCATTTGTATTCATATCGGTTGTGCTATTTAGGTACAACATAAAAATACGTATTTTCATGTTCATCATTTGTTATATGAGTTTATTGTGATTTGAGATAATATGGAAGCTGATACTTTACAATCACTCCACTACAGACCGATAATAGGTGATCTATAATTTTTTATGGTTTTATGGTTTATAGAGATAGTTTCTATTGTTTCATTCACTAAAAATTCTATTATGTACACAAATATGAATTCATTGATTTAATTAAATGAAATATAAAAGGATTGATATTCCATTTCGTTCCCTTGAGACTTGTTAGAGGTTGTTTCCCCAAACAAAGTCTTGCCTGGGATGTTTATAGGATATTAATTTGATATTTCTTTTGATAAACCAACCATGGGGTGAGTTGGAGCCCTCTTGGTTATGTAAATCCTATTAATTATTAAATTAAAAATAATAAGTTGAGTAGTATATTTGTTTCTTCATTTGAATATTGATTAATTTGATTGGATAAATTTTATAGAAATTGTTACATGAGTGGATAAACTCATGGAATAGAATTGAATTTGAATTGTGTTAAGAGTGGGTATACTCATGGAACATGAATGTCAGATGATGAATGATTACATGGGATTCCTTGTGTTTGATATTCCATGGGTAATGGAAATGGTTGGGAATTCCATTCACCCGTAAACTCCATGGATTCTGATTCTGTGGTGTACCCTGGGCCTTTCTAGCACTTGGATCTAGCTTGTCTTAGGATCATAGTGGAGATGGTCAGTGGACATGCCCTTTGGAATCCAAATCAATCTCTAATGAGTTTCCATTATGATTCCCTGAGGACTCGATGATAATTAATTGACCCACTATACCATGAATCCAGCCTTGCTGGGTCCGACTCTTTTTTATACAGTATGACCCTGATAAATGTTATATGCTTGTATGTCCGATGTGGTAGTAGATGATATATAAATTCTGGTTATATGGAATGTTTGTCGATTCTTGATAAATAGGTTATAAAAAGTTCTTGGATGAAATGATATGCATATATGTATGATGAGGTCATGTTTTTTTTCTATATTGTTTTTATTTTCCAAGTTATATGAGCTTGAAACATGTTTTTCAAGGAGCAGGGTTAAGCTATAAAGTATCAAATGTTTTGTAGTATATATTTCATAGGTTCTTTAATTTTCTTACTAATTACCTATGCTATAATTTTCACTTTTATTTATCTTGTTATATTGTATATCCAACACATGTTATAGACCTTTGGGTGGTTACCTAGAGGGATTGTATCTAATATCTTGTTCGAGCTGCCATTGGGTACCCAGACAGGCTATATAAATGTAGGTAAGGGCCGGGGAAATTTACTAGAGTTCGATGATTGAATGTTTTCCATTCATAGGAGTATAAGATCATGAGATCGAGTGGAGGCTCATGATGGTATTAGGAGATTGTGTTTTTTGGACTATTTTAGAGTCATGTTTAATGTAGTGTACTAATTGTCTATATACATATTTTGGATTCTTTGTAGACACATGAAATTTTCATAATTATATATGAGATTACTTTTGGCATGTGTGGAGTATATATCTATCATATGGATATCTATCTATTTTCTGATTGATTTATTGCATTCACTATTGATCATTATAATTTTTATGACTATTTAAAACTCTGGAAAGGGAGAATAGTCTCCCCAGTGACACACCCTAAGCCCCCACTACTAGTTGGTAGCCTATTTAATTTAGGGAGAAATGATTGAGGCCATATAGCCAACCAAACTCAGGGAATAGTTCAGTGTCATCCTGGTCTGGGACATTAAAAAGTGGTATCAGAGGAACTATTTACTAGTTTTCATTACAATATTTTGAAAATAGAACGGGATAGGGAGTATTTGAAATTATTTAAAGATTTGGGCATGGAAATAGCTAACCCACGTATATTAGAAATCCATGTTTCATTGAATGAATTTTTTTGGGTTTTGCCTATTATAATTGATTTGATTCCACCATTGGTTAATGAACTTCAATTGTGGTGTTATTACTAATAGGAATGTGGGTTCTATTGGGTTTAAACCATAATCGATAAGGGAATTCCATCTCCTAAATCAGTTTATGAACATTATATAAATCAAATTACATGAATTATGTCGAACTATATAGAATGAATTTCTTGTTTGCATGATGTTTTGGTAGGTGTCGTGATAGATATACATACCGATTTTATAGAGGATTTGTTTAGGGAATTGAGAAACCCACGTTGGTACTTAGAGAAGCTTCCATAACCTAAGATTTTGTTTCTTAATTAGGCTACAACAAAAACTATAAACATCCAATTATGGAACTTTTAGCCATTGTCCATGAGTCACATGGACTGGAATGTGTTATTGTATGGATTAGTTGGATGCTATATTCTGGTTCATGAGTTGTATGGTTCTTTATGGATCAAAACATGGTGAACCATTTGGTTCCACCATTTGAAATTAAATGCGAATTAAATATAAGATTTAGGTGAAAATGGTACTTTTGAACAGATACTTGTGTATTGCAGGGATTTTGAGTGGGAAATAGGTAGTGTCTCTAGAGATCTTGTGGTTGATTCTTTTATACAATCCTAGATTTTAGAGTAGGCTATATAGTATAAGATTTATATTGGACGATTTTGACCTATCTAACAATTTTTTTATATGAACATTAATATCATTCTTTTCTATGGTAAGTGTTTAGAATTTTAGATGAATAGAATTGTGATAAACTCAAGTTATATTTCATTATGTTGGTGAAAACCACACTCGGTAGAAGATGATCCATGGGCTACCGGTGGATCCACCTCATGTGCCAACTTTCGAACCAGTTATTCCACCAGACACAGGTGTTGAGGAACAGTTTTTAAAAGGGTTTTATCACATTATTTAGAGTTTTCAGGGAGAAATACAACATGACTTATCTATGAATGAGGTAACGTGCATGTTCCGGTAGAAAAATATTCTTATGTTTTCAAGGGATAGAGGTCCACAGGCTGTTGATCTATGGATTGAGACTATAATATTGATATTTTATCATCATTAGACACCTTCTATGATGAGATTAAAGCTCATGATGTATACGCTATATGGAGAAGCAATGTTCTAGTGGGATGTTCTGAACTAGGATGGAAGGCTACAATATATGGTTTCAGTTGATTTTTAAACCATGTTCTATGACTACTTTTTATCTCATACTCTAAAGGTGATGTAGGCGAGTGAGTTCATACATCTAGAGTAGGGAGAAAGTATGTAAATTGAGTACTCATAAATCATTACATAGTTAGAGAATTTATCATTGACATACCTTTTTAACGATTTATCGTTGTGGATTACATTCGAGGAAGGTCACTACCATGCTGTTTAATTATTGGTCAACGTGTTCAGATTAACATATATTACTAAAATTATGAGTCATGTGTTAATTAAACAGTGGAACTTGATGTTTGATGTGGGAACATAGCAGAGAAGTTCATTCTATTAACATAGGGGTTCAATATCTAGTGGATGGAAGAGACATCTTGATTCTTTCTTTGAGATGAGAATCATCCATGCTACTACTGCTGGTAGTGCAATATTATATCATCATTTTCGAATATGTGGACCAGTACGGAATAAGAACAAGCATGACCTAGTTTATTGTCAAACTTGTGGTAGGATGGGCCATGTGCATCATTACTGTAGGAACATCCCTCCAGTAGTGAGTGTAATGGGGTCATCTCTGACACCAGGTTTGGGAAAAAGTTTCACAACATCACATCAGGTAGGGAACTAGAGAAGTATTGGTCGATCAGGTCAAGGTGGTCATGGTTGTGTTCAAGGAATCCAGGTAATAGTTATATTAATAAAATTAATGGGCTTACTTTGGGTATTGAGATTGTGTCATAGGGTCGAGGTTTTGGTGAGATATATTCCATAAAACATAAACCTAATTATAAGGGAACCATAATATTCACAATGAGAGTGTAATTCCCAAACCCTAGAAGCCCGAATATGGTGAATTATTTTATTACATTAGCATATATATAGTATTAAAATCCAAAGGGACCAAACAGTTTAGAAGTTTTAGAAAACTATATTACATACATGATACCCATAATATATTTGGAAAATAAAATAAAAATATTATACATAATAAAGTGAGCTAAACTACATCCATTAAAATCATTCATATGAGAATTATTCAATTCTTGGGGAAGGTATTCAAAAAGGGGAGATCTCTAATGCTTAACAAGGGTATGTAAAGTAGAAGAAATAATGAATCAATGAGAACAAATTAACATGGAATATATAAAATATATATAACACATGTCATCCAAATAACTAGATAAGGCAAAATCATTATGGAAAGGTAAGAAACTAAAAAAACCAAATATTTAAATAATAAACTAAGAAATAAATTCATCCATGATTTTATCATACAAAAACCTCATTGATAATAACAAAGTTAACTATAATATCTACGAATTAAATTTTTAGTTATTGGATTTCATATCTAAGGCACATGAAATCCTACACTATCAAGACCAATACTACAGACAGTTTAAAACTACTGTTATAAACCTTTTTAATTTGAACAACTTAATTATCTCATGAGAACCTATCGATACATTGAGGGGCTATATAATTTATGACCTCACCGATCATTTCACGTACCAAACATTACTCATATTAAATATTCGATTTCATTAACAAAAAATTTTCCATAACAAATATTTGTATTGAAAAAAACATATAAAATTATTAATAATTCCCTAGTTAATCAATTAATAGTAAAAGTGAACACAACATGTAAAAATGGTATATAGTTTAGTGAATAATAATTTCTATCACCCACATCCCGGTTGGACTGTAGGCATGGATTTTATTCTACTTATCCATGATCATATTTGGGTTCTAGTGAACATATGAAAGGATATGATGTGGGAGATTTATGCCTCAGTTTGATATGTGAATCTCGGTGTCACCATGATGTAATGTGACATGTGCCCTCAGTACTAGTGGTTGGGTATGAAACATGAGGTGGCTGGTTTTGTTGTGAGGTGTTCCACTTGCCATCAGTTCAAGACATAACATCAGTCACCATGTTGAATTTTTCTGAATTTACCTATTCATGAGAGGAAATGGGATGATATATTAGTGGATTTAATGAATAGGTTTTTGAGGTTTCCATGAGGAAGTAGTGTTTTGTTGATTGTTGTGGATAGACTCATAAAGGTTTCACGTTTTCTACCGATCAAGGAGACCTTCAATGTTCATGATTTTGGGAATTTGAATATCCATTAGATAGTACAACTTCACGGGGTACCTCGTTTTATCATTAATAATAGGATCACTGAGTTTATGACTCATTTATAGAAGCATTTGTAGAGGGTGGTGGGTATACAGGTGATTTTGACCACAACATATGACACTTAGACTGATAGGCAGTTAGAGAGTACAATACAGGTGCTTGAGTCCATTCTGCGAGCATGCATCCATGGTTATAGGGGCTCTTGGTAGAGGCTTATACACCATGTTGATTTCACCTAAAATAAAAGTTATCAGGTGATGATATAGTTGACAACTTATGAGTATTTATATGTTAGTCCTTGTCTATTGCCCATGTTCTGGTTAGAGGCAGTTATGCATCCTTAATTGAACCTTTCCCCATGCATTAGAATTCTAAGTTGGACCAATTGATCAGAAAGAGGATAGATACTACACAGTCTTGACATAAATCATGTACCGATCATTGTAGACAACCACAAGAGTTTGAGGAAGGGGATGTGTTATTTTTAATGTGTTTCACAAATGAAGGGACCCAAAATGATTAGGTTAAAGGGAAATATTTCACCATGAAATTGTGACATATGAGATTCTAGAGGGAAATAATCTACTATTCTATCAGTTATATTTACCTCAGAACTATAAGTCCCTGAATAATGTATTCCATGTATCTCAAATGCTCCATTATCATTCAGACCCATCTCATAATTTCTATGCTGAAGATTTTATGTTATATATATATCTTCATTTTGAGGAGAATTTTATTTGTATCATTGATAGGAGAATGAAAATTATTTAAAGCTAGTTAGTTCCTCTAGTATGGGTTCTATAGTAGCACATATATTTTTTGGATGATACTTTGGAGATAAAGGCTAACATATATGATCAGCGGCTGGTGTTATTCCCATATGAATCTTGACTACACTGGATAAGAAATTTTGAGGATGAATTTCTTTAATGGGGGAAGATTGTATGATCCCATGTTATCAAATGAAGTAAGGATATATTTGTTATCAATTTTAATTCTTCTCAACAGACTAATGTAGATACCATTTGAGGTCACATGTTAATTGGGTGATTCAAGGGCTTGTTTTAAGCTCGGAGAACGAGTTTTTGGAAGAACAAGCTAGGCCAGATGGTTAATAGAAACTCTGTGGGACTGACTACCTGTTCAAACTAAATCATGAAAGGCTTATGAAAAGTGAAGGAGGAGCCCACATGGTTTTTAAAACTATGAAGATGGAGGCTTACGGATGTGTGGTAGACACTACAGTTTTTGGTAGTGGTTGGAGACACAGTTACTGCATAGTTAGTGTAACACCCTAGGCTTCCACGGTACGTTTCTCTTTAAATAATACAATAGTGTGAAATGTACGCAACACCAAGATCAAGCGCACCACGATCTATCAAACTAGTTGTTTAAAAAGAAGTTATGGATATTAATAACAATATTTTTAATTTTATATATATATCATTTAATTTTAACATTAATATTTTGTGTTTATTAGACATAATATAAGGAAAAAAATCAATTTTTCAAATAAAGGAATTAATTTTTTAAAAATGAAGTTTTCCACTATTTAATAGAGAAACATTTTTAAATCAAATATTTCATGCTTTTATATATTCAATTTAGTGAAATTAAATTCTTTTTGAGAAGTGGGACATAAAAAATTAGTTTGGTTAAATTTTTGGTACTTTTCAGATAACTTTCATATTTGGATAAATAGTAAAAAATACTAAATTTTAATTGAGAACAACTTATTTAATCGAAATTATTTACAGTGTTAAATTATTCATTTGAGAGATTTTAAAGTATGATTAAATTATATTCTTACCATTTAATCAAATATTGGTCACTGAAAGTAATTTCACTTTGAAATTGGACATAAAAAAGTTTAAATCTTTTGATAGTTATTATTTCTTAAAAACATTCTTTTTATTTTGACGATGACAATTACTTTTAAATTAATTTCTGAAACTTATGTATTTTGAATTTGAAAAAATTGATTCTATATTTGGAATCAGGAGGTTCAAATTTTTTAAATAGGTAACTTTTATTATTAGACGTTTTGAATATTTTCTTCACTAAATATTTTATATACCATAGTTAAAAGGGTAAATCTGGTAAATAAGGGTAAACAATTATTATTATAATAATATTAAATTACCATAAAATTTTTAATATTCCAATTTTTTGATACATATCCGACCATGGGTATACATGGGTCGATTTTGGGACACCATGGAGCCACATGGGAGTGACAATGACACATTATATTAATTACTTTAAGGTAAAGACAAAAATGACACAAACACATATCTTTTAGTAAATTAATTTTTACATGGGGTTATTTAATTTATTTCATGAAAAATAAATATTAATCTGAAAGAAGAAAAGATTTTATACATCATGATATTTTATTTATAAATTTTAGACATAAAATAATTAAATTTATATATGACACCATGATGATGAATTAATTACCTTATTAATGAATGGTTAAAATAATTGATATTATAAGTATCCAAATAATTATAAATTGAAAATTTTTATGCATTACAATAATTTTATTGGTTAATATGACATTTTAGGGTTCATTAAATGAATTATTTTCCATGTAATCATGTTTTTATGACTTTCACAAAGACAAAATACCAAATAGTGTCAAAATTGATATAAATGAGTGTTTAAAACAAATACTATATTATTATACTATATAATATTCCTAAAAATATAAGGATCTAAAAAACGACTATTATAATAATATATATGTCATTAATAAACCATTTGGGGTTATCTTTTCATTTTATAGTAATTTTATTAACCATATAATATAAAAATACAAGGAGACATGGTAAATGTTAAACTATTTAAGTAAGAGTTAAATCTAAAGGATAAGGTTAATATGGTAACCTAAACTTGTCTAAAACCTATTAGTTGAGATTTTTTAAATCCATAACCACCTAAGGCTTTCAATAATTTCATACGGATCCATTTAAACCTAATATGATTGAATAATAAAATAGTAATTCAAGATTTTTCTGAAGTGACCCTAACCCCTCTTATAAAAAGGTACTTCCCCTTATCTCAAAATCACACCTCAAAAGACATTTATCTCGTCCAAAATCAACCCAATTAATCTCCACACATCCATATATTTCACCTATAAGCCTTACCTTAGGATTTAGATAAATCAAGGAAGCCTTTTGGTTCAAACAAAAGAGAGTTACCCAATTTTAAGGTAACATTTTCTCTTAAGTTATTTTATTTTATGTTACTTATCCAACCCCACTAAAATCTTCTTATTACATTATTTTATAAAAATACATTATACTAAGTATAGTAGGTCATGTAAATGATAAATATTACAGTTACACTTACACACACATCCATCTAATGGGAAAAGAACATACTCTCTCTATGGACTACGAACTACATCCTCAAGAAACAATGATTGATCAATTATCTCCTACCGCCTCTTATGATTTCCATAAAGATAGAAATTTATTTATATCTGATATATATTATATTTTTTTTATTAACTTCTTTATCATAAATTTATATCATACCTTTATGATTTCCATAATAGGTTAATGCCATAATTTCATTTGAGGAAGTGTGGACTACCACCACACAAAATGATATGACTCATTCATAGAATATGTGGAACTTATAAAGGATGGAGTTGCTAATATTATATATTATTTTTTACTCGAATTAAAATATACCTATTTATCAATAAGTATTCATTCTCATAATATATTAAATAGAAAAAAAATGTAGTGTTCATGCATACGTACGACTTACGCCTCCATGAATGATGCACTTCATTTATTATATCCAAATGTTATGTACTGTTATAAATAAATATATATACTGGATATATAAGATATATATGATAAATAAATAATTAATAAAATTCTGGATATAAAATACATTTTACCACAAGGACAACTTGTAAGTATAAGAAGTTTACTTTTGACTTAGGTACCAAATATCAACAAAACGACCATTATTAACTTAAATGATTTTATAATGTTTATAATGTACTAATAAGTTATATAAATGGAATAATAAATTTTAAAATGGTTTTGAATCAATTATAAATTAAATTTAGTTTATTATTCAGCAGATTAAAGAACGAACGTGTCATGATGGACATGAGGTATGGGTTAATTCCTCAATCTCATTATTATCTGAGATTGATTATATGTATGTATTTATAGAGAAATATTTATCATCCATCTCCATGTTTCATAAAAAAATTTTTAAAAGGAATATTTTAAGGGTTTACAGAAGGGACTCTTTAACTTGATCATCATTTTAAATGGTTAAAATATTTATTCTTCTAAATCATTCTCATTGATGTCCAAGTTTTCCAAATGATTTTAAGGATTTATTTATATGGACATGTATGTTTTGTAATTATAATTATTTTCAAAATTATCAAAGTGGTGTGGTACTCTTTTATTTTAAAATCACTTTTAAATGTCTTTATTTATAAATTGTGTGACTTTAAACATTTTCTTGAAAAGGGGATATTTCTATGAAAGAGTTGTAAAAATCATTTTAAACTATGTCAACATCCTTTACTGGATATTATTCTTGATTGAGGTTGATTTATTATAATAAAATCTTCCATATTGTATCAAATAATGTATGATATGTTTGATGATGTGATATTTTTATAACATTCATGGTTTATGTTTAATTTATTGACATTTTGTATGCTAGTTTTAATAAGAATGTTTATGTTAGGTTTCAAATTTTTCATACGAGGAATGTATTGGACTTAATAAGTGACGTGTGGAGCCCGATATATCTCCTCGATGCATTGGTAGGTCTCATGAGACAATTAGATGTAGAATTGGCTGAGGCCTTTCCCAATTTAGGATATAATTTTGGTTGAGGCCTTTATCATTTTTAGACCTCTTGGTCAAGCCATTGAATAAATATTTTATAATGTCCCGCATTATACATTCACTCATTAGGAAAATATTATTGATGGTTCATGTGGTCATTCGACTAGTAGAATACCCATGACTATGTTTTATTGTGGAATTATTTTCTCAACTAATATTCCGGACATGAAGTATTTATGTTTATTATTTTTAAAGACATGTGTTTTAAATTATTCACCATGCCTAATTTTTATGTTATCTTATGTTGTATTGTTTACTCATATTGAGCATTTGAGATCACCCCTTTCTTATGTTTCATTTTCCTAGGATATTAAGAAGATAGTTATTAGTGACTTTCATTCATATCTTGGAGTCTTGGATGTTTCTAATAGAATAAATTAGTGTTGTATTTATTTTCAAGTTGTATTGTTGATATTATGTATGTATCTTGTTTCCATGAATACTAAAATGATTTGTCCTTAAGGACCTGATTCCTTGTGATTATGACAATGTATTAAAATAATGCACTGGCTTCAAGATTTTTGAGTCGGGGCGTTACAATTGGTATCATAGGATCTTTAGTAAAATCCTTGGAAACTAGATATAGATAGACTCTGATTAGAGCACATTACCCTATGATAGACTTTGAGGATTAATTTAGAATAACTTCCTAGAATATTGGTAATATAAATAATCTATGTATTTTCCGTGAAATACATCCTAGTATGGATACGATTAGGTATAGGCGGCTTTGGCAGAGATGTATCTAGAAGTGAAAATTCCGACAAGGAGTTTTGGGCTTGACCCAAGGTATCTTGGTACACGACAATGGGCCTTGCTGCACTCTTGGTTACAACACTCCCAGGGGATATGCTTAGGATAATTCACATTTTCCTTACAAACCATTCTGAATTATTTTTGAGTAGATATTTCCTCAAAGAAAACATTTTTATGATTATGGATTATATCCATAAATTGTTCAATTTATTTTGAGTTTTTTATAAGTTTGGAATTATTTATTGTGATTCAAAAGCTAATCTAGTGTATTCCATTATTTAAAAATTGAGCCTAGTGGAAGGAATAGAAATGGAATCGATGCACATAACCCATGAAGAGATTTCCCTCCTACTAAATATAATTAGAGTGGATATGGTGATGGAACTGGTGCTAATCACCTTATCTCCATACTAGGTCATCTCACTCATGTTATGAATAATAACCTTACCCTTATGGAGCACCCTGATCCACAACGTGGGAGATCAATGTTAAACCACTTCATGAGACAACAACCAAAAACATTCAATGGGAATACAAATCCTCTTGTAGCTATGAAATGGATATGTTTCTTAGTGAAAATGTTTCATGCTTTGGGGAGTAGTGAAAGCGGAAAAGTTGTTATGGGAGTTTATCGCCCCATGGGAGATGCAGATCAATGGTGGTCATTAATTCAAAACACAAAGGAGGATGAAAAAGTTTAATGTATGGAAGATATGGAGTTTAAAGTGCTTTTATTAAAAAAATACTTTTCTATTGACCATCGAGAGGATATGGAAAGTCAATTTCTAAGTTTGAGGAAAAAGGGGGATGAGAATGTCACAATGTATGAAGTTAACGTTACAAGGTTAGCAAGGCATGCTACAGATTATATATGTAACCCAGGAAGTAATATTAATCATTTATTTGATGGGTTAAAACTATTTCTCCATCGATCATTAGTCTCACAATACTTTTCATCATACGGAGATACTGTCTCATGTGCTATCAAGACAAAAAAGGATTTCTCTTAGTCTAATGACATCAAAGCAAAGTAAGAGAAGAAGAGATCTGATAAACACTATGGGAAAGGAAATAAGGATACAGGGAATAAGGGAAGAGTTGAGTTTCCACCCTATGATAATTATGAAAGGAATAACCCTGGTGCATGTCTAAAAGGAATGGGAGTTTGTTACAAATTGGGAGAAAAAGGTCACCTAGAACATGATTGTAAGGGAAAGAAATAAGTTTTCAATGTGGAATGTAAAAACTATAGAGAAATGGGTCATTGGGAAAATGATTGTCCTAATCTCCAAGGAATCATACCTTAGAAAAATCCAAGGGAGCAGGGACAAGATGATGTTGTTACTACTATAGAAGTGGAATGAGTAATGTATTTGTGTTTTTCGATTGAAGAATTATTTTTTGGTTATAAGAAGAATTTGATATATATAATGATTCTAATGAAGTACATTTTTCTTTCACTGGGGTTTTATTATGATGAAGTTAATCATATATTCAGTATTTGACAATAAGAAAAACTTTATCTTCTTTGTGGAATCTGATGTTACAATTTATTTTGGAATTTAGAGGTATTTTAGAGAGAATTTGGACAGAAGTATTTTGGATAGAAATAATGGTTGGAACGGATTAATTTAAACTTCAAATAGTATTGTTTAAGGTTAAAACATTTCATAAGATTATATTTGGAATATTATAATACTTTAATTTTAGAAAAATGGAAACCTGCATGTCAGGTGATAACTCGTCGCGTCGGACTAAGCTGCAGGATTCAAACCCACAACCAAAGTGCGACAAGGCTTTATGACCTACCACTAGCCTACATAAAGTCCCTGGTTATTATAAATAACTTTTATTAATTGTATATATCTGGTACCTTATACGGTTAGGATAAATATATATTTTTTTGTTCTATCATTTTTTAGAGTGAAAGATAAGTTTGTGGTAGAAATTACTTAAAGGATGTAACACTAATTGTCAAGTATATTATTTCTCTCTTTCATATTTTATGATGAAATTGATTCCTCAAATTTAAGCAAGGGATCTTAAATCCAAAAATGTGTTATCCTAATACCTTATGATTTGTTTAACCGAGGATGTTTTAAATCATCATAGATTGATGGATTTGAGGACCTCAATTTTTCACTTGTTTGAGATTGATGACCTCAATCACTCCCTATAAATATTTATGTTTTTCCTCAAATTATGTGTCCCTAATTTCCACCAATTTTTTCTTAATAGTGATCATAATTTGGTGGTGACTTTTTCATTTCCCTTCCCTTCTTATTAAGTCAAATTATTATTAACCCTATATCTGATGTGGGTTTTCCATAATGGGATTTACAATTTTCAACCATTTATTTTCAAATAACAATTTCAACTTGTGAGGATTAAATTTATTGAAATAGGGATTAATTTATCACCTCATGCTTTCATGGTACATTTCTCATTCAATAACACAATAGTGTGCAATGTACACAACAACGAGTTCAAGCACACCACGACCTATCAAACTAGTCGTTTAAAAAGAAGATATGAATAGTAATAACCATATTTTGAATTTTATATATATCCCAAATAATTTTGACATTAATATTTTGTGTTCCTCATAAATAATATATGGAAAAATTCAATTTTTCAGATAAAAGAAGTATTTTTCAAGAAATTACAAATTTTCTGCTATTTAATGGTGAAACCATTTTAAATGCAATATTTGAAACTTTTATAAAATAAATTTAATGAAATTAGAATCTTCTTTAGAAATGTGCCATAAAAATTTATATTGGATATATTTTTGGTATTTTTCTGATAACTTTCATATTTTGATGAATAGTGAAAAATACTAAATTTGAACTGAAACCAACATTTTTTAATCGAACTAATTTATAGCGTTAAATTATTAATTAGAGTAGTTTTAACATATAATTAGTTTATATTTTTACCATTTAATCCAATGTTGGTAAATATAAGTAATTTCAATTTGAAATTGGACATAAACCAGTGTCAATCTTTTGATAGTTATTATTTCATAAAAACACGCTTTTTGTTTTGACAATGAGAATTAAATTTAAATTAATTTCGGTCACTTTTTTGTTTTTAATTTGTAAAAATTAATTTAATATTTGGAATCATGAGGTCCAAAATTTTTAAATAGGTAACTTTTATTTTTACACATTATGAATATTTACTTCAGTAAATCTTTTATTTACCATGGTTAAAGGGTAAATCAGTAAATAAGAGTGAACAATTATTATTATAATAATATTTTATTACCCTAACATGTGTCATATTCCTATTGGTTGATACATATCCGACCATGGGAATCTTTGGGTCGATTTTGGGACCCCATGGAGCCTCTTGGGAGTTATAATGATACTTTATATTAATTAATTTAAAGTGAAGACAAAAACGGCACAAACATATATCATTTAGTAAACCAATTTTTACACTGTGTTATATAAGTTATTTATTGGACTAAAAATATTAATCTGAAAGATAACAAGAATTCCTACATCATGGTATTTTATTTATAATTTTTATACATTATATAATTAAATTTATTTACGACACAATGATGAAGCAGTAATTACCTTATTAATGAATGAATAAGAAAATTGATATTATAAATATCCAAATAAAAGTAAATTGAGATTTTTGATGTATTATACTAATTTTATAGGTTAATATGACATGTTAGGGTTTATTTAATGAATATTTTTCGAAGTAATCATGTTGTTATGACTTTAAAAAAACAAAATACCAAATAGTGGAAAAATTGAGATCAATGAGTTTGTTAAAAAATACTATATTATTAAACTATAAAATAGTCCTAAGAATTAATGGTTTGGAAAAAGGAAACTTATAATAATATATATTTAATTAATAAACCACTTGGGGTTCTTTTTTCATTTTATTGTAATTTTATTAACCATATAATATAAATATACAAGGAGACATGGTAAATGTTAAACTATTTAACTAAGAGTTATTTCTGAAGGATAAGGTTAATATGGTAACCTAAACTTGTCGAAAACCTATTAGTTGAACGGGTTCAACCCATAAACACCTAAGTCTTGAAATAAATAAATTTGGAGCCATTACAAACCGAATATTATTGAATAATAAAATAATAATTCCGGCTTTTCCTAAAGTGACCCTCACCCCTATTAAAAAAAAGTACTACCCCTTATCTCAAAATCACACCTCTAAATCCATTTGGATCATCCATCCTCTGCCCAATTAAGCTCCCCACATCCCCATATTCTACCTATTAGCCTTAATTTCGTCAAAAGCCACTTCAAGGGAGCCTTTAGGTTCAAACCAAGGGGAGTTTCCCGATATAAAGGTAACATCTTCTCTTAAGTTCATTTCTTTTATTTTACTACTCCAACCCCTCTAAACTCTTTTGATTACATTATTTTATAACAAAACCTATATTCTTAATATAATAGTTCTTTTTATGATATGTAATTGAGTTATAATTACACACACCTCCATCTAATAGGAAAAGAACATATTGTTTCTATGGACATAGAACTACTAACTCACGAAACGATGATTGTTCAATTATCTCCAACCGCCTCTTTTCCTGGCCATTAAGATGGAACTATATTTATATGTGGTATAAATTATATTTATATTGTTTCTAATCTCTTTTGTTTTAAATTTATATCATACCTTTATTATTTCCATGATTAGTAAATGTGATAATTTCATTTGAGAAAGTGTGGACTACCGCCCCCTCAAAGAGATATGACTCGTTCATGCCATACGTGGAAAGTATAAAGGATGTAGTTAATGATATTTTATATGATATTTTACTAGAATTATAATATACCTATTTAACATTAAGTATTCATTCCCATAAAATTATAAATAGAAAAGAAAGTAGAGTTCATGCGTACGTACGACTTGCCGTCCCCTTGAATGATGGACTTCATTTTTTATCTCCAAATGTTATGTACTTTATAAATACATATAAATAATCAGTATATAATATATATATGATATCAAAATCATGAATATCGTTCTGGATATAAAATAATTTTTACTAGATGGACAACATTTAATTATAAGAAGTTTACTTTTGACTCAATTACCAAATATTAACAAAACGGAATTTGTTAACTTAAATGATTTCATAATGTACATAATGTACTAAGAAGTGATATAAAATGAATAATAAATTTTAAAAATGTTTTGAAACATTTATAAAATAACGTTAGTTTAGTATTCATGAGATTAAAGAAAAAACGGGTCATGTCTGATATGAGGTAAGGGTTAATTCCTCAATCCCAATATTATCTAAGATTGATTATATGTATGTATTTATTGGGACATATTTATCATCCATGTCCATGTTTCATAAAATGTTTTCAGAAGAAATATTTTAAGGTTTTATAGAAGGGACTCTTTAACTATATCATCATATTAAATGGTTTAAATATTTATTCTTCTAAATAATTCTCATTAATGTCCATGTTTTCAAAATGATTTTAAGGATTTATTGATATGGAAACGAATGTTTTTTAAGGATAATGCTTTTCAAAATTTACAAATTGGTATGTGACACTTTGATTAACAAATCAATTTTAAATTTATTCCTTTATAAATTGTGTGACTTTAAATGTATTCATGAAAAATTGATATTTCTCTCAAATAGTTTTACTAATCTTGTTCAACTATGTTGAAATCCTTTACTGGATATTTTTCTTGATTGAGGTTGATTTATTATAATAAAATCATCCATATTGTATTGAATGAGGTATGGTATATTTGAGTGTGGATGTGCTGTTTTTATACCATTCATGGTTTATGTTTAATGTATTAACATTTCATATGCGAGTTTTAATACGAATGTTTATGTTATGTTTCAACCATTTCATATGAGGAATTTATTGGACTTAATAAGTGATGGTGGAGCCTGTTATAACTCCTCGATGAATCAGTAGGTCTCATGATGCAATTATACAATTAATTGGTCGAGGCCCTTCCCAATTTGATATATGCTTTTGGCCAAGGACTTAATCATTTTTAGAGGACTTGGCTGACGCCTTGACCAAATATTTTACAATGTCCTGCATTTTATAGTACCTCATTATGAAAATATTATTGATGGTTTATGTGGTTATTTGACTAGTATAATACCCATGACTATGTTTTATTTTGAAATTATTTACTAATCTCATATTACTGACATGAAGTATTCATGATTATTATTCGTAAAGGCCTGAGTTTTTACTTATTCATCATGGCTAATGTTAATGTTATCTTCTGCTGTATTGCTTAATCTTACTGAGAATTTGACCTCACCCATTTCTTATGTTTCATTTTCCAAGGATATCAATAAGTTATTTATGAGTGACTTCCAGTCATATATAAGAGGATTTGATGTTTCTAATGGAATAATGTAATGTTTTATTTCTTCTCATGTTGTAATGTTGAACTTATTTATGTATCTTGTTTCCAAGAATACTAAATTGATATGTCTTTCCGGACATGATTCCTTGTAATAATGTCAATGTATTAATATAATGCACAGTCTCTGGGCTTCTGGGGTTGGGGAAGTATAGATAGTCAAACCATATGTGAAAACCATGGGAGGTGCCACTTCTTATAGTAGTGGGCACACTGTTGGCATAGGTTTTTGGCAAATAGTGGGGCCAAACTATGCGACAAAGGTTTTTTTGTAAATTACCTATATTACCTTAATTAATGTTATATCCTAGTTTTCTATTATTTTCATCCACTAAAAAATATCATGAATGTGAGGATCCTCCCTTTGAACAAAATCATAGGATTTACTGAGGATTCTTCTTCTTATCTCAGAATCGAGCATCGTCAGTCTCATTGAATCCACATTAGGGAGAAATAAATTCCTTTTGTGTTGTTTTATATTTTCTGGGTATTTTTTGATCTATTTAGGTGTAAGGTCATATTCGTTATTTTTATGTTCTTAATCAATTCTTCATTTTCCTTATGGTCTAAGTTGAATCAGGAGCTGATAATGGATGAGAACTCTACTATCGACCTATGATAGGTGTTATATACTTTCCCTATATGTTTTTCATCTTAATATAATAGGTTTTCATTGTTCCACTAGATATACTTTCTAGTGCGACCACAAAATTGAATCCATTAATTTAATTAAATTAAATGGAACGTGTTATGGATGACTTTTGTTTTCCTTGAGTCTTTTTTGAGGTAGTTTCCCTAGCCAAGGTCACCCATGGGACGTGCCTTTGATATTTCAATTATATTACCATTGATAAACCACCGATGAGTTGCATTAGTGATTGACTATTTAGGGGAAGCCTATAAATGATTAAATTTAACTGAATTTGTTGAATAAGAGATGGTTTTTATAATTTTCATGTTGATTCTTTTGCTTTAACAGATTTTACAGAAATTTTTATATGAGTGGGTAAACCCATGGAATGTAATTGAGTGTGAATTTTGTTTTGAGTGGGTATACTCAAGGAACATGAATTTGAATTGATGAATGTGTATATAGGACAACATCTACATGTTATCCCATGGGTCCTGGAAATGGTATAGAATTACTTGGACATATATGATCCATGCATTATGATTATTTGGGATTCCTTTGGCCTTGATACCCCTTGGATCCTATGTTTCATGGGCTCCTAGTGGACATGGTCCGAAGACATGATACTTGAACCCAAACTCAATCATAACCAAGTTTCCGTTGAGATACTCCTAAGACTCGAAGAGAATTCCTTTGTCCACTATACCTTGGATTCATCCTTGTATGGTCTGAAACAATGTTTATACGACACAACTCTGTTAAATATGATATTCTTCAATGTATGGTATAGTTGTGGTTAATATAGAACTTTTGGATATATGGAATGTTTGTGATTTCTTGATACATAGGTTATACAGGAAGGACGTGGTTAGCATGATATGTATGGATGTACAATGGGGACATGTGTGTTTTTCTATATTTTTTGTATCTTCCTTATTATAGGAGATTTATCCATGTTTTTAAGGGATCGTGATTGGGCTATTTAGTATAACATGTTTTATTGTACACATTCGATGGAAACATTATATTTTATACAGCTTACCGGTGATATATTTTTCACTTTTCTTTATCTTTTTATATTGCATAGCTAGGAATTATTATATCCCTCTATGTGGTTACCCATTGGGATTGTATCTCACAACCTATTTGGGTTGACGTTGGGTTCCCAGACAGACTATATGGATGCATGCAGGGACTGAGACAACGTCCAATATTCTATGAACGATTTTGGGGCATTCATAAGAGCATGAGAACATGGTACTGATCCTAGGCTCATGATGCTATAAAAATATATCACTTTTTGTTCTTTTTTTTATTTTGTAACTTGTATTGTACTGGTGGTTTATATACATATTTCAGATGATTTTTAGAAACATGAAATGATTAGCACTGTATATAAGATTAATCTAGTTAGTTGAGAAAATTTCTTTCATATGAGTATTTATCTATCATCAGATGGATTTACTTCTTCATATACTGATATCAATGATTGATATCTCTATGTTAAACTCCTTTAATAGGGAAAAGTCTCCCCACAAACAAACCCTAACCCCTCACCACTAGATGGAAACGTATTTCATTTTGGTAGATTTACATTAGACCTTGTTGGAAAGCATTATTGGGATACTATTGAGTGGCATCTGGGTCCAATAGGTTATAATTAAACCTCCTTGAGTACTCAATCATGATAAAATGTCTCTACTATAGATACAGAAACTCTTGAATGTAAACAGATCATAACGTGGTAGATAAAACATCTCTCTAAGGAGACAGTCAATGTGTGACCCATAGACAGTTGTTTCGTCATACAACTGAGTCACTTTGGTCTGCCATCTCATAGTAGATCCTTGAAGAATCCTCACTCTGAGGACCTCCATCCGATCTGTCAACATACTCAAAAGGTAGAAAACATATGTAACTGACTCTTTCTAGTCTTCATACACTATAAGGTATATATCACCAAGAATCCTTTGAGGCTGATGCCTCTAAAACTCATAGAATGCCGCAAAATATGTGAATCCTCTATTGGAACTGTTAGTGCTAACTACTTATCAATAGGTGTTGGTATAGCCGGTAAGCAACTATGAGGGTCTACATCTAATACAAGCACCTTTACTAAAGCCTCACCACTGGGTAAATCATCCTTGTGATCACGTAATGGAATCCTGTGTTTCTGTCTTCATGGAGAATTCCTAAAATAAGATTTACCATGGTTAAAATAATATATCGAGGAGTGGACTTAGGAATTTCATGAAAAAACAACCCATTTATATGTTATGCAGGAACCAAAATTTCCCAAACTACCATTTTCCAAAGTATTGAGTAAAAAATATGGTTATCTGTGTCCGGGTGAATGGATACATCAGCCTCCATAGCAATACTATAGTCCTCGACCTGAAATCTAAACTCAAAAAACCCTAACACTGTTGTGATGAAACCCAAACCAAACTCACAACACTACTGGCCCAAATTAGAACCTTCTCTGATACAAATCATTGATGACCCAACATACTTGTTTCCAACCAATGACTATGCCAAGCATACATCTAATTGGCCACTGGCTAGCGACTAGTGCTGAGTAGGCATATCACATAGATGGTAGTCATTATCCTGATGTGATTGTACACATGAACATATATCTAAGCCCATATAATTATGAAATGGAAAATAGCATAATCAAAAGATTTCATACAAATAAAATCTCACAACCCTATGTACAATAGTAAAGTACTAAAAATGGGAAAAAGGGGAAATTACAAGCCCAACCAAAAACTGTAAAAAGTAAAACCTTTTCCAATGGAGAGAAATATAGTCAATGAAAGATCTATGAAAACACCTCTGCCTAAAAAGATCATGCTATGTTCCATCATCTCCACATCCACTAATGAAATCATAAGAAGGGTCAACATCTGTATAAGGCCTGAAAGGTATAGGTAGAACCCATTTAGTGGTGAGTATAACAATACCCAGTAGGATACCCCAAAAACACTAAACACAAAGAACCAAGTATTATCAACTCAATAAAAGGATATAACAATCAATCTGTAATAAAAACACCTAGATATACCCAGGAAAGAAACCACACCACTAGGATATCTTACCCAATTTCCATCCATAATATTCTTCCCGAATCAACACTCATTCTAGGATAAATCTTATCCAAAATCCATGATATCAATATACACACTAATCCAAGAGGTATAGATCATTGGGACCAACCAAAGAAAGATCAATGTTATAAGAATATCCTGATACATAGAAAGGGGGTCACTCCTAGGAACACTAGGGGACACCTTGAACCCAATCTGGATCAACCCGCAATTTGGGGGATTCAGTTCCAAAGATATCACAAACCCTAATAATATATCCTACTAGATGGATGATCAATTCCATTCTCAAGGAGGTCTTGGTTATTCCACAAACTCCACCTAGGAAATAAAGATGATAGAGGATCACACTCTAGTCTCATGGAGGGAAACCACAAACTCTATATGATACTCGACCTCTAGAGGGGATCAAAATACAATGATGTTGATGCAATTTTTTATTGTACCCTCTAGGGGAAAACCCATGGAGACACACTCAACCATGACAATCCCAAAATAAGAAAATTAAGAGCTAAAAAATATTTACGGGGTTACACAGAATGTACTTGGGGTATACGGTGGATCTATCTCTCCCCATACCATACTATGTAGTAAATCATCACACGAAATGTACATCTCATAGTACACAACATGTAGGTAAGACACACAGTTTATAGAGATCTCTCAACACCTACCCATGTGGCATTGGCCGTGTCGTGTACTGTTGGTCGTGTCCATATACTGAACCCTGTAAAAGTGTTCAAGTTTGTTTCCAAGTACACAACGTACCACTATCTAGATACTTTTGGACATGTTCATGTAATTTCAAAAGTACACACTGAGCCTCTGGGGGAGGTTCACATGGCGTGTGAGCAGGTCACATTGTCCGTGATACATACCTCCAACCAAAACCCTGGCACTATAGACAAGGCTTACCACAAAACGCCTAATGTGGGACTAAATTCTATGTATCCTGGAATTTTCTAGATCCTTAGGATATATCCCTATTTCATCTGCCACATTATTGGAGTCATCTCCCTCATAGAAAATAGGTTATTTGGAGTCTTATGATTCTCTCTATCATCACCAGCTAGAATCTGATCCCTTGATCTACACAGAAAACATTCCATCGATTCATTCAGCCTGTTGGATCAAAATAGGAAAGTATTAAACCTGTAAATCTATCTGATCATCCAATGCCATCATCACACCATAATAATTCCATCAATAAAAACCCACACATGGGGTATTGATCCATATTTCTAAATAATGGTCACATAGTGATCGAATATTGGGTATTTGTCAATCTATAGGCCAAAAGAAATGAATCCAATGAACGTGTCAATAATGGGGAAAGAAAACAATAATCCATAATATGTGAGAAATGAGCCTCAACCTTTTTTCATTCTTCTTTGATTCATTTTCATAGAATAATATTAAGAAATAGAATAAAAGACAATGAAAAATTAAAAAATTCCATCAAATTAAATCTTCTTGATGAGGCTTGTGTTAATTATTTTATTTGAATTTTTCTTTTTTCAACTGGGATTATAAAACAAGATTGAAAACACAAGATAAAACATCCTACATTGAGTTTTCATTTATCCTTGATAAGAAATATTTCTATACTATAGTATTTGATGAGATCCATGAACTTTATAGGCACAAAAATCCTCGATCTATTCCAAATATTTCATCGTTCACAATGAAATCTCTCCAGTAGTAATCTAGGATATTAGGGTCTGATCAAACAACCCTGAGGAGATACACTTTTTAGTTATTTTTACTCCTATGATGAATTTTCTACAATCATCCAGCACTGAAAAAGTTAATATTGAGACTAGGGTAAAACCTACATTCTGAACTCAATATTGACCTTGTATTTCTAATTAGGTCTTCTGTTCAGGATTAAATACACCTTTTTAGGAACAATTTGCATGTGTTAGGTATAATATATTTCAAGAATTTATTCCTGGGACATTGGTCCATCAAATCACACATTTTTTTGGTGGCTCTATAAAAAACAATCAATATAATATCTATAAATAATAAATAGAAAATATGATTCAGTACACATTCATTGAAAATATGTTCCTCGGGGAAAACGTAACTAAATGGAGGAAATTATTCAATGAATTAAATGTATCAACTAATATGTGGCTGGAAAAACCTAATGATCGTGTATTAGAAAAAGGCATCAATTATTCAAATTCAAAGGCTAGTTGAAAATTTTCTAGAGAGGAATTTTAAGATGAATTGAAGCATGTTTTAATGAAATTAAATGCTTAATATACTAATTATAACATTAAATGTTATTGGGGGAGAACATATCCATGTCTCCCAACAAGTAATGTCATTACTAAGATCTCCCAACAAGGGGGTCAATATAAGATTATTTATTCCTAGTAATTTTATAAAAATTGGGGACCTTAAATAGAAATAGAGAAACCCTTTTAGGAGGGGTATATTGAATATTCATTCTAGTTACAGTGAATCCTTTGTATTTTATTAATAAAGGGGAGTGAGTTGAATGACCTAAAAATCCTTACAACATTTTATGATATGTTCACATTATATATCGATAGGCATATATAATAGTAATATCAACAAAATCCAAAAGGGGTTAATGTTACAACCAAGAACTTATGTGTTGGATTTGTTAACAATGTTGATGATGTAGGTATATGCATTAAAGAGTGCTACTATGATGTTTTCTATTGATGATATAATGTGGTTCACGTTGATGTTTTAGTGGATAAATAGGTTTTCTTTTAGATTTATTGAAAATGTGGATAATGTCAGTATGTGCATTAAGGACTTATAAATGTAAGGAATTTTATAGAAAATCTGAGGAAAAGGTTCACCTACATTTTTTGGTGGATAAAATGAAAATATACACCTTTATATATCTATATATTAAGTACTATTTTTATGATATGAGTAGTATTCATAGTGTATCTATTTGTATATCAGAATCATTTAAGGGCTAATTAATATAAGTTTCAAATATGTTATATATATAAGAGATGAATATGGACGAGAGTTAAAAACATGTAATTATTTAGAAGATTATTTCAATAAGAAACATTATGGACAATGTATAATTATAAATATCACAATTTGAAAGAACTAAATGGGATTTAGTGGTTTTGAATGATAATTTTATTGATTAGAAATTATTTAATCTTAAAGAACATTATAAAATAATTTTGATGAAGGGAAAATTTTCTAATGTTTGAAAAATTTTTAGAATTTAAAATTGGTATTTTTCCTGAAGTTGCATTAAATATTAAAGTTGAAGGGATGCTTTATTCACAATCATGAATGGAGTCTACAAAACATGTATCCCACATGGTAACATACATGACATGCGTAAGAAGTTTGTGCTAGGTTTTCATGGATAGTAATCACACACTATGTGAATGATCACATTCAGCAATGATATTATGTACATGATCGGAACGTAGTGTTTTTGGAATATTAATGGTGGATGTATAAGGCTAATGATTGGAATTTATAAAAGTCTCTTCTATGAAGGGGCTTGGACGACCATGAAGTCATGTACAAGGTTGATCTGTGGAGTGTGTGGATGAAAATGGAGTATGTGGTTAGAAGGTAATTATTTTTTGAGTATTGTGAAGGCTATTTTTTAGTGGACGAATAAAAAATTTAAAGGATTACCAAGTTTCTCATTGTTCTATAGATATATATAATTAGGTAACTCATTAATTGATTTTAGATCAGAAATTTAAATAAAGTTCAAGTATCCAAGAAGGAAAAATCATCCACAATGTTGGATATGTTTAGTGAGTACATGGGGACCAATTCTGGGAAGTCAGTTTCACAATTTCAGTTATTTATATAAGTATTTAGGGAGTAAATTCTACTAGTATGATTCCATGAGAACATTTTATCATGGTCAATGAACAGAGGAGGATTCCATGTTGTTATTTCTTGGAGTAG
Organism: Viscum album; assembly: GCA_963277665.1. Taxonomy (NCBI): domain Eukaryota; kingdom Viridiplantae; phylum Streptophyta; class Magnoliopsida; order Santalales; family Viscaceae; genus Viscum; species Viscum album. The sequence goes on from OY728135.1 coordinate 271,052,646, forward strand.
CTTTCTGTGAAGGCAGATCTCAAAACATGCATTATCGTATGATTGGTCGATGGAGGGGATTTATAAAATTCGTTTTATTAGGTAGTGGTGTGCAATGGTAGTGCATGAGGGAGCTCTGTGAAGTAGAGTTCAGAAGCCAAAAGTTTTAGTACGATATCTTAAAGTTGATTATATGGGGAACTGTATACATCTTGTTTTCTTCTCATAAGGACAATTTATCTTGGTGATTTCACATAAAAAATTTCATATGGGTATTCTAGAGATAAAAGAGTACATTTGGGGTTCTTGAGTGGTTTAGAAAATAAGAGGAGATCCATAAATGATTTTAGTGTCTTATCTAGTTTGGTTTAAGAAGATAATGCTTGAAGGAATTATATATATAATCCTTTCATATATCTATTCATGGAAGAGGATAGAGGTGTGTAGGAAAATTTCAACAAAGAATTATACTCTTTTAAATAAGTTGTACATATGTTTTAATATTGTGGATGAAAAAAATAAACTCTAGAATTATAGAGTTGATATTATTCATCATCGAAGAAGTAGATCACAAATATAAGATAGAAAAAACATAAAATCATGACTCATGATTCATGAAAATTCTCATTCTTGACAAATATATGTTATCATGTACAATTTCTACTAAAAATTCCCAAAAAATTTAATAAAATGTGGAATATATCTCACTGAATAAGTTTGTGGGAGTGAATAAGAGTTAGTGAACCATGGATTAGGAGTGACCACATAGAAAATCTTGTAAAGGAAATGAGCCTGGAACAGAGTGACCATAGATAAATCAATTATAATCCGCAAAACTAGTTAAGTGCATTATATTCTTCTATGAATGGCACATCGTTGGCTCATTCCCCTTAGACTATCCCTTTGTGGTGAACTATGTAATTTTTTTGTGTTCATTTATTGCTTTAAACTCCTATATATGTGTGTTTATTTAGGTAAATGAACCATTAAGGAGTGACATGTGGAATATTATTCTTCCCATTGTGGGAATAATTTTGCAAATAAAATTAAAAATATTTAATTGAAGAGTATAATTTTTTCCATCACCCTGATTCACACCGACCCCAATCCCTCTCAAGATGTCCTAGTGTGAAACAAATGGGAATCACTTGATAGTAGTACACTCATTAGGGTACCCATAAGGTGGTGGATTCCTCTCCTTGAAGAGATGTCAATATTTGTCTACACATTTAATAAATAATATATGAAGGTATGTTCTAGATGTTTTTCATTCACATTGGCAATGAGCTTGATTATTTGTATGAGAAAATAAATCTTTGGAGAATGGTCATTGAGTTCCTAAAAGTCAATACATAATCAAATTTCGGAATTTTTTACTTCACTAAGATTGTATTGGCTAACCATTTGGGATATTTTAAATTCTAAATAAAGTTTTTCATTACTTAATATGTTTAACATTACATCTACCATGGTGTCACAAGTTAGACTCATCCTCTTTAGTACTTTCTTCAAATCATTAGGTTTAACTAGAAGTCTTAAGATATAAAAACCCATCTAAGTGTATTTTTATATAGTTCCATGTCAATACATCATTACGATTCATGAGAAACGAAATAAAATGGTCCAATTAATCAATATGAATATAAACAATGATTAGCATGAGTTTTCGATATTCATCAGTTTACAACATTAGTTTCGTTAGTTCATCTAATATAGTTGAGATTTCATATTCAAATGTAAAAGGTAATATCAAAATCATGATCATAAAAATTATAGATAATTCAGGATTTATTTTCCTCTATAGTAATATGTGGTTTTTTAAACGTATTGAAATTATATACAATTAGTGAATGGTAATCTAGAGAGAGGGAATGGCCTCATGGTATTAAGATGACTATATTTATATATATGAAATTTCCCAAACCCTTTGGCTTCTACTATCAATTATTATTTATCACATAGAATATCATTATTTACTTTGATCAAATGTTTTTCAAGATTTCATTCTGATATATATGTTTAAATCTAGGATAAATTTGTATATAGTTTATATGATCTTCCTTCTTTTGTTCCATGGATAGTAATTCTTTGAATAGTATATCTATTTATCCATTATAGGAAAAAGGGATTTTAAGTGTATTACCTATTTAAAAGTTGGGAAAAATAATTTTATAGATTTTGGATTATTTATTATATTTGATGAATAGGGATTAGAAAAATACCATTAATATATTTTTAATGTTTGATTAGGATGACCTCAAATCCATTTTAGGATTCCACTTATGCACTATGATCAGTCTTTGGTTGATTTCCCTCACTATTGAAATACCATGTTTCAATGTAGTTGATCTCACAAGCATTAAAGGGGGTCATATCATCATGAATTACTTGTACATAACTCTTTTCATAGTACCTAAAACACTGGTGGTGTGATGGGAAAATTGTCACATATAGATGTACCTCCATGAAGAATGTTCAATGAAGTATCCTAACTAACCATGATAAACCAAGTTTGATATACCATATCCCTAATCTAGGCATTTATCCAAATATTTACCATATATATTTGATCAGTTTATACCATCCATTGATCATTTAATTTTATTTTTCCATGTAATTATATATATATGTCATATTAGAGAATTATTTCGGGGATGATATTGATTCTATAACTATTATTCATTATATCCCTATAAATTTTTACTTTTTTGAGTTTACCTAATATAAACACAATCCAGATATGTCTATAGAACGATACTCCTCTATATTAATCTAAAAATGAGATTACTGTGTGGAACTATACAAGTCATTTTACTTCAGTACTGTATGTCTCAGTAATAGAAAAATCAATATAGACCAATTTATTATTAGTTATAGTTTTACTGAGTGCCTACCCATGTTCCTTAGATAAGTATATATCATCTATAACTAAATATTATGTTATAATAGTTGTAAGATTATTTATCCCAAATAATTAATACTCCATGGTTATATACCTCTCACTATGGGGCCACCCTTTGTCTTCAGGTGAAAAGGAACTTGTAATTGAAAAAATGTTCCAAAAATGGATTACAATGATAATGTTCCAATTATGAACAATTTTTTATGATCAAAACTTGTAGTAGTTTATGGTTTTACAGATAGGTTTACTTAATCCAATTGATTTCAAAATCATTCATGGGAAAATTAATTATTATATTTTTAGGTTTCATATTCTCATTCCCATTTTGATCTTAAAATATTCTAACAACTTTTGTCAAAGTAATAGATGATATACTCATAGATATCCCCTTTACTATGACTCAGACCTTGAACATGACCTTTTCTATTTTGAGATCTCCCATGAAAGTCACATAAGGGTACAATTTTATATGCATGATCTTATAACTCATTATATTTTATATTATTTAAATAGTGTTAATGGAAGAAAATATTAATGATTCAACATAAGAATAATTTACATCCCTATTGGTTCTTTTTTGCCTCCCTGAATTTAATCAAATGAAATATAGGGGATTAATTGTCGGATTAATAAATTTATGATATTCCTCCTCCATTAATATGTATCGGAGATATTCATTATATCATCTATTAGATCATCATGATGTTGAGGGAATTGTCAAATAATATGGTTAGTGTTAAAGGGATGTGGCTTATTGGTTCACCCATATATGAATTATTTTATGTGCAAGATTAATTGAATTCCTAGTTTTATAATCGTCAAATTTCAATATAGATTTTTTTGCAACTTCCTAAAATTCCTCCTCCCTATTTTCCACTTTAAGAATAAGAGGAGAAAGTGATACATAAGAAGATTTAATTTTTGGATTCTTTATAACTTCTCAAACTTCTTACTTTATTTTTTATAACTAATCTGTGATGATAAAACATTCTTGGATCTTGTATCCTAGGAATCAATGTTATATGAAATAACTTAGTAAATTCATAAACTTATCCTCTTCCAATTTATTTATCTTTGTAAGCTTTAGAAATTCTTTTTCTTAGTCAAAAATGAAATACCCTATAATCTTCCCTAGTTGTAAAAAATGTAATACACTCTTACCATCCTCAAAGAATTCAAATATTAGGTCCATCATTGTATATTATCTATGTTTGTATTTCGAAATGCATGCAAAGACTAAGACATGGATGAAATTTTAAACTAAAATTTGACCCCGAAAGGGGAAAGAGTTAGTGATACAATTATTTCCATGGCATTTACAAGTAACCTTTTATAATTGTGACATCATAAGAGATTTTGGATTGATAAGATATAATTAATCCTCCATGGTTTATGTTCCCTTAGATAATTCCCAAAATATACTATGGTGTATCTTTGGAAACGGTTTTGTAGCCATATTATCTCAAATATTCTCTATTCATAATTTTAGAAACTAATTCTGTAAAAACTTCTTATAAAGGGGTTGTGTTAATACTTTCCATTAGAAAATGATGTCAGTTACACATTAATTATCTTACTATTTAAAATTGAAGTTATACTATATGGTTGTATTATTCAGTATATAAATTAACTGCTATGTAACTAATAATGAAAATAATCCCAACTTTTGATAAATCGAGTAAGAGTAGTTTTATACCCGAAAGAAATTGGACTATTCAAATTTTTCCCACAAAACAAATCATATCTTTATTGCCTTATTTTGTTCTAGAGTCCATATTTGTGAGATACTATAAGAATAAAAGTGCATGATATATTAAATTTGTATACCCATACCATTATAGGATGTGAATTTTGGATTTCTTTTCTTTAATGATTGAGGAGAAAGATATAATTATCCATATTTTTATTTCCTCTCAAGTTTTACAACAGATACTGGGTCTCTAGTGTTATTATCCAAGATATTGGGTTGTTATGTATTATTTATTATAACACCTATCATTTTAATGGGGTTTTCAATTTATTTATTCTCTAAATAACTGATTAATTTAGAGTTGTTAGATGAATTTCTTTAGGTCCTATAAGATAAGTTTTTGGATGCTGATAAAATCATGTATTATATTATTTAAATTACTAAAATAAGACCTTATATAAAAGAAAGGATATCTTAACTACATAGTACACCTAAAAGAGATATTATATCAACTTGTATATCATTTCCATTATGTATGTTTTCATGAAATAGATCAATACTATGTCTCTTTAGGTTTTCAATATTATATATTTGGATAGGGATACAATCATCTCTTGAGATTACAATGATTGGATCAACTAGCTCATAGGAATTATAATTATAGGAACATTTTCCCTTTTTAATAACTTACCAAGATAAAGTTAACAAAATAAATAGAAGTTCTCATCACTCTACAGATTTCTTATAGCCTCATGTATACCAACCATATCTCCCAGTATCCAGAAATGAAGCATCCAGACATCTCACCATTGCTCACTATTGTCATTATTCTATTAGGAATCATGAGAACTAATTTTGATTATGTTAAACTATAATATTCTTAGAAGTATTGGATCATCTTAATCATCAAGTTATGGGATAAAATATATTAATGAGTTTTAACCATGATATTTCACTAAATTATTGGCATAATCAGCTCCTGGATAGAAGCTTTATAATTAAATATCTTGTGATGACATTTCCTATTAATAAATTTTCTTTTTATATGATATAGAGATTAATAATATAAAACCTATATATGTGTTGTAGGTGAGCAAGAGGAAATTTCCTATATTGGACATTGAAAATTAATTGGAGTAATATGGGTTATTATTTATAATTAAAGAGGATTTCCCTAGCCAAGAAAACACAGATTTTCTGGAAGACACTATAGTGTTCAATGGATATTCCTCTAGCCCAACAAGGAATCCTATGAGTGGTAAGTTAAATAAAAATATACCTATCCTTGAAGGCTTGGTTTCCACTCATGTTAATATTTTGATGGTAACCTAGGTTACATAAATCCTAGAAAGCATTGAGTGTTGAGTAAAGTGATATAAACATACCATCATCCCTTGTAACGAGGATTCCATATAGATAATGTATAGAAAATTTACATTGTTTCCAAATTTTGAAACCAATATACTTCTTGATCTCAAAAGAAATGTATCCTCTCGGCATTGGAAATAAAGAAAGATCTATAACCAAGATGGTGATCATCCTTAAATCTTTCACATAAAGTGTTAAAAATGGTGATAACATTATATACTACATCAATGTATTATTCTGAGGGATTCCTTGAGTATGAAATTTTAATTTTCTCTTTATATTATGTTAGAGAGGATAAATACAATGCAATATTGTTTACCCAAACAAGGATAAATATATTATGAGAAGCTACCAAGATGAAATTTCATATTTTATGAAGTCTATCTATACACACTCTTTTTAATAATTTTTTATACTTTCATCATTATACATTCTATTTTATATAAAGTGTGCTGATTTTATCTTTATAACACTTCCCCTTGAGTGCCTTAATATTTTTGGTGTATTTGGAATACATTACATGATAGAAGATCAGGTGAATGAATATTTTCATTGGTTTCTTTCTGATATGTGATATGGAATCCTAATTGAGTAACCTGGGTTTGGGTTTAAATATAATATAAATGACTTTATTAAAATGATGGTTCTCATTCGAACATCTTTTTTCAAAAATAGACGGGCCATCATAGGAATTTAGAGCATTACCATGACTCGATTGGTACATATGCATATGATAGACCACCAAAAATATTTATTGTAGTGAATTATATGATATATATGTGATATAATCGAACAATAATAGATAATTTAATTAAAATGGATACCATTTAAAGTGTTTCTCTTCATAAGAGTACACAATTGTATCATGTGGAGAATAAAAAGGATTCAGGGTATAGATCTTCCATTAATTCAATATAGGGATCCATTGATTTCAACACTCTGGATTTTTAGTTCTCTGAGCCATCATCTTGGATGCTATCTCCTTAGGATTAGAGGTAAATATAGTGAATGATGTTGTCCTGACTCCCATGTATACATATTTTAATGGGCCTCCATAATCATGTATATCTCATGTCTTCTTGTACCATCATCCACTAAATCATAGAATTTTCTCTAATATTAATGTTATATGAGTATTAATGTCTTCCCCTTAGAATGTGAATGGATCATATGTAATGGAACCATCAAAGCCTTTAATTTCATTATTTTTATGTGAGTGCCAATATTTATGGGACACTAACTAGAATAAAGCTCTCATATAGGGATATTTATAAATAATGGGAGGAAATATGTGATCATTAATTTGTGCATAACCATGGGTAGACATCCATGCATGTAAGTTTCATCGATTTGTAGAGGATATCATTGTAGGTTGATTGAGGATTCACAATTAATATGACTTTCATAGTGGTTGATTATCACACTTATATATGGAGGAACACCATGGTAGTTAATTTATTCATCATTGTAAAGACCTCCATTATATATTATTAATTCTTAATAAGGTGTAAATTCATGATAGTGGAATATACTTATGTTATAGGGACTAGTTAGAGGGGTGTTGAAGTATTCATGGAGATAGGTTGGGGCCTTCATCTTGGTGTGATGAGGAAACCCCATTAATCCATTCTTAATATATGGTGATTTATAGGGTTATGTGTGATACAAATAAGGGAACCCTACATTGAGATCCTAGGGATGAATTTTCCATGGAGACACATCCTCCTATGGGTTTTAACTTGAGTTTAAATTGTAATAACCTCTCTAAATGAATCTAGGGTAGCTTAGAACACAAGATGGTGATGTCATTCATACTGTAGAAAAGCCTTTTGGGTGACTCCACTATATCATCTAGCATAACTAGGTAGTTCTCATCCTCCTATAGATATGTGAAGAACAGATTGTCTCATTTTGTAAAGATCCTCCTAAAATAGTTTGAGATAGCAAAAGGGGTTTCCTCACCCCTAACATATTTCAATGTAAAACTAGATTTTATGGCTTTAATAGCTCTAGGTTTTCCCACATAATATACCATGTTGGTATTACACCTTAACAAACATGCACAAAGACCACAGTGTCTAAAACCAATCTTTAGAGAATCTTAGTAAAAGATAGTGAATGAGTGAGCTCAAGATCTATGGATTTTATAAAACTAGTGTCACGGTTATGTGGGATTTCCACATAAGATCATTAGAAGATAGTAAAATATTTTAATATTTTTTTCTTTACCCCTATGTGAAATTTTGGCCACCACAGTTTATCTCATAGAATTGTTATACTTTTCCAATTAGGGTTTATAGAAAAAAAATGATTAAAATAAACCATACATATCAAATCAAAAAGTTATTAATGGTTCAATTCCATTGAATTTAATTCATTTCCCAACAGATTCACCATTTTTTATATCACTACACCACCCCTCTATTTTTTAATCATCAATTCAGTTTTTAAGTCAAAAAAATGAAATTAAAACTTATCTCACAGATGATATAATTATCTAGCTTGGGAATTTATTATATAATTAATAATATTTTTGAAATCCTTCTTAATTATATAGTAATGAACATAAATTATTTTAATCACTTATTTGAGATGAGAAAAAACTTTTATTAAAGGTTTGTTTGATATAAATCCATGGTAAATAGAACTTCGAATGAAATATTCCTTACTTTATTGTGTATGTTATTTTATCCTAATTATATTAGGATAATTGTGTACTTTTTAGATTATAGTTAGTTTTGAAGGCAATATATGGTATAAATTTAAATAGGATAGAACTATAACGTTTTAAGACAAGAGGAAGACACTCTATAGTTTAAAATATTATTGCAAGGTACTATTTTTTTAAGAAACATATAGGAGGAACTCTATGGTTTATAACCATATAGAAAGATTGTGTAGGTTATTTTTGAGTTTAAATTTGACATGACCTTACTCAATAGGGACCATATCGGTCTAACGGTATGTTTGGAATGCCCCCCAAACCATCCTCTAATAGGCCATGGGTTGGTGACTAGAATTGAGTATGCATATCTCACACTATGGGGGGATTATCATATAATAACATGAAAAAAAAACATCTCTAATGAATAAGATAACTCAAAATACCAATAGTATATATATATATATATATAATAAATTGAACTATATATAATACTTGAAGGATATGAAGAATAAAAATAAAACCCAAAAGGTATGTCCAAGGTAAATAGAATATCCAACAAATATCCAGATCATAAAGCACTAAGCTACTCCCATACATTTCATATACAATTATATCACTCTCTAGAATCAATAGATAATTCCACCGTCACTTATCACAATGATTTAAAATGCATCGCTAAGAGTCACCAAACATTGACTCTAAAAAAGATACATCGGATCCATGTATCTTCAACCCATCTCTAAAATTATGCATTGTCTGCATAGATATAACATGTGTGGGAACAGGCATGTGCAAGGGTGAGTATGGACATACCTCGTAGGAAACCTATAAACCACAAAGAGAACATAAATAAACAATTCAACTCTACTCCTTGAATGTGATGTGACTAGGAGAAAGATAAAGTGGAATAATAAGAACACTAATACATCTCAAAGACACCAGTACTAAAGGCTACCTATATGAAAGATAATGAAGAATAATATAGACATTTTCATTGAAAAACTCAAGTATCTAAATGTAATATCAACCAACATAGCTAAATATTGGAGAAATCCCACTTGAGACCCATGAACTCAATGTGCCGACAACCCTCAATTCTATTAATATTCTTCATGAACACCGTGGAGGATATCAAACTCTGCTAGTAGAAAACCTATCCACCAAGTGAAATCTGAAGTAAAGAATCTCCCTCTATTCAACTAGAATTACAAGCCTAACCAAAACTCAAGATATAGGATCTTGCACCTCAATATGTGTGGGTGATACCATAACCATATCTATATTTCGTATTGTGAATAGGTTATCTACCCACTTGAGCATAGGGGTTGGATACTGTAACACCCCGAGCTTCCACGATACGTTTCTCATTCAATAATGCAAAAGCTTGCATTGTACGCAACTTCAAGTTCTATAACACCGCGACTAATCAAAGTAGCCATTATGAATAGTAATAACCACTTTTTAAAATTATAGAAATTTTATATTTCAAAATGGACTTCATTTTTGGATTCGGAATATCGAAATTAGCCTATGTTGAATTTTTGGTATTTTTCTGAGAACTTCTAATTTTTTATGAATAGTGAAAAATACTTTAAAACAACTTTTTTAATCAAAATAATTTATTGTGATAAATTATACTATTTAGTGGTTTTAAGGTATAATTAGAATATATTTTTACCATTTTATCCAATGGTTTTCATTAGAATTAATTTAACATTGAAATTGGACATAAACAATTGCCAATCTTTTGATATAAATTGTTTCTTAAAAACACGCTATTTGTTGTAACAGCGGGAATTATTTATAAAATTAATTAATGCAACTTATATGTTTGGAATTTTGTAAAATAGACATCATTTTTGAATTCGGAATATCAATTATAGCTTAGGGTGAAATTTTGGCCTTGTTCTGAAAAACTTCAATTTTTGATGAATAGTGAAACCACTAAGTGGTAGTTAAATAACTGATTTTTCGTTTAAATGAAATATTACCACTTCTGTGATTTGATTTTCAAAAATCTGACATACATGGTTGTCATTAAGAAGTAAAATGTGGTTCAATGAGATTAAAATAATTTTTTGGTGAATAGTAACTTTTAAGTTCTTAATCGCGATTAGAGGTAATTAGTGTAGTTTAAGGTACAAATAATGTTTTAATAATATGAGATGAGCATGACACTTGTCCTACTCCTATTGGATGAGTCATGGCCGACCAAGACAACCCATGGGTCAACTTGGGGACCCCATGGAGCCACTTTAGTTGGAAAATGACCTTAATATATATTTATTTAATGTTAAAATTAAATTGACACAAACATGAGTTATTTTACTAAAACAGTTTTTAAGTGGGGTTACACAAGTCCAAATTTTGACTATAAATATTTATTAGAAATATAAAGCGATTTCCTACATCATAGTATTTTTTTTATAATTTCTATACATTAAATAAATTAAATTATTTATGACAACATTATGATGCAGCGATGAGCTCATTATTTAACGATTTAAATAAAATGAGAAGATAATGCAAAATCCAAGGCTTACACTTGTCCAAAGCCTATTGGATGAGGAGATTTCGAAACCTTATCACCTTAGACTCGAATTATTTAAGTGTGGGACCTCTAAAATCCGAAACTCATTTTATAATAAAGTGACTTTTCTTTACATTCCAAGAGTGCCCCTCCACTCCACTTATAAAAGGCCCCCACCTCTCCCACCTCATTTACACTTTCAAACCATTTGGCTCGGCCAACCTCTGCCCAAATACTCTCCCAACTTCCCCCTCTTACTCCTAGAAGCCTCACTTTGGGCAGAACTCTTCCCAAGGAAGCCTTTGGCTCAAATCAAAAAGAGTTACCCGATTTTGAGGTAATGTCTTCTCTAATGTTGTTTTGTTTTATTTTTCTTCTCCAACCCCCTAAACTCGTTTAATTCCTTTCTTTTGTAACAACACCAGTATCTACAATATACTAGGATGTTGGTATGATATTTATTTGGTTTACACTTACACACACCTTCGTCTAATGGTTAAAGAACATACGGTTTCTGTGGATGGCGAATTTCTGCCTCACGAAACGATGATTGTTCAACACCCATATAACACCTTCAAAGGTGGCCATTAAGATGTCACTATTTTTATATATGATATATAATATGTTTATGTTTTACTTATGCTTCTGTATTTCTCATTTATGGCATACTTTATGATTTCCATTATGGGTAAAACGCGATAATTTCATTTTAGGAAGTGCGGACTACCGCCCCCTCAAAGTGATTTGAATCGTTAATGCCATATGTGGGATGTATAAAGGATGGATTAAATGGTATTATAAACTATATTATACTGGAACTATATTATACCTTTATATAATTATGATTTCATTCCATTAAATATGAAATAGAAATGAAAGTAGCGTTCATGCGTACGTACGGCTTACCGTCTCCATGAACGGTGCATTTCATTTCATACCTCTAAATGTTACGTAATATTATGAATGAATGTATATACTGGATATATATGATATATATGACATCTAAATAATTAATATAATTCTGGAGATAATGGATATTCTACCACATAAACAACTTGTAATTATAAGAAGTTTATTGTTGACTCAAGTACCAAAGATCGACAAAACGACCGTTACTAACTTAAATAATTACATAATGTTCATAACATGGTAATAAGTGATATAAAAGAAATAATGAACATGAAAAAGGTTCTTAACTAAATATAAATTAACTCTAGTTTATTATTCATGAGGTTAAAGAACGGTCGAGTCCGGACAAGACGCAAGGTAAGGGAATTTCTATACCCAACTTCCATTCTTTGGGTTAATCTCCTACTTTCAAATTATGTCATGATATTATTATGTCCTATTTTGTATTTTTACGTTCTTTATGTGTACCTATAGTGAATACACATAATAGATCTATTTTATTTTAAAAATAATCTTTTTAAGGACTTCGTCTCAATCTCCTTTCATTGAGGCATATTTGGTTTTATACACAATTTTCTTTTATACGGTGTATAAACCCCTTTGACTTTTACGTTTATTCAAAAGGAATCTTTTTTATACGAAGCGTTTTACTAAACAACAAAAAGGGAATGTTTTTCTTTCCGTACATATGCGGCGACAATGACTTCTCTGCCGCCGTGAGCATTATTTGAGTCTCGGGTTCCTCTACAAGCCATCACTTTTTTTAAATGAAAAATAAATACAAAGTTTTAACTTTCTTTTATTTTGGTATTGAAAATGGTTTTGAAAGCGTTTTTATTATATCAATGTGTTGTATTGATATCTTGTGATTGAAATGTGGAAATGTTATGTTTCCTTTATGCATGTTTTATGTGATACGATTATGTTATGGTTTATGATATGTTTAAACCTATTCATTTGAGGAATGCATTGGACTTAATAAGTGACGGGTGGAGCCCGCTATAGTTCCTCGATGCATCGGCAGGTCTCATGAGACAAACTAGTGTCTTGGCACGAGGCCTTGACAAAATCTAATTTGTGGTCTTGGCACGAGGCCTTCGCTACGTGATTATGATAGTCTGGCATTATGCATTCCATCATTATGAAAGTGGTTATTGATATTGCATGTGATTATTCGACCAGTAGAATATCCATGTGAATAAGTAAATGGCATTATCTCATTTTACTTTTGCCATATTATGTTGAAGTTCATGTTTAAAAGGCTTTTGTTTTAGTTATACATTGCTTTAAATGTTAATGTTTATTTATGAAAGCATCCGCATTATTGTTAGCCTTACTGAGCATCTGAGCTCACCCCTTTCAATGTTTTAATATTTTCCAGGATGTGAAGAAGTATTTTATGAATGACCTGCAGGGATAGTCAGAAGAGGATATGAGTGTGGACTATGGAGACTTTGTTATTGTAGTTTTTCACTTTATGATGTAATGTAACGTTTACGAATGTATCTAGTGTTTCCAAGGCTACTAAACTAATCGGTCTTTCGAGACTTGATCTTTTGTGATCATGCCAATGTTACGAAGTAATGCACCAACTCTGTGTAGCTGGGGTCGGGGCATTACAGATACAAACTGTACTAGAAGGTTATATAGAGAATCTCATGCCTTTGGTATGCAGTGGAGACGTCAAAACACTATCTATAGATTGAGATAGAGAATTTCACACCCATATAATGTAGGGGTGATACAAAAACCCTGTTATAACCTTTAATGTTACCCCACTATCTCCTCCATTGATTATAATGAAAACATATACTTACATCACCACATATTTCCCCTTATAAGCCAAAGAAAAATCTTTAATCATGACCTACAAGAAAAAAACACTAATAATGGACTACTTGCATGCCGAAATATGAATAATATGAAGGCTCCAATGAACACACATAAATCTCATCATTGGTCTAATTGAGAGAAATTGTATATCAACATATATTTCCTCACATACTTGTATAGACAAACAGATTTCCCCACAATGATCTACGTAGAATAATACTCAATATAGGCTTTTTTAAATGGTAATCTTATGAAATTTATTTATTTTATCCTATTAAATATGAGATATGTCACAAGATAGGACTTGAGTCTCTTACTATGAGTTAGAATTAGGTATTTCACATTGGTTATGAGTCATCTATCTTGATTTCTGGATCATGCTGCTGCAAAAATTTCTTTAATTAAACTTCTAAAAGATAATTTAAATACATATTAATGATTATAACAATATTATTAAAACTATTAACATTAATTTTTTTCATTATTAATATTTTAAATAGTATATATATATTTTTTCATGACCATTCTCTCTATAATAAAAACAGTTTTCATCTAATACCAGTTCTGTGTCTTTAAGTTTACTATTATTATTATATATATCAATATTTATAATACATGGACTTTGGATTATATTAGTAATAGTAAAAAAAATATTTTTATAAATGTTTACTTATTGTAATAAATGTTGAAATTGATATAACTTGTTACCTAGATATGAGAATGAAATCCATCTATGGAATCATGATTCATAAATTGTGATGAACGATTTAATACAAACATATAGTAATTAATTCCAAATCTTGGGTAGTCTTAGAGTACTATAATGTAACTTATATCTTATTTAATATGATGAAATTCATAATTTTCCTCTAATTTATATTTTTAATATATGAATATCATATCATGAGTATTGATCCACATTGATAACATTGGTGTGTACTATTCACCCATATGAGGTCAATTTTGAGGCAATAGGGGATGTTGTATGATTTTTCTACATAGAACTAATCAAAAGGTTCTAGTTTATTCATTGAATTGATTATGATATTTGTATTTAGTAAAGTTAGTATTCCATTTTGAGTGTTTTTTTTCATATGGTGTGATTGTATATTTTTCTCGAATTGAAAGGAATAGGGGAATGTAAGGATCCCTTATATGGATGTGTGACCACAATGGCATGGGAGATGCTTCATGAGATTATAGTGTATCCTTTTTAGAACTATAAAGAGTATAGGTATGATTTTTATAGGTCTTAAAGGAGTTTGAGTGAATATAAATGGGATCTTGGGTGTGTTTATATTTGAAAAGAGGTAAATTTCATTATTATTTTCGTTTTTGACACTACATAATAAAATATTCAAAACCAAAATCCATCCCATTGTTCGTTTCCATGGTTTCTAGAAAAGTGGAGTGGAATAAATTATTTTATATTTCCAAGGGGTGATTATATTAAAATATTTCCCTTTCTTATGTGTGTGTGAGTCACAATCTGAAGGAAATGATTTTAATATCTTAAAATATTTTATAAGTCTTGGAGGATTATCTAATGATTTATAAAATAAATAAAAATAACCTAAAATCTAATTATAATAAATTTAAAACATAAATTTGTCCGAATATATCTTTTATAGTATTTATTACTTAGCTATTGGGCCATTAAGTTATCATAAAACACACTATATATTTATATGGTATTTATTTTTTACCCAAAAATTTGACTGTCTCCAAAAATTATGAAAACTTCACCATTAGATAATTTTGATGTATTGATCACAAAAATAACATTAATTTTATCTAAATTATTTTATAAATATTTTAATATTCACTTTTAATATAAAAATTGTCTTATTTAAAAATGATGGGTTTTTTAAATAATAGTTTTCAAACCTTAATAAAACTTACTATTCACTTCATGAAAATTATATGATAATTTTTATTTGATTAATGAAATTCAATAATGATATTTTATTAAAATATTTTTAATTTCAAAAATCCATTAATTCATCAAAAAATATTTTTTAATTAACAATAATTATTATTTGTGCATCAACAAATAGTATCATTAAAAATAAAGAAATATATTATTTTTCTGTAAAAAATAAATTACATATTCCCATTGTTATCATCATGATACATACCTATTTATTACACTACTATATTCCCAAAGAGTAAGGTGTGTGTTGGTGGGGTTTTCAGGAGGATGTTCGGTAAACATGGTTTGGGTTGTGATCTCGATAGGCATCAACTTCTCTTATAAATGGGTTTCATCATGATTAATTAGTTGGATCTGGTCATGGGCTTGGTCTAGGGAAAATCCTAGAAATGATATCTCCCTCAAAAGATATGATAAATGGTATTCATTGGGTATGATCCTATAGGTTGAGGAAATCACTTCCTTGGTCTGTGCTAAAAATATTTTTTAAAACCTTATATGTAATCAAGTCTTGTGATCACTATTCCACAGCTATATTAACAATAGTAACGATACATAATGGTCATTTATATCCAATTGGATATTAATAAAATATTGAATTTAATTAAATAAAAATAAATGTAATTTTATTCATAAATGTTTAGGTCATTACCACATTACCCCCTTAAGATATTTATCCCACGAAATATCATTTTCCCACACTAAAATAGATGATGGTAACTCTGCTTTATCACCTCCTCTGGTTCCCATGCGGCTTCTTCAAACATGTGGTTTCCAAAAAACCCATTGACGTGGGGCATTGTCTTATTTTGTAGAAATTATTCCCTATGATCTATGATCTTCACCATTTTCTCTTCATAGGAAATGTCATTCTATAAACGTACCACCTCATGATTGAGTACATGTTATGGGTCAGGTATATGATTTCTTAAGAGGGATATAAGGAATATATCATGTATGTGATATATGTTTGGTGGGAGTGCTAGTTGATAGGCCACTGATTTGATATGATCAAGGATCTCACATAGTCCAATGTCCCAGAGAATACATTATCCCTTCTTCCCAAATCTCATTACACACATTTATGGAGATATATGGGGAAATTCCATGTCTCCAACATCAAACTCTTGGTCGCATCATTGATTGTCAACATAGATCTTCTGTCGACTCTGGGAAGCTTTTATGTGTTGCTGAATGATTTTAAACTTCTCTACCGTTTCCTCAACCATTTTAAGACATTGATGTTTTTTCCCCAACTACATTCTAACATGTTGGTGTTCTATACCTATTCCCACAAAGGGCTTCAAAGAGACCCATTTTGATGCCCAATTAGAAAATGTTGTTGTAAGGTAACTCCACCAATGTAAGATTATGGTCCCATCCACCATTGACTTATATTGGGAAATATCTAAGAATATCCTCCAATGTTTGGATAGTTCATTCATATTGGACATCTGTTTGAGGGTGATAAGACGTATTGATGTTTAGCAGAGTGTTTAAAGCATTCTTGATACTTTTCCAAAACATCGAGGTGAATCTTAGATCTCGATTGAACACAATCTATAGTGGTACTCCATGAAGCTATACCTCTTCTATGAGGTATATTTGTTCAAATTTATCCAATGATAAATCCTCTTGAATTTAAATGAAGTGTTCGGTCTTAGTAAGATGATCCATAATAACATAAATAGAATTGTTTCATTTGGATGTGTTCGAATGTTCAGTAAAAAAGTCCATGGTGATGTATTCCCATTTCCAAGTTGGTATGGGTAATGGTTGAATAATACCCTTAGACTTGTACCTTTCTTCCCTCACATACTGACATACTAGACACATTAATGTATATTATGTGATATCCTTCTTTTGGTTATCCCACCCATAGTGATCTTGGATATCTCAATACATCTTTGTGTTTCCTAGTTGAATTGTGAAATTAGAACTATATGTGTCATCCAAAAGTTATTTCTTTAACTCAATATTCGGTGGAACACGTAGTCTAAATCCAAATCTCCCAATTCATTCTTAATTAAAATTCAACTCCGAGGATTTCCATTTTCTGTTAGATTCCACTTTCTACATAATTCCCACATCATCATTTTGGTCATTCTTTAAACCTTCCAAAAGATATTATTGAGTAATCATTTTTGAATAGATTAGTGTGTTCTTTTCTTTACTATTCCCATGCCTATTAGTTTCAATTCCAAAAAAATCATTTTTTTTAATTCTCATTTAAAATAATTGATGGGTATTTCAACTTACAGAATTTTCTACTAACTTTTCTTTAACAGGATTGTAGAGGATTGTGAATTCGTAATTTATAATTACCTCAAACCATCTTCATTGGTTCATATTCATCTCTTTCAGTGTGAATATATATTTGAAACTTTTTTTGTCTCAATAGATTTTATACTTCTCCCCAAAGAGATAATTCTACCATATTTTTCAATGCAAAGATTACAAATTCTAACTCTAGATCATTCATATGATAGTTTTTCTCATTAATTTTCAACTACCTTGAGTTATAGGCAATGAATTTTTCATTTTTCATTAATACACATTCCAATACCTTCTTTCATACATCGCTGAGCATTATGAAAAATTCCCCACTTGTGGGTGGTGTGAGCATAGGGTCAGTGATAAGCCTCCTTTTCAACTTCATGAAGCTTTTTCTCATTCATCATTTTATGAAAACATGACTCTCATCTGAGTTAGCATAATATGTGGTTTTTAAAATGATTATAAATTTATCAAAAACCAGAAATAATATCTAACTATCCCAAGGATGGTATGGATATATATCATAGATGTTGTCATCATTCATCCCTAAATTGTCTTTTCATTTAAAAGATCTATAGATATCCCATTGATTGTGATGATATTCCCCAAGAATGATTCTTATTTCAACCAAAACTCACACTTGTTTTACTTTTCATAGATCTTATCCATTCACAATGTTTTTAAAATAGTGAATAGATGCTCTTTATTATCCTCCTTGGATTTAGAGTATATTAGAATATCATCTATAAAAACTACCAGAAATTTGTTAAGGTAATCTCTAAAGAGTCTATTCATCATGTCCATGAAGATTTTTGGGGCATTAGTGAGTCTTAATGGCGTCACTATAAACTCATAATGTTTGTACGGTGTATGAAAGGAAGTATTGGGGATATTCTCCTTCTTCACCCTAACATGGTTATATCCTTACTGCAGATCCAACTTGAAGAATTATTGTGATCCACATAGATGATTGAACAAGTCATCAATTTGTGGTAAGGAATACAAGTTCATTATCAAAATCTTGTTGAGATCACAACAATCAATGAAAAGGTGCATTGACCCCTCCTTATTATTAATGAAGAGGACTTGGGAACCCCATATTGATGCACTTGGACATATAAAACCTCTATCTTGATTCTCCTACAGTTGTTTCAATAGTTCTTCAAGTTCCACAAAAACCATTCTATATAGATTCTTAGATATTGGTAATCCCCTAGGTATTATATCAATCGAAAACATAACCTCTCTACTGGAGGAAGACCAGGAAATGCTTAGTAAATACATCAGAAAATTCCCTCGCTATAGACTTCTCTTCAAGGATGAATCTTTCCAAGGAATAAATCATCTAAACATGATTTTCATGCTTATTTGGAATTTATATCCTTGCATGGGATGATGGTGCTAAATAATATTCCCCCTTATCCTTGCAATTATATATAATTGGAGGTTGATTCACTATATATAGAGTCATTTATTTTTCACAGCATTTTATATAGGCCACATATAGGGAAATCCAATCCATTCTCAGAATTGCATTAAATTCCCCCAAAGGGAGTATGATGATATTCACTGATAAATTCATCCCAAAAATGTTGATATTGGAGGATTTATATACCTTGGATGAAATAATTTCCCCATTTTGTTTTCATTGAAACCTCTACATCCATGATTTTTGGTGGTGTTTGCATTGTTCTGCTAAACTTTTATAATATAAAAGAATGCGTAGAACCATGGATAATAACCCATCCATTCACTTTTTTAGTTTGGTTCTACTCTATCGAATATATATATCAGGATGATTATTTTTAAACTATTAAAAACATAAATAGTAATCTAATGAGATGAAGGTGATAACTTATAAATTAAATTTAACACCTAAACTTATGAGTTTCTAGGCTCCAGTCTATGTTATCCATGATCTATCACCTAACATATATTCTTATGGTATTGTTTTGCTCCCTTAATTATTATTTGTAATGATATTATGAATTTACCAATGAATATCCATTACGAGTTTCAAACTATGTGTGAGGTAAGGCTCGTTGTCGGGTTCCAGGTTACCATAAGTAAATCCCAGAACACCTTCTCATAGTTGTTACTAATAGTTCTCTTTGTTCCAG
The DNA here is from genome assembly GCA_963277665.1 of Viscum album. Taxonomy (NCBI): domain Eukaryota; kingdom Viridiplantae; phylum Streptophyta; class Magnoliopsida; order Santalales; family Viscaceae; genus Viscum; species Viscum album. Next base: position 271,072,852 of record OY728135.1, read on the forward strand.
AACAACATTCACTTGTAGTATCTATATAGGGATATATTTTATTGATACACCAGTTACTATATACCTACCAAAATTTAGGGATGTTTTCTTACACTTCGTCTTGTCCCTAAGGGTTTCACCAGGGTTTTCTAATCCTAATACCAAAAATAACTATACCTTTTATTGATAACAACTATAATAACCCTGATCATTTTCAAACATTAAAACATGATTTATTAAATGATATCACACTCAATATAACCTTAAAATATCAAGATGTATAGTGACTTTGATAATTATGTACATTGCATATCAACTTAAAACATGAAATAAAACATCGTTATTGAAAACCTCTTTAAGATGTTCATAATACTCCTTAATACTTAAAACATAAGGGGAAATCCTAGGGGAAAACATATGAATGGGGTGAGATATATAGCCTAGTAAAGGAGTAAAGAAGGAATAACATGAAGAAAACTATACATGTTAAGAAATTTGGTATATCAATGGAGTATAAAAGGACGATAAATATAAAGGAATGAAACATCATTAAAATAATAACATATAAATGTGGCAAAAACATACAACATGATATTATCACAAGTCAATGCTCATTGTACAATAATGAGAATGAATTAAAGATCATTGCACATGAAGTAGAATGAGTCAACACCCACTGAAAATGAAGTGGACACAAATTTCATGTGAAGTATCATGATTCAACACCAATTTGACATGACTTATCTTGATACTAAATAATTCCCAATGTATTAGAAAGTGATATGGGTGCACCCTTCTTAATCATTTCAATTTTATGCTTATATGTGGCAAAAAGATAATATAACATGGATATAATTAACATCATAAGTAATTACATGATAAATTAATGTTTAATACATGAATGTAAGTCAAAAATCAATAATTATATAATCAAAAATGTGAATATCCTTGATAGAGAAATAGGTATGGTATTCACTACACAATTGAAAATTATAGTGCAATTTTCGCAGCATAACGACATCAAATAAAAATTCCTAAAATGGATTGATGAGAGATAAAGGGGTATCTCATAATTTATATATTAAATGGATATTAATTTGGATAGGTAAGAATGTATCCCAACTTAATCAATACGAAATTAAAGGGAATATAAAAAATGAAGTGCTTGATTATAAAATTAGAGAGAGAAATCATTTACTGAATTTTTGAATAGTAACAGCTTAGGTAAGATTCCAAATGGGGGGGATAAATGATCCCACGTTGAAATAAAATCAAATTTATAGTATGTAATTTATTATAGAAAATACTAAAATATAAACAAATGAAATTAAATTGACTAATTTCAAACAATGTTCTTGAATTGAAAGGAAGAGAGGAATGTGAGGATCTCTTACTTGGATTTGTGACACCAAAGGCTTCAGATAGGCTTTTGGAGAGCTTGGAAAAACCATAAGAGAAATATATAGAGTATATGGAAGAGTGTGGTCAATATTAAAAGAGTATTAGTAATGTGAAACTAGAACTTGGGTAGGTTTATATAGGGAAAGAGGGGGATATCCTTAATATTTTAGTTTTGGACACTGCATAATAAAATATTCAAAAACACAAATCATCCCATGGCTATTTCCCATGGTTTATGGAAGAGGGGATTGGTATAAACTATTTTATAACTCCAAGGTCTGAAGATATTAAAATATTTCACTTTATTATGTGTAGGTGAGTCACACAGTCAAGGAAATGATTTTACCATCATAAATTATTTATAAGTCTTGGTGGATTCAATATGGATTTATAAAATAAATAAAATAAACCTAAAATAAAATTATGTTAATAAAAAAACATATATTCGGAAGAATATACCTTTTGTAGTATTTATTACATTGGTATAGGGACATTATGATGTCATAAAAGACACTATATATTTATATGGTATTTAGTTTTGGCAATAATATTTTATTATCTTAGAAAATTCTGAAAAATTCACCATTTGATAATTTCAAAGTTCTGATTCCAAAAATAATATTCATTTTATCTAAATAATTTTTTAATTATGAGAATTATCAATTTTAATATAAAAAACTAATATTTATTGGAAATTGACAGGTTTTGAAATAACTGTTTTTAAACATTAATAAAAATTAATTTTGACATCATAAAAATTATATGATCATTTATATTTTATAAAATTAATAGTATTATTATAATTTATTCAAAAATAATTTATATAAAAAATTAATTAATTCAATAAAATGTATTTCTTAATTAATAATGAGTTATATTTGTTCATTAAAAATAAAAACAAATAATGAGAAAGAAGTATATTCATTTTTCTAAAACAAATAATTTACATGTTCCCAATGCTAGGGTCTTGATACATATCCCTTTATTCCACCAGCATATTCCCTAAGATTAAGGTGCGAGATGGGGGGGCTTGGATACTGATGTTTGGTGAAAATGGTTTGCATTGTGATCTTAATGACCTTGAGCTTCTTCCATAAATAGTTTCTCTTATGCTTATGTTTTTTGATATCATCTTCGACATGGTCTAGTTAAATTCACAAAAAAGATATATTCCATGTATGATCTGATAAATGGGCTTCATAGGGTATGATTTTACTAGTTTAGAACATCACTTCCTTTTTTTATTCCAAAATAATTTGTGTAAATTACAACTTCATACTATTCATGTGATCATTTTTCTACCGCTATATTAATAGATGTAATGATACTTAATCTTCATTCAAGTCCAATGGGATATAATAAAACAATATAAGGAATTTAATTAAATCAAAAGAAATGTAATTTCATTAATAAAATGTTTTTGGTAATTATAGATATATTTAATGAAAATATATGATAGTTTTTTATATAATAAATACTCTTGATAGGTGAATGTTTATTTAACATTCATTCATTACATCCATTGAAAAGTAGAAATGTCACTCGTGTGTCCATATGGATTTTTATATCCACCAAGTGATGTGATTAATTTTTCATAACCACTTAATATGAATGGTTAAAAATATATATATAGTGAATATATATAATATTTATTTTCTATATTAATATTATGTAGATGGATGGACCTTGATATAAGTGCATGTATGGTAACCACCAAACTAAAACATGCATAAAAAAGCATTTAACACCCAGTATAACGACATTAATAAGGAATTGTTTATAAAAGGGTATTGAAATAATATTACTAGATTATATATGATATTATATATATGAATATAATTATTTTATAGAGTTTTAATAAATCTAGATTTATTATATAGGGTCATAGAGTGCTTGTGAATCATGTTTGATATAAGGTAATGGGTTTTCTCAATTTCTCTTAATTGAGATATATGTTCTTGTTATGAAAACATTTTTTATTTTTATCATGTGTATAATGTGAAATAATTAATTTGGTAATAATAAATAATTTAATTTATTGTTTTTATGGAAACATATGATTTTATATCTTCAAGTCATGTTTTTACAAAAATTACTAATGTCGTAAGGGTTACTCAGCTCCATTTTCTTTCACTGAGAAAATTTGATGATATACAACAATATTAATTTTTGAGGAAAATATACTAACCATTTGTTATGTTGACTGATTAATATCCTTATTTTAAGGTCATTTAACAATTCTTTTTCTATTATTTCATTCATGAGGGTAAAAAAACAAAAGTTATCATATTAATAGGGTTTTATATTACAATCTCAGATTTCTGAGATTATTTTTTCATATATATTCCAGTGATGAAATTATATGATCTACCTCTCTAGAATATAATTTATTTTCATATAATCTATTTATTTATAGATATTACATGTTTTCCTTTCATTTTCCACTCATTAATTACTCAATAGGTGGAAATAATGTTTTTTAGGAAAACTGACTTCTTTTCCTTCTTTGGTGAGAGATATTTTCCACCAGTGTACATATTTTCTTTACTATGAATTCAAGAATTTTTTTAAAAAAATATATATTAATTCATTTTAACTCTATATTAATTTATTTACCCATGTAGAAATGTAATATTATTATAGTTTTAAAAACATTGTACTTTTGACTTTTATAGAAATTTTTTAATGAATTGTTTCTTTAGTATACATTTCTGGAACAGCTTTCCCTACAATCATAAATCCTATTTTGGTTGAATATTTATTTATAAATTTCCATGGTTCTTTACAAAGAAGTTTTTTTCTAAAAAACAATTAGCAATATTTGAGATTTTAAATTAATGATTTCAAAATGTAAAGGGTATTTCCCTCAAAAAATATTTTATTCATGTTTTTAAAGGTATTTTTATCTATACTAATATCCTTTGATGTTTCTTATAATTTAATAGCAATATGACTCAATTTTTTCATCTTTATTCTTTCTCAATATTTTTTATGTTTGTGAGGATAAAATGTTTATAAAATATATTATCTTTCCATGGGTTAATCATTAATGTAATGATAAATGTTTTTTCAAATCTTGTGTCAATAATATTAATGGATTAAGAATATGTAATCGGTGGTTTAATTATAAAAAATTATTGTTGGTTCTATTATAAGAAAAGGACAGTTTGTTCTATTATAAACCAAGTATGGGTGGTTCCATTATATACCAATGATAGTTGGATACATTATAAACCAAGAATGTGTGGTTTTTTCTATCCCTCCAATGTATTGGGTAATGATGGAGGAGTTGATAAACTACTAAGATATGTAAAAGTTAATAAAATCTTAAGAGATGATATGTTTAAATAGATAGATATTAATCCATAGAAAATCATAAAAATGACTCGGTATGAATTTTCTTTATAGGACTTTTCCACAATGATAGTCTTGGCAATGAACCATGACTAAGGTAGTGATTTCCTAAACCTATGTCAATTTCAAGAAATTATATATTATGGTTATGAAATATTATCATAGATCATGGTTGATTATTGATGATTTTTCACACTTATTCATTATGTCATTTGATTTAAAAAACTTCTTTCCATGATTCTAGATTAAATATCATTGACTTCCTGGGTATTATTATTGCATGCTTTCTCTTATTATCAAAAACATATGATTATATTATGATAATTGATTAATGTCACCTTTGTTTACCCTTATAGAGAATCTAAGCTCACAATTAATTAGTTTTCCATTCATCAGGTAATAAGGAATGGTTTTAAGTATGATATATTTAAGAAGGTCACCAGTTGTGAAGAACTTATTGGGAAATAATATAAATCATGTATGTACATGGTTTTTATATATCAAAACTTTTAAAGACACTAAACTTCTATTTTTTATCATATATCATAATTATATATAAGTAATATTATAATAATAATATATAATATTTATTTATATAATGTTAGGGTCATTATAGTTGGTACTGGAAAAAGGTTCAGTTACCTCTGAAAACTAGGATGAGAAAACATTAGTGGTAAAACATAGGATGAGCTTAAGTATATGAGAAAATATTATGTTATAGTAAAGAAATGAGTGTGGTTTACTAGAAAATAAATATATTTCAGGATAATAGTAAGTGGATGTGGTCATTGTATAGATACACATAGGTGTAACAATATTCAATGGGATAGATTGGGTATTAACTCAATCATCACTGATACATGATTAGTCGGCCTTATAACAATAAACTAGCTAGACACTTATAAGAGATAAGCTTGGGTAAGTTATTATTCTCCATATGAACCATTATGAAGGATCTCAATAGATGATAACCAATGATAAACTAGGTTAAGAATAAGGTTTCATATATTGAAAATGTGATTTCATATATTTAGATATCATATAAATGATTGTCATGAATAAATAATTACTCATTATGAATCTTTTATAAAACACTATGATATTTATTTATCATTGGATAGTACTTACAGAAATTGTGTTAATGATGAATGTGACAAATGATGTAGTGATTTTCCTCATGAGTAACCAAATGAAATGGGAGATAGAATAAAGAAGATTGTTATTATACCTATCAAGAAATATTGATATATGATTAACAATAAATTCATATGTGACTTATGTATAAAACTAACAAGAGGAAAATGGATCTCCATGAAGATCATGGAGAAAAGAATTTTCAACTTCCTTTATTCACCCTGTAAAATGTCTCAATGGAACAAAAATGCATTCTATGTGTTGAAAACAAGGTTATATAAAATTTAATTTCCAAGGAAACATTAAAATTACTATTAAAATACTAAATAGGAATAATTATTTTCATAAGCTATTAGATAATTTTTTATGTTTTAACTGATTAATATATATTCATTAGGAAAATATTATATATGGGGTGAAATTTTGAGAACATGATCAGAAATATTGTACATGTAAAGGTTTTTTTATGATGGTGATAATAAGAATGTCATATGAAATTTATAAATTATTTTATAAGTATTTATTATGTTAAAATTTAAAAAATTATTAGATTGATGATTTTTAAATGTTAAGAAATTATTTGTATTTCATATTGTATAAAGGAAGTGTTTCGGAATAAGATGATGAAGCATGGTTAATAGTATAATATATTAGTGGGATTATTGAAGTGTTTATGTACTCAGATAAACAATTATATTATAAAAGTGTTTTATTAATGAAATTTATCTAATAAGATTCATGAAACATCTATTAATTTTCCTATAATATATTTTGAAGGATTTATAAACATATTTTGAATGGTATTGATTACCCAGAAAATTGATTCCGTGGTAAGGTGATAATTTTAGAGAACACATGATTTATTGAAAGATAATCCATGATATATTCCTAATGTAGTGCTAATTATCTTTGATTGGGATAAATATTTTAGTGATATATATAATGTAAATTTTTTTTGTATCATTGACCCTGAAATTGATTAGTGATTTGATGATAGAGTGGTTTATGTAATCTTTGGTGACGTTTATTTCATTTTTTCATTTAATGAATAATTTTAATTTTTTTATGATTTTATTTGAGAAGTGATGATATAGTAAATTTGTTTGGAAGCATACTTGTATTTATTGAGATTTTAGGATTATTTCGGTTATAATCACATTTTTGGAGAATATATGATCAAGGTATTCACATGTTGGACATGTGACATTAAGAGAAACATTATGTTCTTTGGGGATTAAATTTAATTTGATTTTGGAACTTTTATGACCATTTTTCTATATTTTTTTGTTTCAAATATGTTCAGATATATTTTGTAGGATTTTTACGGCTAATAATTTATGTAATGGTTTTTATAAATAATTGTATATTATTATTACGGTTTTTTGAATTTTTTTATTATTCGATCAAATAAATATACACCCATATTGGATAAAAAATGACCACAACATTAGTTTTGGAAAGTATTTTGAGATAAAATGAATAATATTTAATTTTTTATGGGTATTATAAAATGTTAAAATGTAATTTTAGTGACTCAATCATGAAAAAATCATATTGTTCATTAATCATTGCTTTATGGATTAAAATAGGTGGAATTTAATTTAACCAATGGGATAAAATTATATTAATAGATATAAATAATGCAGGTATGTATATCTAATAATATTCGATGGTATTATAATTATTCAACTCTAGGAGAAAATATATTGAAAATGAATTTTTTTTTCTTTTTATAATTATTTCTGAGGGATTGTTGTTCATTTATACCTCTCTCATATTTATTGTTTTGTAGCCATTAAATTCTTCATGGCCATGATCTCTATCACTCAATATTAATATTTTTAAATTATCATTCTCATATATGTACATAGTTTTACTTCACTCAAATGTGATGCTTATCTAGATATTTTATTGTGTGTAATTTAAGGTGACGCTTGTGTCTCTCAATTCACCTTAAAAAGGAAGTTGTATTATTCCATTGCATGATGTGGAATTTCAAAAAAGTTATTTCAAATATAGAATTATTGATTACCAAGATAAAAAATTGTAGGATGAAATTTATTTATAGGGGAAAATATACAACCATGATTTTTTAGAATATATATTTTTTTCTTTAAATAAATTACAGGTGTTCGATAGATTTTTTACACTAAACCCCAATTCTAAATGAATTGTGATATAGTAACCCTTTATAACATAGGCATTAAATTATAATTTAATAATACTAATAATGATATTATAAAAAATATAATGGTTTTCAATAATTCAAATTTTGTTATTAATTCAAATTAAAATGGTTTTAAATTTTCATTGAAGTCATTTTATGTTTCAAATAAAATTATCAAACAAATGTTTTTTAATATTTTGTGCATGAATTTTATAATTAATGTATACCATTTTAATAAATTATATTTAATGAAAATAAAATATTTTTTTAATTTATAATTTTAATATTATCATATGGTAATATTTTATAATTTTTCTAAAAATATTTATTTTTTAGTAAATAGAGAAAAAGTACATAATTTTAAAATAAAAAAACATATATTTTCTTGTAAAACAACAATAATTTTTTTAATTATATATTAAAGAAATATAATTATATTTTATTTACATATCATAGTATTAATTTTATATGAATCTTCATTATACTTAATTTTTTTATAAGTTAATTTTTGTGCATAAAAATGCATTTCCATAAAAAATTGTTTTTATGTGACAATGTGTTTTTATTTTTAAAAATTAAATAAATTTATTTTGATTAATGGTTTTAATGAATCATATAGATTATATATATAATAATATATTTTAACATTCATTTTCTATTTTTTACAAGCAAAATAATGAAATTTTCTTTTTTTATAATTAAAAATATATTTTTATTAAACGAGTTTTTGTTATAGTTTGTGCACTAATTTAAAATTAAATTATCCCAATAATATAAATAGAATATGGTAAAATATATTCCATATTTTGAATAATAATAATCAATATAATTTAATTGGTACTTTTGATGTCTGCAAAATGAGCGTTGGAAAATTCCCCATTGAAGATATACCTGAATATGGGTATTAAATTTTCCACTTAGAAAAAGAATAATAATGTGGAAAAATTCGTGTGGATTGTGTAAACCCCTAGATGACACACAGTCACATGACCATAAGAATGTCATGTAGCTTTTATTTTTAAGTGTTTAACCAATGGAAGGCCCTGTGAATCCCCATTCAATAAGCCCTTTTCTTTTTGTGAAGGCACCCTGGACAATTATCGATCACAGAATGGATGATAGGATAGAACTCCTAGGTCATGTGGTTGGTCAACTAATGGGAACTTAACAAACCACCAAATTTCCATAAAAAATATGATGAAAATATTCATAAGTCGTAGGCATCTTGTAGTCATAAAATTCATGTGAACCATCACTGATGGGGAGAATGATTATCCTTGACAACATTCAAGAAAACTCTTGAGATCCCCTACCTTTGTAAAATATATAAAAGGAAATAAAATTTGAGGTGGTTTGAGCCTCTTGAGGTAGTAAATATCATGTGGTGTGGTCATAAAAATCCACATAACCCCACAGTCCCCCAATGACATATGCTCCTCATCTCTTGAATGGTCAATTTCATGTCATTATGATCACATGAAGGGTCTCATGTATGCCCATGATACCTCAGGCTTATCCCTATTACTCCATAAGAAAAAGACATTGGATTTTCCATTAAATACTCACACATATTCAAATGACAGTTTTTGGTCACATGACACATCACCAAGTGGTAGAATGATTTTCTATGACTACACTCTTGAAACATCATATGATCCCAACCCTTTTCAAAATAATCAAATTAAATAAATAAGAGAGAATGGGGGAGCCTTTCATGATCATAAAAGTATCATAAAATGCAATATATCTCTATAGTATGGACTCAAAAGAACTCTTGAATAACTGGTCTGATTTCATAGAGGCCCCCAAAATATTAATCATTTACTCACAAAAGGTTACCGACAAGTCACCTTAGATAATGCATAGGGATTTCAATAGGAGTATTGGTCTCATGAACACACTTGGAAATGTCAATTGGACAATATGAAATTCCATCATCATGACAAAAATATTAGATGAATAAAAATTAATTTGAAATAAACCAATAAATAGGCGTTGATAGGAAGGTCTCTCAGTAACTGGAAATCAGGAAATTCCCTCTGAATGAGTTGTGGTAGGAGTTTTTAGATCATTTTATGCTAAATCCCTTCACTAAATCCATCTTGGATTCAAGAGATATGTTCCACACTAATTGGTGAATATCCAAGGTGGCAAGGATTATAAATCACCCACCCCAACCTCAAAAAATAGGACTCTCCACACAATGGTTGTCTTGATTTCATCCCGATGCACCGGTACATCAAAGCCTTAGGTAGAATTTCTCAGAGTATCTAATGTCGTGATTGAGAAGTTTTACATTAGTATAGATATAGAATAATGTTTGGAGTGATCATGTAGCATTCATAAGGCACTTTTAAAGATCACACATGGATCACAGGAAGGTCTTCTGACAGGGCATGTGAAAAAAATTCCACACACCTGGTAAATGATGTGATATTTATAATAAGATAGAATTGTGATAGTCTATGGAATTTATAATATAAAGTTTAGATAAAAGAATACAATATGTGAGACTTAAAAAATTACAAATACAATGATCATCATGTTATTAACATAACCCACCTATGACACAAAACGGCTCAAGGACATGTCTCCCAGATCTTGCGACACTCCCTTGGTGTTCTTTTTGGGTCATGAGAGATCCTCTCAAAATTTCAATGAACATCCCATGATTCCCCTCAGCCACTCCGCACAAGTCTCGAAAACCCCTTCGGTCTCTCCATAAAAGCCTCATGTAATCCTTTAGATGTGTCTCGAAACTCGTATAGTGACTGCAATTCATGTCGGTTGAGTCCCGCAATAGCACCTGCTCATGTCTATTGGATCTTGCGCCACTCTTTGGATATTCTATATAGTCTTACGATGCCCTCTATAAATGTTAGCTAAGAAATGAAACACCCATCGAGACATGTAACATTGTCTCTCACGATACCCTCTATATTTTTTATCCAATTCCTATGATGACACCAGGGTATGTTAGCTGGATCATGTGATTCCCTCTAGGCATGTTAGTTAGGATCATACAATGGATTCCAAGGTCTACCAACTAGGTCTCATGATGTCCTCTGGACAAGTCAGCGTTGATCATGAGATAACCCTCAGACATGAAATCCAATATATGTAAAATCCATCATAAAATAAAATAGAATCATGTGATTTTCATTGGAGATGTCAGGAAGATAACCAATGACTTTTCATGTAGACAATCAATGATTGTCAAGTAAGTAGTCAAGCATACCTTCAAGCATATCAGGAACACAATAAAGAAAAGGTCCAAGGGTTTCCTAGTGCATAATAATTTTTTGCACCCTTGGTGTTTAATCCCTAACGAAAGTTCAACCTCATTGTGTAATACCCAATTAAGGGAACTATGATGACTCAGATTCCATCCATAATCAAGATACATAGGAGGCTTCCCTGAGGCAGGAACTCTATATTAAACATCCAAGGGACAGTCCCAGTACATATTTCTTCCATCTGTATGTAGTGAGAGTAATAATTTTTCATCCCTTGTTTCTCACACCGATCACAGCATGTGTGGGCTAAGGGGGTTACAATAATAATCACATCTACACCATAATCCTCTACAAAGATAAGATAATCCTAAGTATTGATAGTGTTTTCCACCCTTGGAGTTTAAGCCTCGACCAAAGGGAAACCATAGTGTGTAATCCACAATTATGTTTACTATGGTGACTCTAATTCCTTCCATAACAAGGATATGTAGGATTACTCCCTAAGGCATGATCTCTATATGAAACATCCAAAGTGTAGTCCCAGTACATATGTCCATCATCTGTAAGTAGTGAGAATGGTAATTTTCCATCCCATGTTTCTCTCACCGAGCATAGCTAATGTTTGATTAATTATGTGTAATAATCATATCATTTGCATCATAACCCTCTACAAAGGAAAGGGTATATCATTGTGTATGCTCTGACCAAATGGTTGAATTAGTGTGTAATCCCCAACCTGTAGCATGAAATAATATTCTCTGTATATAAAGAAAATGTTAGCGTGTAATCCCCAATCAACTAATCTTTGTGGAGTCTGATTCCGGCCATAACCAGGATACGTAGTATGCCTTCCTAAGTCTCAATTCAAATCTCTAATGGGAACCCAATTCAGTTTTATTCCCATTGTTTCTGTAAAATGTAAAAAATTGGGACCCAATCATTTTTATGGGATGGTCACCCTACCTCATCCCTCATTGAATTGAGAAATAAACTAAACTATGATGACTCTAATTCCTGCCATTACTAGGATATGCTGGATATCTCCCTAAGTCTATAGATCTATATAAAACATCCCAAGTGAATTCCTAGAACATAAGCCCCATACTGTTATGTAATGAGGTTTACCCCTTTCTATCCTTTATTTCCCAAACTAAGAATATATCACATGGGTTAAAGGAGTTTAAATGAACACATCATTGGCATCATGAATCTCCCCTATCATGGGAGATCTCAGCATATAATCTCCAATGAGTGTAATGATATAAACCTCCGCCATATGATGACATATACTTCAGGTTTGTCCAAAGGGGATGACTGAAATATAAATACTCTAATTCTTTCCAAATCAGGATACGTAGGGCGTCTCCTAAAGAATCAAACATCAATACCTAGAGCCTAAGATCTCACATATATGTCATTTGCATATTAAGTTAAATATAAAGGGTTTAATGAACTGTGTAGCTTTTATTCTCGTAATAACTATGATATGTATGACACCTCATAATGTATCAATCCCTTACTGAGAATATTAACCACCTCCTTGCAAGGAAAAAAATTCCAAAGTTCTTGGCTATATGGATTCTGCATACAACCACCGATCCATTACTAGGAAATGGATGAAGAACCTCAGATACGTGAAGATGGATTCAATGAAGAGATTTCCCTTTATTTTATATATAAAAGAAACATAACCTATAATATTTTTTTATGGTAAATGGTGCCATATTAGGATTTGGAAGATATTATCAAACATATCCCAAATTTATGAGAGTCCCGAAGTATGAAATAATTCCCCCCAAAATGGAGAAATGAGCCTAACCTCCCCTCCCCTCAACCAATGTGAGTCCCTAAGAATAATTTGGTCTGAAAGTCCAATTTACCACCTACCTTTGGAAAGAAAGTATATACCAAGTTATGGACGAGGAAAATATTGGGTTTTTTTATTAATAATGACAATTGTTAATTGGTGTTAGTAATTGGGAAAGAACTAAATCCCTCACAATAAACCATCAGGACAAACTGAATTCACCATGATGGGTGTTCAAGGTCTTCTCTATCCAACAAAACGAACAGTGAACCCAGCTTGAATATCTTGATAATAAAATGATTGGGATAATTATCTATCATGCTATTTTGTTTTCACACTATATAAAAAAATTATGAAACAGACGTGAATCTCTCAATAATAAAATTACTGGGTTTATTATTCATTTTGTCATTTTCTTTTCTCTCAATATGAAAACCAAAATGGTGAACCTGATGTGAATCTATTGATAACAAAAATCATTAGGTTAAGTATGAATTACATATTTTTACACACTATACACAAACACAAATGGTGAACCACATATGAATCTCTTAAAAAAACAATTGGGTACATTATCAATAAAGTCATTTTTTGCACACTATACACAAGAAATGAGCCTGACATAAACCCCTAAAATAAAAAATAATTCCTAGCTAACCAAGTGTCATTCCACTTTACTTGAATATAAAAAAAAGATTATATTAATCACATAAATATTATAGCTTGTCCTCCATAATTTTGGTCCTCATTATATATGTTTACCCAATGTAAACTAGTCCATGCGATCAAAATTGTTGGATCAGCAATAAAAGGAAAATTGTGTTAACCCTAAATAACTGATTGAGAACATCATGCCTATGATATTTCACTAATCAATGAAATTGTTCTCTATTGTTATCATGACTACAAATACTTCTCTCATAAACAATATATCGATTCAAGATAATGTATTCATCATCTTGAAATTGTTCCAATAAATCACCTATGGTGGACACCATTGCGCCTTCCCAACATCTTCAACATTTGATGGATAACATAATGGTCTAGGAGTACCACCAACATGATACAATCCTAACCTTGGTGGATACCCATGAGTGTCTATAATCACAGAAATCAATGATTTTGCATCAACCAGGGAAATATGTAGCTAAACCAATGACCCTCACCACCACCATCAACCACATTGGGAGATTATCCCCAGAGCGCGACAACCACCACCTTTAGTTTCTAATGAAGATGGGATAAGGAGTCAAATATGGATCCCTTCTAGTTCATGGGATACCAAGGAGGGCTCATGTTCACCTCCATAAAAATCATCATCCCACTGATACACATCAGTTTCTTACTAAGGGTCCCAATCTACACACTGCCACCTCTAACATCAATTCATGGGAATCAAGGAAGACACATCAGAAAACAACGTCACTGGATATCCATAAGAGGTCTCATATCCGTACTCTCATTAATAAAGTCTACCAACTTATTCTTATAGTGACCAATAATATGTATTACATCCTTTATCACTCAGAACATTTTTGTGGGAATATTCCAATGGTCGTAATGGGGGTGGCACATATCCTTACACCCATAAATAAATCCCATAAACATATTTCAGTGGAATAAGGAGGAAAGTATTGGGCTCATATCCCCGCTTCAATCGAAGACATCTGATAGTATATAGTGGTGTCAAAAAATGTAAAGTCCTGCAACATTGCACATGCTTTAATAAAATTCTAATACATCTTATAAATAATGGAAGAAATCAATCAGCATATTCCTATACTAGTTCTGAATTTGTGACATTCACATACTCATATCCCTACAAACAAGAAAACTCAACACTCTTATCATCCCTAACAATTGGATACTCTGGAGAAAGCGTGCATTCATTCCCTCATCTAGGAGGACTATTATCACATTATTGTAAGAGAAGATGCATAATATTGGGATCCTATTCCTAGTCCAACCTGAGCTCACCAAGCGAGTTAGGCTCAAACGTTTTCCAATAAAGGCCAATGGAATATTCCAATGACTCGGGATCAAGATCATATTCCCATCCTGATTAAGGTTCACCATGTGAGAATGAAACATGGCATGGAACATGCACAAATTCTAGTCAATAATGAGACATCTCATTAGAATATTCTAGTAGCTTCTTAGAAGCGGTATCATACTCTCGTATCACTAGATGATAATAAACAAGTTCCAAAAACCATTATATAGTATGATCATATCATTCCACTATCCCAAAAGTAAGGTTAGAATGTTTTGGACATGATGTAGATCGAGACTCATATTCCTAATATTCTTAATTCAAGTGTCCTTGAGGATGTTTTAGACAAATTATCAACACCAAAATGGTCATTCAACTCTTCAATAAATGTATTGGATGATTATTATTGTGATAGTCTTCCTCAAGGTAGCGTAGATATGGATCACAATTACACTACTCTTGACATCCACTATGGTCAACCTCCCCAAGGTGATATCTCCCACAGACAAAGAAATCCTCCTCTTTCCCGGACGCCTTCATTTAGAGCGGTGTCCAAAACTCATACACTATTTTATAAGGTGTTAATTGAACCATCTAGTTCAACCACATATATTTTCCCATCAAGTTCAAGAAGAACTATACTCTAGTCAGTTAGAAACCCGTAGAAGCATATATTATGGTCTAACCAGATGGAGGAATGTAAGTTTGATTTAGAGTAGTCTGACATTGAAAAATGGAAAGAATTAATTGGAGAAACACTCCCCATCATGTTATATCCCCTCACCAATTTAGACAATGAGGTCCCAAATAAGCAAGAGAAGGAGTACATGTATTATATATGATAAAAATATGAGTTATACTCATCAAAAACTGAATACTAAACACCTCCTCTATTGAGGAAACAAGGTTCATCTTAAGAACACCAGAATACTCTGTTGTTGGATGGACCTAGTCACTATCTCCATGGGAAACGATCCAGAACTGGAAAAGAATAACATAAAACTATAACACACTTTCCACCATTTCATCATAACCATTTCAGTAGATGGTCTCATAAGATTCATCATATATATAAATTTAGGTATGGGTAAAGTGTGGAGAATTACACTTTATTGCACCCATATAGTAGTATAACCCTCCAGATACGGCATCATGTAATGTAATAGACTCATGATAAATCTTGGGACCGGGAAATGCTTAGGCCAATTCATCACTATAATATAATTCCCAAACATAGAAAATTCCAACACATCATGAATTAAGGGATAGGATAGACATTCAAAATTCAAACTATACCCCTCAAACCAATAAGAATGCATGTCAGATATAGAGGCTGAGGTTTGAATCAATTAGACAACATGCTATTAAGAATGATCCCCATTATGGGTTTCAATCACTCCCATCTACCACATAAGAAGATTTGTACCACATAAAATTCTTTTTAGTCGAATCTACCATGATAGTCATCCAGTAGTGAACACAACTCTCCAAAATGATGGAATATTTAATACTGTCTCAACCTCTCTGATCGTTAATTACCAAGAGGATTCAAGACTAATTGACAACAGCTACAAACAAAACCCATTCCACTATGATGGGGGAATTTATATCTCAATCACCAAAACCAGGTTCAACATCTCTTAAGAGTTTCTAAGATAAATCATTGGTGATTCCAAATCAACCCCTTCCTATTAGTCTAGGGGAATTTTCACCTAAATGTTTATCCTGAGAATCATGAAGTCCCGGATGGAAATCATAGGATCCTTAACAACATGATCAGTCGACTGTAATTTTGTCCTTTAATAACGCACATTCCATAAGGATAGAGGAATTTTTATCATTATAAAAATCATAGATATAATTAGTATTCTTTATGTTTGGAGGTAAAAATAAATAGTCGGCAGTCCAACTGTTCCTATCACTGTAAGACAAACATCAACTATCCGGGGATTTTTTGGAAATCATGATCAGAAAATACCTCATGGTAATTTTTAATAGTCCATGATAGTAGGAATTTATGATGAATCTAATCATACCCCACTAGGTTCTCAAGCCAAAATGGACCAATATGCCCAAGGGTTTGAATAATGACCCTGATGAAGGTAGTGCAGAATCGTTCTATTGCATCAAAAGTAGTGGTACAACCACTATTTCTGAACATTCCTCTATTTATTTGACAACCTTAAATATAATAGGTAAGGTGAATCAAGATGAAAATTCATAGGGTTTCAACATGGAGAACATACCTCAATAGGATGGTGATTTTAATACACCAACAGATGTTGCACGCACTTGAAACCAAAGAAGGATCCCAAATCTTGTACCTCTAAATTATGAGTTTCATCCTCTATGGAGGAACACTTTAAATGATAAAGAAAAACTGTGTCTATATACCATCACCACCCACAATATTTGAGGTTCCTTCTATGAGGGAGAAATTTTCACAATATGGGAGTGAGATACAAATTCTCAGACAGCTAACTGAGGAGCCACTTCTGGGGTAATATTCCTACTAGGTATCATATTCGAGATGAGGTAAATATTAGCAGTCCAATAGATGATTCTTTAGAAAGTGTGGTATTTGATCATCATACTAGATTTGGATCCATACATCACGTCTACATATATGAGGATGTAAAAAATGGTTTTCACTTCCCTTCTTTGTGGTGACAGACTATCCCTATCTAGGGTATTCATTCAGTCTTAGGACAAATCAAGAATCAACGGTAGACAAAGGTAGTTCCACTTCATCGACGATGACCAAATTTTTGTAAATGAGAGGTGGATTATACATTAGTACCCTCATAGCTTATTAATGTCATAAAGTCATGGGAAACTCAAATTAAATCCATGGAAGGGAGATGCGCACCTGTACAGCTTGAGATGAAGCCATAACCTAAGTGGGTGGATAACACTTCACCTCCAACAAATTTTATAAATCCGACCTTATACAATTTTTATGGTGAAAGTGACCCAGAACATCATCTCACACACTTCATACTCTGATGTGGGTTGATGATGGGCCCTCGATATCAAAAAGAGAAGACAAAGATGTGTTGTTTTTTATATAGAATGACATGGATAACCTTTGTTTGTTACATTATTCTACCAATAGGATCCATTTAAATATTGGAATACATTCATCATTAGTTATTTTATCAGTTCAACTCCAAAAAAAGGGAAATGGACATCTTATTCCATTAAAACATCCAGAAATGAAAAAATAAAAGGTTATATGACTTCATATCCAAATGTAAAGGTACAAAATATTTTCTCAGTGTCCCCCTATCTCCTGAGAAACTATTGGAACACAGTTCTAAAAATCACTAGAATGATTTTCCATAACCTATGATCATAATGAAGTGTCCAGGTTGGTTTCGTGAGTTTGTAGAAATGGAAGAATTTCCTGATGATGTCATTCATCAAACCCTATCCATGTCTCAACACATTCCTTCAACACAGGGGGGGAAATGATAGTCATAGGAGAAGTAGTATCATTCACTCTCAGGCCTGTAGAAATTCCTATCTGGGAACCTTTTCATGTCTCAAACATCCCAACACCTCCTGTCAAGTGGAAACTACCAAAAAACCTCCCTCAGTCAAAATCAAATTAAAATCATGGTCCCCTATGATTTTATGAATGGATGAATAATGAATATGCTTTCCAACATGAATAGTTATTTAGTTATTTTTTAGTAGCCTTGGATAAAAACATCCAAATGATACCATATCCCAAGATTCCAGATTAGTTCAACCTCCCTGACTAACCCAACAACTACCCTTTCCACAAAAGGTTGGATTATATTATCTAGGACCACTTCATCTTCAAATATGTCCTTTCAGAACACGTTTATTCTAGATTGGTGTTGTTAGAAAACTCCTCAGAGATGGTGGCCTACATAACCATTGTTAGATCAGAAGAATATGGTGATTGACATAAAGTTCTGGCTAGGCATGAGTGGATATTCAACAACAAAGTGACCTGAAATTTAGTTCATCAATATCATGCCACCATGAGAGCATGACTATGAAAACCTGCAATAATTCCAGCACCAAACTAGGTAACATTATATATTCATCCCAATTGTTGGTGTGACCACTAGAAGAAGGAATAAATATAGGAGGAGTAGTAATATTCTACTCCAATGTAAGCGCCATCTCTTTCAAATTTCTTCCCTACAACATTTAAAACATAGGTAACACCCCGCCAAATGGAACCCTATTTGGAAGAGGGGCTCATATTTGGTTCTCTCAACATCATAAATTTGTTATATCCCATCCTAGATGATGAATATACATTAAAATATCAGTTTCCCACACATAACTGGGGAATGGGAGGTCATGTGTTTAGGAACTGAGGATACAAGGGACAATGCGGGCATGATCGGACCCAATATGTTGGTCATGCCCCCGAAAAGGACATGTATACTATAGATACTAATTGTAATGTTCTATATCATGTTATCAATAGATTTGGAGGTTTCCCGAAACCCTATAGTAGTCATCAACAAACATTTTTCTTACATGACTACCTTGGAGGGGCTTAATTTTCCAATAAACCTAAACTACGGGGAAGTCCAGAACAACTTATGGCACTGGAAGTTGAGGATCCAAAAACCAATGAACCAACACCATGATATTTTATAACAAATACCATATCTCCAAATCCACATGATAGGGATAAACCCCACATCATGAAGCACCAACCTATGGCACAAAAGTACAAAATTATGAAATAATTCATTGTTTCCCCATCCAATATATTGATCTTGGATACACTCTATCTTTAAAAATAACTAAAGTAAGCACTCATTTTATCCCTTTAAAGGATATATAAGTTTGATAAAGAATTAAATGCAATCTTGGTTTATTAGGAGGAAGACATGTTATTAGAACTCAATGTCCCCATTTCATTCATAGAGCTTGAATAAGAAGAGGTCATCCAAGGGAACATGAGGACCCTTAATGTTTTAGGTAGAATCAATAATGTTACATCCAAATGGATCTGAATGATAATGATCTGGGATCAACTTCATCTCCATTTGAACCCTCAAACATTCAGGATATAGAAAATGGGGCTTATCTCCCTCAAAGCTGGCCATTTAAGGGTATGATAAGTGTGAGCAATGACCTCTCAGGAGGATAAAACTCAATGATTGATTTATAGATATCACATATGAAGCTAAGTTTATGGATATCCATCAATGAAAAACATAAAATTTCTTTCTCGAAAGGCCCTAGATCAATATCCATATGGCAGTATGTTTAATATTCCATCAATTTCTAAAATACACCCATCAGTAGAATGGTCGGCATACTACATGGTTATAATACCCTCATTGAACTTGTAGATCCATATATTCTGAATAACATTTCTATAAAAGGGGATATATAAAACCAATGGTAGATGATGATACACATGTTGCAACCCACAATGGATTGGGGACTGGCCCTATGAATCCGTAGATAATTCTCTACAGTGACTACGTGCTCCTCATAAATCTAGTTGAGGTGATAAAAACTAGTCAAAATTACTAAAGCTCCTCTTTCCCCTAGAGACGATATAAAAAAGCTCTAGAATATCTCTTTAATGACTCTGGAAGTACGAGATAATAATATATCTTCTCATGGATTTTCTCACCTCGATGGTGATAGTGAATCCCCCAGATTTCTATATTCGTCTAAATGTGTCTCTATAGACTCGTATGTAGAAGAAGGTGAGGGTTATATTTGGAACACCCCTACAACATTCGAGGAAGGCATATCCACCATCATTGATGTCATCTGACAGATAAATCAGGGAACATAATAAGATCCACACCTTACACTGGTTATTTTCACCATGCCTCTTGAAGGTAAAGATATGTACATCGCATTTCATAAGAAACATTTATATGTGTTCAAATGGATCTATATAGAAGTTCCCATACTAAATCCAAATGCTTCTATGCATCATCTCGTCTTACTCGATGAGAATCTAGGGTTCAACCTAGTATCCATGAGGATGTATCCCACTCATGACACCAATGTAGAGTTGAAGGATGACAAATTAATCAAATCTAAATTTGCCTGAGAATTAAAATACCAAAGATTACTCTCCAACATCATACTTGTCAAGAATAATAATGGGTAGATTTGGATCTCAATTGACTTTGGAGACCTTAATTGAGATTTACAAAAGGAATAAGTCCTTTTATAGATCATATTACTCTTGATCGATGTAACTGATATATTCCAATATCTTTCCTTAATGGATGAGTATTTAGGGTACAATAAAAAAATATGTCCCCTAAAGATAAATAATCAACTATCATCAGTGTTCCCCATGTGATCAACTTCTATTAGGTCATGCCCTTTGAATTAAGAAACGTTGGCACCACATATCAATGTTCCATGCATCATATCTTTAATATATTCCTTAGAAGGATAGTTGAATGTTATATAGGTGACCAGATTTTCAAATACTAATAGTGATGTGACCACTTCACGGATCTTCAAACAATCTTTGATTACCTAAGATATCATAGACTAAATATGAATCCACTAAAATTCTCTGTTGGGATAACATCATGGAAGTTCATTGGCTTTGTGTTTTGCCACTATGGAATCAAGTTTGACCTGGAGATGACTATTTCTATTTTATAAATGACACCCCAAGAGATCATAAATAACTATGTGGGATCTAATGGCACCTCACATACATTCTTGTGTTTCATATCCAACTTGGTTTTAAAATATGTCCCCATAACCAATATAATGAATAAGGGAATCAGCAGTCAATGGGATGATGACTGTCAGGAATCCTTTGAATGGTGCAAGTAGTACTTGTTTCACGCACAAGTTCTAATGTGACCTGTGTAAGGGAGGCCACTCATCTTTTGTGTGGACACCATGGAATACTCATTCCACTCCCTCATCATAGATAAAAATGATATGGGAAGCAATAATAGTATCTACTACCTCATCCAAATGACACTTCGTACTGAGATCCAATACTCTAATTAAGAGAAGAACTTCCTTTCACTCATCATCATAGTGAAAAATATGAGGTGTAAATTTTAGCACCACTAGTCTATATGGTATCTCATATTGATCGGATCAAGTATAACCTTTGTCATCGTATGTTGATTTTGAAATTAGCCCACTAGACAGTCAATCTAAAACAATATCAATTCCAATTTGTGTAATAAAATACGGTGAAAGGGAAAACCCTTTCTGATTTTCTCGTAGAACATCCTTCCCTAGATAATACACCAATCGACACAGAGCATCCATAGCAGGAGGCCTTTTATTCCCATTATACTCCTCATAAATGGGAAATGTATTTTCATTGTGCCTCCCAAATTCCTATTAGTAAAATCATGGAAAACTCAAAGATGAATTGGGTTGCCTTAGGGGTCGTATTTAAATCTACAGAAAAATTGTTTTTCCTCTAATCTTTCTCATTATATGATGGATACATGAATAATGAGACCAAATACCATTCCCTTATTGCTCGCTTGGAACTAGACTTACAGCAGCATATAACCTAATTAAATATCAAATGGGATTAATAACTATTGAAGAAGTATATCAATGGAGAATATTCCATCAAAAAGGAAGAATTCAACCCTCTCACTAGCTAAATCAAGTGACTGATGGTAGTTTTCCCTTTTGATCCCACATTATATCATGGTCCAAGATCTTATAATTCTCAAGCCGATGCATATGATAATGAAACCACTATCTTGGTCAACCCTGATTAAGAGGAAGAAATCTTCCATATCACCCACCGAATAATTGTCTCATTGATCATCATCTTATATAGGGAATAAACAATTAGAAAAAATATCTCCATAGACCGATAAATAGGTATCCATCCCTGGATGGATAGAGCCCATAATCGGTACTCTCGAAAATGGGTCTCTCTCAATAGACTAAGACAGAAGGGAATATATTTAGTGTCGTGTAGAATACTTCACCTTATAGGAAATTCCAAATGAGAAAAAATACAAAAAAGAGGGTATTTGATAGATTCCTCTTGAGATACATTTCATAAAGAGATATTATCCCCATCATGGAAAAAGCACATGTAGGGCCTATGGTTGTCATTAGTCTGGGACTACGCTCTCCCACCAAATCATGATGTTGGGTTTCTATTAGAAAACCATGATACTAGACTTTCTGGAGAACACTTGGAAATTTCGAGAATACTAAATCGATAAAAACATCATCCATTAGCCCTCATAATTTTTATATAAAGCTAAATATTCCTGGCCATTTTTAGTTTGGGGAATGGGTGTTGGGGGGTCATATCCCCCACCCATAGCTATGTAGTTCATGTACATCCTTACTACTACCGACATATTTTTTAAACGGTTTAAGGAAATACCCCCTCGATGAATTTGGGATTAAAAATACCATAAACATCGAAAATTCCCATAACATCACTAGGTTAGGGGACTCTCACGCAATATTAAAGGACAATGGATCCAACGTTTGTCCTTTATAGATAAAGAAATTGTACTATGAGTACAATATCAAGTCCAATTATTCATTTCACTGTCATTCATTGGAAAATAGTAATATGGAGGCCTTCAATAAGACACTTTAAAATATACTATAGAAGATTGTGAACAAGGATAGTCAGTCTTGGATGGACAAGATCCTACATGTCATATTCACCAACTACACCACCACACATACTGCTACACAAGAAACACCATAATCATTGGTGTACGGGTTCAAGGTATAGTTAAACATAGAATTCATGATTCTTTTGGTCTGAATAGCCATTTATAGAAAGAAATTAGATGATGAGAATTCACAGAAGTGTTTGGATGAATTGGAGTGGCTCGATGAGAACAGGTTGTGTACATTACACAACCTTGAATCCCATCAGAATCAGAACACGTGATCCTTTATAAAAAAGTTTCTCCTCAGTTCATTCCTCTATAGAGAACTAGTATTGGCCCTCAGAACCCCTATGATAATAGGGAAGAAACCAATAAATCTAGAATCCAAATGGGAAGGACATTACATAATAAATATTGTATATCACATCAGATCCTACTAATTAGCCACAATGGATGGGGAGCGTATCACACCACCAACCAATGTGATATTTCTCATGAAATAATTCCCATAGGTATCCACAAGAATAGATCATCCTAGTTGCATTATATTAAATTACATAAGATCATCCTAACCACACGATTTTAAACTATATAGATCCTTCCGCACCACATGATCATAAACTGCATGATAGATTGTCGTGACCACATGATGATAAACTGTATGGAGTCATCTTGGAAGTAAAATAGTAAACTGCACAACATCTCTGGTCTTGAACAAATTACATTAAATTGTACTGAGGCATCCTTATCATATGTTGTTACATTGGATGACTAAATTCCTCACCACATGAAACTAAACTACATGGTAATCATTATCTCACTAAGAACTCTCTACATTTGAGCCATATCTGTGTGAAGAAAAGATGAAATTTTCCCATCCTAATGTGAGATTTTGTTCCACAATGGGAATCTCATTCATCAAGAACTATTTGTGGCTTTATTCCTACTATTGTAGGATACACAATTATTCCCAAACCTCTAGTCTTGGGAACAAGCACAACTATAATTTTCCCTTACACCGGGTGATCAATGTCCTTACAATAAGATTCTAAACTACAGAGCTAATGTCTTTTCATCATAAAGATAAAGTACACATGTTTTCTAGAAATACGTATAGCTTGATTCTCATTTTCAAATAGTTGACTTGGGATGCCTTGATCCTATATCATGGTCTAGCCACCACATGAAACAAAATTCCCTTGTCATATCGTTAATTGCCTCTTCACAGTGAGAGGAAACCTTTACATTATTTTTTCTCACACGAGAATAAGTCTTGTGAGATTTTCAATTTCATTAATGGATTCCACGCACAAAAAAGGCATAGAACCTCATGACAGGATCATCATTACCCTGAATACAAGACCATAAAAGGAATACCATGAGTCCCCACCACATTACATTTAACTTAATGGTTGATTTCCTTTGAACTGAATAAAACTATACATTCATATATACCTCACACGAAAGGACCAGTGTTGTTGGTATTGGCCTCTTACCACCACTCCATTCAATCACTACATGTGACTTGATTCTTGACATCACAGGATAGATAGTTTCATCCAAGCCTTCAATCTTTGGTCTAGTCACCAAAAATATAAAATTGTATTGTATCTTCATATAGTATAGACTTTCACAAGGAACTCATTCCTCAGGAACTATGTTTTTTGTATTTCGATTACCATTAGATATATAGTGATGCCCAAATTTGCATCCTTGGGTCCAGCCACAATTCCCATTTTCATGTCGGGAAGCCCAAACCCTTTCCACATGATGTTAGACTACACTATTAGTCAATAAATTTGTGCAGATTCATTCTTACCATCATAGGATATGTAGTGACTTTAGGATCTCTAATCCTGGTCCCAACTACCACAATCAATAGAAAAATCTCCACCTCTTCATATGGGTCAGAATTGCATAGAGAGTTCCTCATTCCAGAGTGTGGATAGAATCCTGTCATCATATGATATATAGTGACACCCATATCTCTAATCATGGGCCCAACTACAACAACTGGTAAAACAAATGCATGATAACTACATAGGGGACGAATCAGACAAGCTCGTTTTACCAACACATGAGCCAAATCTATGTATGAATTTCTTGTGTATAAAATATTTCATGTAAAAAAATATCACTTATGTTCCCACGTTTTTACCACATTATGTTAAACTACAAGGAAGATGTGTTGTTTTCATGACATTAAAACATCACAAAAATGTATTTTCCACATGAAAATAGAATTAATGGAAAATTTACTTGCCACATTATGTTAAACTGCATGAAGAACATCCCCACTACATGGAAATAAATTGTGGAGACCATCACCGATTTTTCATCCCATATCAAAGGACCACAAGATCCTTAAACGTGTTATCCAGAGTATGGGGTTCTTCTTTCATACATCTATAAATCATACTTCATGTATTGAGTGCCTTAGGTTTCCAAAACCTTATATGGCCCTTTGAAAATATACCAAACATCAAGGTACCTTTTTTACTATGCATTTATGCATATGGATTCTATATATGTTCCTATGGTCATCATCCAAATGCATCACTCTGTAAAAAGGGATTTCTGACCCTTGTGAGCCCTGAAATCACTGTGGAGGAACTCAACACATCAGTCTGATCTAAACTACTCCAATTATGATTCTCCAATAACTCTACTCATGACATGACAACCTTAATCCATGATTTACAACATTTACATCTAATTTTCAAATGTTTTATGGGGTACTCTTGACCCTCAGTATACTAATTGTTCTTTTTTTATCACCCCTATTATTAGATCTATATGGGTCCCAAAATTAAACTATCTGCACTTTAGTCAAATCTGTACAACCTTAAATTCTATCCTATGATGTTCCAAATCTCAAGGCCTTAAATTTCAAGTGAAAGTAACACAATACCATTCTGGTTGAAAACCCTGTATGGGAGGAATGATAAATATTCATGAATTCGATTGGTAAACTCTTCATATCTTGAGTTTAAGAAACAATTAGGGTGAAAAAAATAAGTAATAAATCTCATAGGGTCTAATTTTTAGACCCAGTAAAATCCAAGATATGTTTACTACACCCCTTGGTTTTAGAAACAGATATATTAATTTTTTCACATCTCCTCGCCACGAGAATATTTTCACTAGGTGGTAACATAACTATTAGAATTCTCAAACCCTTCCTGGATATTACACATTTCACAAATCACATATCATGATTTGAGTGCCTTAGATCACCACAACATTCAATAGACCATGTAAAATCTACCTGGATTTAAGGGAGCCTTTTCTTGACTGTTATTGTAAGCGTATGTCCTCTACATATGTGCATTTGTTCATCAAAAAAATGTTTCGCTCTTCAAAAAGATATTTCCAATCCTTGTGATCCTTAACATCATTGTGATTTAACCCAACAACACAACTTGTTTTGGGTCATTCCCCCTATTATTATCCCATATTATCCTCCTTACCGAAGCACTTCATACTATAATTTACAATGTCCATAAAAACTATCCAATCATATTTGTTACCCTCGATGTTGCGTCATTATGTTCTGTACCCTTTTTCAAGGATGAATTGGAACAATCCATTATTTAACCTTTTATGTCCCACATATTGTGATTTTTAACCACATGTCCTTGGGATTGAGCTTCATAATTAAATGATAAACTATCCTAGGGTTCTAGAACCCCTCCAATATAGTATTCCTCCCATTCCCAACATCATCATCTGAATGTTTGACTATTGAACACAATTCAAGGTCTTAAAAAATGAGTGTAGATAATCTTTTCTAATACATTCTATAGATGCATAAGGGCTGTAACCTACAAAATAAAGGCCTCTCCTCCTTTCCAGAAAGGAGATTCAATACATGGGAGTTCTAACAAAACCATGGTGGAACCTTGAAACACATAGTGTTATGGGTCATCCCCAACATGTATAGCCCATCTCATATTTATGAACTCAAACGTTTGTGTTACAATTTACATCGTCCATATTAAAACTATCTATGTGGACATAGAATCCTGAGTATTTCTCACTTAACTGATGTTATCCCCATAAACCTCCCATTATCCTTGGAAAAGAGTGGTGGTAACAAGAATTGTAAATTCTAATGATGCATAAGGGATTTTACCTACAAAACATAGATGTCACTTCCTTATAGATAATGATTTATGATCCTTGTGAGCCTTAGAAACACCACAATAGAACCTGACATCTCAGTATATTTTTGTTCCTTCCTATAATGCCTTCAATAAACCCCTTGATCACTAATCAGGTCTATGTTAAAAGACACTAAACTACAAAGATGGATGGTCTTACCAAAAAGCCCATAAACTACATTGATATATGGTCTAAGATAAGAGAATAAAAATTTTTGAGATATAATGTACGAGCTAAAGGATCATAAACTACATTGAATGAAGGTCTGAGCTAAAATACCCTTGACTATAACAATTAATGGTCGAGGCTAAAATACCCTAAACTACATCCATAGAAGGTATGATCTAAAACAAACTAAACTAAAACGATAGAAGGTCTGAGCTAAAAGACCTTAAACTATATTGATAGATGGTATGAGATAAATGAAACTAAACTACAATGATAAAAGGTTTGAGCTAAAAGACCGTAAAATACAATGATATAAGGTATAACTTAAAAGACCCTAAAATACAGTGATAGAAGGATTGAGCTAAAAGATCCCAAACTACTGTGATAGATTGTCCGAGCAGAAAGACCCTAAACAAAAATGATAGAAGGTCCTAGATTAAACACCATAAACTGTAGTAATAGAATTTCTGAGCTAAATGACCTAAATTATATCTATCGATGGTCTGAGCTAAAAGATACTAAACTATATTGATATAAGGTTGATGAAAAAAGACCCTAAACTATATAAACAGAGGGACATAGTCTGTAAGATATTATAAGGCCAACCATATTGCCTTAAAAGACATCGATATTCTCTCTTGAAGCTTATCAGCTTTTAAAAAATATATAGCACTCTCCAGCCGAGACATATATTCTACAAAATTATCCTTTTTCAAATCACTTAATTTCGATATATACCAAATAGATACATCAAATTTTTTTTATTGGTGGTAATTCATGATCACATCATGAGAAAATTATGTTATGATTGAAATACTCAAATCTAGACATTCATGATTAATTATTATTATAAAAATGATGGGTATCATTGGTTATTCCATCAATATTATTTTGCTGAAATGTAATGAATATCATGAATAAATAAAAACGAGAAAATGAAATAAAATGTTCCAAAAATCCATTCATTTATATAGCATGAAAGAGGATGAATCTCCATATTTCAGAGTCTATCCTAGAACCCCTTTAAAAATAGAGTGCATATCAATAGTCAAGAAACAGTGTGATTCAATCAGTTAGCTGGTCAATTCAGCCAGAGTCTAGTGAGAAGAATTAATTAAACACTAATGTTCCACTCATTATACCTATTCTATTATGGCCCTATGGTGGAGTGTTTCAACTAAACCTGTCAGCTCATAAACTATCTTTTTATCAGTTTCCAATGTGTATTATATCTCTAAGATTTCATACCTCTATCGAGCTATGATTTCATTATGTCTCTATATTTACATAGTCCAAACATCCATCTTGTCTTGAAAATTTGATATAAATAAGTGACCCTACTCCAGTGCCTCCAAATCCTCCTTCACATATCCCAAGAGGGGTGCGCTGTCTTTAAAATCATGAAAGTCCCTCTCATTGGCATCCAAATCCTACCTAGTCAGGATGATTTATTTTATGATTTCATATGCTAGATATCAAATCCATTTTCCCCTAATTAATTGAATAGATGATGAAGTCATTCCACATGACCAAAAAATGCTTCCAAAGGAGTCTTAATAATCAATGTGGTAATTTTCTACCAGATCAGCCTATGTGGTGTATGTGCCTCTGTAACCAATGGGATTGTAAAACTAAAAGACAGAACATCCGATTGAGATGGAAATTAAGAAAGAGTGGAGTCTCCACATATCACAACTCAAATGAATGAATTATACATTATTTTTGTTATAGGAATGATTTCCTCGATGGATTCACTCCCACTATCAGGATATTCATCACTAGAATGAGGTCACTTCCTTAAAGTCTCACCCAATTCATAAAAATATCAGTGGTTTCTATGGAAATCAAGGTTGGTGAAGAAAATGGATTGTACAAGAGATGAACTAGTCAGTTCAACACATGGCCTATTTAAGATACTACCCATGACAGAGCATAATCTTTGGTAAGAAGGGTAGGAGCAACAATGTGCAGAATAATGATCTCAGCATCAGTGTCTTCATGCACCAACATCATCCAAAATTAATGAATGATCAATGGGTGTCTCTCTCCTCATACACAAACCAAAGGATTAGGGGTGAACCTTTGGGTAAATCCAAAATTATTATAAAACTAATAAGTTTTATATGGATCTTGAATTATCAAATTTTTAATTCTATCTATAAGAACCCCATCCCGAAGAGAGATCTTGCAAAACTTCTCGTTGAGAGATCAGATACTATTATCAATAATCGGCCCATTTGATGCATGGTAGGGGATAAAATCAAAGCCATAAGATTGGGTTAATATGTCTATAACCTCTTTAAGACACAATAACATATCCCGAACCCCCTATATTTTTAGATGTCTGAAATAAAATAAGGAATCAGGGCTATTATCGGCATTGTGTTATTCATAGAAATGGAAATGCTCCCTTATCCAGCTGAATAAAAACTGGAAAGGAACACTGACCTTGTAGGGGATTCTTCCTTACAGAATGTGTCCATGGTGTTGTTAAAGGTGTGCAAGGTTAAACACATCTATATTAAGGAACCATCCTTCTATTAACTGCACCACCATCGCCATTGTCCTGACATGGATTCTTGAATGTGTGTCCCCTACTAGAAAAATTCATATGTTCAAGAACATGGACCTAAAGCCCACTAGTCTATGGCTTGGATGGATATATGAGTTCACTCAATATTCCCATCAGTAATGATATACAAGTCCCATAATGGACCAGTACGAGTCATCAATATCGCGATCTTGATGGGAATGGCATTGATGGTGGTGAATAGCGGTTGGTGTAACCTCACAAAACCAAATGAAATTTTTGATCCAATTTTTTAATGAGATAAAAAAGTGAATGGGAATATCAATTCAGAGATTATCCTTCAAAATTTTGATCATGTACCTCTCCAAATATACAGTCTGCAAAGGTCCATCCCAGACATCTGTGGTAAGGAAGAACTCATCGTACATCTCTTTGAGGGGGGAGGGGATCCCACCATGTTGGCAAATTTCCCATTGGATGATTCCCACTTCACTATGGGACAAATGAAATGTGTTAGTTCTAAGACACTAAAGGCTGATAATCTCTCTAATAATATTTTTTTTGAGATATAAAATTCATTACGAAATCTATACTATTTCATAAAGATGGATCCAGTATAACATGCCACCAAAATCTAAGCATCTTTTTTCTGGACAAGAATGGCAATTCCCATTCATCAAAAAAATTAACACCAGAACATAGATCACATTTGGAGCACTATAATTTTCTTGAATTGTTAAAATAAGAGGAATATATTCTCCATTATTTATAAATAATAAACTTGTGATATAAATCACATCCATTCAGACCTAAGGGAGTGTTCTCCAACAAATAAGATTAACACTAGCATTAAGCTGTGACCAACTGGCCTTCCTCAGCAATTATCATATGAATACGGTGAGAAAAAGTTGGCACCATGTGAGATGGAATATTGAAGAAAGAAAGAGGGATGACAATATCATCAAGTGACCAGAATCTGTATAGATGAAGAAATTGAGATAGAGGATAATCATGAATCTCAGGTGAGAGGAGCCTCTTCAAAATCTCATTATTAGAATACACATGACATTGGAGGAAAACATTGTGATTTATAATAATCATTTACCTTTGATTATCCACATTAAAATATCAATAAGAACTGGAATCCATCTGAACAATATTAAATGTCTATGTTAGTTAGATAAAATAAAATATTTTCAAATAAAAGGAATAAACATGCAGCATCATTATCATTGCATGAATTAATAAAGGAATTCACGAATCACCTAAAGGGATCGAAAATTACCTAACCCCTAAATATATATAAGGTCATATAAAATTGTTTGGAATTGTTCAATTACATGACCCTTAGAAGATTCATGATCATGTGACTTGTATATGGTCATGTGAGCCACATGGTAACTAAAGAATCATATGACCAAGACTACAGATACCTCGAATCCCTCAAAATAAATTCACATCCTCATTATGAAAATTCAATCAATTAGAAAATTTTAGTTCATAATTTAGTTTGTATGGGTGCTTCATCACAAGAGATCGTGCAGAATAGTTCTCACAGAATGAGCTCGCAGTAAGGTCTTCTAATCAGGTCGTGGAGAAATATTTGTTGAAAAGGGCATGTGATGGAAGAAAGGAGAGATATCTTGAGTAATGAGAAACTAGTGAGTGAATAAATCTCACCTACCCTATTTATAGGGCATCACTCAAGATACCAAACATTTCTCGGTAGACCACGCATTTTCCAAGACACTGTTTGAGACTACACCAACGACTCAGACAAGAATTTTCTTTCCTAAGAACTAAGACTTTCTCTCCACAGATGTCACTCCTAAGTGGGTGAATTAATTAATTCTCACCAAATGAGCATCCTGAAATTTAAAAATTAAGAAATAATTGAAAATTGGTATTATTTTATCTACAATTCAAAAGAAGAAGAAGGTGTCCAAAGACATGTGGATCACGTGAACCCTCGGGAGACACATGATTGCATGACTGACCAATGATCATGCAGATTGTCACGTGCAGTGCATAACCTAAGGAAGGCCTCATGAATCCCCTTCCGACATGTCCTTTTACTCTTGTGAAGGCACCTCAGACAATCAACGATCATGTAGTGGCTACCAATAATGAACCCCCTGCTCATGCAGTTGTTCAATCGGTATCCCCATAATAACCCTTGAAACAATCCTTCAAAAATAGGAGTAAAATGTAAAAATGGTGGAGGCATAATTCTATAGTGAAATTCATGTGACGTATCATTGAGGGAGAGTATGATTATCCCTGAAAAAATCAAGAAAACCCATGAGAGCCCCATCAATTGTAAAATAGACAACGAAAATAAAAGTGGAGAATTCAGGAACCTATTGTTGTCATAAATTTCAAGAGGTGAGATCCTTGAAATCTAAAAAACACCCCAATCCCCCAGTGGCATGTCGTCAACATCTTATGAAATCCCAGAGTCATGTCATCCTCATCACACGAAGGTCCTCGGGTATGTCCAAGCGACCTCATGCTTCCCCCTCTGTCTCCACAAGGACAAAAAGATGGAATTGTCCATGAAATTATCATGCAACTCCATTAGAAATTTGTTGGTCACATGATGCATTTCTAGTAGGTATAATGATTTTCCATAAAAAACACATATAAACTCATAAGATCCTGTACCTTTCCAAAATAAAAATAGGAAATATAGAAGGAAAAAGGTGGGAGCCTTTCTTGTTCATAAAAGTCACATGACATGCTCAGGATATCTACGCCACGGACTCACATGTCCTCTTGAGAAACTAGTATACTTTTTTGAAGGCCCATAATTATTCATCATTAACAAACAAAAGGTTCTAAAAATGTCTCCTTAGATCCCTTGGAGGCCTTTCAAAATCCATCCTGGTCTCATAAAGGAACCTGGATATGTTAATCAGATAATATAAAAGTCCTTCATCATGACTGCATGATTCAATGAATGATAATTAATTGGAAATAACCCAATAAATGAGGCATTGATGGGATGTTCTCTCGGTCAATTATAATCTAGTGATTCCCTTGAAATGATGTATGGGAAGATCTTATGGAGTGCATAAAGCTAAATCCTTCCACTAACTCCTTCCATGATTCACATCATTTGCGTCGGAAAAAAGTTGTCAAATATCGGGGTGGAGAGGCCAATAAATCCCCAAATATATCCTAAAAATAATGGACTCTGTAGAATAATGTTGTTTTTTCAAATCCAGACACACTAGCACACTCAGGAACCTGATAATATTTCTCAGAATAGATGATCTCAGTACTGGAAATTTTTCTATCATGTAGGATACCGAGGAATAGATAAGGATATCATGCATCATGAATAAGGAACCTCACGTGATCACTGATAAATCATATGAATGAATCCATTTTGGACATGAGAATAAAATCTTGCACACATTTTATGTAATGAAAAATTTAAAACAAGATAACACTGAACAAGTCTATGGAATTCCCAATATAAATTCTAGTGAAAAGAATAAAAGATTTGAAAATTTTTATAAGACATATATTTTGATCCTCATGTGTTTCTCATGAACCGCCTATGTCATACAGCAACACCAGGACCTGTCTCTCATATCTCATGAAACTCCAACTATATACTATTTGGGTCATGCGAGGTCCTCCAGACATGTCATAGCATGGCACATGGTACCCCTCAGCCATGAAAACCATGTCTCGTGAAAGATCTAGGCTCACCATCCAAGCCTCATGATTTCCTTCTAATGTGTCACCAGACTCATGTAGAGGCGATGAGTCATGTCTTCTGAGTCTCATGATAGCATCCAAGCATGTCAATAGCGTATCATGATGCCCTCTAAGTATGCTATCTAGGTCTCATGATTCCCTCTATGCATTTAATCAATGACATAAAACACCATTCTATTATCATGATAGCACCCAATCATGTCAATAGGTTCTCACAACACCCTCTGGGTGTGACATCCACATCTCATGATTCCCTCAATACATGTCATCCAAGACATGAAGAACCCTTATAGACTTGTCACATTGTCTCTTAGTCAACTCTT
The DNA here is from genome assembly GCA_963277665.1 of Viscum album. Classification (NCBI taxonomy): domain Eukaryota; kingdom Viridiplantae; phylum Streptophyta; class Magnoliopsida; order Santalales; family Viscaceae; genus Viscum; species Viscum album. The sequence goes on from OY728135.1 coordinate 271,107,452, forward strand.
GTGATGAAACCAAGTTATTTTAGCGAAATAATGCCACTCCCTCTATGCTTTTAAATCAATATCATGCAGTGTATTTTAGGGTCAACCAACTAGGTCTAACAATGTCCTCTAGAAAATTCAGTCTTCGTCATGAGATTAATCTCAAACATGCCATCCAACATATGTGATATCCCTCGAACAATCCAACTAGATAAAGTGATTTTATTTGGACATGTTAGATAGACATCCCCTAACTTTTCAAGTAGAAAGTCAAGGCATGTCCAGAAGGTAGTCAATGATATGAGGAAGATATGCATGCCGAGTCCAAGGGAATCTCAGGGCTTGATAATTTTTTCCAACCTTAGTGTGTAATCCCTGACCAAATGGAAATGTCAGTGTGTATTCCCCAATTAAGTGATCTACAATGTCTTTGAATTCTTCTATAAACTATATAAGTAGGATGCCTCCCTGAGGCACGAGATCTATATTAAACTTCCAAATTAAAGTCCCATTACTTATGTTCGGAATCCATAAGCAATGTGACTGGTCATTTTTCATCCCCAATTTCTCACACTGATCATACATCACATTGGAATCAGTATTTTAAAAAATCATCTAATCTACACCATAATCCTATATCATGAAAATGACATCCCAGGGCTTGATAGTTATTTCCACCTTTAGAGTCTATACCTCGGCCAAAGGAAAACCTCGGTGTTTATGCCCCACTTTAGGGAACTATGATGAATCTAATTCCAAACATAATCAAGATACATAGAATGACTACCTAAGGCCCAAATTCTACATTAAAAATAAAAAGGGTAGTCTCTATACCTAGGTCTTTCATTCATAAGCAAGGAGAATGACCATCTTCCATCCCTTGTTTCTCACAGTGAGCATAGATCATTTGGGCATAGGGAATTGAAATAAATATATCATTTATATCGTAATACTCTACCATGGAAAGGGAAACATAAATGTGTAATCCCCGCCCAAAGGGAAGAGTTATTGTGTAATCCATGACTAGAAGAATGACATAATATTCTCTACATACAAGGGAAACATCAGTATGTAATCCCCAATCAAAAAAAACTATGAGGACTTGAATTCTTGCCATAACTAAGATATGTTTGAATCTTTCTTAAGGCCCGAGCCCAAGATCAAATGGGAATCCACATTGGTGTATGTCTTTCCATGTATATGACATTTAATCCATCAAGACCTAATAAATCCATTGGGTTGATCAACCTACCTCATCCCTTAATGGAATGAGAAATCAACTGAACTGTGATAGCTCGGATTCCTTCCATAACTAGGATATGTATGATGTATCACTATGGATTGAGATCCATATTAAATATCCTAAGGCTAGTCCTAGCACATAATCCCCACACCCATGTTCAATGAGGCTAATCACTTGCTATCTCTTAATTCTGACACTGAGAATATCTCAAATGGGCTTAAAGTGTCACAATGAACACATCACTAACATCATGAATCTCACCCATCTAGGGAAATATAAACATGTATTCCATTAATGAGTTTCGTGATATTAACCTACAACATATGAGTAAATATAAATTGGGTGTAGTCTAAATGGCATGGCTAAACTATGACAACTCTTTTTCATTCCATAATATGGATATATAGGACGTCTCCTGGAGTCTCGATCTTGAATACTCATCACCTCATAGACAACATATATGTCATTTATATATGATATTAAGTTGCATGGGTTTAATTAACTACATTTCTTTTTATTCACAAAAAAACCAATATATGCATGATGCCTCCTAATGGATCAATCCCCTCCTCAAAATATTAAATGCCTCCCTATGTGTCAACAAATTTCAAAGTTCTTGGCTACACGACTACAACATACGAACAGCAATCCATTACTAGGAAATATATTAAGAACTTTACATACATACATATGGATTCTATAAATATATTTCCCTTTATTTTATATATAAACAATACATAATCTATAATTTATTAGGGTAACTGGTCTCGTATTGGGATTAGTAAGAGATTCTCGAACATATCATAACTCTATGAGAGTGTCCCGAAGTATGCAACAATACCCTCCCCCCCAAGGGTTCGATGATCTTGACCACCCATCCACATGACCAATGTGATTCCCTATGTTTCATTAGGTATGAAACCCCAATTAACCACTTTCCTTTGGAAAATTGTTATATAACTAATAGTTGATGAGGGAACCATTGGGAGATTCCATTAAGAATGGAAATGGTAACCCAATGTTTGTAATTGTGAAAGAATTGAACCCCTAACAATCAACCATCAGGACAAACCAAATACACCTTTATGGGGATTCTAGTTCCTCTCTCCCAAATGAAATAATGAAAACATAAAATTTGGTCATAGTGGATAGTAAAAATAATAACAAATTTACAACAGTTATGGTTAAAATAGGTTTACCAGGGGTTAGAGGAAGAGATTAGGGTAGGATTTACATGAATACTTATATAAGTTTTATTATTTGAAGATATTTCAACAATATCATATCCCACATTATAATACTTTTCCATTTTTAAGAGGTATCCCTTGATAGTGACGTTATATAATTCAAATATTTTAACAAATTCCATGTGTGTCCCTTCCCTGACTTATAAAAAGGAACTTCTCCTCCTCCCTTATTCACAGAAATTGAGCATTATATATCTGCCAGTACATACTCAAAAAACATTCTATATTGATACCCATAATCCATGAGATTTTTTTCTTCTCTTAATACCAATCCTTATAGGCTTAAGGTTTAAGATAAATATGGTCTCTCAAAGAATCGGTATGAATATTAACAAAGATGTTTCAATTTTATTTCTTCTTAAACCTTATTTAAACTATTTGTGAAAATAAAAACATTGGTGAATGTAGTATAATAAATATTCTTAAATTTCATTAGGATGATGCTACAACCATTTTCTACCACTTCTCCGTCAAATCGGAAATAAAAGTATCACTCATGAAAATGTGTAGACTACCGCCTCCACATAATAATGTGATTCATTTTCCATCACCATATTTAATAAGTGGTTATACTTATGGATTTAAAAATTTCACATGATATTTTTAACATAATTATTTGTCTATAATTATAATATTGTATCTACCTTCTATGCTTTTGATTCATTGGTAAAAGATATCATCGCTCGTGCATACGTGTGGACCACTATCTCCACGAAGTGAAGTTATTATTTTATAATTTTAAAATTACATGGATTTTAATGAGGATATATTAAAAAAAATATTATATTATTTATATAATAATTATTCTTGAAATTTTATTTATTTTTTTACCTTTTTCTTTTATATCCATCAAAAAGTGGAATCATTAAAAATGTTTATTTACATATTACTGTCTCTATTAATTGATATAATATATTTTTCATAATAAATTAATATGAATGGTAGACAATATGTATATAATAGTTATATATTATATTAATATCATTATTAATGTATTTTATTTTGAGGAACCATGATAAATGTAACGCCCAGACCAAAGTTACTCATAGTCGGTGCATTATTACATAACATTGGCATGATCACAAAAGAACAATTCTCAAGAGACTTATTAGTTTAGTAGCCTTGGAAATACTAGATACATTCATAAGTCTTATATTACATCATAATGTAAAAAACTAAAACAGCATAGTCTCTATATCCTACACTCATATCCCCCCAGACTATCCCTGCAGTTCAGTCATAAAATATTTCTTAACATCCTGGAAAAAATAAAACATAGAAAGGGGTGAGCTCAGATTATCAGTAAGGATAAAAAATAGAAGAAACTTTTATAAATATGCATCAACATTTAAGGCAATGTATAACTAAAGTACAATCCTTTTAAACTTGAACATAAGCATAATATGGAAGAAATAAAATTAAATAATGCCATTTACTTATTCACATGAATATTATACTAGTCAAGTAATCACACGCAATATCAATAACCACATTCATAATAATGGAATGCATAAATCCAGAATATCATAACCATATAGTCAACGCCTGGTGCCAAGACTAAAAATAAGATTTTTTCAAGGCCTTGTGCCAAGACACTAGTTTGTCTCATGAGACCTACCGATGCATTGAGGAGCTATAGCGGGCTCCACCCGTCACTTACTAAGTCCAATTCATTCCTTATATGAAAAGGTTTAAACATATCATAAACAATTCCCAAGAACCATAACATAATCTTATCACATAAAACATGCATAAAGGAAACATAACATTTCCACATTTCAATCACAAGATATCAATACACAACATTGATATAATCAAACAATTATAAAAACCATTTTCAATACCAAAATAAAATAAAATTAAAACATGTTATTTTTTTTCATTTATAAAAATTTTATGGCTTGTAGAGGAGCGGAAACTCAAATAATGGTCACGACGGTGGGGAAGTCGTTGTCGCCGTATACGTTAGAAAAAACATTCGTTTTGTCGTTTTGTAAAACCCTTCATATAAAAAAATTCCTTTTGAATAAAAGTAAGATTAAAAGGGTTTTATACACCCTATAAAAGAATGTTGTGTATAAAACAAAATATTCCTCAATGAATGGAGACTGAGACGAAGTCCCTTACCTCATGTCCGACTTGACTTGATCGTTCATTAATATCCTGAATAATAAAATATCGTTAATTTATGTTTTCTTAAGTTCCTTTTTTGAGTTAATTATTCCTTTTATATCAATTATTATCATGTTATGAACATTATGTAATCATTTAATTTAATAATGGTCATTTTGTCGATGCTAGGTACTGGAGTCAAAAATAAACTTCTTATAATTACAAGTTGTTTATATGGTAAAATTTCCATTTTCTATATAATTATATTCATGATATAGATATCATATATATCATATATATCCATTATGTACATGCATTTATAATATTACATAACATTTAGAGGTAAGAAATGAAAATCACCGTTCATGGAGACGGTAAGCTGTACGCACGCATGAAAGCTAATTTAATTTCTATTTTGTATTTAATGGAATGAAATAATAATGATATTAATGTATATTATAATTAAAGTATAATATAATATATAATATCATTAACTCCATCCTTTATACGTCCCACATATGGCATTAACGATTCAAATCACTTTGAGGGGGCGGTAGTCCACACTTCATAAAATGAAATTATCGTGTTTACCCATAAAGGAAACCATAAAGGTATTACACAAATGAAAAATACAGAATCATAAAGAAAACATATAGATAATATATATCATATATAAATAGAGTTACATCTTAATGGCCACTATGAAAGGTGTTAAAAAAGAAGATTGAATAATCATCGTTTCGTGAGGTAGTAATTCGTCAATCACAGAAACAGTATGTTCTTTAACCATTAGACGGAGGTGTGTGTAAGATTAAATCAAATAATTCTCATAAAAACATACTATTATAATTAATATAATGTTTTTGTTACAAAATAAAGGAATAAAAATAGTTTAGGTGGTTGGAGAAGCAAAATAATAAATAAAGAACATAAGAGAAGACATTACCTTTAAATTGGGTAACTCCCCTTGGTTTGAACCAAATGGGTTTCTTGAAGAGATTTATGCCAAAGTTAAGGCTTAGAGGATGAATATTGGGATCTTAGGATCTTATTTGATTATATTTTGGATGATCCAAAGGGCTTGAAAAGTGTGAGAGATGGGTAGGAAGTGGGGTTTGTTGATAAGGGAGAGGAGGGGATCTTTTGGAAATCTTGAAAATATTATTTTATTATAAAATTTCATTCTATTTATAAAGCTCCAAAAATCATTAACATAGAGGATATGGTGGCCCATGTTTGAAATAAAAATCATCCAATAGGTATTGGACAAGTGTTGGATATTGTTTAGAACTTCATCTTCTTATTTATTTAATTTATTCGTTAATGACGTAAACAATGTATCATCATTGAGTCATAAATAATTTTATTTATATGAATACTAAAAATTATATTAAAATTACCATGTTGTTGGAAATAATTTTTTCTTTATAATGAATATTTATAGTGGAAGATATAACTTGAATAACCCCATATAAAAATAGTTTTAGTGAAACAAAACATGGTTGTGATATTTTTATTTTTACTTTAAATATAAGGTATTAATGTCATTATCTTACCCAAGTGGCTCCATGGGGTCCCAAAAATTGACCCATGTATTTTCTTGGTCATCCATGACTCATATAATAAGGGTAGGAAATGTGTTAATATATTTTTATATTTTTATAATATCATGTTTACCTTAAATTACCCAATTAATATTAATCGTGGTTAACAAAACCTAGAAGTTACTATTCACCAAAAAATTATATTCAACCCATTGAAAAACATTTTAATAAATAATTACAACCATGTATGGTGGATTTTTGAAATTAATTTTATAGAAGAAGTAATGTTTTGTTTAATGAAAAATTCAGTTTTTTAATTACCACTGAGTAGTTTCACTATTCATCAAAAAATGAATTTGTTCAGAAAAATACCAATAATTCACCCTAAGATATATTTAATATTCTGAATTCATAAATTATATCCATTTTACAAAATTCATAACATAGAAGATTCATTAATTAATTTTATAGTCAATTCCCGCTGTCAAAACAAATATCATGTTTTTAAAAAACAATATCTATCAAAAGATTGACATTTGTTTATGTCCGATTTGAAAGTGAAATTAATTCTAATGACCCCCATTGGAATAAATGGTAAAAATATATTCTATTTATACTTTAAAACCAATCAATAATATAATTTATCACTATAAATGTTTAAAAAATTATTTTTAAGTATTTGTTTACTATTCATCAAAAATTGGAAGTTTTCAAAAAAATACCAAAAATTCAAATTAGGCTAATTTTGGTATCCCGAATCTAAAAATGAAGTCTATTTTGAAATATAAAATTTATATAATTTCAAATTTTGGGTATTACTATTCATAAAGGGTATATTGATTGGTCGCGGTGTGTTAGAATCTCAAACTTCATACAATTCAAGATATTGCATTATTGAAAGAGAAGAATATCGTGGAAGTTTTGGGTGTTACATTATCCCATCCTTTAATAAATTGCGTCCTCATAATTTGAAATTTTTCTTCAAAAATAAATGGTCGAAAATAGAAAATACCTTTTTGGAAAACCCACATCGAAAATAAGGTTAATAAAATTTAGCCTTAATAAGAGGGAAAGGGAAATGAATATGTCACTACTAAATTATGATCTGGATTAAGAGAACATTGGTGGAAATTAGAGACACATAATTGGAGAAAAAACTTATATATTTGTATTGAGTCATTGAGGTCATCAATCACAAATAGGTTTAAAATTGAGGGCCTTAAAACCTTCAATCTATGGTGATTTAAAATATCATCAGTTCAACAAAACATAAGGTATTAGGATAACATAATTTTTGTTTTAATATCCCTTTATTAAAGTTTAAGATTTAATTTATTCATAGAATAAGAGAGAGGTATATATATATATATAATTGAAAAGTAGAGTTTCAACCTTCAACTGATTTCTACCACAAACTCATCTTTCACTCAAAAAGGTAATAGAACTCAAAAATATTATATTTATCCTAATCGTACAAGGTTCCAAATATTAACACATACCATTTAGATTATGAAAATTATTTTTTAATAACCAGGGACTTCATGTAGGCTAGTGGTAGGTAATAAAGTCATGTCGCACTATGGTTGTGGGTTCGATTCCTGCAGCTTGGTCCAACACGACGGGTTATCCCCCGACCTACAGGTTGTCCTTTTCCTAAAACTGTAGTATTATAATATTCCAAACATAATATTCAGAAATTTTTTAACCTTAAACAATACTATCCAATGTTCAACTTAATCCATTCCAACCATTATAGTTATCCAAAATACCTCTATCCAGACTTTCTCTAAAAGGTCTCTAAATTCAAAATTCAATTGTAACATCCGATTCCCCAAACAAATTAAAGTTTATCTTATTGTCGCATATTAAAAATATGATCACCTTAATCATATTAAAACCTTAATTAAAACAACATGTACTGCATTATAATCCTTATATATATCACATTATTCTTATAACCATAATATAGTTCTTGAGTCCAAAAACACAAATACAATAATAATTCAACTTCATATGTAGTAACAACATACGCTTGGCCGTTCTCCCTTGGCCTTTTCTGAGGAAAGATTCCATGGCTCTTAGGGAATTAATTTTCATAATGACCCATTTCTCTACAATTTTATCATTCAACATTTACAACCTGTTTCTTTCCCTTGCAATCATGAGCCTGGTGACCTTTTTCTCCACATTTGTAACAAACTCCCATTCCATTTAGGCAAGTAACGAGGTGTTTCTTGTCACAATTATCACATAATATAACATCCTTCTTTCCCTTTTTCCCTTTATCAAACACTTTCTCCACCATTCTCTTCTTCTCTTTCTTTACTTTGTTGTCATAAGACTTAGAGAATTCCTTTTCTGTGTTGATAGTACACGAGACAATATCTTCATATGATGAGAAGGATTGTGATACTAAAGATTGATGGAGAAATGGTTTTAACCCATCAATGAACGATAAATCTTTCTTATTGGGTTACTTATATAATCTACAGCATGCCTCACTATCCTTGTAAAGGTAGACTCATACTTTGCAACATTCTCATCCTCATTTTTCCTCAGACTCAGAAATTGTCTTTCCATATCCGCTCGATGGTCATGAGTAAATTATTTTTCTAAGAAAATATATTTAAACTCACTCCATTACATACTTTATACTTCTTCATCTTCCTTTTTATTTTTAATCAATGACCACCATTGATTAGCATCTCTAGTGAGGCGGTAAACTTCCATTACAACTTTTTCCCTTTCACTACTCCCTAAACCCTGAAATATTTTCTCTAGAGAATTTATCCATTGCTCAACTACTAATGGATTTGTACCCTCATTAAATGTTGGTGGTCATTTCCTCATGAGGAAGTCTAACATTGATCCTCCATGTTGCGGATCAGGGTGCTCCATACGAGTAGAGTTATTTTTCATAACCTGAGTGATTTGTCCCAGTATGGTGGTAAGCTGATCAGCACCAGTTGTATCACCATCTCCACTATAATTATCTTGAGTAGGAGGTAAATACCTACATGGAGTGCATACATTAATATAGTTTCCATTCCTTCCACTAGGAACTATTTTTAAACAATGTCATAAACTAGATTAGTTTATGAATCGAAATACATAATAACAAACTTACAAAACTCTTAAGATAAATTGAACAGTTTATGGATATAATCCATAATCATAAAAAAAATTTCTTTGAGGAATTATATACTCATAATCCTTTCATAATGGTTTTTAATGAAATCATGAATTATCTTAGGAATATCCCTCGGGAGTGTCATAACCAAAAGTGCAGCAAGTCCCGTTGTCTTGTACTAGGATACCCCGGGTCAATCCCGAAACTCCTTGTCGAAGTTTTCACTCCTAGGTACATCTGTGTCTGAGCTGCCTCTACCTGCTCATATCTAGACATGGATGAATTTCTCTGAAAATACAAAAAATCTATTATTTACCAAAATTCTAAGATGTTATTCTATATTAATCCTCAAAGTCTATCTTAGGGTTATGTGCTCTAATCAGAGTTTATCAAAATCTAGCTTCCAAGGATAGTACTAACCTGCCTCTGATACTTACTATAACGCCCCGACCCTAGTTACCCAATGTCGATGCATTATTACATAACATTGGCATGATCACAAATGATCATGTATCAAAAGACTGATTTGTTTAGTAGCCTTGGAAACACTAGATACATTCATATGTCTTACATTACATCATAAATTGAAAAACTAAAACAACATAGTCTCCATAGTCCACACTCATATACCCCTAGGCTATCCCTGTAGGTCAGTCATAAAATATTTCTACACATCCTGGGAAAAATAAAACATAGAAAGTGGTGAGCTCAGATGCTCATTTTGGATAACAAAATAGCAGAAACTTTTATAAATAAGCATCAACATTTAAGGCAATGTATAACTAAAGAAACATCCTTTTAAACTTGACCTTCTGTATAATATGGAAAAAATAAAATGAAATAATGCCATTTATTTATTCACATGGATATTCTACTAGTCTAATAATCACATTCAATATCAATAACCACATTCATTATAATGGAATTCATAATGCCAGACTATCATAACCACATAGTCAAGGCCTTGTGCCAAGACTACAAATAAGATTTTGTCATGGCCTTGTGCCAAGATACTAGTTTGTCTAATGATACCTACTGATGCATCGTGGAGCTATAGTGGGCTCCACCCGTCACTTACGAAGTCCAATGCATTCCTTATATGAACAGGTTTAATCATATCATAGACAATGCCCAAGAACAGTAACATAATCGTATCACATAAAACATGCATAAAGGAAACATAACATTTCCACATTTCAATCACAAGGTATCAATATAACAAATTGATATAATCAAAACATTATCAAAACCATTTTCAGTACCAAAATAAAAGAAAATTAAAACATGGTATTTTTTTCATTTATAAAAATGTTTATGGCTTGTAGAGGAAGTTGAAACTCAAATAATGGTCACAACTGTGGAGAAGTCGGTGTCGCCATATACGCAAGACAAAACATTCATTTTTTAATTTAGTGAAACCCTTCATATGAAAATATTCCTTTTGAATAAAAGTAAAAGTCAAATGGTTTTATACACCGTATAAAAGAAAGTTGTGTATAAAACAAAATATTCCTTACTGAAAGGAGATTGACACGAAGTCCTTTACCTCATGTCCGACTTGACTCAATCATTCTTTAATCTCCTAAATAATAAACTATATTTAATTTATATTTTTTTTAAAACCTTATTCATGTTCATTATTCCTTTTATAACACTTATTACCATGTTATGAACATTATGTAATCATTTAATTTAATAACGGTCGTTTTGTCGATGCTTGGTACTTGAGTCAAAAAATAAACTTCTTATAATTACAAGTTGATTATGTGGTAAAATTTCCATTATCTCCAAAATTATATTCATGATTTAGATATCATATATATCATATATATCCATTACATACATGCATTTATAATATTACATATAATTTACAGGTATGAAATGAAATGCATCGTTCATGGAGACAGTAAGTTGTACGTACACATGAATGATACTTTAAATTTTATTTCATATTTAATGGAATTAAATCATAATTATATTAAGTTATATTATAATTCCAGTATTATATAATATATAATATCATTAAATACATCCTTTATACATCCCACATATGTCATTAACGATTCAAATCACAGTGAGGGGGCGGTAGTCCGCACTTCATAAAATGAAATTATTGTGTTTACCCATAAAGGACACCATAAAGGTATTCCATAAATGAAAAATACAGAATCATAAGAAAAACATAAACATAATATATATCATATATAAATATAGTTACATATTAATGGCCACCATGAAATTTGTTAAAAGATGATTGAACAATCATCATTTCGTGAGGCAATATTTCACCACTCACAGAAACAGTATGTTCTTTATCCATTAGATGGAGGTGTGTGTATGTGTAAATCAAATAATTATCATAAAAAATCCCACAATATTTAAGATACTGGTTTCGTTACAAAATAATGTAATAAAATTACTTTATGGGGTTCGATAAGCTTAATAAAACAAAAGAACATAAGAGAAGACATTACCTTTAAAACAGGTAAATCCCCTTGGTTTGAAATAAAAGGGTTTCTTGAAGAGCTTTATGCCTAATTTAAGGATTCTAGGATGAATAGAGGGATCTTGGAAGCTTATTTTAGTAGAGTTTGGACGATCCAAAGGGCTTGAGAAGTGTGATAGATGGGTAGGAAGTGGGGTCTTTTTATAAGGGAGAGGAGGGGCTCTTTTGGAAATCTTGAAACTATTATTTTATTATAAAATGAAATTCGGTTTCTAAAGCTACAAAAATCATTAAAGTTGATTATACAGTGTCCCATGTTAGAAATAAAATCATCCAATAGGTATTGGACAAGTTTTGGATATTGTTTAAAATATTATCTTCTTATTTATTTAACTTATTCATTAATGACGTAAACATTGCATCATCATTGAGTCATAAATAATTTTATTTATTTGATGTCTAAAAATTATATTAATATTAATATGTTTTAGGAAATATTTTTATCTTTATAATGAATATTTATAGTTTAAAAGATAACTAGAATAACCCCTTATCAAAATTGTTTTAATAAAATAAAACATGTTTGTGGTATTTTTATTTTTACTTTAAATAAAAGGTATTAATGTCATTATCTTATCCTAGTGGCTCCATGAGGTCCGAAAAATTTACCCATGGATTTTCTTGGTCGGCCATGACTCATCCAATAAGGGTAGGACATGTTTCAAGATATTTTTATATTTTTATAATATCATTTTTACCTTAAATTACCTAATTACCATTAATCGCGGTTAACAAAACTCAGATGTTACTATTCGCCAAAAAATTATTTTCATCCCATTAAACCACATTTTACTTAATAATTACATCCATGTATGTTGGATTTTCTTAATTCAATTCACAGAAGCGGTAAAGTTTCATTTAACAAAAAATTTAGTTTTTTAACTACTACTTAGTGGTCTCACTATTCATCAAAAAATGAAGTTTTTCAAAAAAAATACAAAAAAATCTCCATAAGATATATTGGATATTCTGAATTCAAAAATGATGTCCATTTTACCAAATTAATATCATATATGTTTCATTAATTAATTTTATAATTAATTCCCGTTGTGAAAACAAATAGCGTGTTTTAAAGAAACAATATCTATCAAAAGATTGACACTTGTTTATGTCTAATTTCAAAGTGAAATTAATTCTAATGACTACCATTGGAATAAATGGTAAAAATATATTCTAATTATACTTTAAAACCACTCAATAATATAATTTATCACTATAAATTATTTTGATTAAAAAAGTTGTTTTTAAGTATTTTTTTACTCTTCATCGAAAATTTGAAGTTCTCAGAAAATACCAATAATTCAACTTAGGCTAAATTCGATATCCCAAATCTAAAAATGAAGTCCATTTTGAAATATAAAATTTATATAATTTCAAAAAGTGGGTATTACTATTCATAACAGCTACATTGATTGGTCGCGGTGTGTTAGAATCTCGAATTTGCGTACAATGCAAGCTATTGCATTATTGAAAGAGAAGCGTACTGTAGAAGCTAGGGGTGTTACAATAAAAGTGTAATTACCAAAATTTATGAACTAAAATATAAATAAAAAATTGCAGTAGCTAACACCTAAAATGAAGACATTAATATGGAATTGTTAATAAAATGTTGTTGAAATGATATAAGTTGATCATATATGATATTATATATATTATTATTATTATTTAATAGAATTATAATAAAACTAAATGTATTGTATAGAAGGTTAAATTGCATACTAATCATGTGGAATATAATATAAGGGTTCATCTCAGTTTATCTTCATTGAGACTTGTTTTAATGTTATACACAAAATAGTTATTTATATAGTGTATACAATTTATTTTGAAATAATAAATGATATAATTAAATATTTTTACGTAACCAGATGATATTTAATCTTCCAATTACGTATGTTTCAATAATTTGAAAATTAATAAGGGTTCTTTGTTATAATTTTGTTTCGTTGAGGCATATTTTTTGGTGTACACCAATATTCTTATTTGAGTTGTATGTACTGATATTTTTCTTTTTTTGTATCATGAATATCCTTATTTTATTTTTATTTAAAGTTACATTTTATTTTATTCCATTCATGTGATCTATGAATCAAAATTTACAATAGTGGTAAGGGTTTTATGTTACAGTCTCATGTTTATTGGGATTGTTTATGGTTAGATTTTCTAATGATGAAATTATATGATATATGTCTCTAAAGTATTATGTATTTTGTTATCCTATAAAAAAATTTGGAGATTATATTTTCCCTTTAATTTTCCTCTCTTTATGTACTCAAGATAGTAAAAGATATTTTTAAGGAAAATTGACTATATTTCTCTATTTATTTGTCAAATTTTTCTTCCAAGTCTATATCTTATTTAAAAGTTTTCCCAGAGTGTTTTCAAAACTATAATAATATTATTTACAGTAATTTTTAAATATACATGACTTTATTTACAATGGTTTAAAAGTAACATTACTATAATTTTCCAAACATGATACTTTTAAATTTTTACTAAAAATGTTAACAGAACTTCTATTTTAACATGCACCACATAAAATTGTTTCCTACCATCATGAATACACTTTTTTTGAATCTATCTTTATAATTTTAAATTATATTTTTAGATGTATTTTGTAACATCCCAAGTAAGTAATTAATAATAGATATTTTTATCTATGTCTATTAATGACTAAGATAGTGTTATAGAGGCTTAAAATGAAAATAAATACATTCTTATGCATTGAATACATTAATATTCTTAAAAGATTGTTTTACTGCCTTTTGATGGCAAACCATTTTTGAATCTATATTTTGACAATTTTAAAAAATATGTTTGTCAAAATAAACTTATTCTTTATGATTGGGACATCAAAATTTACCTTGTGTGAATTTTTGGTATTTTTCTGACAATGTTCATTTTTTTAATGAATAGTGAAAAATACTGCATTTTACATCAAAACTGCTTTTTAATCTAATTTATTTATATGATTAGATTATCTTTTGAATTGGTCTTAATGTGTAATATGAATATATTTTTACCATTTTATCCAATGGTGGTCATTGGAATCAATTTCACTTTGAAATTAGACTTAAACTGGTGTCAATCTTTTGATACTTATTATTTTGTAAAAACACGCTATTTGCTCTGGTAGCGGGAATTAATTATTAAATTAATTAATTTTACTTATATTTATTGAATTTTGTAAAATATACTTCATTTTTGAATTCGGAATATCAAATATAGCTTAGGGTGAATTTTTGGTAATTTTCTGAAAAACTTCAATTTTTGATGAATAGTGAAACCACTAAGTGGTAGTTAAAGAAACTGATTTTTCGTTTAAATGAAACTTTGCCACTTTTGTGTTATTAATTTCAAAAATCCAACATTCATGGTTGTCATTAAGAAGTAAAATGTGGTTCAATGGGATTAAAATAATTTTTGGTGAATAGTAACTTATTAAATTTTTTATCGCGATTAGTGGTAATTAGGGTAGTTTAAGGTATAAATAATGCTTTAATAATATGAAATGACCTAGACACATGTCCCAAACTTATTGGTTGTGTCATGTCCGACTGAGACAAGCCATGGGTCAACTTGGGGACCCCATGGATCCACTTCTGTTGGGAAATGACAAAAATAACTTTTTATTTAATGTAAAAGTAAAAATGACACAAACATAATATGTTTTACGAAAACAATTTTTACATGGGGTTATAAAGATAAGATATTTGATTATAAATAGTAATTGGAAATCTAAAAAGATTTCCTACATCATAGTATTTTTTTTATTATTTTTAGACATTAAATAAATTAAATTATTTATGACATAATAATGATGCAGCGATGACATCATTATTTGACGATTTAAATAAAATGGAAAGACAATGTAAAATCTTTGAACTACACATGGACAAAACCAATTGGATGAGTGGGTTTCGAACCCTTATCACCTTATCCACGAATTATATCAATGTGGGACCTTTTAAAACCGAAACACATTTTCAAATAAAGTAATGTTTCTTTACTTTCCAAAAGTGCCTCTCCTCTTCTCTTATAAAAGGCCCCCACCTCTACCTCATTTAACACACTCTTCAAGCCTTTGGCTCGGCCAACCCCTGACCATTTGCTCTCTCCACATACCTCTCCTCATCCTAGAGGATTCCCTTTGGGCAGAATCCCTTCAAAGGAAGCCTTTAGGCTCAAATCAAAAGGAGTTACACTTTTTAAGGTAATTCATTCTCTCATGTTCATTTGTTTTATTTTGCTTCTCCAACCCCCTAAACTCTTTTTATTTACTTCTTTTGTAACAACACCAGTATCTTAAATATACTAGGATGTTGTTATAAGATTTATTTGAGCTACACTCTCACACAACTACATCAAATGGTTAAAGAACATACGGTTTCCGTGGATGGCGAAATTCTGCCTCCTGAAACGATGATTGTTCAACACTCATTTAAAACCTTCAAAGGTGGCCATTATGATGTCACTATTTTTATATATGATATATAATATGTTTATGTTTTCCTTAAGCTTCTGTTTTTTTCATTTTGGGCATACCTTTATGGTTTCCATTATGGGTAAAACACGATATCTTCATTTTAGGAAGTGCGGACTACCGCCCCCTAAAAGTGATTTGATTCGTTAATACCATATGTGGGATGTGTAAAGGATAAAGTTAATGATATTATATATGTTATTATAATGGAATTATAATATACTCTTATATCATTATGATTCCATTCCAGAAAATATGAAATAGAAATGGAAGTAGCGTTCATGCGTATGTACGGCTTACCGTCTCCATGAACGGTGCATTTCATTTCATACCTCTAAATGTGATGTAATATTATAAATGCATGTATATACTGGATATATATGACATATATGATATCTACATCATGAATACCATTCTGGATATAATAAACCTTTGACCAAATTAACAACATGTAAGTGTAAGAATTCTATTTTTGACTTAAGAACCAAATACCGACAAAATGAACATTATTAACTTAACTGATTACATGATGTTCATAACATGGTATAAAAGGAATAATGAACTTGAAAAAGATTCATAAGAAAGTAGAGATTAACTCAAGTTTATTATTCAGGAGATTAAATAACGGTCGTGTCATGTCGGATACGAGGTATGGGACTTCGTCTCAATCTCCTTTCGTTGAGGCATATTTTATTTTATACACAACTTTCTTTTATACGGTGTATAAACCCCTTTTGAAATTTATGTTTATTCAAAAGGAATCTTTTTTATATGAAGCGTTTACTAAACGACGAAAGAGAATGTTTTTGTCGTACGTATGCGGCGACAACGACTTCTCCACCGTCGTGACTGTTATTTGAGTTTCGGCTTCCTCTACAAGCCATACCTTCTTTTTAAAAGAAAAATAAATACCAAGTTTTAATTTTCTTTTATTTTAGTATTGAAAATGGTTTTCATAATGATTTTATATCAATGTGTTGTATTGATATCTCGTGATTGAAATGTGGAAATTTTATGTTCCCTTTATGGATGTTTTATGTGATATGATTATGTTATGGTTCTTGGGCATTATTATGAAGACGGGTGGTTACGTGATAAACTAAGGGCGGGTGAGCCCGTTATAGCTCTCCAATGCATTGGGTAACGCGAAGGAGTGAAACGTTAAGGTTTCTCCAAAGATATTTTACGGAATATACTGTGATGGGTATTCCAAACGTAACCAAGAGGCTTACTCCCTACGTAAGAATGTTATGAATGCCTCAAGTTACCTTTATGTCTTATGATTTCTATGATTTATTCATGATTTTATGATGTATGTTAAAGTGCCTATGTTTTATGGGTAAAGTATGATTTCATTCTTATGTATATATGAACTCATGTTTCCTTTCCATGTTTTTTTAACCCATACTGAGTTTTTATGCTCATCCCAAGTTTTTGAAATGTTTTTCACAGGTCAAGGGAAAGGTACATGATAAGATGATAGAGTCAAGGATGTGTCAAGAAATAATCCATGTTTTATTTTAAATGTGTTTCCATTGATGGGAATGAAGAATACTATCTTTATGTAACCACTTTGTTTATATGTGGAATGTAATGCAAGTTTTATGATCTAATTCTCTAAAACTCTAAACCTGAAAAGATCCTCAATGTGTAATCTTGTAATAACTCAAGATTAAGTCAGGTTTAAGGCTGGGGCCTTATAGTTGGTTTCAGAGGTCGGTTTAGATAACTTTAGGAGTTAGAATTCTATTAAATGATTATCCAAAAATATTTTCTTTCGAAATGATATAGCATTTAAAGATTACCATGTTGCTTCATCTAAGACATGTTTGTTCAGAATGATTTTCCGTAGAGGAAACAGGGAAGCTGTGCTAGGAAGGCATACAGAAGGAAATAACCTTCCGAATCAGCATCCAGAAATGGTCGGAATTTGAACTGAACAGTTTGTTGCAGTAATGGCGCAGTTGACTCAAGCGATAAATGGCGGTGGTATCCATGCACGAGATCAGCCAGATCAACCGCAAAGGAACATGTCAGTGGTGGAACATTTCATGAGGCAACATCCACCATCATTCAGAGGATCATCTGATCCTGTGCTAGCTGAAGGGTGGATTAAAGCACTAGAGAAGATTTTTGATGTCGTTTGATGTTCAGACAATCAAAAGGTTAGTCTTTCTATTTACCGTTTGGAGGGTGAAGCAGATCAGTGGTGGTCTATGGTTAAAAATATCAGGGACGCCGATGAGATTGATGCTCTTGACTGGGATGAATTCAAAGGTATGTTTCTTGAGAAGTATTTTCCTTAGGCTGTTCGACTTAGGATGGAAAAGCAATTCTTGGAATTGAGGGAAGAGGAAGACTCAGTGGCTGCCTATGAAGAAAGGTTAACTCGATTGGCAAGGTATGCTCCAAATTTTATCCGGGACCTTGATAGTAAAATCAATCATTTTTACTCAGGATTAAAGCCAAAGTATCGAAGGGCATTAGCTTCTCGTGAGTTTAAAAGTTATGAAAAGCTTGTTCGATGTGCTGAGAAGGTGGAAATGGAGTTTGCCGATGACCAAGTTTTCTATAACAACCAGCAGAAGAAGAGACCGAGGTGGCCGGAGAAAGGTAAGAATTCTTCAAAAAAGTCTGATGGTAAGAGAACTAAGTTTCCAGTTTGTGATAAATGTGGAAAAAGGCATGCTGGGGAATGTCTTCTGAATTCTGGGAAGTGCTACCGATGTGGTAAGATGGGACATAAGGCTCATGATTGCACTGAAAAGGATCAAGGTGAAGGTAAGAACAAATTTGATTTACAGTTAGTGAAATGTTATAAGTGCAACGAGATGGGTCACTATGCAAACGAGTGTCCGACAAGGAGCTTGAGTGATGGGAAGCAGCTAGACTACAAGCAGAAAGGGGTGGTGAAATCCTTTGCAACTACTTCAGCAGATGTCGGGCCATCAAATGAAGTTGTATCAGGTACTTTGTTTGTTTTTTCAGAATATTCCAGTGTGTTGTTTGATTCGGGGTCTACACATTCTTTCATCTCTGAAACCTTTTCTAGTAAAATGGGAATACCATCTCAAGAAATGACTCCTGAACTTTTGGTAAAAACACCTGGGGGAAGTGTCGAGGCAAAAAAAATTTATAAGAATATTCCTATCCTTATCTGTGGAAAGAACCTACTTGAAAACCTTATTGTTCTACCTCTAGTTGAGTTTGATGTTATCCTGGGTATGGATTGGATCTCTATTTACCATGCTAAGATTGACTGTAGAGCTGAAGAAGTTTCTTTTCAGAAAGACTTTCAGTTTGTTTACAAGAATGAACCCTTACTTTTGATAACATATCAAGAGGCCGAGAAACTTGTAAAAGATGGAAATGAATGTTACCTTGCACACGTCATTGAAAATAAAGGAACTGTTCAGATTAATGATATGCCAGTGGTAAATGAGTATCCTGATGTTTTTCTTGATGAGTTGCCTGGAATAATACCAGATCGGGAAGTTGAGTTTACTGTTGACTTAGTTCTTGATTCTAAGCCAATTTCAAAACCCCCTTATCGAATGGAACAAATTGAACTTTTAGAGTTGAAGGAGCAATTGCAAGATTTATTATAGAAAGGATTCATTAGACCTAGCACATCACCATGGGGTGCTCCTGTTTTATTTGTTAAAAAGAAAGATGGTTCTATGAGACTTTGCATTGATTATAGAGCCTTGAATAATATCACTATTAAGAACAAATATCCTTTGCCTCATATCGATGATTTGTTTGATCAGCTCCAGGGAGCTCAGTTTTTTTCAAAGATTGACCTGAGATTGGGGTACCATCAGCCGAAGGTAAAGGAGGCAGATATTCCGAAGACTGCGTTCCGTACGAGATATGGCCATTATGAATTTGTAGTAATGCCTTTTGGGCTAACCAATGCACCGGCTGTATTCATGGACTTAATGAATAGAATTTTCCATGAGTTCTTGGATAAGTTTGTGGTGGTTTTCATTGATGATATTTTGGTGTTTTCTAAAAGTAAAGAGGAGTATGAAAAACATTTAAGGGTTATCTTTCAAACCTTAAAAGAAAAGAAACAGTATGGGAAATTCAGCAAGTGTGAGTTTTGGTTGCAACAAATTTCTTTCCTTGGTCACATTGTTTCTAAAGATGGAATAACTGTTGATCCTGCAAATACAGAAGTTGTGGAAGAATGTCCAAGACCCACAAATGTAACCGAGATTCGTAGCTTCCTTGGTTTTGTGGGCTATTACCGAAGGTTTGTTAGAAATTTTTCACGGTTATCTAGTCCAATGACTAAGCTAACTCGGAAGGGTGTTAAGTTTATCTGGACAAAACAATGTGATGATTGTTTTCAGGAATTGAAAAGAAGATTGGTGAATGCTCCAGTTTTGGCACTACCTTCCAGGAATGGTGAGTTTGTTATATACAGTGATGCTTTATTGAAAGGACTTGGTTGCGTTCTAATGCAGAATGATCAGGTAATTGCTTATGCTTCACGACAGTTGAAAACTCATGAGGTAAATTACCCTACACATGATTTGGAATTAGCTGCTGTTGTTTTTGCTTTAAAAATTTGGAGGCATCATTTATATGGAGTAAAGTGTGAAATATATACTGATCACAAAAGTATAAAGTATATATTCACTCAGAAAGAGTTAAACATGAGACAAAGGAGATGGATGGAATTAATCAAGGATTATGATTGTACAATTCATTACCATCCGGGAAAAGCAAATAAAGTGGCTGATGCTTTGAGTCGAAAAAGTAATGCTTCATTAACAATGTTGTGTTTGGAACGTGATCCTTTGGTTAAGGATTTGATGAGCTTTGGCATAGAAGTTGTTGGTGCAGGAAGTCCTTCTGTTTTGTTTCAGGTATCAGTGAGATCATCTCTATCAGATAGAATCAAGCAAGCACAGAAGCAAGACAGTGAGTTGCAGAAAAAGGTAGAGTTGGTTCAGAAAGGTAAGTTGCCTGAATTCAACATTGATAGTGATTGTGTTTTGAGATTTGGGAAGAGACTGTGTGTGCCTTGTGATTCACAGTTGAAGAGAGAGTTGTTATGTGAAGCTCATAGTTCTCCGTTTTCAGTTCATCCGGGCAGTACTAAGATGTATAGAGATCTGCGGGAGTATTACTGGTGGGATGGAATGAAAAGAGATATTGTTGATTTTACTGTGAAGTGTTTGACTTGTCAGCAGGTTAAAGCAGAGCGGCAGTTACCGAAAGGGATGCTTCAGCCTTTACCAGTGCCAGAGTGGAAATGGGAGAATATATCCATGGACTTTGTTGTTGGATTACCGAAGACATCTCGAGGTAATAATGCAATCTGGGTTATTGTTGATCGCTTGACCAAATCTGCTCATTTCCTTTCTATACGAGATACTTCCTCTCTTGATCAACTTTCTCGTTTGTATCTTAAAGAGATAGTCAGGTTATATGGAGTTCCTCTCTCCATTGTATCGGATCGTGATCCCAGGTTTACTTCTAACTTTTGGAAAGGCCTTCAGAAGTCGTTGGGTACTGAATTAAATTTTAGTACAGTTTTTCATCCTCAATCAGATGGGTATTCAGAACGAACAATTCAGACATTGGAGGATATGCTACGAGCTTGTTCTATGGATTATCAGGGAAGTTGGGACCAACATATTTCTTTGGTTGAGTTTTCATATAATAACAGTTTTCATTCCAGTATACAGATGGCACCATTTCAGGCATTATATGGGAAGCGGTGTCGAACTCCAAATTTCTGGGATGAAGTGGGTTAAAGGAAGTTGATGGGACTAGAATTGGTAGAAGAGATGGCAGAAAAAGTTCAGTTGATTCAGAAACATGTGAGAACAGCTCAGAGCAGGCAGAAGAGTTATGCGGATAACCGGAGGAAGGATCTATCTTTCGAGGTAGGTGATCATGTTTTTCTCAAGGTTTCTCCTTGGAAAAGTGTGATGAGATTTGGTAAGAAAGGAAAGTTGAGTCCAAGTTTCATTGGACCATACGAAATTCTGGAAAGAGTTGGATCGGTTGCATACCGAGTAGCTTTACCTCCGAGTTTATCTCAGGTACACAATCTTTTTCACGTTTCGATGTTGAGAAAGTATATGCCAGATCCATCTCATGTTTTGAGTCCAGAGGTAGTTCAGCTGGAAGAGAACCTATCTTATGAGGAACAACCGGTCCAGATTCTTGACCACAGGGAGCAAGTGTTACGGAATAAGGTGATTAAGCAGGTAAAGGTTTTGTGGAAAAACCACATGATTGAAGAGGCAACATGGGAATCTGAAAATGCAATGAGGGATAAGTACCCCCATTTATTCGATAAGTAAATAAATTGAGGGGACGGAATTTTCTAAAGGGGGGAAGGATGTAACATCCCAAGTATGTAATGAATAATAGATATTTTTATCTATGTCTATTAATGACTAAGATAGTGTTATAGAGGCTTAAAATGAAAATAAATACAATCTTATGCATTGAATACACTAGTATTCTTAAAAGATTGTTTTACTGCCTTTTGATGGCAAACCATTTTTGAATCTATATTTTGACAATTTTATAAAATATTTTTGTCAAAATAAACTTATTCTTTATGATTGGGACATCCAAATTTACCTTGTGTGAATTTTTGGTATTTTTCTGACAATGTTCATTTTTTTAATGAATAGTGAAAAATACTGCATTTTACATCAAAACTGCTTTTTAATCTAATTTATTTATATGATTAGATTATCTTTTGAATTGGTCTTAATGTGTAATATGAATATATTTTTACCATTTTATCCAATGGTGGTCATTGGAATCAATTTCACTTTGAAATTAGACTTAAACTGGTGTCAATCTTTTGATACTTATTGTTTTGTAAAAACACGCTATTTTCTCTCGCAGCGGGAATTAATTATTAAATTAATTAATTTGACTTATATGTATTGAATTTTTTAAAATATACTTCATTTTTGAATTCGGAATATCAAATATAGCTTAGGGTGAATTTTTGGTAATTTTCTGAAAAACTTCAATTTTTGATGAATAGTGAAACCACTAAGTGGTAGTTAAAGAAACTGATTTTTCGTTTAAATGAAAATTTGCCACTTTTGTGTTATTAATTTCAAAAATCCTACATTCATGGTTGTCATTAAGAAGTAAAATGTGGTTCAATGGGATTAAAATAATTTTTGGTGAATAGTAACTTATTAAATTTTTAATCGCGATTAGTGGTAATTAGGGTAGTTTAAGGTATAAATAATTCTTTAATAATATGAAATGACCTAGACACATGTCCCAACCTTATTGGTTGTGTCATGGCCGACCAAGACAATCCATGGGTCAACTTGGGGACCCCATGGATCCACTTTTGTTGGGAAATGACAAAAATAACTTTTTATTTAATGTAAAAGTAAAAATGACACAAACATAATATGTTTTACGAAAACAATTTTTACATGGGCTTATAAAGATCAGATATTTGATTATAAATAGTCATTGGAAAGCTAAAACGATTTCCTACATCATAGTATTTTTTTATGATTTTTAGACATTAAATAAATTAAATTATTTATGACATAATAATGATGCAGCGATGACATCATTATTTGACGATTTAAATAAAATGGAATGACAATGTAAAATCTATGAACTACACATGGCCAAAACCAATTGGATGAGTGGATTTCGAACCCTTATCACCTTATCCACGAATTATATCAATGTGGGACCTTTTAAAACCGAAACACATTTTCAAATAAAGTAATGTTTCTTTACTTTCCAAAAGTGCCCCTCCTCTTCTCTTATAAAAGGCCCCCACCTCTACCTCATTTCACACACTCTTCAAGCCTTTTGCTCGGCCAACCCCTGCCCATTTGCTCTCCCCACATACCTCTCATCATCCTAGTGGATTCCCTTTGGGCAGAATCCTTTCAAAGGAAGCCTTTAGGCTCAAATCAAAAGGAGTTACACTTTTTAAGGTAATTCATTCTCTCATGTTCATTCGTTTTATTTTGTTTCTCCAACCCCCTAAACTCTTTTTATTTACTTATTTTGTAACAACACCAGTATCTTCAATATACTAGGATGTTGTTATAAGATTTATTTGAGCTACACTCTCACACAACTACATCAAATGGTTAAAGAACATACGGTTTCCGTGGATGGCGAAATTCTGCCTCCCGAAACGATGATTGTTCAACACTCATTTAACACCTTCAAAGGTGGCCATTATGATGTCACTATTTTTATATATGATATATTATATGTTTATGTTTTCCTTAAGCTTATGTTTTTTTCATTTTGGGCATACCTTTATGGTTTCCATTATGGGTAAAACACGATATCTTCATTTTAGGAAGTGCGGACTACCGCCCCCTAAAAGTGATTTGATTCGTTAATACCATATGTGGGATGTGTAAAGGATAAAGTTAATGATATTATATATGTTATTATACTGGAATTATAATATACTCTTATATCATTATGATTCCATTCCAGAAAAAATGAAATAGAAATGGAAGTAGCGTTCATGCGTACGTACGGCTTACCGTCTCCATGAACGGTGCATTTCATTTCTTTCCTCTAAATGTGATGTAATATTATAAATGCATGTATGTACTTGATATATATGATATATATGATATCTACATCATGAATACCATTTTGGATATAATTAACCTTTGACCAAATTAACAACATGTAAGTGTAAGAAGTCTATTTTTGACTTAAGAACCAAATATCGACAAAATGAACATTATTAACTTAACTGATTACATGATGTTCATAACAAGGTATAAAAGGAAAAATGAACTTGAAAAAGATTCATAATCAAGTATAGATTAACTCAAGTTTATTATTCAGGAGATTAAAGAACGGTCGGGTCAAGTCGGATACGAGGTATGGGACTTCGTCTCAATCTCCATTCGTTGAGGCATATTTTATTTTATACACAACTTTCTTTTATACGGTGTATAAACCCCTTTTGACTTTTACGTTTATTCAAAAGGAATATTTTTTATATGAAGCGTTTACTAAACGACAAAAGGGAATGTTTTTGTCGTACGTATGCGGCGACAACGACTTCTCCACCGTCGTGACCGTTATTTGAGTTTCAGCTTCCTCTACAAGCCATACCTTCTTTTTAAAAGAAAAATAAATACCAAGTTTTACTTTTCTTTTATTTTAGTATTGAAAATGGTTTTCATAATGTTTTTATATCAATGTGTTGTATTGATATCTCGTGATTGAAATGTGGAAATTTTATGTTCCCTTTATGGATGTTTTATGTGATATGATTATGTTATGGTTCTTGGGCATTATTATGAAGACGGGTGGTTCCGTGATAAACTAAGGGCGGGTGAGCCCGTTATAACTCTCCAATGCATTGGGTAACGCGAAGGAGTGAAATGTTAAGGATTCTCCGAAGAGATTTTAGGGAATATACTGTGATGGGTATTCCAAACGTAACCAAGAGGGTTACTCCCTACGTAAGAATGTTATGAATGCCTCAAGTTACCTTTATGTCTTATGATTTCTATGATTTATTCATGATTTTATGAGGTATGTTAAAGTGCCTATGTTTTATGGGTAAAGTATGATTTCATTCTTAAGTATATATGAACTCATGTTTCCTTTCCATGTTTTTTTATAACCCATACTGAGTTTTTATGCTCATCCCAAGTTTTTGAAATGTTTTTCACAGGTTAAGGGAAAGGTACATGATAAGATGATAGAGTCAAGGATGTGTCAAGAAATAATACATGTTTTATTTTAAATGTGTTTCCATTGATGGGAATGAAGAATACTATCTTTATGTAACCACTTTGTTTATATGTGGAATGTAATGCACGTTTTATGATCTAATTCTCTAAAACTCTAAACCCGAAAAGATCCTCAATGTGTAATCTTGTAATAACTCAAGATTAAGTAAGGTTTAAGGCTGGGGCCTTATATATTTTTTGATATAAAAACATCCTTTGATTTTTGTTTTGATTTTAATATGTTATTATCCATTTTTTCCAAATTTGTAATTTCTCTAAATGGTTTAACTTTATGTTGATAAAATTTTTATTATAACACGTTTTCTTTCTATGGGTTATGATTTGATGTAATTATTAAAATTTTCATGATCATTGGAATATATAGTAATGTATTTTAATTATCTGATGGGTGGTTCTGTTATAATGAAAGGATAGATGGTTCCATTATAAACCAATGATGGGAGGTCCCATTATAAACAAAGGATGTGTGGTTCCGTTATAAACCAATGTTTTTTTTTGTTTCATTATAAACCAAGGATGAGTTATTACATAATAAAAAAATGATGGCTAGGTTCATTATAGAACTCCAATGCATTAGGTAATGATAAAGTGGTTGAAAAACTCTTAATATATGATGAAGTTAAAAAAATTCTAATGGATGGTCAAGTTAACTGGATGGAAGTAACTCATAAGAGAATATTTTTAATAATTATGTGGGAATTTCTATTATGGAAATTTTTACATAATGATATTATTGGGATTGAACCTTGACTATGAAAGAGATTTCCTATGCGTATGAGGATTCTAAAAACAAATATCTTGTGATTATGATATGATTTCATGGATCATGATTTATTATTGATGACTATGTACACTTATAACTTATGTATTTTGATCGAAAAAACCTTATGTCATTATTCATGATTAATGATCTTTGACTTATTTGGTATGATTATTATATATTTTGGTCATGTTATCATAGATTTATTCTTTTCTTATAATATATTATGATTATTTATTGATATGTCTTATGTTTACCCATACTGAGTGTCTAATATCACCATTTTATATATTTTCTATTCCCATGTTTTGAAGAATGGTCTTATGTATGATTTGCCTAAGAAGGTTACTAGTTGTGAAGAAATTTATGGGAAATAATTTATTTATTTTATGAGTTAGTTTTTTCTGCATCAATGTTTCCAAATATTTTAAAAAAATTATTAATTTAGATGATCATAATGATATGTAATGAATATTCCACTAATAATATATAGTAATTGTGTATATAATGTTTGTGTCATCATAATTTCACTTCATTGACAATAACTACCCATGTCAAACATGATAATAGGAATGATTAGATAATACATGGATGGAATTTTGATGTACAAAGAAGAACAAATTAGTTTTAAAATTGATAGATCACATATGATAATAAATTTAACCACCATGTAAATCATAGAATTAAATAAAGACAAAACATTAAATTACAAAGAACTCAAAGCATAACACCACTCCCTTAATTCAAACAATAGTCGAAGTTAGTTCTCTATTTTCATTGAGATAATAATCAAAAATGGAGAAAAAAAAGATAAAAGAAAACTATGGGTATGATAGGAATAAAAATAAAATAATATATATTGAAAATATTATACACTTTTACAGCAGAATATTCCATTAAAATATACTAAAAAATTAATCACTCCTTTAAACAGAAGAGGAAAACAATTTTTATAGGTAAGAGGGTTACAATTTGATCTCCAAAAATTATCATCCAAATGTTTTCACGCGGATGAGTTTGAGAATGTTTTATTCTGAAGAGTGGTTACTCTATCTTTTTTCTGTCAACCCACAAATGATGATCACTAGGTTTCATCTTTAGAAAAAATTATAGCTTCTTAATTAAATAAAACTTCTCTGTACTAGAATACTCTTCATATTTAAATTCATTATTTTCCCATGAATTTATGTCCATGGAATATGTGAAATAACTCTTTTCCATTGTTAAATAATTTTTTTCAGAAATAATTTATTTTATAGTGTGAAATTGCATATCTAATAGATTGTCTATTTGGGAGATATGTGTCTATCATTGAATGTTGAAATATCTAGGAGTATATTACAAGTCCCTATTTTAATTATCCTTTTGGGCCTCAACAATTTGAAGTCAATTCCTATTCATGTTTTATGAACTGTATCAAAACAAAGATATAATCATTAAAAAAATCAATTTCTATCAATGAAGAAAACATTATGTCCATAATACCAATGTAAATTAAAATAGTTGAAAATCCAAAAATATTCGATTTTCCAATTATGGACATTTTACCACTAAAATATTAAAACATTAATACTTCCCATAAAATAAACCATTCGTGGGATAAAATCATTGAAATTACAGGTCAAATTTATAAAAATATTGGATTTTTAAATTTCCCCACACTTAAAAATTTTACTATTAGAAAATTCATTGAATTTAACCTAATGAAAATATGATTCAAGCCTAGATTCCAATAAATAATCCAAAAGATTAAAAAAATATTAATTAATTATTGAAATTATCATTCTTCCTCTATAAGTCTCATCCATTTCCCCACTAAAATTTATATAAAATTCCATGTTCCAAGATTGAAAATTCATTGGATGTTTGTGGGATTAGAATTTTAACAAGTGGAAATATCACAAATTCTTTTTTCCCATGATCCTTGAGAAAATATCTAGTTCCCACTTCAATGATACAACCCAAATGAAATTATTATAAGTCAATTTACACCTAATTAATCTGGTGTTCAATATTCTCCTCATGTAAATTAATATTTTAGAAACTTATTAAAATTTTTCTCATCCACGCTTTGTGTACAAAACATATTATATTGTACAATCATGATTATTTACTCACATACCCTATTCCTATTGTATCAAATCATCATAATGGGATCCAAATTTCCTATTTTACTCCATTTTCAATGTACTTATATAACTATCATTTTTTTTAACCTTGAGTTATTCTTTTTCACAATGGAAATGATACTCAAGGAAGAGTTTAAAATTTTAGTTTCATCACATTATAATTATAATTCCACTAAAGTTTTATCCATTTACAAACCTTTTCCGAGTAACAGAACAAAAAATTCCATGAAAACAACTAAAAAACTCACCCAATCTTCATATTACCTTAACAAATCCAAAATCAGTGATATTATAAAAACAATCATGAAATTTATCACTAGGATAGATAACTTTTAATGATAAAATTTCTATCTTAAATAACACAACAAAAATTAAAACAAAGAAACAAAAAATTTGAAAACAAATTATGACATAAAAATTGAAAAAAAACAAAACATTCATAAAATATATACCGACATTCCACCATAATTAGTATTTATCTACCCTTAAATAAAGCCCAATAAAAAATATATATATTTGTAGAAAAATAATATAAAATTAGATAAAAATATCACATGATTTTTCAATGGAATTTATTGGTTAATATCCCAGTTGCTACTAATTTAGACCTCATAAATCAAGAAAATTAAAAAATAAGAAATTTGTTAAAAGAATATAATTATTTTAAAAACAAAAAAATTGGAAAAGATGATAGATTTTGGGTGAAATCTTCAAAAGAGTTTTTGGGTTTTTAATGCCCTAATATAAGTATTTATAGATGGTCGTCCAAAATCCGAAGGTAAGTGACATTTCTTAATCATGAACCAACAATATTTTTTCCTTCTTATTATCAACTCTTTATACTATTTATTAATAAACGCATAGATAGAAGGTTATATTTTAATCCTCATTATAATGAAGTATAGCTCATATGGTGGGGGAATGAAATAAAATGGGTCCATTGCCATTATTTTTTCCTCAACCTCTTCCCCTTCATTAACATTATCTAGGGCCTACTCATTTTTAGCTACCAGATCCATAATTTCAAAAAGGTGTAGTTAGTGAGAAATTAATTTTTAATTAAAAGGTATAATGAGATATATATAAATTTTCCCCTTTATGTAAAGTATCTTATAAGTTGGTTTCATCATGGTAATCCTAGTATATACTCTTTTAATTCATCCAATATATTTTAAATATATTCATTGAGATTCAGGTGTTCAATATTAGGATTAATTTATTCTTCTTTTTTTATTCCATTTAAAACCATGAGTTTACTAATTATATAAAATGATAACAAAGGGATTCAATTATCAATTCAATTTAAATAAAATCAATGTAAATTTAGTTCAATGAAGTATTAACAACCTTGGTTTGTTCTGCTTCATGTTCTTATTCATTTGAAAGTTCTTCTTGTGGTTGGGTTGTTGTTGATGGATGATGGTAGTCAGGATCATGAATTTTATATTCAAATTATTTATAATTAGTGGGGTATGTTTAAAATTTCATGTTATGATAATGTGGTTCTGATTCAGATTTTTTAGATATGGGAAAATCATGTTACTTGTTAACTTCCATAAAGTGATTTCAAGATTCCTCGAAAACATTTGATCTCTTATATGTGCATCCAAATGAATGTGTTCTTTTGTGATGTTCTCTATTTATGGATAAGTGAAATATAATGTTAATAATTCCATAAATAGATCTTTTTAATACTCATTAGTTTTCTTATTGAAAAAATGATTTTTTTAATCAATTCCACCACTGGTTCAACTTTCGGTTCATTTTTAAGATTCTCTAACTACTACTCCTAAGATGAATGGATCAATTCATATATTTGGATATTTAGTTTTCTTAAATCATAACAAATTTCGTACACTGGGTATTTTATTTCAATTTCATCTTTGTATTATTATTTTACCAATGAGTATTCATTCCTTGCATAATAATTTTAATTTTAAAACATTATATACATATATATATATTATATTTCTGTCTTTTTTTTGTGATTTTTATGAAAATAGTGTGGGAAAGTGTTGATAATCCCAATAATAATTCAAAATTTATTAGGTTTATTATTCATAAATCCCACCTCAAACTATTCTTATAACATAAGAATACAAAATAGTGAAATCTCATGGTCAATCTTGAGAACGCCGATTACATAAATTGATTTTATATTATCATTATTTAAAAATTAAATAAATTATTCTATAGGAGAATATATTTAAGGTGTTTTTTTAATGCATATGATATTAATATTTATAAATAAAAACACAATGAAAATAGGGCCCAAATAAATTAGTAAGGATGAAAAAATTGTGCTAAGGAGTTCACGGTGAATCCAAAATTTATCTATTAAATTTTCCCATCATTTTACTCAATGTAGTTATTAAGATCATTCAAACTACACCCTACTTAGTCAAATTTATACTAACTAACACTGAGATACCTATATCAAATATAATACTCTTCCCAAGGTTATATAGGACATCTCTTTTTTAACCATCACTACCAATGTCAAACTTTATCATATGAATGACCTAGATAATAACGAGACATTAATTTTGATAAAAAAAAGAAGAAGATAAAATGAGTAGTGAAAATGGAGTGATTGCATACCCTAATTTAGTTTAACCACCATAGAAATATTAAAATAAAATAAATAAAAAACAATAAATTTCTAAGAACTCAAATCACAATGATGCTCCCTTCCTTAAAAAACAGTGAAAGTTAGTTCTCCATTTTCATGGAGAAAATAATCATATAGGGAAAAGCACCAAGAGAAAATAAAACAATAGATATGATGGGAATAAAGATAAAATAATATAAATTGAAAATATTTTAGAGTTTTTTAGTAGAGTCTCCCCAAAAAATCTATAAAAAAGTACATTCTCCTTTAAATGGAAGAGGAGGAACATTTGTATTGGAAAAAGAGTGAAATTTGTTTTACCATAATGATTCCTAAAATAGTTTTTTTTGTGGTTAGAATAATAAATAGATGAATTTAATAGTGTGGTATTCTATAGAGTTTTAAATCTATATCTTGTCTTTTAATCCAAAAAATTTGAGCATTATCCACATGTTGAAAATGTTATAACCAATTAATTAAAGAAAACAGTTCTGAACTTGAATACTCTTCATATTACAATGCATCTATTTCTTATGCATTTATTTACATTAAAAAGTAAGAATCACTCGTGGCCATATCCCCTCCCTAAAGGATATACCACCCATAAATCCTTATTAACTTAATACATGCCCTGAAGGCCCAATGGGCACGGAGCCCATTACATGGACCAAAGTCCCATAATTTGGCCCGTAGACCTAGTGTAGAATCATGCCTACATCATGAATATGCCAAAGTCTTATTGCATCATGCCTAAATCACCGCCTTCCTGGTCCATTCCTGCATCATCACCTTTCTGTGTCATGCCTACGTCATCACCTGCCAACATAATTTCGCTCCTACCGTGATTTGAACCTGGGTCTCATGTAGAATCACCAGGCACCTCTACCACTGAGGAAAATACAAAATGCAATATCAAAACAAATATATAATCCTGAGAAAACAACTTATTCAATTTTTATTAATGATGAAACATTTATGGCCAAAATATCAACAAAAAAATAGTTTAAAATCCAAAATTATGCCATTTTATCAATTATTCTCAACTTACTAATGAAACCTAAAAATGTGTGGAATTTCACAAAAAATAACATATTATTAGGATTAAATAATTTATAATAAAGGTAATATTATTGAAAATACTAGATCTTTCAGGAATATGAAGGCTTGTAATTTTAAATATACATTTAGAGTTAAGAGTAATAACCCTTTAGAAGCAAGGGGTCCTAAGAAAGATTTTCTGAATCTTATTCGACGAAAATTGTTATAGATTTCATGATAAATATATATATTATTTTATAAAAATCATGCATACACATTATATTTTTATTATTTTGTATTTTCCATGTTCTAAATTATATGTTAATATTATAATTATTATTTCATATCTCATATATTACTCTTTTAATATTTTTAACATATTTTTGTAGCTCCATTAAAAATTTATTGTTTTATACAGGATGATGAGTTATCAAATATTTTCACTATTATATCTCTTTAATATAGAAGTGAATAATTAACTATGGTTGGGAAATCTATTTTAATATCTTTTAATATCATTGTTTAACTTATGAGGATATTTACTGTATTTATTTAATAGTTTATTTTTTTATGAAATATTTTTCAGGGAGAAATGTTTTCTTTAAGAATTATTATTATTTTTGAATGTTATTTATTAATTATCTTTTTCAAAATGAAAATAATTTTCTATAAAGGAATTTATCTTAAGTATTTCAATATTTTTGATGAATTTCAAAAAAAAAGGGGAAGATGTTTTTGAAATTAACATTTGGTTTTGAAATAATCAAAACGGGGATATTGTTAAAGTATTTCCTTGAACCACTATTTTTATTTATGTTTTGTTAATAAGAACTTAATAATAATATTATTCTGGTTATATTATTTGTAAAATTAATTTTTCTTAGTTTTTATTTATCCTTATGAAATTGTTAGATTTTCTATATTATATTTACATTGGTTTTTTCAAATTCATTTTTAATTTCTGAAATGTTTTATCTACCATTATATAGCCTATATAAGTATGTGACTTACCTTTATGTAGGTTGATATAACATACTTTTAAATAGACCAAATTATGTTAACATTTCACAAAAGGAAATAAATTTTGTCTACATTTACATAGTATATATATTGATTTTTCATAACATATATATTTTTGTTTCTTTTACATAGCCACATAATCATACCTTTATGTAATTGGTTTCTTTAATTATCTACCTTTATATAGCCTGTTAATATTTAACATTACCTTTATATAGCCTATGATAATTACCTTTATGTGGCGAGTTGTATTCAACATACCTTTACACATCCCATGTTATGTACCTTTATAATTCTTGTTTGTATTATCATTATGAAAAAAAGAATATTCTTATCATTATGTTTTATACAAAAATGAGCATGCTCTATTTTTAAATTATTTTTATAATTTTATATAATTTATGTTCATGTTTATGTGTGTTAATTTTTTTATTGTAAAAAATCTTATTAATTATTTAGAAACTATGAAAAATATTATTTTGGGTATTATATATAAAATTAATGAAAATAAAAATGATTTTTGAAATTACATCATTCTCATTTAAACTTATAATAAAAAGACTCAAAATTCAAATAAATTTATTCATGATTGATTTATTTTTAAATGTTTCTAAATTAATATTAAATTCTAAAAATCTTATTTATAGCAATTCAGATTAAGTTTTATATTTTTTGGATATTTTTTTCAACAATAATTTATATTTAAATGATTATTATCATGTTTAACCTAACCAGTGACTTATTATTTAACATGGCTAAGGGAAAGATCATTTCTAGTGATGTAAAGTATATTAGTTGAACTTTCGAATACTTTGATTCCACCATGTTATAAAAAAAGATTATTGATACTATAAATATGTAATGGATTTATTTTCAAGAAATATTTGGATTGAATACTAGACCATGATAGACAAACATTAAAAAATACCATATGTAGAACTAAAAACATTAAAAATTAATAATGCTAAAAATATATATCTTAAATTTAAAATGGCATGATTTTATTTTATTTTTCACTATGTGGATGTTTTTATAGTCGTATTTATTATTGTAAAATTGCATCAAACACTTAACTGAATTTAAAAGTCACTCATCAAGGAACTGAGAAATTAGAGATAACTAAGATTAGTATTCATAGAGATAAATTTAAATAATTTAAAATGGTTGATCGTGAATGTTTTAAGGAGATATAAAATATATTAATATATATTTTCAACAATATTGTTACACAAAGAGAAACTATGATTAATGGAGTTCTAATTGAAATAATACATTGATCTTTACCTAAGATATGATATTAAAAGAAAGTAGCTATTTAATGAAGATTTTTTTTGTAGATTGCTTTCCGTATTAATGGGTTAGATCACACTTACAATATGATATTGAATTGAAGAATATAGAAGTTCATATTACAAAATAATTTCTATTAAATCTAAATATTTTTATTTTAACTCTATTAGTGAATTTTTGTATTCTTCAAGGTCATGGAAAAATTATAATCTAAAATATGTTTTAAAAACTAATTCCATGATGGCTCTATGTAAAATTAAGATATTCAAGAATAATATATAGTGAAATGTAATGAATGGTAAATATACTAATATATGTTATCAATTTAGGAAACATATCCTTACCAAATAATAGTGTTTTAGATTGAAAGATCAAATCGAATAAAATAAAAAGGAAAAAAATGAAAAAAGAAAGAACTTATTAGAGTTTGGAGTTTCATTGAAAAACTAGACTATAATGACGAATCAATAAGTACAAAAAGAAATAAGTAATCTTTAAGATTTTTCAAATTATCAAAATATTACTTTCTCGCATCCTCAATCATCCTCTTTATGTGAATTGAGAAATTATAATATGAAATTTGGGAATATATGTTAAATTATTAACATGGAAATAGTGAGTAAATAAGTTTATGATTCTAAATCCACTTCTAGTTTTGATTTTGATATATAAAAAAGTTGAAAATTATGTGAATTTTATTATTAATATAAAGAGTTAATGGAAAATCTTGTTGAAAAGTATTAAAAATTGACAAAGGATTATTAAATGATACAAATGAAAAGAAAATTATATTTTTGGAAACTTAAAATATAAAATATTGTATTTCTACATTTGATAGAGAGGAAAATAAATTAACGGCTATGAAAAACAATCTATAAATGATGAAAAATGAGAATAGTAGTTTAATAAATTCTGCTTTACGTATTAAATATAAATTTTGTTGATGTTATTGAATTCTTTTAATGGGAAACGATAAAAGTCAAAAGTGAAATTAAAATTTTAAAGGAAATGTTATATATGTTTACAATTAAAAGACAAACCTAGATGAATTCATGAAATTATAAAAAAATAACTAAATAAAAAAATATAATTATCATAGTTTTTTATGGCATGTCACCTCAAATGTATGTAAATATATTTGTTAAAGGAAATAATTAATGTATCACATATGTTAGGGTTCATTAAATTTGGATTATTTGAATACTATAATTATAATTTTTTTGAAACAATGTGATCAGTCACTTGGTAATGTAAAGGATTTTATTTCTAATTCTACTTTTTGAATTCGGAGTAGTGGCCCTTTTGTAGGAAGAGTGCCTACGAAATATTTTATAAATTCTATTATACCAAAATTGGTCTGGATTCCCTAGTAAGTGTCATTATTATTTTATGAATAGTCTAAATATTCTTTGTATTTATATTCATTGGTATGCTTATTTTATTTAAATTGCATGTTCATATTATTCTTATCATTTAATATATCTTATATTATTTTTTGAATATTTTTAACATGTTCTCATTGATCCTTTTAAAAGTTATGTCTTTATCTATGTTGATGAGTTAATATAGATGTTCACTATTATATCTCTTTAATATGGATGAAAATAATTAATTAGTGGATATCTGTATTTCTTTAATATCATTTTATATCATTTTTTTATTTATATTGAAGTTTAATTTTTTATTTAATAATTTTTTAAGTGGGGATTTAGAGTGAGAAATTTTTTTTGGGAATAAAGTTTATTTAATTTTTTTACATTATGGATTTCAAAATGGTGCAAATGTTTTTTATTGGAATCATGTTTTAAATATTGAAAAATTTATTATTGATTTACAAAAGGGGAAAATATTTTTGAATTTACATTTTCTTTTTAAATTTTCAGAATGGAGGATACTGTTCAAGTGGAGCCTTGATCAACATTTTTCATTAATGGTTTTGTAATTAAATCTTTATGATTTTATTATTCTAGTTAAATTATAAATAAATTTAATATTTTAATGTGTTTTTTAACCATATGAAGTTTTTAGAATTTTTATGATGCCCTTACATGAGTAGTTAAAAATTATTTTTCCCTTATACAAGGTTTATTATTACATTATGTAGCCTATATAAGTTTTTAAATTTCCTTCACATAGGTTGATATAGCATTCATTTACATAGAATATTTTATGCTTCCATTATATGGTAGAAAGAAATATTCTCAACCTTTACCCAAAATGCATGTTACCTTTCCATAGCTTATATATTTGAGTTCCCTTTATATATCCATATAAACATACACTAACATTTTTGGTTATTTTAGTTGTCTACCTTTACACAACCTATTAAAATGGCACCATAACCTTATATACTATGAGGCTTAACTTTATATACTGAGTTTCATTCAACATACCCTTATATAGGCCATCTCAATCACCATTATATAGTATTTTGATGTTTCCATTTTTTGAAATAGATTGTACTTACCGTTAATATATTTATAAGAATGTACTAGCCCTATTTTTTTTATTGTTTTGATATTTTTATTTGATTCATTTTCATGTAAAGTGTTTTAATTATTTTTTTAATCTAAAAATTATTAATAATTATTTACAAAATATGTGATACATTTGTGGAGTATTTTAAGAAAATTTAATAACGATAAAAAAGGATTTTGAATGTTCTTCATTCTCGTACAATATTATAGCTAAAACATTCAATATATAAATAAAATATATTTTTATTTATTTCATTATTTTTAATATGTATATAATCTTATTAGATATTAATGATCATATTATAGTAAATAAAATTTGTATATATTTTTTCATATTTTTCTATAATATTTCATATTTTTTTTATTATTATCTATTTTTAGATATATTTTATGTTATTCCCTAACAAAAATAAGGGAAAGATATTTTTTAGTGATGGGAATTCCAGAATTTAAACGTTTTAAACATGCAAGGAATTTTTATTTTAATTTACGTGATTATGGATATTTGAAAGACAAAGTGTAGGTATTTTTCAAGAATATAGTTATTCAATAATGGAGCAACATAGCTATACCTTCTAAATTATCTACTGTTTTACGTGGACCATCACCGTATAATAATGCTACAAAATATTTAATAAATTATATTGACCTTGATTTTCTATTTTTCACGAAATATTAGAATCTGTATTCATATATATTGTTCTAAAATTGCTCAAAAATTCAGAGGACTTTAAAAGTCACTAATCAAAGAGCTAGAAAATTTTAGTGGACTAAGCTTGTCATTCACTGAGGTGAATTTCAATAATTGAGATTGAATTTATATAAAAGTGTTAATGAAAATTACAATAGATTCAAAAAGATTATGAACAACATGGTTTCACATTGATAAACAATAATAATTTATTTATAATTGAAAGAATACTTTGAGACTTACCGAATATATTGTATTCAAATAAAGTATTTATTAACAAAAGTAATGATTTTACATAATTCTATCAAGATAAACTGATTGAATAGCTCTTACAATATGAGAATGAATTTTAGAATAATGATCTTAATGAACATAATAATATAAATTGATTATATTTTAAATTAAAATATTATTCTCTAAATAAAATGGTGTTTATTCTTATTATTTTATCCCAAGGGAAAATTATCATCCAAATCAATTTTAAAAAAAATTGATGACATATAAGGAAAAGAATTTCTACCAAAAATGATTTAGGGGAACAAATAGATTCAAGAAGAAGATAAAGTGAAAATGAAATAGAGTTAAATCTTTTATAATATGTTATGAACATAGAAAATCACTTCATACCAAAGTATAGTGTTTAATATTGGATTATTAAAGAGAATTTCATAAGAAGTACAAAAAACATTATAAAATATTTATTAGTATTTGGAGTTGCAATAAAGAATCAGTTTTTAGTGCATAATATATAAATAAAAAGTAAACAGGTAATATTTCACTTTCTTATAAATAAAAAAATATTACTTCATCAAATCCTAAATAATATTCATTAACTTATTTGGGAGAATTTGATAAGAAATTTAGAAATATCTCTTTAATGAGTATCATGGACCAAATATATGAACCCAGCCTTAAACATTACATAATCTTGAATTAAATGAATAATTCACATTGGGGATCTTTTCAGTTTTAGATTTTTAGAGAATTAGGCCATAACTATTACATAATAACTTGAATATTTCAAGTAGACACTTCTCCTCAGTATCCATTTTTTCATAAAATAAAAACTCTTAAAAAGACACATGTCTAGTTACATGTTTTAGACAGCATGACTTTTCCTTGATCCCATCCTTGAACCTATTCATCTTTAAGTCCTGTGGAAAACATTTGAAAAACATGGGATGAGCATAAAAAGCTCAGTAAGGGTTATAAAATAAGGAAAAAATTATCCCAACAATAAATACAAATCCATGAAACCATACTTTTCTATCATGACATACCTTATGAAATCATAAGATTTATGAATAACACACACAAATCATAAATCATTAAGGATACTTATAGCATCCATATCAAACATACTTTGTAGCTATCATAGCTACATAGGGAGTTACACTTGGAATACCCATCACAGTATATTCCCTAAATCTTTTAGGAGAAACATCACGTTTACCTCTGTCACGGTACCCAATGCATTGGAGAGCTGTCTCGGGCTCACCTACCCTAGGATTATCACAGAACCACCCGTATATGTAAAAAATGATCAATAACCATAACATAATCATAACATATAGCACATGTATAAAGGAAAGATAACATTTCCACATTACAATATATCAAATCAAGATATTCAAATAAGCAATGTTTTATCAAATCATTTTCTAAAACCTTTTTAAAAAGATATTTTTGAATCAATGTGTCCAATACCACTTTGACGATTTTAAATGAATTATCATTTGGAAATATTAATTTCCATATAAATAAATTCTAATACACATATTGAAAACATGGAAAATTAAAAAGAAATATTTAGAAGAATTAATCTTTAAAACATTTAAAACGATATTTTAGTTAAAGAGTTATTTAACAAAAATATAGAGTGTTGAATACAAATACTTGAGGAATAACATTTAATCATAACTTTATAATATCATGAGAATAAAGGGATCCATGATATAATATGTCAATGTATAGTATATACACTATATTATAGTGAATTGGTGCATAACAATAATGAAGTCTCAATGGGAATGTAAATTGAGATAAAATCCCTTATAAAGATGCTATCCTTAAATGAAGGATAAATCAATCAAATAATTTTGTGTGAAAAATATATAAATACACCCAATATAAGTGGATATTAAGTGTAAAAGAACCAGAGGTCCATCACATGTATTCATTGGATGAAAAATTTTATAAGTAAAAGTTGAACCCAAAAAATTGAAATTGGGTTAAGAGGTTCCCTTGTAAAAATTTGACAGCCTAACTGCATCACATTAAAATTCAGAAAATGAGTTGATGAGATAAAAAATGGAATCACATAACTTGGATATACAGTTTACATCAATAAGGATATAGAATAAAAAATTCCAACATAATAAGATGTAAATTAAAAGACCTAACAAAATGAAGTCTTTTATAAAGAGGAGGGTGAATAGTTCCTTTACCGATTTGGTAACTTACAAAACATAGGCCACAAGAAATATGGATCATAAAATGAAGATTTAAATACTCATAAATGAAATTATATTACATAAAGAGTACAATCATGGTCATTACATACACCACACAAAAGGAAATAGTGGCAAATATAGCATGATTCTCACTGGAATAAAAAGTGAGACGAAACACTTTACCACGTTGTAATCAACTGAGTCGTATGAAAAAAAGTTAATAACCAACAAATGAGTCACAGAATACCATGAATATAATGAGAATAATTATAATATATATATATATATATATATAATGGTAGTACATAATACACCTCATGCAATTAATAAGTGGCGAACATTGGAAATCTCACGGAATTAAAATTGAGATAAGAAAATCCCGTACAAAAATTCGGCAGCCTAATGACGCCACATAAAAATTATTAAAATGAATTGATGAGAGTAAGAGAGGGTATCTCATCATACAAAAATACAAATTTCATTATGGTTAATATAAAATAACATCCACCAACATAAGAACATGGAGCATAAATGAAATGACATAAAAGAGAATACTTGAAATGAAAGAGAGAGGTTGGATCCCTTACCTTGTGTCTGACTTGACTCGATCATTCTTTAATATCCTGAATAATAAACTAAAGTTAATTTCTACATGATTAATAACCTTTTTCAATTTTATTATTCCTTTTATATCACTTATACCCATGTTATAAACATTATGTAATCATTTTAGTTAATAATGATCGTTTTGTCGATATTTGGTATTTGAGTCAAAAATGGGCTTTTTATAATTACATGTTTTTCAAGTGGTCAAAGTTAAATTATATATAGAATTATATTAATGATTTAGATATCATATATATCTTATATATCCAGAATATACATGTATTTATAATAGTACATAACAATTAGAGGAAAGAAAAGAAATGCACCGTTCATGGACACAGTAAGCCGTATGTACGCATGAATGTTACTTTCATTTCTATGTCTTATTTTAATGGAATTAAAACCTATTGATACATAGGTATATTATATTTCCAGTATAATATCATATATAATATCATAAACTCAATCCTTTATACATCCCACATAAGGTATTAACGAGTCACATCACTTTGAGGGGACGGTAGTCCGCCCTTACTCAAATGAGATTATCATATTTACCAACTATGGAAACCATAAAGGTGTGCTATAAATGGAAGATAAATTAGATTAAAGAAAACATAAACATAATATATATCATATATAAATACAGTTCCATAATAATGGCCACCACGATAGGCGGTTGGAGATATTTGAACAATCATCATTTCGTGAGGCGACAGTTTGCCATCCATAGAAACATTTTGTTCTTCATCTATTAGATGAAGGTGTGTGTAAGTGTAGTT
Source organism: Viscum album (assembly GCA_963277665.1). NCBI lineage: Eukaryota > Viridiplantae > Streptophyta > Magnoliopsida > Santalales > Viscaceae > Viscum > Viscum album. The sequence continues at coordinate 271,149,317 of OY728135.1, forward strand.
AGAATACTTCTCATAATAATATACTAGTATATTTAGGATACTATTTTTGTTACAAAATAAATTAATAAAAAGAGTTTAGGGGATGGAAAAGTAAAATAAAAGAAAACAATTTAAGAGAAACAGTTACCTTTAATTTGGGTAACTCCCTTTGGATTGAACCAAAGGACTTCTTGAAGTTCCTTATGCCTAAGGTAATGCTTCTAGGAGGAGGGTAGTTATGTAGGGAGATTAATTGATCAGATTTTGGATGAGTCAAATGGATTTAGAGGTGTGATTAATTGGTTAGAAGTTGTCTTCTTTTATAAGGGAGAGGAGGAGCTCTTTAGGAAAGTGTGAAATATTATTTTATAATATAATGATATTCAGTTTATAATAGTCCAAAAATAATTATAGTAGAAGATAAGATTCTTCATGGTCGAAATAAAATCATCCAATCATAATTGGACATGTTTTGGATAATATTTTAATCATTATAATCGTATTTATTTAAATCATTTATTAATGAGGTAAATACTGTATCATTATTTTGTCATAAATAATTTAATTTATTTGATGTCTGAAATTTATAAAACAAATACCATGATATAGGAAATCATTTTATCTTTCTAAAGAATATTTATAGTCTAAAATAGGACTTATATAACACCATATAAAAATTAATTACTAAAATATTTTTGGTAATGTCAATTTTGTCTTTACATTAAATTAATTAATCTGAAGTGTCATTATCTTTCATAAGTGGCTCCATGGGGTCCCAAAATCGACCCAAAGATGCCAATGGAAAGCCAATACTCATCCAATAATGTTTTGACAAGTGTTAATGTAATTTTAAAATAATATAATATTCTTTTAACCTTAAATTCCCTTATTTACCTTTCACCGTGGTAAATAAAAGTCAAAGGTTACTATTCACCAAAACTATTTTCATCTTAATGAACCACATTTTAATTCATGTTAACAACCATGTATATCATCTTTTTGAAATTCAATTCACAGAAGTGGTAAAATTTTATTTAAATGAAAAAGTTAGTTTTTTTAACTACCACTAAGTGGTTTCACTATTCATCAAAAATGAAGTTTTTCAGAAAAATACCAAAAATTAATCCTAAGAATTATTTGATATTCGGAATTCAAAATTGATGTCTATTTTTTCAAATTCAAAACATATAAGTGGCATTAATTAATTTAAAAATTAATTCCCATTATCAGAACAAATAGCATGTTTTTAAGAAACAATAACTATCAAAAGAATAATATTTGTTTATGTTCAATTTCAAAGTGAAATTAATTCTAATGACCCACATTGGGTTAAATGGTAAAACAATATTTTAATTTCACTTTAAAACTAATTAAAAAGAAAACCTAACCATATAAATAAATTAGATTAAAAGGCACTTTTGTATTAAAATACAATATTTTTCACTATTCATTAAAAAATAAACTTTATCGGAAAAATTCCAAAAATTTACACAAAGTAAATTTTTATGTCCCCATTATAAAGAAGGATTTTATTTATCCAATTAGAATATATTAAATTTACCAATACTATATTTAAAGAGGGTTCACCATTAAAAGGTGATAAATTGTCCTTTTAATGTAAATTATGCTTAAAATTAGATTCATTCACAATTTAAGCCTCTAACATTTATTGGAGAAATGTAAATACATTTAACAAACACGTATAATCATATTATATTTAGTTTTGTTCATTACTACCAATACAATGGCTAGTAGTTTACTTCCATTTAAAATAATAAAATTATATTATTAGTGTGTAACGTAAGATTTCAAAGAAACTCGTTGTTGTGTATCTGGTACGCAATCAAACATAGAAACCCTATTAAAGTAAAATTAATATTTAATTCAAAAATATTAATAAATATAAAATATGTCTTATTCTTTATTTACCTAGGATGTTACATCCTTGCCCCCTTTTGGGAATTGTGTCCTCGCAATTTAAGAAAAAGGGCTCGGAAACGTCATTGAAAGTCCTACATCGGAAAAAAAGTTTGTAAAACTATCACATTAAAAGAAAGAAAGAGAAGAAAAAAGGTCACCCGAGTTAACACATATTAAGATTCCATGAAAAAATGGATATGGAGGAGAAAACAAAGGGTCATGTTCTGATGGAGAGTGTTAGGAAACATGTTTAGGATAAAGTTAACCACCAGAAAATCACAAACTTGTGATGGGTTAAACAGTACTTGATTCCCGAGAAGGAAAAGTTAACGAACAGGGTTTTTGTTTATTGTTACTTTTCATTGAGGAATTTATTTATGAGATTGACCAAAAACATAAGGAAATATACTTACTTTTCATGTAGACATTTATCTTTTACTATATTTCTAACAAAAACTCATATTTTCTCCAAACGATGAATATTCAGGATGACTTTTTTTCACATTGAGAGCACTATAATCAACTTCGAGATAATCACATAATCCAAAAAAATGAACTATATATTTCCCATGTATTCAGATTTTAACTAAAACCAAAATGTTTAGTATAAGATCAGATAATCGCCAAAAGGATAATCCTTTATAAAAAGAAAATACTACTCTTAATCTCTAAAATTCAACAAAAAGAACCCAAGGTTCAAGAAATACCATTAAATAAACAGTTATCCCTAAAATTCTTCAAATTAATCCAAACAAATATTGAAACCCAAATCTCTGAAGGATTTGATAACATAGTCTTCCAAGGTAAATATTAACATTTACCTCCAAATAACATCAGTTACTCTTAACATATTATACTAAAAAGTAATTCACCTAATCACATATCCTCCATGATAGGTTAATCATTTCCATATATAACCCAAAATCAACTTATTCCAGATTCATAAGATCATCTAATTAAAAATAATTAGCCATACTAACCAGGGACTTCAAGTAGTCCACGGTTAGGTGATAAATACCAGTCGCACTTTGTTTGTGGGCTCGATTCCCACAGCTTCATGTAACGCGACAGGTTGTCACATGGTTTGTGTGTTGTCCCTTTTCAAAAACTACATAATTTTATAACATTCCCAAAAGAGATAAATTCATTAAAAATAACCATAACATATTCTAACCACAAAGGTTATCTAATAACATTTGTTTTTCATCCCAAAATGTATTAACTGGTAATTTCCTCAAATTCAAGTATCATATAAACCCAAATGGTTCTTTATATCTATATCCACAAAAGAGAAGATAATTATTCCTTCAATAAAATATTTATATATCAAACATCAACGTTACACATACTATAAAAATTCTTCTTATGTAATCCCATCATCAAAAGAGCCTTAATACTTTTAAGCATTTCACCATCCTAAAATATACCATAACTCTTGAATCCCTTATATGTTGACCTCTTACTCAATCAACATTCTTCACGATCCATTAACCTTTCGTTACCAACTTATTCTGAAATATGTCATTACTACAAACAAAATCATGAATCATATCCTATGATTTCAATAATAGGAAAACATATGTTAAGAAATGATCCATATCTTTCATTGGTCATTGTCATTTTCTTCATCCTCAATCAAAATGGCATTAGGTATTAGTAAATGAATATTTGTACAATCCTGGTGATCCCATTCCAAAAACATCTTCATAGGACATGGTTTTTCATAATGACCATGCTCACGACATTTAAAACATTCAATTGATCTTTCACAAAAAATTTCTTTCCCTTTCCTAGATTCAACTTGATGCTTCCTTTTTCCATGGAATGTTCTTTCTTTATGACCTTCATTTCTACATCTAAAGCATCTTTCTGTCCCTTTGAAAAATTTTACTATGTCTTTCTTTCCACATCTTGGACACATAGGTTTTTTAACATAATCACCTTTATGATTATTACCTAAACATTCGTAGGGATTTTTTTCTCGCATATATGATGTCTTATAAAAATCACTAAGGTTAAGGTGTTCAATCATGACTCCATATTGTTGGTTGAGAATAACCACAAGAGTTATCATTGCAGCTCCCATATTATTCAACTACTCATTCAGAAAACTATCATAGTTTTCTTCACATCCACTGTTACTTTGGTGCATGCTAGATCTAGCCATTAACTATAACCAAAAAGGTCAGTGTGAGTATATCAGTAAAATCATCATATAATATCTTATGTGGAGGGTAAACACTAAGATATACTTATTCATGTTATATTAAACCCATTCACTTTATAAAAATAATTATGAATCTTTCTAAAATCCTAACAATTATGGTAATGTCACTTATGTTTAAATAATATCCTAACCTCTAATGTTATCTAAACCGACCTCTGATACCAATTATAAGAACTCGGCCTTAAACATTACATAATCTTGAATTAAATGAATATTTCACATTGGGGATCTTTTAAGTTTTAGAGTTTTAGAGAATTAGGCCATAACTATTACATAACAACTTGAATATTACAAGTAGACACTCTTACTCAGTATCCATTTTAAAAAAAATAAAAACTCTTAAAAAGACACATGTCTAGTTTCATGTTCTAGACAGGATGACTTTTCCTTGATCACATCCTTGAACATATTCATCTTTATGTCATATGGAAAACATTTCAAAAACATAGGATGATCATAAAAATCTATGTAAGGGTTATAAAATAAAGAAGGAAAACATTATCCGAACAATAAATACAAATCCATGAAACCATACTTTTCTATCATAACATACCTTATGAAATCATAAGATTTATGAATAACACACACAAAACATAAATCATTAAGGTTACTTATAGAATCCATTTAAAACTTAAATTTTAGCTATCACAGCTATGTAGGGAGTTACACTTGGAATACCCATCACATTATATTCCCTAAATCTCTTTTGAGAAACATCACATTTACCTCTGTCATGTTACCCAATGCATTGGAGAACTGTCTCGGGCTCACCCTCCCTAGGTTTATCACAGAACCACCCATATACGTAAACAATGCCCAATAACCATAACATAATCATAACATATAACACATGTATAAAAGAAAGATAAAATTTCCACATTCCAATATATCAAATCAAGATATTGAAATTAACAACGTTTTATCAAATCATTTTCAAAAGCCTTTTTAAAGAGAGATTTTTGAATCAAAGTGTCCCATACCACTTTGAAGATTTTAAATGAATTATCATTTTAAACCATTAATGTCCATATAAATAAATCCTAAATCCCATTTTGATAATATGGACATTAATGAGAAATATTTAGAATAATAAATCTTTAAAACATTTAAAACGATATTTTAGTTAAAGAGTTTTTAAACAAAAATAGGGACACTTGAATACAAATAATTGAGGAATAACAATTAATCAAAATATTATAATATCATGAGAATAAAGGGATTCATGATATAATATCTCAATGAACAGTATATATACCATATTATAGTGAATTGGATCATAACACCAATTAAGTATCAATTGAAATTTAAATTGAGATGAAATCCCTTATAAAGATGGTATCCTTAAATTAAGGATAAATCAATTACATAATTATGTGTGAAAAATGAAAATACATCCAATATAAGTGGATATTACATGTACAATAATCATAGGAAATTCACTCATATTCATTGGATGACATATTCTATAAGTAAAAGGTAAACCCAAAGAATTGAAATTGGGTTAAGAGGTTCCCTTATAAAAAATCGACAGCCTAACGACGTCACATTAAAATTCAGAAAATGAGTTGATGAGATAAAAAAGGGAATCTCATCACTTGGATATAAATTTTACATCAACAAGGATATAGAATAACATATCCCAAAATAATAATATGTAAATTAAAAGACAAAACCAAATTAAGTCTTTTATAAAGAAGTGGGTGAATAGTCCCCTTACCGATTTGGTAACTTACAAAACATACGCCACATGAGATAAGGATCATACAATGAAGATGTAAATACTCATAAATTAAATTATATTACTTATTGAGACAATAATGGGCAGTACATACATCACACAATAGGAAATAGTGGCAAATATAGCATGATTCTCACGAGAAAAAAAAGTGAGACGAAACTCTTTACCACGTTGTAATCAACTGATTCGTATGACCAAAAGTTAATAACAACCAAATGAATCACATAATACCATGAATATAATGACAATAATGATAATATATATATCAAATGGCAGTACACAATACACCACATGCAATGAATAAGTGGTGAACAATGGAAATCTCACAGAATTAAAAGTGAGATAAGCGAATCCCTTACAAAAATTCGGCAGCCTAACGGCGCCACTTAAAAATTCATAAAATGAATTTATGAGAGTAAGAGAGGGTATATCATCATATGAAAATACAAATTTCAGTATTTTGAATATAAAATAACATCCTCCAACATAAGAACATGGAGAATAAATGAAATGACATAAAAGATAGTACTTGGAAAGAAAGAGAGGGGTTGGATCCCTTACCTCGTGTCCGACTTGACTCGATTATTCTTAAATATCCTGAATAATAAACTAAAGTTAATTATTACTTGATTAATAACCTCTTTAAAGTTTATTATTCCTTTTATATAACTTATTACCATGTTATAAACATTATGTAATCATTTATGTTAATAATGATTGTTTTGTCGATATTTGGTACTTGAGTCAAAAATGGACTTCTTATAATTTAATATTGTTCATGTGGTCAAAGGTTAATTATATACAGAATGATATTAATTATTTAGATATCATATATATAATATAAATCCAGTATATACATGTCTTTATATTAGTACATAACATTTAGAGGTAAGAAATGAAATGCATAGTTCATGGAGACGGTAAGTCATACGTACGCAAGAATGCTACATTATTTTCTATTTCTTCTTTTAACTAAATTAAAAAATAATGATACATATGTATATTATATTTATAGTATAATATCATATATAATATCAGTAACTCTATCCTTTATACATACCACATAAGGAATTAACGAGTCATATCACTTTGAGGGGGCGGAAGTCCGCGCTTCCTCAAATGAGATTATCGTACTTACCCACTACGGAAAACATAAAGGTGTGCTATAAATGGAAAGTAAATAAACATAAAGAAAACATAAAAAAATATAAATCATATATAAATACAGTTCCATTATAATGGGTACCATGAGAGGCGGTTGTAGATATTTGAACAGTCATCGTTTCGTGAGGCGTTAGTTTGTCATCCACAAAAACATTATGTTGTTCATCCATTAGATAGAGGTGTGTGTAAGTGTAGTTTGAATTATTATCATAAAAACAACCTAGTATATTTAGGATACTGGTGTTGTTAGAAAATAAAGTAATAAAAAGAGTTTAGGGGATGGAGAAGTAAAATAAAAGATAACAATTTAAGAGAAATCGTTACCTTTAATTTGGGTAACTCTCTTTGTTTTGAACCAATGGACTTCTTGAAGTGCCTTATTCCTAAGGTAAGACTCCTAGGAGAAGGGGAGGGATGTAGGGAGATTAAGTGAGTAGAATATGGATGATCTAGATGGCTTGAGAGGTGTGAGTAAGTGGTTATAAGTGGTCTCCTTTTATAAGGGAGAGGAGGGGCTCTTTAAGAAAGTGTGAAAATATTATTTTATAATATAATGATATTTGGTTTCTAATGGTCCAAAAATCATTATAGTCAATGATAAGAGGATTCGTGGTATAAATAAAATCATCCAATCAGAATTGTACATGTTTTGGATAATATTTTAATCATTATAATCTTATTTATTTAAATCTTTTATTAACGGGGTAAATACTGCATCATTATTGTGTCATAAATAATTTAATTTATTTGATGTCAGAAAGTTATAAAAAAATACCATGATATAGGAAAGATTTTTGGCTTTCCAAAAAATATTTATAGTCTAAAATAGGACATATATAACACCATATAAAATTTAATTACTAAAAGATTTTTGTTAATGTAAATTTTGTCTTTACATTAAATTAATTAATCTGAAGTGTCATTATCTTTCATAAGTGGCTCCATTGGGTCCCAAAATTGACCCAACGAAGATCATTGTCAGACACTACTCATCCAATAAGGTTTGGATAAGTGTTAAGGTAATTCTAAATTATTATAACATTCTTTTAACCTTGAATTACTCTATTTACCTTTAACCGCGGTAAATAAAAGTCAAAAGTTACTATTCACCAAAAATTATTTTCATCTTAATGAACCACATTTTACTTATTGTTAACAATAATGTATGTCGGATTTTTGAAATTCAATTCACAGAAGTGGTAAAATTTTATTTAAAAGAAAAAGTCAGTTTTTTTAACTACCACTAATTGGTTTCACTATTCATAAAAAATTGATGTTTTTCCAAAAAATACCAAAATTTAAGCCTAAGAATTATTTGATATTATGAATTCATAATCGATGTATATTTTTTATAATTAAAAACATAGAAGTTTCATTAATTAATTTAAAACTTAATTCCCGTTATCAAAACAAATAGTGTGTTTTTACGAAATATTAACTATCAAAGATTAAACCTTGTTTACATCCAATTTCAAATTGAAATTAATTCTAATGATCCACATAGGATTAAATGGTAAAAATATAATTTAATTTCACTTTAAAACCAATTGAAAGGATAATCTAACCATATTAATAAATTAGATTAAAAGGGATTGTTGAATTAAAATACAATATTTTTCATTGTTCATTAAAAAATGAACTTTATCGGAAAAATTCCAAAAATATACACAAAGTAAATTTTGATGTCTCCATTATAAAGAACGATTTTATTTTGTAAATTAGAATTTATTAAAATGACCAATACTATATTTAAAGAGGGTTCTCCATTAAAATGCGATAAATCAGCATTTTAATTTAAATTATGCTTAAAATTAGGTTCATTCATAATTTAATCCTCTAACTTTTATTGGATAAATGTAAATACATTTAACAAACATGTATAATCATATTGTATTTAGTTTTGTTCATTACTGCCAATACAATGGCTTGGAGTTGACTACCATTTAAAATAATAATATTATATAATTAGTGTATAACATACGATTTCAAAGAAACTTGTTGTTGTGTATCGGGTACGCTATCGAACATAGCAACCCTTTGAAAGTAAAATTAAAATTTAATTAAAAAATATTAATAAATATGAAATATATCTTACTCTTTACTTACCTGGAATGTTACACCAAAAGAGTAATTATGATTATCATTATCAATGTACTTATTGTTCAGATTATTATAAATATAAATTTAAAAGATTAAGTGAATTCTATGATTAATATCATGAAGTAATAGATAATATTTCTTAAAATTAAGAAAATTTGTAAATGGATGACAATAAGGTTACAAATGAAATAGAGGTCTCATTTTCGAAAATGAAAACTTGAAATATTCTATTTCTATGCTTGATAAAGTGTAATGGGAAATAAAGTCTATGAAAAATAAATTATCTAAGGAGAAAATTTAGAATAAAAGTTTATAAAAATATCAATTATGTGCTAAATATAATGTTGGGGTTGATATTTAATTTTTTCAGAAGTGAAATATGAAACTTATTATTGAAATTGAATGATTAAATAAAATGTTTTGTCGTATTTCTATTAGAATTAAAAATTTTGAAAAATATAGTTGATTATAAAGACTATATAAATAAAAAATACAATTTATATTGATTTATATGGTTGGTTACCTCAAACATTTATAAACATATTTAATAAAAGAAATATGAAGGTACCTCATTTGTTTTATGCTTAAAATGTGAATAATTTTTACATTATGATTATAATTTATCATTAAAATATGTCCAATAAGTAGCGACACAAGGGATTGTATTTTCAAATCACCTATTATAGTTAAATTTACTAACTCATATATGGTAATGGTTCCATGAAAATCTATTATAAGTCCTAATAGGCCAAAAAACATTTGGATGCCCAAGTATGTATATTTAGTATTTTACCACCAGCGTGCATACTCTTTATCTTATAATTCATTAGAATGTTGGTATGTGTTAAATTTCATATTTATATCATTATTGTCACTACATATATGTTATATTATTATTTAAATATTCTTAACATGTTTCTGTGGCTCCTTTTATAAGTTCTTTTTTATATTTGTCGAGGAATTAAGATATATGTACACTATTATATATTTTTAGGAAAATATAAGAATTACTTAAGGGGGTCTATATATTTTAATATTTTATTATGTAATAGTTTGATTTAGTTTTAGATTTACTACTCTGACATAATAGTTTATTTTTTAAATTCATAATTTTAAGTAGGTGTTTTTTATTAATTAATTTTTTATCTAGAAAATTATTTTATATTATGTATAATAAAAATAGAGATATAATTTATAAAGGAATTTTAATTTAAATATTTCAGTATTTTTTATCCATTTAAAAAAGTGGGAGAATTTTTTGGAATTAACATTCAATTTTACAATTATCAAGAGAGGTTACAATATTGATGTGTCTCATTGAACCACTTTGGTTATGTTCTGATCATTAAAAATTCATAATATTCTTAATATATTTATAATATATATATATATATAATTAATTTTCCTATGTTATTCTTTACCCTTAATCACGTTATTAATTTTATTTGTTACCTTTGTATGAGCTTTTAAAATTTATTTTTCTTTTATGTAATACTTTCTCTATCCTTACATAGCATATATAAGTGTGTTAATTACCTTTAAATAGTTTGATCGATCATACCTTTACATAGACTATTTTATGTTAGCATTATGTACCATGAAGGAAATATTTTCTAACTTTAAACAATATATATATTTTCTTTAGGAATATTATATATTAGAAATTCCTTTACATAGCAATATAGACTTACCTTTATGCAACTAGCTATTTTAGTTCTCTACCTATTCACAATATATTTAAATTTCACATTAACATTATGTATCATATGAGACTTACCTTTGAAAAGAGGGTTTTATTTTAATCACCTATATGCAAACCATGATTGTGACCTTTATACAGGTTGTTTATATTACCTTTATGAATAATTTCTTATACATACTATTACATTGTATAAAAATAAGAACATTCTTACTTTTTTTATTTTGATATTTTGATTTACTGCATATTCATTTGAAGTGTTTTATTTTTTATATATAAAATATTATTAATTATGAAGAAATTATAATAAATATTTTTGGCATTTTTTATGAAAATTTTATAATGATAAATTTCATTTTTGAATTTTCTTCATAATAGTATAAACATAGAGAAACAAAATTCAAAATTTGACTTTATTTATTTTTGATTGATTTATTTTTTTAATTCTTTTTAAATTATAAAAATTATATTTTCAAAAATTAATTTTTTTTACCTTTTTGGATATGTTTTTCTCCAAAAACTTATATTTTTGGGGATTTTAATATATTTTAAGCTAAATTGTATTCTATTACATAACAAGACATAGTGACAGAAATGTTTTAATGATATAAATTCATGAAGTTGAAATTTTGAATTATTTTATGTTACCTAATTTTAAGGGAATAAATTATGGATAATGAAAAGTTATAATTGAGGTATTCTTAAACAAATCATGTATTGAATACTAAATCATCATGGCCAGACCTTAACAATTACTTGATGTTAAACTTGAAACTTTAATTTTTAATAATGCTATAAAATATGGATTAAATTGAAAATCTGTGAATTTACATTACATTTTACAATGTATAAGTGTTTATGGTCTTATATATTCTTGTAAATTTTTATATGGAACTTGGAAGACTTTAAAATTCATTCCTAGATGTGTTGAAAAATTTCAGAGAACCATGCTTGGAATTCACGTGGCTAGATTTCAAGAATTCATACTTTTTTATTATGAAAGTGTTATTATATGTGTTATATATTCACAAATATTATCAAAAACAAGGATGTACTTATATAAACTAAAAATAATGAAGTTCTAATTGATATAATATATTGAGTCTTATAATCTGAGTTTATGGGACAAAATTCATAATACGAGCATTAAGTGAATAATAATGTGCTTCATTCATCTAAAAAACGGGTTAATTTTAAATATAAATATATTTCTTCTAACCCTTCTAGTGATTATTCATCTTATTCTAGATCAGTGGAAAATTATTATCTAAATCAATTTTTAAAATGAATGAATGGAATCATAAAAAATAAAACATGATACCAAAAAGGATGTTAGAAAAATCCAGAGATACAATAATGACTTCACGAGAAATGGAAATAATGGGAAATATACTATTATATGTTATGCATGTAGGAAACCTAGACACCACATGAGTTTCTGAGATTGAAAGATCAGTGAGAAAAAGAGAAGAATGAGAAAAGGAAAAATAAGAAATAATATATAAGAGGATGGAGTTTCATTAAATAATCAAACACCAATGATATATATATAAGTGAAAAGGAAAAAAGACAATATTGAAATTATAGATAAATATCAAAATATTACTTTCTCTCCTCCTCACTCATACTCTTTAAGTGATTTAAGATAATTTTTTATGAAATTTGGAAATATTATTTTAATATATAACATTGCTAGAGAGAGTAATTATGAATCTATTTGTTTTTACTCTTATAGTTCTAATTGTGATAAATATATAATTGAGGTGTTATGGGAACTTAATTATGAATATAAAAAGTAAATGGAAAATGTTTAAAAAAGGTATGAATATTTTAATAATAATTATAAAATGTTCAAGAAACAAAATTAAATTCCCATTTGTGAAATTTAAATGATGAAAGATTCTATCTCTATATTAGATAAAGAGAAAAAGAAATTGATGGTGATGGAAAATAACTTCTCAAAACTGGAAATTGTAATTAGCAATTTGAAAACTTCTACTTCAAGTACTAAATAGTAATTTTATGATGATATTAAATTTATTAAAATAGAAAATATGGCCCTTAATACTAAAATTTAATGTTTAAAGAAATTTTTATCTAAGTTTACCATTGAAAGTAAAACATCAGATGAATTAAACAGATTACAAAAAATGTATAAATCAAAAAAATAGAAAGTGTCTTAATTTTTATAGGTGGTTACCTAAAATGTATGAAAACGTGTTTTTTGAAGAAAAAATGCTACTATCACATCAAGTATATGGGTTAAATGTACATTGTTTGGTCATTACGCTTCAGATAACTCATTTTAATTTATTAAATCATCTGCTCACACAAGGGATTTTATTTATTAATATAATTTTATATTTCATGTGACAAAACCTTCTATAGCATGGTTTAATACGAAATATTTCATAAATGCTATTATAGAAAAATTAGTCTCGATACCCAGGAAAGTATCTTTATTTTTTTATGAATAGAATAAATAAAATTTATCTTATTATTCTCTAGTATTCTATAATGACTAAAATTGTATTTTTACATTATTTTGGTCATTTTATATATAATATATCATCATTTGAGTATTTTAAACATGATTTTATCACTATGTTTAGAAGAATGGGCTTAATATAGGTGGAGGAGTTAAGATGGACTGTCAATGTTATATCTCTTTAAGATCTATGATATTAATAAATTAGGGGTGTTGTATATTTTAACCTATTTATATATCTTTGTTTTATTTAAGGGGGATTTTTTTTTATTTAATGGTTGATTTTTTTTATATCAGGCTTTTTCGGCGTGATATTTTTATTTGAAAGAAACATTTTTGTCAAAAAATATTTTTACATTATGTATTTTCAAAGGGTGAAATGTTTTATAATGGAATTGTGTTTTAAAATTTTAATTATTTTTTTATCAATTTCAAAAAGGGGGATTATTTTTAAGAATTAGCATTCAGTTTTTCAATTATCAAAATGGGAGAGAAATTTGATGTGACACTATGAACAACGTTGTTTATTTATGTTTTGATAATGAAATATTCAAAGTATTATTATTCATGTTATATATTGGAAAAAATTAATTTTTATAAGTTATTGTTTACACTTATTAAAGTTATATATTTTCTTTGATACCTTTACATGATCTATTGATAATTCATTTTTCCTTTAAGAATGGTTTTCCCTACCCTTATATAGCCTATATAAGCATGTGATTTATCTTTATGTGGGCTTATGTAACTTACCATTACAAATAAAATTTTATGTTACCTTTATATAATATGAATGAAATTTTTTCAAACATTACACAACATAGATGTTTTCTTTACCCAACATATATATTTGAGAAACCGATATACATCCATATAAACATTACTTTACATAGCTGGTTTGTTTTTTCATTTTCCTTTACACATAATATTTAAAACTTTCCTTACCATTATATATCATGTAATAAATACCTTTAGTAAGTGATATGTATTCAATTTACCTATAATAATTCTACTTTAATGACATTTATAGTGATTTTTATGTTACCTTTTCATAGAATTGCTTGAACTTACCTTTAAGCATCATAAACAAATTAGCATGGAATTATTTTATTATTTTGAGGCATCGATTTGTTGCGTGTTCATATTTAGTTTTTTTAATTTTCTTATTGATTCTATAAAATATTACTAATTATGTAGAATGTTTGAGAAAATAATTTTGGTGTATTTAATGAATCATTACTTAATATCACAATGGTTTTTTATTATTCTTCATTCTTTTAAAAAAATAAAATTAAAATATTCATATTTAAATGGTTTTTTATTTATTTCATTGTTATAAATGTTTTTGAATTCAAATAAAATTCTAATGCTCTTATTTATATTAATTATTTATTTTTGTAAAATTGTTATAAACATGTTTCTCTAACCCTTTATACATTATATGATTATTATCATTTTGAAGCTAACTTGAATTCTAGTCCTTAACAAGACTATGGGAAAGATCTTTTTCACTGATAGAAAATCAAGAAGGTAAACTTTTGAATATTTTGAGCCCATCCCATTTTAATGGAAGTGATTCTGGATACTTTAATGAAATAATTTACGTATTCTTGATGAATATAGATTTGAACTCAACACTGATGGGTCATTTCTATCTTGCTTTATGTGGGGGTTTAGTTTGTGATTTAATGGATCTGTTGTCATTTTGTTTTCATCTTCATTTGGGAATGGATGTTCTTTATAGGAAGAAGTGAATGATTTTCTTACCAGCCTGGAATTTTACAACCAGAGGAACATTCCCCTTGATGTGCTAGAAATGGAATGTCATGTAATCTTCATGTCTCTTCAAGGACAGTTATCTACCCCATGATCAATCATCTACCAAGTGAGAAAGAGAAGGAATTAGATTCATGATGACATTGAGGCAAGTAAAATTTGGTGAGAAGGAAATATGGAAACCGACTTCCTTGCAACCAATGCTCGTATTAATTGTTTGTCCTACTTTATCACAATTGGGTCCTTTCCTTATAACGGTTTGATCATTTTTATTGGGAATTCTCATAGTCTCCACTTTTATATACCCACTTTTATCCTTTTCGTCCATGGACCCCATTTCTTCATGGGATACCTTTTTCTTTAATAAAAAATATTTTATTTTGGTGTATTATCATATATATTTTTTGTAAAAATACTCTAGAAAAAAGAGGATGTTAATGTTCACTCAATAATTAAATTAAAATTTCTAAATAACTATGCTTGGAATTTAAAGGTATTAATTTCCAGAATTCAGAATGTTTGATCATGAAAGTTTCAATAGGATATAAAATAGATTCACAAATACTTTCAACAACATGGTTTCATGTGGATATGATCTTAATAATGAAGTTATAATTTAAATAATTATAATATACATAGATTGATGAAACCTACCCATTAAATTAGTGGGTATAAATAAGATTAAATAATTTTTAAAAACTATATAAAGGTTCTAATCAATAAAATTTATTAACTAATGATTAGTAATTAGGCACTCAATTTTTAGTAAAGCCATTTTATTCTTTAATGATATTTTTTCTTCAAAAGAATATTTTATATTGCCTTTTGTTAAAGAATAATTTAATTAATATCTAGATAATTATGATATTTTATTTTATAAAATAAATATAATTATTAAAATAACCATATAAAAATTATCCTATAGTGAAATTTTATAATTCTTCTGAAAAGATTGATTTTTCAATTTAGAGTCAAAATACGAATTTTTATTTAAAATTTTATTTTCTTTTAAGGAAAATACAATATAAATTTTTTTTTGGATTAGTTTTAAATTTTTATTACTTTATTTTGATTTAAAATGATCTAATTATGGGTTTTCAAAGTAAGTTTATAAATTTCTTTACTATATAAACATTTTATATTTAAAAGGTAATTTTTCTGAAAAACAATGTATTTATAAGCTTTTTTCAGTTTAATTTTAAACTGAATTATTACACTTAAATTCTTTTAATATTCAAAAATAGATTAATTATTTTTATATAAGATTTATAATTTTATTAAATAGTTCCCTTTTTTAGTCAATATGAATAGTAATCTTCATAATTCTGTTACCACGGTAAAGGGTAAATAAGTTAATTAAAGTTATAAATAAAATGATGAAGTATATAAAATGACACTAACGATTGAATAATTTAATTTTATTAGGATATCTCATCTATTATCATCAAAAAATTTAATATTTGGGCTTCTATT
This sequence comes from Viscum album, assembly GCA_963277665.1. NCBI lineage: Eukaryota > Viridiplantae > Streptophyta > Magnoliopsida > Santalales > Viscaceae > Viscum > Viscum album. The sequence goes on from OY728135.1 coordinate 271,165,881, forward strand.
TCTATTTTAATGTGATTATTACATTTACAATAATTTTTGTAAAAAAAGATAAAATTGTCACACTCTTGTTTTCAATAACTATATTATTTTTAACATGGGGATAAAAAAAGGATATGTTTGATTATAAATATTATTTTAAAATCTAAATGGTTTATATCCATCATGTTAATCTATTTTTAATTTAATTATTTTCCTTAAATTCTTACACAATGCTGACATAATAACTATTCAATTAATGGAAAAAAATAAATGATATTAAAAATATTAAAAGTAGTATTATTTGAAATAATAAAGGTGACAAAAAAATTGTTGATAAACAAATTTTTAAGGATTTATTAAAAAAATTTATTCTAATTTCATTTGTTTTCTTTATGTTTTCAAAGTCAAAGTAAGTGAATAATTTCAAAAGCATTTATTGATATTTTATCAAAATAATATTTTATTAAATGATATAAAATTCATAAAAAAATAAATATTTGTAAATGTTATTTTTATATGGTTTAAAAAATAAACAATGTTCCATAATGATATGTTTTTTTAATTTATAGTAACTATCATGGCCCTCAAATTTTAGAAAACTATGTTTTCATGGTAAGTGTGAAATCAGTTAATGGGGGGATGAAACCAATAGAAAAGGGAACAGATGTGATCTAAACATATACAAAACATATTTTAAGAAATTATTTAAACTAATAAATATATTATATTTCAGTACTATCAATTTTTAGCCATTTTGAAGCTAATATTAATTTATATTAAATTAATATTATAATAAATTTCACGAGTGTCCATCCCATATCTTATAAAGAGAGAAACAATTCTTCTCAATTATTCACACTTAAACCCCCATGTTTCAGCCAATATATACCCACAAACTGTAATAACATCCCTTCCCATATTATAAAGGCCTTATTTTTTGAATAATACTAATCATAGATGAGTTAAGGTGTTAAGTAAAGAAGATATTCAAAAAAAGTGTATAATTTTAACTAAATATTTTAGTTTTATTTCTTCTTACACTTCCTTAAAATAATATTCAACCATGGTAAACTAATTTTATAAGTATCCTTCATATACTAAGATATTATCATTTTAATTTAATAACCTATTTCCATATCCCAGATCCATCAAATGGAGAAATAATCCATCATTTGTGTGTACGGATGACTACTACCTCGCAAGCCGACATAATTCTTTTTCCAACACCATTTTTTATAGCTGGATTATAATTATAAGATTTATATTTATATATGATATTAATGAAATATTTATAATTATTAAAATATAATATATCATTAAACTTTTTACCGTTCCATTCACTGAAAAAATTATAACATCTCTTGTGTGTACATGTAAACTACCACCTCTATGAGTCAATGTGATTCTCTTGTCAATACCACATCACTTGGATGATATATATAAATATATATAAATTAGTGATATAATATTTATTATATTTTTAACATTATTTATAAATAAAATAATTCTTACCTTCTTTCCATAATGATCATTGTAAAATTGAACCATTACACATGCATTCTAACGGCCTATTATCTCCATGATTGTAAAATTGTTCATTTTTTATAAGAATATTTACTATTTGGATTTAAGAGTATAATTTATTTATAAAAATGGTAATTATTTGATGATTATTATTTTTTAGATGATTTGATAATGACCTATTTGACCATAGTTAACCTTCTGAATCCATATTGGGCTTATGAACAAAATAACGTAAGAACATATGACGTGAACATAAATGATTATGTAACTGTTATAACATGGTAATAAGTGAAATAAAATTAATAATAAACTTGAATATTTTTATTAAAAAAATAAATAATTAACATTTTTTAATTATTCAAGAAGATAAAGAATTTAAATTATGATTTTATCTCAAGGTAAAGGACTTTCATTTAAATATCCTCTTTTAGAAATTCCCTTAAAACTATATTTTATTTCATTTAAATATTTTTAAAATTATCTTATAGATGTATTTTATGGAGATAATAGAATTATAAAAGAAAATTTTATGTCTCTTTTTGCTTACTTTCAAATTTTATAAAAAGGAATCATTTTTACATGACCTTTTGACATTATTTACAAAAAAACGAATGATGTATTTTCACCTATATGGGGATAATGATTTTTTATGATGTCATAACCAATATTTTATTTTGGATACCTTAATATGATTCCATGTATTAATCAAATAAAAACACTATTTACATTTAGTGTGGTAATTTTTGTTTTAAAAATTTGGTTTTAATAGAAATTTATATTTCAATATCTGTACACGTGTTACTTATTGGTGCAAAGAATATTTTATGAGTATAATCATTAAAAAGAAATCTTATGTGTTTTATGATTATTTTATGGTTCTTTTTAATTGTTTTTTATGATCGGTGGTTTTGTTATAAACAATGTATCGATGGATCCATTATAAACCAATGGTTGTTGGTTTTATTGTTAACAAATGGCTGTTGGTTCTATGATAAACCAAGGACAGGTGGATTTGTGATAGCCCTCCAATGTATTGGGTAGGAAAGTCGATCATTTTGTCATTCCATTTATAAGAGTGATTTTAAGAGTGGAATGTAAATGATTTAATAGGTACCAAAAATAATTTATCTATGATTTATATTATTTTTTATATGAATATTTTGATTTATCAAGGTAAGATAATGATATTATATTTAAAGGAAAGTATATGCAACTTGTTAAGGTAGAAAAGTATAACTTTGAGGAAAATAATTATTAGTTTTTCATGATTTCAAATAAACTTATGATTTTTTTCATTTAACATTTCCTACGAATTTTTTTTTAAAAATATTTTATTAGAGAAGGTGATTTCATAGGTTAGAAAAATGTTTATTTTGAGAACTTCTGTTTATCTTGAAAATAATTATTTTTATAAATATTCATATACTGATGGATTTTTCTTTCTTTTTATGTCCCTTATTAATATTTTTGTGCTCATTCCATGTTTGAAAAAAATTCATAGGTTTTGAGGATGTTCAATTGTAAATAGGAATTCAAGTTCAAAGTCATTAATATTTTTCATGAAAAGAAAACTTGTTTCTTTTTAAATGATTTATATTTTGGGGAAAATGGATTCTGATTTAAAGTTTACACTTCTAATATATGTGTTTTATATGTAAGATTTATGACCAGACCCTCTAAAACAATAAATGTAAAATATATTTTGAAATGTAATAAATTGAATTCTAGATTCATGTCACTAGAATGTGTAATGTTTAAGGCTAAGTATTTACAGTAGGCACCAGAGAAGAGTTCAGAAAACTTTGGATATTAGGATTTTTTCTTGGGATTATATCCTAAGAGTTATAGATATAATCATGGGTTTATAATTTTATGGCTTATTATAAGATCAAATGGGTATACACCCCTATTTTTATGATTTAAGTGATGGACTTTGAAGGTGAATAATGATATTTTGAGAGATTTATTACTGATTTTAGTTATATATTACTGTTAAGTTTAACATGAAGGATTATTTCTCGATAATTCTATTAAATTTTTGGGGATGTAAGTGGAAAATCTTGAGAAAATAATTTAGGTTAGAAATTATTTAATTTTGAATTTATTAAGGTTATTTTATATGATTTGAAGGTTAGTGTATTACAGAATTCTTATTGGTATTGTCTTCATAAGGAAACTATTAATTTTAACATATAATAATTAATTTCATGTTTTAATGATGTTCTTTTCCACATATTGAAAATATTTTATCAATATAAATGAAAAATGACATAACTCAACCTTGATATACCTTCTAGAAGATTTAATCATCACAATCATGGGAAAAACTTACTCAAATGATTTTGAATGGTTTTTGAAAGTCCAAATCACCTATAAGATATTATTTGATTTATCCACATACTTTTCATTTATCTAAAATATTTATACATAAAAAATCTATTTTCAAGACCCAACCGAAAGGGGCTCGAGCTGTGAATCCCCAAGCCCACCTCTAAAAGGATTGGTGTTGTCAACCAACACTGAGTAGAGTATCACACACAAGGTAGGACTTAACCAAAAAACTTGTAAGCAGGAACACTCCATACACCTCTATGAAATAGAGCATATATAAATAAAAAATAAAAAGAAATATATGCATAAAACTATCTCAACTAGAGTACAGCATAAGTACAAAAAAGTAAAAAATATCGCCTAGAAAAGGAAAACTATAAAAGAATCCAACCTAATCAGATGGAGGGTATTGCTATCAAAAACAGCACTACGAAACTCCATGACTAAGATCTAGTACCTTGGTCAATCAATCTCACTAAGCTCCACCTGCACTAGGTCCCCTAGGACTCTTTTGAAAGGCATCCGTTCTGCACACGATACAAAACATATACGGGAAATTACCATATAGGGGTGAGTATGAAGATACTAATTACTCACCCTAAAACCCCTTAAAAGGTACAACTGAAACTCAACTGTCTGCTCATCCCATCTAGAGGGAACTTAAATGAGAGAGAAAATCCATCTTGAGACTATCCTCAGCTACACCCGACTAGTCAGCTCGATGTCCTTGGCTTGTCATGGAATGACACATGAGGCAAGGATCTAGAGAACAACTCCAGATATTCTCATCTTAGGATCCAAGCCTCACTATGTTTGACCTCATCACCAGCAATAGGTTCCTACTCAAGGCTCTATTGGTAACAACGCACTAAGCCCAACTCAAGCACTCAGCACAAGAGATCACCCAAATGCATACTTGCACCCTTCTAAAGGCTGAAATAACTATGGAGAGTCCTGAACCTAGTCACTTCCCCACATTCGAGGGAGTACAAGCTTCTAAACCAACCTATGAAACCTCTATCAATACTTTCTAGAGGGGCTGACACCTTTTTATGTTGAGAGAGCACAAAATCATAACCATGAATCACGTGTAACAATTGAGGGCCCACTCCCCATGGCAGCACGAACAAGGGGGAGAACTACTCTGTAACAGTGAACCCGCACCCTAGTACTATTGGGGAGTACCACGTTGAGAAATGTGAGCTTGTACCCAAACATGTTAGGGGAGTACCATTCCGGAAAATGTGAGCATCTTCCAACGGTAATGTAGAACCACTATGAGAGATGTGGGACCACACCCATGGTAGGGTAGCACCACTATGTGAAGCATGATCTCTCATTGTAACATGGTAAGGGAGAACCGTTGTTGTGATAGAGGACCCACTCCCTATCTCAGAACATGAGTATGTGCCCAATAATCTAACAAGATTAGAGAGCTCGTGCCATGTCATGGCAGGGGATCAGTCCAACTGCCTGAATGCAATGGAAAAATCCACCCCTAATCCATTATGGAAATAGCAACCCTGGATGAAACTATTCAATGGTTACAAAAAATCACCCACTTCATGGGGAGTCCCACAAGCTGTAAAAGATGCCACCATCACGTTTTACATGGAAAACACTCAGGATAGGCTATTTACTCACTTGAAACGGACAACCCATGAAATGGGAATTATTCTCCATAATAAGACTGAATGGGTCACATGGGGCTCACGACTCAGTCCTTATAAACATCAAATAGGTTACACCATTGAGATCATCCTTTAAAAACACATAGGATTTGTTATTCATCTGTAAAAAAACAGACTCCCGTTGAAAAAGTCCCATTTCACCGCAGATGCCACAAAACGAGCCTCAGAGGGCCCACACCCTGATTTTGGATCAAGCACCCAAAATTTATCTAGAAACATCCTCCATTCCATTAGGGTATCAATTCCACTAATGGCTCATCAATCAGATGGTCTGCGTATATGTTATAGCAGGATGAAGTAGAATAATGATAAAATATTTTTATTATTTCAATGTTTTGTGGAACTGGTCCACAAAACCGCCGCATAAAATTCTTATACAATGATCAAAGTTTCTGTATATACACAATAGTCGCATCCCCATAGACAAAACACGATTCAGAAGACTGTTTTTCAAGTTATGGAGGGTTAAAGAACCCCTAGACCAAACTGGTTGGACTGTCGCCGCCACTGGACCATTGCACCCACCTACCGGACTGCCACTAGAGCCGTTGTCAGATCTCCGCCAGACCTACCCTCATCGGAAAACATCCATGGACCACCAAGGACACCCTAGTTCCCCAAATTCAAATCAAATACTAGTTCTAGGATCCTTAGATCCCAATATACACTATTATGGGATCAAATCAGAGGTTTAAATACAATTTCAAGAAAAAAATGAGAAGTGTAGGATTAAAACTCAACCCTCCTACCTCACGGGTGAAATGCCAAAGCCTTTTGCGGAAAAATGATTCCTAGGACAAGCTGGTTCCCAATCAGCTGATGATTTGATTCGAAAACACACTCTAGTGACACCTCCTTACGTAGTTCATCTGTTAGCGAAAGAGGGATGAGGGGGTTGTGTGTGTCCTTGGGAGTTGGAGTAAGGAGGAGAGGGGATGGTATGACTTTTTTTAATTAAAACCTCCCACTTAATTGCCCAACATCAGACCTCAGTCCAAAACGCTCACCATGGACAGATTTATGTCATGCCTAAGGTAACTACTACATTCTGGACTAAACCGCAACCTTATAATGTCGATATGTGAATCCCTTCAAAAGTGATTTGATCTGGAATCCAAAATAAATTCATTTAATTTATCTATGGAAACACCCTCAATATATTTTTCTACAGAAGGCCCACACTAAAAAACCTTATAACCCACTTAGGGTAAAAATCATGCTCCAGATGCAATTATCCCCTCATATTTTTGATCCATGATACCATTTTAGAGATACATCAATTCCACCATGTGTATAGTATAAAAATTCTTAATATTATTATAAAATTTATTCTAGGAACACCAGGCTGCAGAATTGCATGTCGTATCCACTCCTATCTCTAGAATAATATATATAAATATTCCAAGATATCACAAGACAAAACCTGGGTCGCTACATCCTCCCCACCATATGGCTTTTCTTCCCCGAAAAGCCAAAGACTAGGCACGAGGAAATTAAAATGAAATATCAATTGGGACTCCCATACTATCTCTTTAACCAATACCACCAAAAATCTTACAAGGGTCCCCATGATGTTAATAATCACACACTCCGTGAAACCCAAGGCCACACCCAAGCCTAACTTATCCTGGTTTGACATCCGGAAACAAGGCAGGCACATGTATCCCTATGTGCGATGGGTGGAAAACACCAATCACTAGGTCTATCTACAGTTATCAAGTCTAGTGGAACTTTCCCCCCACTAACCTAACACATAAAATAATAAAAACCCACTCTAGACATCATAATTTAAAGTAACATGTTCAAAGGACCTTGATATTATCCACTCTATGTGGAACTAACTCACCAAAATGGCTTTGCATCATGTCTCATGAACATGTCTTAGTTGGGAAAGCATTCCTCCACCATATGAGCCTGAATCTACATTGAACAGAACCAAACCCATACATCTCAACACATGGGGTACAATTAAAAAAAGGGATTCCCAATCCAAAAATGGGTCTTACCAATGATTTGTGACAAATTCTAAACACACCACCCCACCCTAAACACACATGTTAGAGGGATTCATCCACTACACCTAAACACTATCTGTATTGAGAAGCACTGACTCTCTTGAATGGTTTCAGTCACATTAAAAAATGAATCTCTATGGGGGATAGATCCCTCTTCCTCATGAATTCAATGTTATGACGATCAACACCAACATAGGGTATAACTGAAAACCTTAACATAACTCAAGAAAACATAGAAAAGAATGTGTACCGCCTAACAATGTCTTTCAAAACTACTATAGAAAGTAGAAAGGATATAGAGAAGGACTCTATCCGTTTATGGATCCTCTGGTTCAATGGCTTCTAAGGCCTATAGTTTTCCTTCTCCCCATCCTCCAAATCCCTGATCTGGGTGTGAACCACCTGGTCTACTGGTCCAGAAAACTCATATTGTCTTCCACCTCTTTTTGTTGCACCCACACCTCTTCCATTTTTACCACCCTGTGGACCTCTGTGCTCAAAATACTACCTCTACCAATCTAACTATCCAAGTTTGACATAAAAGGAAATTTGATTTCTTTTTCGGAATACTTATTACATTGAAAAAATATACACCCAAAGATAGTATTAGTTTTGTGTCTTTGGAAACTTGGAACATAATCTTCTAACTCGGTGAAAGATCTTCAACATCTCCCATAAATATCTTTGCCTTTTTTTCATACCTAAAACCTATATTTATGGCCTAGGGAGAATAAAACATAAAAAGGGTGATAAAAAATTATTTGTAAAGGTAAACATGGAGAACATAAAACAAAACTTAAACATAATAATGTAAAAAACATGAACATAATGTAAAAATTTCAAAATCCAAATTTATGAAATAAATCTTTGTTGTGTGTAAGGAACAGATCATAAAAGAACATTAACCATTATAAAATAGCATTGGAATAAAATATGGAATTGTGGAAAATAAATAATCACATAGTAATATTTCAATAGTATACAAGGCATTGGTTCTAAGACAATCATAGTGGACAAAGTCCATTACTAAATAGGGTTTATGTGCCATTCCATCCATAAATTACTAAAAGAAATTTACTTGTCATTCTATCCTTGTATTACTGAACCAAATTTACCTTCCATTCTAGTCATGTATATCTCATGAGATATAAATCATTACCCAATTCATTGGATCGATATATAGGTCCCACGTATCTCATAGTGAAATCATTCTTACATTTTCCACAAAAAACAAAAATCATTCACCATAGTATAACCTATGAAATAAAATCCTTTTTATAAACATCATTAAAACTTAAAATAATCTATAAAAAATTTAATTCAATCATTAACACAATTAAATAGTGTTAAAAATAGGGATAGATACATAACAATATTTTAAGAGTATCATCTTAGAAGGAAAATAATTTTGATAAAACACTCAAACTTAATTCTTGAGGAAAATATCCTTTCTTCTTCAAAAAGGTTTTCTTCTCCCAAAATTCCTCAAAATTTAAAAAGAAAAGACTTTTGTTGAAAAAAACTTTAATCGTCACATGGAATCATCATGGAAATAAGGTGTTAAGAATACATAAAAACTCATTCGTTTCATATAAGTTACAAAAATAACATATTCTCATACTCTTGCCGGAAATGTCAAAATAAACCTCATATGGAAAACAAATCAAAGATTCCTTCAATACCATGTTGTAAAAGTACCAAGTGGGTAAACATGCCTTTAAAAATATATAGGAGAATAGAAAAAATTTATGAAATCATTTTTAGAAAACATGGACTGAGGTGATAAATATACCCCCAGTAAATATTTATGTATAAACAATCACAAATAAAAATGAGATTGTAAAATTATCCCTCACCTTAGGTCTGATTTCATTTGTATGTGTCCAAAACTCTTGTAAAGAAGGTTTAAAAATATTACTAACTTGTAACAGAATGATAATAATATCTATGATATCATATATTATTCACATATGACTTTATATTACCCTTTTATTTATAAATTTGATCTTAAAAGAAACATTTTGGATAATAATCGTTTTATTTATCATACGTGTTTTGACATGTTATTGTTAATATTATTATATAGATAATGATTTACTTATTTATAGGGAGTAAAACATGATTGATATATCCTAAATATTATGTATATAAATATATCTAAGAGATAGATAAAGGGAATGGAATACACCATTCATGGGGATGGTAGGTCGTACGTACACATGAATGTTGTTTTCATTTCCTTATTTAATAGAACAGAAGAAATTAAACAGAATATATATACATAAATCCAATAGAATTATTATTTCATATATTTCATGCTTGTTTATTATATGTACTTTCTAATCATTCTTGAATGGTTAATGTGGAGAATGAATCTCATGGAGTCGTGGAGAGGGTAGGTCGTACATACGGACAAGTAAAGATATCATTAACTGAATGGTAAAATGGTATGGAATTGGATGGTATATTAATTATAAAAATTATTTATCATGTTATATTCATTATTTAAATTAATTATACTCATCATTATACCAATCTAAATTAAGTATTGTTGAATAAAAAATTACACCATGTCTTAGAGACGGTAAGCCATATATACACCCACATGGTGATACTGTTATTCATCGGATGGATAAAAGGAGTCATAAGGTTGTATAATAATTATAATAAAATATCATGACATATAATATACTGGATTTATTACTTTATTATGGTAACAACATATGATGAGTATGTATAATAAGAAACGGATTTTCAAAGAGGTGATAAAAGAATTTCCTCTTTTTAGAGAAAATAATTTTTATTTGCACAATAGGTATCCATAGGATTGTTTTATGCAAAAATTGCGGTTTCTAGGATTAATTGAGGTAGGTTTTCAGGAGTTCTGTGCATGGTTTTTCTGATCCAAATGGATTTTTAGGTGTGAATAAAAGCAAAGGATAGGTTCCCTTTATAGGAGTGGTGAGGGGCACTTAAGGAAAGTTTATAAATATTAATTTAATATAAATTTATTTTCAGTTTAAAATGGTACCAAACTAGTTTATTTGGATTATAATATTATTATGGGTCTACATAATATCAACTAATATGTTTTATACATGTTTAGGTCCCAAAATTAACCTTATCTTTTTGCTTTAACCCTTAATTAAAAACATTAACTCTTACCATGCCTTCTATTATTTTCATAATATATGGTTACTAGAGTTCCAATAAATTGCCAAGAGATCCTATAGATTATTTTTAATGACATTTTTAACATTATATAAGTCATTTTACCAATCCTATATTTTTAGAACTATTATATCATTTAGTATAATAGTATTTTCTTCAAAAACTCATTTATGTCAATTTAGACACGTAATTGATTTTATAAAGTCATAAAAACATGATTCCTTCGAAACAAAGGAATTAACCCATTTATAACAAGTCAATGTAATCCAAAATATTTTTGGATGTCATAAAAATGTTCAAATTGCATTTATTTCAATATTTATAATTTCATTTATTTGAATATTTCATTAATAAGGTAATCACAGCATCATGATTTTGTCATAAATTTATTTATTTATTTAATGAATAAAATTTTATAAATAAGATACCATGATGTAGAAAATATATTAATCTTTCTAATTACTATTTACATTTGAATATATTATTTTTATAACCCAAAATAATACAGTTTTGGTAGCAAGATGCATGTTTACATTAAATTTCCGTGTACTTTATATTAATTATTATATAAGGTCATTATCACACCTAAGTGGCTTCATAGAGTCCAAAAATATACCCAAAGATGATAATGGTCTTACATATATCCTCAAATAGGATCTGTACACACGTTAGGGAAGTTTTCTTTAATTATAAAATTATTTGTTACCCTTATTTACCTTATTTACCCTTTAAACGTGGTAAATAAAAATATTCACTGAAGTTACTATTCCTAATGTTAAAAAATAAATGAGAACTATTAAAATAATTTTAACCATATGATTCAAAATATAGAATCAATTTTTATAAATTCAAAACACTAAATTTTTAGATATTAAATTAAAATAAATTCTCGTTGTCAAAACCATAAATCAGGATTTTTAAGAAGTAAAAACTATCAAAATATTGACATGTGTTTATGTCCAATTTAAATATGCAATTACTTCCAATGAACAATATTAAATCATATTAAATAAATTTATTCAATTAAACATTAAAACTAATTGAAAAGATAATATATCTATATAGATGAATTATATGAAAATACAATTTTGAAATAAAATGATGTATTTTTCACTATTAATTAAAATATGAATTTCATCATAAAAATATTAAATTTCAACCGATCTAAATTTTAATGTCTTTATTAAAAATATTAAGTATAATATTTAAAATATAATTGAGAAAATTTTCAAAAATGGGATTTTAAAAAGGATTTTCTATTCTAAGGTGGTAAAACTGTATTTTTTTTAAATACATCTTTTATTTGAAAAATTGGATTTCTTCTTATATCATATCTAAAAAATATATAATATTATTTTAAAAGATTAAATTTCATATATAACATATATATTAAAATAATAAAATCCATAAAAAGTTATTTTATTATTTTATAGACTCACATATTTTAATTTGAAATAGTTTTTTAGAATGAAGTTAATACTATTAATACCCACTATTATAATGACTAGGTGATGATATTTAGTTATCACTTATACTTGGTCTTAATTTTAATTAATTCGATCAAAAGAACACGGAATTGTGTATATCACAAGCTAAGAATAGTGTTGTGTATACTGCAAGTTAATATGTTGTTGTGTGTAGCACAAGATAATCATGGTGTAGCGTACAACACAAGACATCAAAAAAATTAAAAGAATATATATCATTATATATATTGGTGTTACATTATACCTCCCTTAAAATAAATTTCTACCTTGAAATTTGTTGGGGATATAAAAGGTTTACTATAATATTTTTTCTCTTATAGAAACCCACATCGTAAAAAGGAATACTAAAACTTCATTTTAAAAAGAAAAGTTTGAAACAAAATATTTACCCAACATAACTCATCACTTGTTTTCTACATTTGAGAACATTGGTGTTAAGTGAAAACATTGATATGTAAGAAAAATATAACCATCAAGTTTTGATAGATAGTGATATAGAATAAGGTTTGGAGAAAGTTAACAACCTGAAATCCATAAATCTATGATGATTTAAGGGGCCATCTGATTCAAAGGGTAAGATGGCACTGAGATAAAAAAAATCAGGATCGTATCCCTAATGTTTAAGAAATTTTAATTAGAATAAATACTTACATGATTTTAGTACAATCTCATCATTGTTCGTTCCTTGAAAATTTTCCATTTCATCACTTATTTAATGAAAGAATTTGAATTTGTCAGTCATGAAGTGTTTTCATATCATGCATTACAATGATAGTTCATTCCATCTATCTCAACAAAAAAGGTTATCATAGGTAATAAAATATGCATAAGTCAACCTATAGTGAGATAATACATTAATCTATGAAACATCAACCCGAATATAACTTATACTATCCATAAATGGATAACATTACAATCATTCCAAAAAATGATAATATAAAACCTTAGAAAGAGGTTAACTAAATCAACATAACATTTATCTCCCATATCTCATAAGGTAGTTCCGGGTTGTCAAATTCCAAATATGTGAATACCATAATAATGTATTCTCGTGAAACATGATAATAACATGAATTACTCTATAACTATAGTGAAAACATGCATTCTGAAAAAATTAACTCGTTCCACCCACCAAAAATACCAAAAATTTTATATACTCATACAATGACATCACATTGTCCTTATATCTGTCATGAGATAATTAATATTATCAAACATCTCATTATCTCATAATCCCCTTATTATACGCATATTATGTGCTTTCAAAAAATATTTCAATCACTTTTCATGGCTACCGGTACCATATACTTCTGGAAAACCCCAATGTACCAATACATTGATATTCCAATATTTAATAATGATATAAAAGAGATTCTATTACACTGTTTTGGAAACCTATTACATAAACACTTAATCATGCCACCACATCGTTGTTATGCTCAAAATATCCAAGAGTGATTACATGTTATTTGAATTTGCCTTTGTCCTTAAGAGGTTGTCGACATCGATAATCATCCATAAACCATGGATTAGGGCATTGGAAAACATAATGCCATATTTCCTAGCACCTGTAACCCTTATTGGTACAAGGTTCCCTCTTTGGAGCTTTTGTTTATTTCCATTACTTTAATAGTAAAATGATCTAAGACCCTCTTTACCACACTTAATACATTTATTTGTCTCTTTACGAAATTTCCTCCATGTGTCCTTCCACACTTTGAGAATAAAGAAAATATAATATTCTTTTCTCTATAATATTTATAGTTTTTATTGAATTCTATTGTTCTTTTCTTATCATAATGAATAGATATATGAGAAACTAAAATCTTTCTTATCTTTAGAAGAATACGAGGAAGGTACATACTGAAAAATAAGTTCTCAACCTCATCCCAATCCATGGACTCAACTTTATCTTGCTTCCTTGTATTACTGATATATTTCCACCACATATTTTTTTTACCTTCCAAGCAATAAGTTCCCAACTTCACATTTTCACATTCTGAATAATAGAGAATTAAAAACATCTTTTCAATGGTAAAAATTCATTTCCTAGAAACTAGTGGATCGATTGTTCCATTAAAATAATGTGTATGTTGCCTTAGGAATGATTCAAAAGAATGTTGTTCCCCCCTTTGGTCATTTAGTGGCCTAGCAGGATTTGATGTCATGGAACCAAGACTCTTTATTCGGGATCCCATAACATATGTTTGTTTAGGAGTACAATCATTGGATTTCCCATCACATCCAGTAATAACACGGTTCCTTTGGATTCCAACCATTTTCTAAAACCCAAAAAGAATAGTGTGAGAGGCAAAAATCATACTAGTAAATCAATATAATCAAGGGGGAGATCATTCAATCCTTAACATATTTGGTTTAATCCTAGGTTATTCATGATTGTTACCATAATTATATGACTATAACCTATAGTTAGACATACCCTTGTGCATATCCATAGACATACCTTAGATATATCTCTTGGGTTTCGCTAAAGTTTGTGTATCATGGTTTCTAACGGTTAACTAATCTTTCAATCTCATACCAGCTCTAATAACCCAAAATTGATGTACATGGACATTACATTTCTTTTTTGGAAGTATTATTATATTACACTAATATATTCCTAAATACCATATTAGATTAGTGTTTTTGGAGACTTGGATCATATTAATCTAACACGGTGAAATATCTTTAACAACTCCCATAAATATCTTCCCCATTTTTTTCCTACCTAAAACCTTTCATTATATCATGGGAAAATGAAAACAAAAAAATGGTGAGCTCAAATTCTCAGTAAGGTTAAACATTGAGAACATAAAAAATCCATAAACATAAAAATGTAAAAACAATAACATAAATATTAAATATCAAAATATTTAGCCATTAAAGAAATCTTGGTAGTACATAACACAAATATCCTAAAGGAACATTAACCATACAAAAAAAGAATTGGCATAAAACATAGTATTATGGAAAACAAATGATATATTATTTCCATAGTATCCATGGAATTTCATCCAAGACCATCATAGTGGACAAAAACCATTACTGAACCGAGATTACTTTCCATTCAAAATATGTATTACTGAACCAGATTTACATGTCATTCTGGCCCTACATTTTTGAACCTAATTTACTTGTCATTCCAGTAATTTCTATCTCATGAGATATAAATATTTACCCAATACATTAGAGGGATATATAGTTACCGCCCATCTCATAGTAAAATCATTCTTACATATACCACAAAACCATAATTCATTCATCATAGCATAACACATGAAATAAAATAGGTTTCATAAACATCATTCCATCATAAGATAATCCATATAAAATTTCATTCTATCATTAACAAAGTCAAATCATGGTAATAATTGGTAGATAAAGATAACCCTATTTAATGAGAATCACATTAGATTGAAAATAATTTTGATTAAACACTCGAACTTAATTCTTGAGGAAAATATCCTTTCTTCTTTAAAAATGATTTCATTTCTCAAAATTCTATGAAAATTTAAAAGAAAATAATTTAGTGGAAAATTAAAATGAAAATTTTTAAAGAAAAATTCGTGAAAATAATGCGTTAATAATATTTAAAAACCCATTCATGTCATATAAGTTAAAAACATTCTTCTTGTACTCTTGCTAGAAAAGTCAAAACGTACCTTCTATGGAAAATGTAGGAAAAAATTCTTCCATACCATGTAGTAAAAGTAAAAACTGGGTAAAAATGGATTTAAAAATATTTTGGAGGATATTAAATGTTTTATGAAAACATTTTTATAAAACATGGACATGTATGATAAATATACCCCAAGTAAATACTTATGTATAAATAATGTTGGATAAAAATCTAATTGCAAAATTATCCCTTACCTTAGCCTTGAATTCATCCTTATGTATCTAAAACTCAAATATAGTAGGTTTAAACATATTATAAATTTTTAATAGAACCATAATAATATTTATGATATCATATTTGATTCACTAATGACTTTATATTACCCGTTTATTTATCAATTCCCTATTAAAGCAACGTTTTGGGTAATAACAGTTTTATTTATCGTACGTGTTTTGAAATTTTACTATTGATATTATTACATAGATAATGATTTAATTTTTTCTATAATTTAAAACATTATTTATATATCATAAATATTCAGTATAGAAATATATAATAGATCGATAAAAAAATGGAATACACCTTTCATAGAGAAAGTAGGTCGTACGTACGCATGAACGTTTTATCCGTTTCCTTATTGAATTTAATGGAAGAAAGTAAATGACATATATATATACATATATCCATTATAATAATTACTTATTATTAATTATATATACATTATAATAATTTTTAATGTTTTGTTTGAATAATGAATCTCATCGCATCGTGTAGATGGTAGTTCGTACGTAAGCATGAGCAGTGATATCATTCACTTAATGGTTAAATGGTATAGAATTGGATATTATATTAATTATGAAGAATAATTATAATTTTATATTAATTATTTAAATTCATTATACTCATCATTATACCCATCCAAATTAAGTATTTTTAAATACCAAATTATACCATGACTTGGAGATGGTATGTCGTACGTACGCACGCATAGCGATATTGTTATTCATAGGATGGATTAAAATACGTGTAAGGTTTTCCTGTTATTATAATAAAATATCATAATTTATAATATACTGGATTTATTACTTTAGTATGAGAAGGACATAAGAAGAGGATGTAGAAGAAGAAAATAATTTTGAAAGGGGTAATAAAACCATTACCTCTTTTTTGATTATCTTCTTTTGATTTGCACAAAATGCATCCCTATTATAGATTATGACCCAAAGTTTTTCCTCTAGTATTATGTGAGGGAAGTTGGTATGAGTGTTAGGTAGTGTTCTGCCGATCCAAATGGATATGGAGGTGTGAATAAAAGATAATTAGAAGTTCCCTTTTATTGTAATGGTGATGGGACCTTTAGGAAAATCTTTAAATAATAATTGATTATAAATTTGTATTCGTTTTAGAATGGTACCAAACAAATTTTGTCTAAGATAAGATTATTATGGGTATAAATCCTCCAAAAAAATAGGTTTTAGACAATTTTAGGTCACACAGTTGACCTTATGTTTTAGCTTTAACCTTTAGTTAAAAACATTAACTCTTACCATGTCTTCTTGAATTTTCAAAATATATGGTCACTATAGTCTCTATAAAATTCCAGGAGAATCACAAGTAAATTATTAATGAAAATTTTGACATTATATAAGTTAGTTGATGGAATATTAGATTTTTTGTACTATAATATCATTTAATAAAATATTATTGGTTTTAAAAACTCATTTTTGTCAATTTAGACACTATTCAGTAATTAATGTTTGTTGAAGTCATAAAATCACTATTCATTTGATAACAAAAGTAATTAAATGATAACTTACATGTCAATGTCATTCAAAAAATTAGTGTATGGCAAAAAAATATTCAAATTGCCTTTATTTTAAAATTTAGAACATCATTTATTTGAATATTTCATTAAAAAGGTAATCACTACATCATTATTGTGTCATAAATAAATTTATTTATTTAATGTCAAAAAACAATAAATTCAATACCATGATGTATTAAATCTTTTAATTTTTATAATTAATATTTTTATTTTAATATATCATTTTTATAAACCAAAATAAAACTATTTTAGTATAAAGATACATGTTTATGTTATATTTCCCTTTACATTAAATTACTTATTATAAAATGTCATTATCATACCCAAGTGGATCCATGGGGTCATAAAATAGACCAAAGGATTCTCATGGTAAGACATAACTAATCTAGTAGGATTAGTATACGTTTTAGTATAGTTTTATTTTATTATAATATTTTATGTTCCCCTTATTTACCAAATTTGACCTTTATTCGTGGTAAATAAAAATAATTACTGTTGTCACTATTCATAACTTCCAAAATTAAAATGGATGTATTTATATAATTTGGAACTTATGATTCTAAATAGGGTATCCATTTTTATAAATTAAAAACATATAATTATGATAGATTAATTTAAAATAAATTACCATTGTTAAAACTAGAAAGTAGGTTTCTTAAGAAGTAAAAACTATCATAAGATTGACATGTTTTTGTCTAATATAAATATAAAATTACTTCTAATGACCAAAATTGGATTAAAATATAATAAAATAAACCAATTAAACTTTAAAACCAATTAAGATGATAATTAATCTATATAAATATACTAGACAAAAAGGCATTTTTTAATTAAAATGCAGTGTTTTCACTATTCATTAAAATATGATCTTCATCAGAAAAATTCAAAATTTTAAACCAAATTAAATTTTTATGTCCCTATTCAAAATACTAAGTTTATTATTTCAAATATAATTATCAAATTTTTTCAAAAACTATATTTAAAATGGGTTTTCTTTTAAAAGGGTGTAAAATTGTATTTATTTTTTAAAAAACATCATTTATCATAAAAATTGAATTTTTTCTTATATAGTATCTAGAAAACATATAAGATTAATTTAAAACATTACATTGAATATATAAAATATATATTTCACTAATAAATTCCATAATGAGTGATTTTATTATTTTATAGACTCGCTTATTTTCTTTTAAAATAGTTTTTTTACAAGGAATTTATTAATATTCATATATTTTAATATAATGGTTTGGATATAATATTTAGTTATCCCTTATAATTGGTCTTGTGTGAAATTAATTCTATCAGAAGAGCATAAAAATATGGGTATCACAAGCTAAGAATAGTATTTTTTGTATACTTTAAGCTAATACGTTGTTGTGTATAGAACAATATAATCTTTGTGTTGTGTACAAAACAAGACATCAATGAAATTAAAACAATATATCTCCTAAAATATCGGGGTGTTACAACCAAGGAGATCTATTGACTGTCACCCTCTCAACTGCACGACATTTCAGAAAATCTCTAGCAAGATGTCTCTGTCCATCACCAGCATAGCAGCGCCTCTCCTTTTGCTAACCGGAACCCTGGAGCAATTCATATGCTTCATACCCATGTTCTTGAGTCCAGGAATGGGTATGAATCATGCACTTAGATCCGTATTCCTATTGTCTCTTAACTATGGCCGACATCTCTGCATCAAAAACACCGATGTGAGCCATGTCCGCATGTCCTTCCACCAGAAAGCTCTCAACCAGAAGTGCCAAATCCAGTACCCCCGAATAGGTGGGAAGGCACGAGGAGACCACACCTAATCAAACATATCTATAGAGGCCATGCTCAAAAGTCCATGCCCTAAATAACGGGTCTTAAACCATGTGTAGGGAGTTGTATGACAAGTCAGTAAACTTCACTAAGTACTCTTCTATGGTCATTCTACCTGACCAAATTTGCAGAAGTTAATAGATCCACAATGATATCAGCATGGCCAGATAAAACACCTCCCTCACGACCCGCCCAAACTAAGACCAGGTAATCATCTCATCATCATTGTGCTGTTTCACAAGACTCCACCAATGACCAGTCACACAATAAAAAAGGATCTCCATTAGGGCCACCATCTGATCGGTAGGTGTCCTCAATAGGAGGAAAACATGGGTGATTGCTACAAGCCAGTCATCATATGCCAAGAGGTCTAGTTCCCCCTAGAACCTTAGTGGTTTCTACCTATGTAACTTTTGTAGTGCACTCATCCTACATGCTTTCTCATCCTACACTACTGGTACAATATGATCCTCGACAAGTGGGAGTTCAAATGGAAGACCACCTGGGGGAAGAACCTAAAAAATATATACCCTTCACAAACACCTCATCATAGGTAAGATCATCACCATAATCCCTCTGCATAACCTTATCTAGCCGTCATCAATGAGTAATAATGAAATATAACCAAGACTCACCACTTTCAAAGAGTATATTTAGGGAGTTGACAGAAGGACAAAGAAAACCCAAAACTCATTCCTATATTATGCATGTACCATTATTTCCCTATAACTAGTGTCCTAAAGTCTATGGATGAGAGGATGGTTATTAAAGTCCTTGTGAATGGATACCTCGGATGCCGCACCATCACTATAGTCCATGGCCTAAAATCCGAACATGAAACATCCTTACACTACCAATATGCATCCCAATCCAAGCTCGCATCTAGATAAACAATACTCTAAGGTCCCTAAGGTGGAACCTGATTTGATACCACTTTTTCACTTCCAAAACCAATGAGGCTCAAACAATAACCCCCAAGCCCACATCCAATAGCCTTGGGTTAGGAGACCAATTTAGAGTTGTCTATCACACACATGGGAGGCCTTATCCTAACAACCTATTTTCACGCACCCACCATACACCACCATGAAACAGTACATAGAAAAATAAAAACTGAAAAAAAAAATTCATTTATACTATTATCCCAACCAGGGTACAGTAGATGTACAAAAAGAGAAAATACAGGTCCCACCAAAAGAGAATTGCAATAGCATTGAACCTGCTCCATTAAAGGTGATTGCTATCAAAAAACACTACCAGAAAGCTCCTCATCTATGCTCTGGTACCTTGGTCCATCAATCTCACTAAGTTATTCCTACTTCGATTCCCCCTGGGACTCCATTAAAATCCATGTGTTCTGCACATGACCCAAAACATGTGTGGGAAAATCCCATGTAGGGGTGAGAATAAAGATACTTAGTAGGAACACCAAATCCCCAAAAAAAATGCGAAACTAAAAGGTATCAGTCTGCTCATCCAAGCACGAGGGAACCCAAATGAGAGAGAAACTCCATCTCAAGACCATCCTTAGCTACACCTGACTATTCAGCTAGACATCCTTCGTAGGTCAACAAAATGAAACATACCATAAGGATCCCTAGAACATACCCAGATATACATTTCCCAGAAACCAAGAATCATGCAGTTCAGACCTCATCACGGGCAATAGGTTCTTTCTCAAGGATCTACTGGTAAACACACACTAAGCCCAACTTTAGTACCCAACATTAGAGATCACACGAATGATGAACTACTCTCAGTGCACGGTTGATAGATCTAAAAAGATTCTTTCACCTCTTCACTGTCCTACAGTTAAGGGAGTACTAGCTCATAAACCAACCAGTGAAACATCTATCTCTCTTTTCTAGAGAGGCTCCAACCATAATACGTTGAGGGAGCACTAACTCCTAACTAGGATTCACGTGTAAAAATTGGAGGGTCCCACTCCTTGCTGTATCATATTCATGGGGGAGAACTACTCCATAGGTGTGAACCCACACCCTATTATAATAGGGGAGCACCAATATGAGAAACATGAGCCCAAACCCTAACACAGTATGGGAGCATCATTCTGGAGAATGTGAGCCCGCACCCATGGTAGGGGAGCCCCATCGCGAGAGATGTGGTCCCGCACCAATGGTAGGGGAGAACCACTTTGTGAAATGTGAGCGAGAAACATAACACAATCAGGGAGAACCACTTCAAGGATAGGGGACCTGCTCGCTATCATGGAAGGGGAGTACCGAATCTATAATCCAATGAGATTGGAGAACCCATGCCCTATCATGGCAGGGGAGCAGTCCAACTGCACGAATACCATTAGAAAACTTTTACCCTAATACATCAGTGGAGTAAAATCCACCATAATAAACTACATAAAGGTAATGTACCCACACCAAGTTTGGGGGAGTCGTGCGAGCCATAACGGAGGGCACCATCGCGTTCTACATGGAAAACCATAGAGAATATTCTATTTACTCTCCTGAAATTTCCAACCAGTGAAAGGGAACTCTTCACCATAGAAATCCAAAAAAGTTAATGTAGGGCCCATGCCTCAATCCCAAAACACATCAAATAGGACAGATCATTAAGATCTTCCTGAAAAAACACAAGGTATAGGCTATTCATCCGTCTAAAATTGACAGCTAGGGAATAAGTCACATTTCATCACTAACACCACAAAACCGATATCATTGGGACCCCATCCCAAATTTGAATCAAGCACCCACAATTTATCTAGAAACATACACCCTTCTATCATGGTAACAATGCCACTGATGGCGCATCAATCAAACAATTAGTTTAGATGTTTTGGCATGTGGATGTTGAATAATAAAAAATATTATTATTATTCCAATTTTTATGGAACTAGAACTTATCCCGAATCCTAAAATTCCATAACCATTCTCAAAGGGTATGTCTTGATACAAGGGACCTATCATATAAGAATGTCTACAAATCAGATGATAGGATTTCATGTTATAGGGGTCTAAAGAAACCCTAGACCAAACTGGTAGGACTAGCTACAGTCGTCGGACTACTTCCACCACCAACTCGATCGTCGCCAAAGTACTGTCAGACTGCCACGTTGGACCATACTTCACCAAAAAACACATGTGGACCTCTAGGGACACCCCAATGTTCAAAATTCAAATCCAAAACTATATTTCGAATCCTTGGATCCTGATATACCCTACTACAGGCTCAAATCAGAGCTTCAAATATGATTTCAATCAAAAAAGAGGGGTGCGAGTTTAATACTCATACTGACTACCTTGTGGAGAAACAAAAAATATTTCGGTGAAGAACAACACTTGGGATGTGTTGGTTCTTGATTTGGTGCTGATCGGCATTGAAAACATCCCCTGGTAGCACCTCCTTGCTTGGTTCGTCCGCCGGCGAAGGATAGAGGATGCAGTTGCATGCGTGAGGGAGTGGGAGGAAGTGGGAGAGTGGTGTGTTTTCTTTTTTTAATTAAAATCTCTCACTTAACAACCCAACTTCTGTATTTTATCCAAAATTCCCAATGTGGAAAACATTATGTCAATATGAAGGTAATCACGACGTTGTGGACACAACTACAACCTCAAAATTTTGATCTAGGATTCCATTCAAAATTGATTTGATCTAGCGTCCAAAATAAATTCATTTAAATTATTTACAGAAATTCCCTAGATGACATTTTCTACAGCAGGCCCGAACCTACAAAACTTATACCTTGCCTAGGGTAAACGACACACATTGGATGAAACCATGACCTTAGATTTCTGATCTGAGGTACCTTTTGAGAGATTATTGGATTTCACCACATGAATAGTATAAAAATATATAATATTATTCTAAAATAATTTTCATGAAAAATGGGATGGAATCACACACCATCTCATCACCTAGCTCTGGAATTATCTGTAGAAATGTTACAAGTTTGGATAGGGCCAAAACCATTTTTCTAAATCTATTTTATTTGACTTAAAAATATCAACTCATACTTCTTATTTGGAAAGGTAAATACCACCAAATACATGGTTATTTCTTTTCTAAAGATATGGACTTCATGTTTAATGATAAATATGGTATTAATATAAAGAAGGGTGACATTGGGTAAAACTTTAAGTTATTAATTGTTTTCTTATGGATTAATTATGATTCATTACTGAGTTGATATTAGAAAATAATAATATGACAAATAATGGATAATGGTTTAATAAATAAGAATAATGAAGGATATGTTGATCAATGTTATTATGATATATTTTTATATTTAGGAAACATTCTATATTATATTTAAAACTCATTATTTCGAATTGAATGTTACATGAAATCAATGCATTTGAAATGTGTTATAGAAAAAGGGTAAATTTTTTAGATACATTCATTATAAGAAATATGATAAAGGGATGGATAATCCTTTGAGGGTAAATGTTCTTGATTCTATGTAAATAATAGTCAATTAAGATTATTTGAATTTTTAGGAAAATGGTCTATATATAAATCCATAGAGGTTAAAAAGTTATTTTATGATTAATGATATTTTTTATGATGTTCATAATATTTTTGGGAATTCTATAAGAATTATATTAATATAGTATTATAAAAATGAAAACCCAAAGGTTAGGTGATAACCTATCACATACAGAAAGGTCGTGGGGTTTGAACCCACGACTAAAGGGTGACAAGGGTACATCACTTACCATTGGAATATGTGATGTAATACTTAGAATAAAATTAAAATACAGATTATGTGGATCTGTTTCATCTTATAGATTAATGTGGTATTTAAAAGTGATTTTTTGATTAGGTGATTAATGTTATTTCAGAAAAATTTCTCTATTTCGGGAATTGTATATGATTAAGGTAATTCAAACATTATGTAATTTTATTTTAGAATTAAATGTTGAAATGTATTTTACAGTTATATATATTTTTATGGTGGATTCATGGTGATTCATTTCATTTAATAAATGATTATCATATCTTGGAGATTATATGACTATATCATATACATTTTTGATGTGATCATTTAAGAGTGATTTTTGTGATTTGGAGAAATTTTTTTGAAGAATATGTTTTCAAATCATTCTAATATATTGCTTTAAATATTAGTTTGGAATATATTTAAATTTTTTAAGGATAGTTATTTATAGAATTATTTAGATTAAAATTTTTATATTATTTCTCAATTTTGTAGATAATGTATCATTTCATCATATAAAGTTTTACACATTTTTTGAATTTTTTACCATGTTATAACTATTTTGGTTTTGGGTTTGTCACGAACCATCGTGGGTAAACCTCGAACAGAACACCCAAACCAATCGGTGGCATGGACCAAGGGGAATTACCGATCCCCACAAGCAGGAAACTAGTGACGGGAATCAATAGAGTACTCAATGGACTGATTTCGACCAAATATAATCAAGAACTAAGAAGCAGAAACAAATGGACAACCTACATTTATATAAAATTATACTGAACATTATTTATATAAGAAACCAAAAGTACAACTGCACAATAAAACCAACCCACCAATCCTGGAAACCAAACTAAAACCATTTGAACCTATTGGTCACTCTCCAACACAATGAATACTTGTCATCCAAAGTGATTAAAATAAAGTTGAAACCTACACAAGGGGTAAATACAAAAGAAAACTATATGCGTGATTACTAAAACACGTTTGGTTGGCCCTATATTCTATTCCAAATGAACATCCTTTAAAATAAAAGATACATGAATTTCATGTTTGAACTAAAATATCTATAAGTATTTTTTTTCAAACAAGGTTCCATGCTATATTCATTATATTAAAATTCTTGCATGTTTTCATAACCAAGAAATGCTAGTAACCAATTTCAAAGAGATGCAACTTCAAAATGAAAATAGTTTTCAAGAGGGATACTTTAAATAATGCAATCGTTTAAATAAAAAAACAATATGATGAATTTACCAACTAAACACAGTGTATATCGACAGTGAGAACACAATTGCCAATGATCACAAGTCACGGGAACACCCCTAGGAATAGTTCGTTGTGGGCCCCATGCCACTCATATCTCTGTTTAAAGGTAACCATAAACAATATCCATTATAATTCACACAAGACACTAGTAGAAGAATCATACATTACCTAGTGTTATCGAATCTCATAATCATCATAGTTTAGTTATGTTGTC
The DNA here is from genome assembly GCA_963277665.1 of Viscum album. Classification (NCBI taxonomy): domain Eukaryota; kingdom Viridiplantae; phylum Streptophyta; class Magnoliopsida; order Santalales; family Viscaceae; genus Viscum; species Viscum album. The sequence continues at coordinate 271,191,523 of OY728135.1, forward strand.
ATCGTCAAACATGCTACATGAAAGAGGGACAAAACCCCTCTAGATCACTAGCATACTAGTACACCTCCTCCCACCAAGATACCCAGGTTTCCATTTTTGTGCTCAAACATGTTTCACATCTATAAAATACCATTTGATCAGGATGATTCCATTTTAAAATCATAAACACTTCAAACAGCCCACACACATGTCTAACATTTCATTCACGGATCAATAAACCACCAAAAGTTTCATAAAACAATTTCAAGAAGTATAATGAGGCCATGCACATAAAATCCATTCAAAACGATCAATTAAGACCAAACCCACACAAATAAAATATAAAAATATATTGTGTAGCCCCAACAAAATTTAATAAATCAATTTCATAGACCATAAAATGGCCCCAAATGATACAACATGGAATTCACATGGAAACCATTTTGACAAGAAAAATGTCAAATAGGACATTAAGCATTTCTCAAAAATAATAATTTCCAAAGGTAAAAATTTCACTTTTAATAAATAGGTGTATACACACTATTTACTGTAGAAAACTAATTTCATAAATACCTTAAATCATTCAAGTTACACATCCAATTCAAGTCCATTTTTATAAGGATTACAAACGGTTTATTTTTCGGCAACTCGTGCTAAAACATGTTCACCACCAAAAACCAATTTGTTTATAAAACCATAACTAATTAGGAAAGTGATAAAAGGAACCAAAAAAACCATTTTTCATGCTACCAATGTATTTATAAAACCAAAAAAATCAGTTAAAATATCATTGTCCACATAAAAGCCAACTGGGAAATTTACCGAACACATGGGATGCACTTTTAAACGAACAACTTATATTAATTACAATAAAAGGGATAAAATAACATTTTAATGAAATAAAATTTATTCCAGATATTGAACCATGTTGAAAATAGAATTAACCAGGTGTGCAGGCTAATGTAACTTTTATGTAAGCAACCAGAGTACACGTTTATAATAAGATAAGACTACTTTTCACAAAACAAGGTTCAAACAACCGTTAATCACACTAAAAAAATTGTCCAATGGAATAAAAAAAATACTAAAAATATATATCATGTGATATTAGAAATAAAATGATGACACATAATTGATAATTTCATGTGAAAGTGATATCCTACCTCAAAACCCTTGCGGAATGAAACCACACCGCCGATATCACCCGTCACGGTTCCGAACACACTAGATCAATGAAGACCGACCTTTAATGAACCAAAACCCCATAAAAATCAGGGGATAAAATGAACCTAGGTATTGAATAAATAGGGGAGAATAGGAAACAAAACTTAAGAGGAATGAGAAAGAAGAGGGAGAAGAAATGAGAAGGAATCTCAGTTTGGAAACTATATAACTCCTTATCTTCCCTTATAAATATAGACATTTAGGAAAGGGAATGGATTGGAACTTATTTTAGAGGATACATAGATCTTGAAGAATCAAGGATATATGATTTTGTGGGAAAAGATAAAAAATTAATGATTTATGAATGAATTAAATTACCTTACCAAATCTAGACGATTTGAGAAGCCATGAGAATTTTCACCTGAATCCACAACTAAGACGAGATCCAAAGAGGAAAAATGGAACATGGGGTTGTGCCTAGGATTCATGGGCTTGAGTTACAGGTTGAATCACTATAAAATATTAAATAAATAATAAGATATAAATGAATAAAATAATTTTTTAAAAATTCTAAATGGGATCACCTGTTGGCCCAATACCTGAATAAATAACCCAAATCTGCCATGATTAGGAATTCCGAAGGGGGTCCAAAAGGATATGGTGGTTAGAATAGGTTAGGGAAGGCTATATAGGAAGTTGAGTTTTTTAAAAAATGATAAATAATTAAGGATTTATAAATGTAATAAGATATATTTTAAAATCATGAAATAGGCTCACAGTTGGCCAAAATCTTGAAGTAACCACCCTTTTCTCCAAAAACACCCAAAAAAGCTGTGGTGAACCCATGGTAGGATGATTAGAAATAGATGGTAGTTAAAACTCAAAAGAAATATCACCCAAAATAATAGAAGAGGATTTGGATTTCCAATGCACCGAATCAAAACCAATACATGAAAAAAACAGGGGTGACAATTCTCACTTCCATTAAATATTTCCACCCTCAGAAAGACTCAACACATTCTAGATGACACATCAAAACCTAATAATTCCTTATCATTATCGTTCATCCTATGAATCCAATGAAACCTCATCCAAAATTAACAAAACATAATACTCTTACCTCAACCAAAACACAAACTCCCAACCACTTCTTGAGAATCAATCGAAAGATCGAGTCACTACATCCACAGCCTAACCAAGAACCCAATTTTTGGGCCATCTCCCAATGAACCTAACTATCACCAAAACCAAAGAGAATTCAAAAAAACCAAAGATTCCAGGGGATCCCAGAATGGAATCGCCACCATTAAGAAAAAACTATAAGTCGACAAATTCTTAGGAGGAAACTCTACATGACCCGTGGTGGTTCTCCCCACCATTAAGAACTCACGTTCAATATGAAAACTAGAAATCAAAATGAACTCAGAATGGGTATATCCCATATAGTCCCACAAAATCCCTCCCATAGAAACCTACTAACTCATGTTAATCGGACCCCAACACCAACATTTAAACCACCATCCCCAAAACAGAGGGGGAAAGAACTCGGTGAACACTCTATGCATGGATCAAAACCCCCACCATATTCGGCGGGGAGAGATGGAGAACCTATCATTTGGCCACTAAAACCATAAAATAAATAAAGTAATTGCCTATCTATAATGGTAGAGGCACGAGCCTAGGCATACTACCCATAGTAAAAGGACTCCTAACTACGTGCCAACTTCACTCCAATAATTATTGATAGATCTTTGATGGATTAAGCATCTCATGGATTGCAGTTAGGCTTTGATAATCCCTAACTTGAACTCTTCACCTTAGTTCCACACAGTGACACATAACACTATCATACCAAAACAACAGATTAAGGGACAGTATGGAACTCTCTTCCTCAAACAACACACTTTTACCCAAACAAGAACTTTGAGATACACAACACTATTTTCTCTCACTTTGATTGAGGATCAGAATGGACAAGGTACATGGATAAAACCATCAACCACACCATAAACAACTACCCCAACATAGAGGGATTCCATAATGGAAAGGCACTATAAATTGATCTCGGAAAGCTCTATATCCCAAAAAAAACAGGCTGAGGTATCATTTAAAGAGGTTGATTTATCAATTGTAAATAATACATTGGTTGATCACCTATAAATCCTACCAAACTATAATCATCCATGGCCACATCACAACATCCAAAACATCTATAGAAACTCATTGAACATTTCTCCAAAACTGAGCCACCAACGAGATCCCAAATCATGACACAACAAGAGTATGACTTCCATATCACAAGTAAGAATACCGAATAAACAAAACTTCTAATATATAAGAAAAACCATCCACCTAACAATATATTTATAACAAAAACCACAATTTTTCATCTTAAAAATATTTAAAATACAAACCAACTTGGTGGATGTTTTCATTCACCAATGGTGTTTCGACAAGTCTCATTCATATACGTGTTTCTGTGCCACCCCAGGCACCCATCCACCATGACATACAGTCTATTCATCTATATATCCATAAAACAATGCATGTGAGAACCCATGAAAACACCAAAGGCTATTATGAAACAATCATCACTCCAAAAAACATGTACCTTCCAAACACACATTAACCACTAAATGAAAAACCATTTTTAGATTTCACAAAACAAGCAAAACTTCATCAAAACCCATTTGATTAAAAACCCAATCCATTAAACTTAATAGATCATCCAAAAAGAAACATTCTAATTTAAATAGCCCTTTCAAATTTTCAAAAATTTAGGAAGGTGTGTTTTCATAATCCGACAACCACAATTGCCAAAACCACTTTCCAGAAAAACACCAACTGCTCAAAACCAAATATCCAAAACCAACTTATCAAATTCAAACACTTTTGAACTGCCGAAAACACCCCATTTAAAACAAATTTCATAATCAATTTAATCTAATCCAATATTTCCTATCATTTCATTTCAAGAAACTATATGTTTAGATTAAGTAAGTTCAATCACGTAAACTCATTTCCTCTTTATCCCCAAGATTTGATTCACAAAACCCAAAATTCCAAAATATTTCTCATATTATATTTTGGAAACCCAATTTCTACTTTTCAATGACAAACCATTACATTAAAACCCATTTTCACAATTCTCACACAAGGATTTTCAAAACAAAATTCCTAATTCAAGAAAATTCCAAGAGACCAACAAAAGGGAACTATTGTTGATGGGTGACTTGACCTTATGGTTGATAGCTATATGTCAAACACACCACCAAAAAAAGAGCCTTATTAGTACCATTACCTGAATCCACATGGATTTATAGTCCTTAGATGCTCATGCGGACCATTAGTACAACTCTTCATGTCGTATCCCAACACCAAACAATCAATAAGAACCAAAGACACTAATAAAACCAGACATCCCATGGAAAAATGAGGGTCATTGTAAAGACCCGGAATTTCCATATATTTTTTTTAAATATATGGGAATTCTACAAGTTCGTGAAATCAAACGACGCATGATTCCAAGGCCCAGAGTGCCCGGAATGATCCATCGATGTTTTGTAAATCTAAAGTTAACATGTGTAAGTAGTTTTCCTAAATAAGTGGAGTAACTCATAAACAGTTACTCAGATCAGAAATATGAGGGCATTGTTGTGCTCAGTATGGAGAGTTTACCCTAAGCGTGACTGAAGATTAGTCGGTGCGGGCCTCCTGTGAGAAAACCCAAAATTGGCATAACTATAAATAAAATAATTCAATAAATTATTTTATTTTTGAAATTATTATAACTCACATACGATAGCTCAGATTAAAAATATGATACCATCGCGGAACTCGTGAGGGCATGCTTTATTTAAGCAGATACTAACATTGGCCGGTGCGGGCCACCAGTGAAAGTTAGTTTTTGAATGTAAATAAAATAATTAAGTGACAGTTATTTTATTTTAAAATCTATAACATTGAAACGGTGACTCGGATTGGAAATCTGAGAGTACCGTTTGCTTCGTTGGGACGTCCTTCACTTGGGAAGAGCCTAAACTCGACCGGCGTGGGTCGAGGGTGGCTGTAAATAATTTTCTGAACTTTTTTTTCGGTTACGTTCAGTAAACATGCGAGCAGGTTTTTCAAACTTTTGAACCAGTTCTTGGAATTGAAATATGAGGGCACTGTTGAACTCACTGCGCCAATATTCGCTTAAGGATACTTTCACCTCGACGGCAAATGGTTGAGGGTGAAAGTTAGTTTTCGGGTTTTCCATGAATGAATTAAATAAAAATAAAGTTTTGTTTCTTTATTTTTATTTTTTTGTTAAACCTAGATATGGAAGTTGGAAGTGGGGTCTACCAGAACTAAACCACCATGTGGAAGTTTAAAGTGGGTTCAACCAGACCTTAACCTCCCATGAAATGTTATAGTGGTGTGGACCACCCGAACCATAACCTCCCATGAGAGGTTATGGTGGTGGGGACCACCCAGGTCTAAACCCCTCTTTAATTGAGAGAAACTCTCAACACCCCTCATTAATGTCGAGGAGTCTCTGGACTTCCTCCACATTAATTATTCCTACAAACCGTTATGTTTTTGCCCCAACGTAAATTAGTTGTCTTCACCCCATTTTTAAATTAAGTAACAACATCGTTGGAATTTAAGAAGGTTCTTAATAAATGAACCGTCATAAATTCCAATGATCGTTACCTAACTCCCCCCTCTCCTATATATATTGAGATTGGAAGGAGGATTTGGGATGGCTTCACCAAGTGACGAAGCACTGGTAAAGTGATGTGATGCCCAAAACTTGGGGGATTACGCTCTCCAATGAAGAACATGTTCTTCCACGAAGAATGCTCCAGTGATAAAGAACGTTGAATCCCTTTAAACTTCTTCCTCATGAATTCCTCGGACGTAGGACGTGTTCGTCTACAACGAATTGATGTCCACATTCTCGTTCCAACGTAAACCAACATCGAACAAGTAGGGATTTTATTTAAGTATGATATTATTCCCTTGATTTCTTTCCTTCTAAAACAAAGAACGCAGACCAACATATTAACAAGTTGATCTACAGATGTTTTTCTTTGCGGGTTGGGAATATATTTACAACAAGGGAATATGGTAATTGATGATTTTAAGATTTCTTCCATGCTCATTCTTTTTTTATGTTTTTGATGAAATGAGTGCCACCACCCTAAACGTGGATGGTGCGGGACAAAAAAAATGGCCTACCCCCCACTAATCTTCCTTGTGGTGTTCCTCGAAATAGAGATGAAGGCGACGTAGTTGACGAAGTCAACAACCATACTACCTACATCCTCCTTATCCAGCATGTCCCATGTGACGCTCCGGCACCGCGGCCGAATCAGCTCCACCACCATGGGCCAAACCATGTTTCTTGCTAGCTTTCGAGCCGCCGACCACGCCACCCTCCCGGCCGAGCCGGCCTCTATGCACCCCTCATGGCCCCCCGGCTGAGCCGGCCTCCATCAGCCCCTCATGGCGCCCCGACAGATCCGGCCTTCGTGCGTCCCTCTCAGTGCCCCGTCTCATCCGGCCTCCGCGCGCCCTCGCGTTGCCCCGGCCGAGCCGGCCTCCGCGCGCCCTTCGCGGTGCCCCGGACGAACCAGCCCGTTCCCTCTAGGCTATGTCGGGCCCTCGTGGCACCCTTCAGTAAAATCGCCCTTCCGCCGACCCGCGGACAGTCCGCGCCCTCGCGACTGGTCCACGCCCTCGTTGCCCTCCGTGACCCCTTGCGGCCACCTGGGCTGGGCCCTACAGGCCGGGCCAAACCTAAGAGGCTGTCCTACCCAATAGTTCAGTTTGACCTAGACTGGTTTAGCTCATACCGGGTCAGGCCAGGTCAGTCCAACCGGGTCAGACCGGACTCGGGCCCACTATGACCCTTTACATTCTTTGGGCCATATCTTTGGCACTAGACGTCCGTTTGACGAACCATCAGCGACGCTGGTAATCTTGGAGTATGCAGGTCCCTTTGAGTATACCCAACTAGAGGTTGCAGTATAATTAAAATATGGTCAGGTTGGATCATGCACGAATCCAACCTGGCCCTTAGGCCTAAATGAATATTTACTCATAGACCAAGCATCCGATTAATGCATCGTCATCTACGTTGAGACCCCTATGACATGTCAGAACATTTAGATACTTCTTCTTGGGACTTTTTGAAAGTTGGAGCATTTACCAATAGCTTGTTGAGCAGATATTCTGGAGACGAGTGAGAATTTGTGTGGGAATCGAGTAGCTGGCTAAGACTTGACAACTGCTGACCGATTGACTCGGTGTGACTTGACTAGACCAGTGGGGAGCGACTGGTTGTGTCGGAAGACCCATGGTGGAGGAGCTTGGGGTTGTGGAGGCAGACCCGCGGTACTCAACAGGATAAGTACCTATGTATGATTTGAGGGGGAGTGCCTAGTTGTGGCGGAAGACCCACAGTAGGGAGCACCACTGTGTGATGCAGCATACCCACAGTACTTGAGAGGAGAGGTACCTCAGTAGTTCAAGGTTAGTGGGATGCATGATTGGTGTCATGGCAGGCCCACTGTTCCCGACAGAGGAGGATTTCTCAATCAGTTGTGGTTTCTCTAATGCGAATAAAAATATCGGTTGAGATGATTTAATACTTTTTACATTCCCTCATGATTGACAGGGATCACTTAATAACTTCGGTAAATGTATGGGAATATACCTAAGTAAGGTTATCTGTTGATTTCATACTGTGTGGTTTACCCTTGTTGGATTTTGTGGGACCTTGAGGGTCTCGGGATCCCTACTGAGTATCGTTATACTCACCCATGCAAGGTTTATGCCTTAACCACGTTGCATTGGTTGTAGACATCGAACAACACTGAACGAGGTTGAGAGTACCAGGACTGGACGATACCCGGAGGTGGACCTTACAATGAGTCAGTACATGGAGAAGACTGGAGGATGTGGAGTGCTGAGGAGGCTATCTATAACTACCCATTATGTAGGAATCCCTGAGGATGACCCATAATCTATTTTTACTTTCATCAATTGTACTTATACTTCCAATTTCTTGTACTTTATAGTTGGGCTTGTATTTCCAGTCCCTTTTACTTTTCATCACTCTTTTGTTATACAGTTTACTTAGTGTTTTGTATCCAGTTTTGTGTTCTGTTTTCGGTGTTTAATGGTTATAAAGAAAATTAATTCCTAGTTTTAGGGAGTTATGCCTTTGGTGCTAGTCTCCATCCCCTGGCATATGGAAGGTGGGCTTGGGGTAGTCACGACATGGGCCCTGGGAGACGGGTCGTGTCAAATTGGTATCAGAGGAGTTGGTTCTACCACATCACATAGGACTCTAATCTTTCTTTTCTAGGAAATTTTTTTTAAGGGTAGTGAGTGTGGTTCTTAGTTCAGGGAGTCCAGTGTTGGTGTAGTGACTGACGTATCTATACACTGAGATCCTTACTTATAATTTCTGACTCAGTGCACAAAAACACAAATTTCATGTGTGTTTTCAAAAACTTTCTTTAAGTCAGCTCAATTAGGTCATCTCACCAGGTATAAACTCTTAACCATAGAGCACCTGTTTCTTTTCAGGATGCCTCCATGTAGACATCCCTATAGAGTTCTGAGATTTGTACGCATAGATATTCCACTGAGCGATGAGGCCTCAGTGTAGGACCCTTTTCTAGTAGAGGCACCAGTGGTACTACTCCCTGTTGGGCCATCGATTCCACTAGCCCCAGCAGCAGATGGTTCATACCGACTGAGCACGTTTCATGAGTTTCAGTAACATAGGACTCTACAGTTTCGAGGTGAGACAGATTCCCACGCAGCTGAGGGCTGGCTGGAGGTGATTGCTATATTTTCTCGTCTAGTTGAGAAACCAGTAGAGATGATGTTGATCTTAGCTATTAGTCTTTTTCAATGAGTGACAATGAGGATGGTCCGCTTAGTGATGAGGCCTCAGTACATGGACCATTACCCGAGATAGTACCTTCAGGAAGTGTGTCAGCTATATCACTACCTGTTGGTTAGCAGTTACAACCGGTGGTACTGGTAAAGGACACATATAGGATTAGTGCCTTACGCAGGATTCAGCATCAGATACCCCTCAGGTTATGAGGTGAGCCGACTCAGAGGTGGCAGTGGACTGGCTTGAGGAGGTGGCTGAGAGTACTCTAGAGCTTATATAGCTTCAGGAAGATGACATTTCAGTAGCGGAGTATGTATCGAGGCATACCGATCAATCATGGTACTTGATGAATATGATATAATTAGTGCTTCAGAGCTCGGAACTTTGAGTGAGGTGTCTTTAAGGACATCTAAGATAGAACTATTCCTCTATGCACTTTTAATTGTGTTAGGGTGCTAGAGAGAACCTTTGTGGTTGAATATTTCATGGCTGAGCGGATGCAGCCAGTGAATGTTAGTAGTGGGAAAGATAGAAACTTGCACCAATCTTAGAGACTTGGGGCGTGTAAAAATGTTTCAGGAAGAAGAAGTGTTAGGAACTGATGAATCTGTAGGGCTATAGATGTGTAAATAGAGATATGGGAGCAACAAGAGGTGGTGTACATTTCAACATGTTACAACCACCCTCTGTTGTGGTCCCCTCCAGGCTCATCAAGCTGGAGAATAGGGGGAAGTGAGTTTCTGCATGCGGTCAAGGAGTGCGACCCTAGGGATCTAAGAATGATTCGTGGTACGGTCTATGTCTACTACTAGCTTTCGTATCAATTGACCTAGGTAACAATAATTCCTTCCTCCCAATAATCTTGTCCAAGACCTAGAGTTTCCAGTTAAACCTTTAAATTGACCCTCACATATGGAGACACCTTTGGGAGGAGACTCGATAATCACACTTACGCTGACGGTATGATATGAATCTTTAGGTGATAGTTTCGGTTGGAACCACTTGGTGGTAGTGTCGAGGCCTTACAACGTTAGTTTGGGTTTGAACATGACATCAACAGTTCACATTCAGATTGGATTTATTAGGAAAACATTTTGTGGTTTATCTATAGTTTTGTGAAGAGGCTTTCCTTAGTCTGTGAAAAAGGAAACCCATGTAGCAGAGGATAAACTCTTACATAGGAGGGTGCGGCTGATCACTCGTGAGTCATCCAACCTCACCATCGTGGAAGCAGAAGTTTTGATTATTCAGTTCCCAACAGGAGTGGATAGAGTTCCTATAGGATTTTGACTTAAAGATATACTATACCCATGGGAAGGGGAACATGGTTGCATACGCACTCTATAGGAGGTCTGGCCTACAGCTGCTGAGTGAGGCGGCAGAGCAGCTAGCCGCTTGTAGATATCCTTTGTGGATCGAGATGGAACATCTTTTCTTTAGTCTCTTATAGTCACTCCCCCACTTCTTCAGTGAGTCAAGGAGGCGTACCATGGGGACGCTGACTAAGAGACTCGATGAGCTCAGATATCCAAAGGACAGGCACCTGATAGATTTTGTGATGGTGGGGAAAACGTCATCCACTTCAGAGGACGTATCATGGTACCAGTGTCACTTCAGGAGGAGGTGTTGAGGGATTTCCACACTTCCCCTCTATCAGTACATCTAGGAGTGGCGAAGATGTAATAGGATCTCTGATGACAGCATGGGTGGCTAGGAATGAAGAAATTAGTTGCAGAGTTTGTTTCTCGGTGCCTCACTTTTCTGCAAGTGAAGGCGGAGCATCAGGTATCAGTAGGCTTAGTTTATCCATTAGAGGTCCTAGAGTGGAAGTGGGATAGGATATCAATGGACTTCAAGATAGGACTTCCACGTACATTTAGGGGACATGACTCATTTTTGGTGATCGTAAACCAACTCACCAAGTCATCCCACTTATTACTAATTAGAGAGTAGTGTTAAGTAGAGAGCTTGGGACACCTCTATGTGAAAGATAATGTGCGGTTACATGGAGTACCCTCGACGATTGTCTCTTATCGTGATGCAGATTTTACTTCTCGGCTATGGATGAGGTTACTGGAGGCTTTTGGGACATAGTTTCGTTTGAGCACGGCCTTCCATCCTCAGACGGATGGTCAGACTAAGAGGACCATTCAGACACTCGAGGAGATGTTGTGGGATTATGTCCTCAACTTCAGTTGTAGCTCGGACGATCATATACCTTTGTTGGAGTTTTATACAACAACATCTATCACTCCACCATTGGGATGGAACCTTTTGAGGCATTATACGGGCGACCATGTAGATCACCTTTGTACTAGACTGGCCGAGGGGAGTCAGCACTAGTGGGACCAGAGAGGGTACAGGCTACCACAGAGAAGCGCAGATCATCCAAGAGCTGATGAAGACTGTACAAAGCAGGAAGAAGTCATATGCTGATAGGAGATAGAGACCTCTAGATTTCGAGGATGGAGGCCACATCTTTTTATGGGTCTCACCTCGACGAGGTTTGCGGAGATTTTTCCAAGGAGACAAGTTATCTCTGATGTTCATCGGACCTTTTCAGGTCCACAGTAGAGTTGGTGAGGTTGAATACCACTTAGCACTTCCACCTCAGTTGCACTGGGTACATGATGTCTTCCACGTATCCCAGCTGAGGAGATACGTGCATGACCCTTCTCATGTTATCGACCATGGAGAGTAGGACATCGTGATGGGGTGACTTTTACAGAGGTTCTATTAGAGATTGAGGATCGATAGGAGAGGGTCCTTCATAGACGGTTGATACCTCTGGTGCACATTTGTTGTCAGCACAGGAACCTCCAGGAGAGCACATGGGAGTGGGAGGCTCAGATGAATGTACAGTACCCCCACTCATTTCCTTAGCTTCAGTTGTGGATTACGGGGATGTATAAGCCTAATTAGGCGAGAATGTATAGTCCAGTAATTTCCATGTAATTGTTTTTAAATATATGGGAATTTTATGAGTCCATGAAATCAGACGGCGCGTGATTCTGAGGCCCAGAGTGCCCTGAATGATCCATCGAAGTTTTGATAAGCTTAAGTTAACATGTGTAAGCAGTTTTCCTGAAAAAGATGAATAAATCATAAACAGTTACTCGGATCAGAAATATGAGGGCACTGCTTCACTCATGATGGCAGGTCTAACCTTGGCTTGACTTAAGATTAGTCGATGCGGGCCTCCTATGAGAAAACCCAAAATTGGCATAATCGTAAATAAAATAATTAAATAAATTATTTTATTTTTCAAACTCTTATAACTCACAAATTGTAGCTCAGATGAAAAATCTGAGACCACCGCTGAACTCATGAGGGCATGATTCATTTAAGAAAATACTAACTTTGGCTAGCGTGGGCCACCAGTGAATGTTAGTATTTGGCCACAAATAAAATAATTAATTGAAAATTATTTTATTGTAAAATCCATAACTTTTAAATGGTTACTCGGATTGGAAATTTGAGAGTACCGTTGGGTTTGTTGGGGTGTCTTTAATTTGGGAAGATCCTAACATCAACCGTTGTGGGTCGAGGGTGACTCTAAATAATTTTCCGAACTTTTTTTCGGGTACGTTCTGTAAACATGCGAGAAGGTTTTTCTAACTTCTGAACCGGTGCTCGGAATTGAAATTTGAGAGCACTGTTGAACTCACAGTGCTGGTATTCACTTAACAAGACTTTCACCTCGATGGCAGATGGTTGAGGGTGAAATATTGTTTTTGGATTTTTCGTGAATGAATAAAATGAAAATAATGTTGTGTGGCTTTATTTTTTTTTTTTTTGTTAAACCTCCATGTGTAAGTTGAAAGTGGGGTCTACCAGAACTAAACCTAAATGTGGAAGTTGGAAGTGGGGACCACCAGACCTTATCGTGCCATGAGAGGTTATGGTGGTGGGGACCACCCGAACCATAAACTCCTTTGATAAGTTATGGTGGTGGGGACCACCAAGATCTAAACTCCCATTTAATTTAGAGAAACTCTCAACCACCCTCATTAATGTGGAGGAGTCCCTTGACTTCCTCCACATTAATTCTGCCAACGCACCATTTTTTGGGTTCCAACGTAAATTAGTTGGCTTGAACCCCTTTTTAAATTAAGTAATAATGTCATTGGAATTTAGGAAGGTTCCTAATAAATGAACCATCATAAATTCCAATGATCATTACCTAACTCCCCCTCTCCTATATATATGATTCTTGGGAGGTAGATTTGGGATGGCTTCACTAAGCGACGAAGCACTGGTACAGTGACGCGACGCCCAACACTTGGAGGATTATGCTTTCTAAGAATAAAATGTTCTTCCACAAAGAATGCTCCACCGACGAAGAACGCCGACTCCGTTCAACCTTCTTCCTTGGGACTTGCTCCAACGTAGGATGTGTTCGTCTACAACGAATTGACGTCTGCCCTCTCATGCCAACATCAACAGACATCGAACAGGTAGGGATTTTATTTAAGTATGATATTATTCCCTTGATTTATTTGCTTCTAAAACAAAGAACGCGAACCAACTTATTATAATGTTGATCTGCGGATGTTTTTCTTTGTGGGTTGGGAGTATATTGTTCAAAAGGGATTATGGGAATTGATGTTTTTAAGATATCTTCCATTCTCATTATTTGTTAATGTTCTTGATGAACTGATTACTACAACCCTAAATGCGTAGAGTGAAGGCCAAAAAAACATGGCCTGACCCCCCACTGATCTTCCTTGTGGTGTTCCTCGGAACGGTGACGAAGGCGGCAAAGGTGATGAAGGCAATGACCGCGCTACCTGTGGCCTCTGTAGCTTGCACCACACCCACGACGCTCTGGCGCCCCGGCCGAATCAGCTTCGCCGCCTCGGGCCAAACAGTACCGCCCGCTGGCTTCTAAGTCACCGACCGCGCCCCTCTGGCCGTGCCACCCTCCTAGCCTTTGTTGACCCCTCACGATGCCCCGATAGAGCCGGCCTCTGGACGCCCCTCGCGGCGCCCCGACCGAGCCAGCCTCTAATGGCCCCTCGGGGCGCCCCGACCGAGCTGGCCACCGCGTGCCCCTCACGGCACCCCGGCTGAGCCGGCCAAGCGCACCCCACGCGGCCACCCAACCGAACCTGCCCCCGTCGGCCACTCGCGGCCCCCCAGCCGAGCCGGCCTCCACGTGCCCCTTGTGGTGCCTCGATGGAGCCGGACTCCGTGTGCCATCATGGTGCCCCGACTGAGCCGGCCTCCGCATGCCCCTCGCGGTGCCCTGGCCGAACCAGCCCGCACCCTCGATGTGCCCTGAATAAACCGGTATGCACCCTCGCAGCGCCCTCGGTGCCAAGTCGCGCCCTCCCGGCACCCTTCGGGCCAAACTGCCCTTGCGCCGGTCTGCAGTCGGTCCACACCCTCGCTACCAGTATGCTCCCTTGCGGCCCTCCACGACCCCTTACGGTCAGTTGTGTTGGGCCATGTGGTCCAGGCCGAGCCTAATGGGATGGCCCAACCTATGGGCCAGGACAGACCCAACGGGTCTGGCCAGGTTGACCCAGACCAGGTCGGCCCAGACTGGGTCGACCCGGGTCGGTCCGACCAGGTTGGACCAGACCTTGGCCCACTACAACTGTTTACTTTCTTTTGGCCATATCTTTAGCACCAGATGTTCGTTTAACGAAATGTTAGCGGCGCTGGTAATCTTTAGCATGATGGTCCCTTTGATTATACCCCACTAGAGTTTGGGGTATAGTTGAGATACGTTCAGGTTGGATCGTGCATGCATCCCATCGGACCCCCATAACTAAATGGCTAATAACTCACAGATCGGGCATCCAATTGACACGTCATCAGTTGAATTGAGACACTTATGACGTGTCAGACCTTTAGGACACATCTTCATGGGACTTCGTAGAAGTTGGAGCATCGACTAGTAGCTTGTGGAGCAGATCTTCTAGAGACGATTAAGAATTTTTGCAGGAACCTAGTAGTTGGATGAGACATAACGATTGCTGACCAGTTGAGTCGGAGTGACTCGACTTACCCAGTGGGGAGCACTTGGTTTTGGTGGAAGACCCACGTCAGAGGAGCACCCAGTGGGGGCGGCAGAACCACGGTACTCGACAGGAGGATTACCTTTGCAGGATATGAGGGGGAGCGCCTGGTTGTGGTGGTAGACCCACAGTGGGGAGTGACTCTGTGTGATGCAGAAGACCCACAGTACATGATAGGAGAAGTACCTCAGCAGTCTAAGGTTAGTGGGAAATGTGCTTGGTGTCACAGAAGTCCCACTTTACTCGACAAAGGAGGAGTTCTCCAACATCTTTGGTTTCGTTAATGTGAATAAAAATCTAGGTTGAGCTGAGTCAGTACTTTTCTTTTTTCCACATGATTGAGATGGATCACCTGATAACTTAGGTATATGTATGGGCATATACCTAAGTAAGGTTATCTGGTTACTTCATACTTTGTGGTTTATCCTTGTTGGATTTTGTGAGACATTGAGGGTCTTGGGGTCCCTAATGAGTATATTTATACTAACCCCTGCATGGGCTATGCCCGCACCTTATTGTGTTGGTTGCAGAAAATGGACATCGCTGAATGAGGTTGAGAGTACCAGGACTGGACGGTACCCAGAGGTGGACCTTAAGACGAGTTGGTACGCATAGGAGACTGATGGATGTGCATTGCTGAGGAGGCTATCTGTACAAACCCATCGGGTAGGAATCACGGAGGACGACCCAATACATGTTTTTCCTTTCTTCAGTTGTACTCGTACTTTCATTTCCTTATACATTACAGTTGGGCTTTTATTCCCAAACCCTTTTTCTTTTCAGCACTCTTTTGTTATACAGTTTACTTAGTGTTTTGATTCCAGTTGTTTTCTTGGTTGTGTGCGTTTATAGGTTATAAAGGCAATGCCTTCCTAGTTTTAGGTAATTACGCATCTTCTGCCAGTCACCAGCCCCTGGCCTATGGAAGGCAGGCTTGGGGTAGTCACAGCACGGGCCCCGGGGGACGGGTCATGACAGTTGGAATGATCTTGAGTTTACGATGCTCTTCCCAAACCTACTTTTCACGTCTCGAAAATCCTACTCAATATACCTTGACATCTCAAAATAAAAAAGGGAGATCTAAAAAGAAAGGTCCACTAGGCGATAACCTCCATATGGTAATATTTTGTCACGAACCAGCATGGTTAGACCCCAAACCGGGCAACCAAACTATTCTGTGTCATGGCCTTGAAGGCATTCTCGATCACCAGGGGCTGAAAAATTGTGTCAGTAATCAACATAGTATTCAAGGGAATGATTTTTCCCATATATAATCAAAACCTAAGAAGCTGAAAGAAACAGAAATCCCAACATAAAATTATATAAAATTTATCTGATCATTAATTATATAAGAAACCGAAAGAGAAACTAAACAATACAACTAATAGAGTAATCATAGAGACCAAATGAAAAATATGTGACAATGCTGTTCACTCTCCAATACAATGAATACTGATTTCCCAATGTGACTGAACTCATGCTGAAACATGCACAAGGGATAAAAACAGAAAAAAAAACTCTTGGCTTGAGTATTAATACTCAGTAAGTTATCCGGATATTCTATTCTCAATGCACGTCCTTTAAAATTAAAAAACTTCAATTTCATGTTTGAACTAAAATATAAAAAATAATATTTTCCAAACATGGCTCCATGCTATAATCATTATAAATTAAAATGCTTTCAGTTTTTCATAAACAGGAAATGCTAGTAACCAATTTCAAAGAGATGTGACTTCAAAATGAAAATAGTTTTCCAGAGGTAATATTTAAAGAATATAAAATTTAAAAAAACACATGTCGATGGTGATTAAAAAATATCCAATGACCGCGAGTCACAGGAACACCCCTAGGCACTTGTTCATTGTGGGCCCTATGTACCTCATATCTTAGTGTAAAAATAACCATAACAAATATCAGTTCTAATGAACACAATCCACTATTAGGATAATCACATATAACCTAGTGTTCTCCAACATCATCATTATCATAGTTTAGTTAGTGTTGTAATCCTAAAACTTTCTATGTGAAATAGGTACAAAACCACTCCATATCACTAGCATACTTGTACACGTCCTCCCACCTAGATACTCGGGTTTTCCCTTTTTGTGGTCAAACAAGACACAAGTATATAAAATAACATTTTCTCATGAATATTCCATTAACAAATTATACACACATCAAAAAAATCACACACATGTCTCACATTTCCATCACAGATCAATAAACCACCTAAATTTCCATAAAACAATTTCAAGAAGTATAAAGAGGCCATGCACATGAAATCCATTCAGAAATTATATTTTACGGAAAAAACCCAACAATTCCATATCAAGCTAGATTTGGAATCCCCAAAACCATTTAATATATCAATTTCATGGACAATAAAATATCCCCCAACTGATAAAACATGAAATACACATGGAAATCATTTTTACAAGAAAAATGCCAAACGAGCCTTTATGAATTTATAAAATCTATCATTTTCCAATGGTAAAAATTTTACTTTCAATAGAGAGGTGTGTACACTCCATTTACATAAGAAAAAACCTTCTAGAAATCCCTTATGAAATTCAAGTTACACATCCAATGAACAACCATTTTTATAAGGATGTCATATGGGAACTTCTATAAATTAAGGCAATAGCCACGGTTCGAAACCGTTGCTATAAGCTTTAAAACCGTGGTAATATGTTATATCCATGGTCCCATGGACCATGGCTAGTACTGGCACGGACATAGGGAAATACCTAGAGCCATAGTTTCAAACTATGGATGAAGCCCTATAGCTACAGTTCAAACCATGGATAAAGGCCTATAGCCATGGTTCAACTGTGGCTGATCATTATGCTAGAAAGGGACTATAGCCATGGTTTAAAACCATGGTTATATTCTTGCAGAAACGGTTTAAAATCGTTGATATATGTCCTCCAATTTCATAAAAACACCCCTACCCCCCCACTCCCCATACAGTCCCTCCCTTCCCCCATGGACAGACCCCCCCCAGATTCCTAGACACCTATGGACACTCCAACCCTTTTGACACCCCTCGGAAAGCCCCTAGACACCCCCACTAAACACCTCCTGAACACCCCCCCCCTGTGGACACCCCCTGTCACCCTAGACACCCCTTGACACCCCACTAGACACGCCCCCTGGACAACAACTGGACACTGCTTCCCCTAGACACCCCCATGGACACCCCGGGACACGTAGACCCCCCAAGAAACCCCCTACTAGACACACTCCCTTGACACCCCTCCCCACTAGACACCTCTGGACACCCCACCACCCTTTAACACCCCCAGACACCCCCTCCCCCTAGACATCCCCCCCGACACCCTCGGGATACCCCCACTGGACCCCCTGGACACCCCTAGACACCTAGACACCCCACTAGACACACCCCTCGGACAACACCTGGACACCCCTCCCCCTAGACACCCCCTGGACACCCCTGGATGCCCTCAAGACACCCCCTACTGGACAAACCCCCTTGGACACCCCTCCCCCCTAGACCCTCCCCCCAGACACCCCCCCCCCCCCACTGAACACACCACCTGGACACCACCCTGTACACTCCCTCCCCTAGACACCCCCGTAGACAGCCCCCCTATAACACCCCGATATTTTATGAGATATATTCTTTTTAATTTCATTCATATCATCTATTTTATGCTACACCAAGATTATCTTGTTTTATACGTAACACCGTATTAGCTTGCAGTATACACAACATTATTCTTCGATCGTGTTACACACAATTTCAAGTTCATTTGATAGTAGTTATTCTACGCAACATTGAGTGTATATATTTAAATATATTCAACGTATAGATGAAATATGGTCGGATTATGTTATATAAAACCACAATGGAGTCTTTCACTACATGAAACCCTAACATGGCTTGCATTACACGCAATCGCGACCTTCCTCGGTAGCGTGTGTTGTACTCAATACCGGGTTTCACTAAACAACGATATATGGTTATAATATTATTATGAACTAGTAGTTATGAATAGTAGTAACTCCATTTTGAACTATTATGACATTATAATTCATCTTACTCATTTTATAGATCATGGTATGAGAACAAAATAAATATTTTGTGTAAAATAAGTATTTTTCAAAAAATTCAGTGTTGCCACCTTTTGATGGCGCACCCACTTTAAATCTGGTTTTTGACATGTTTATAAGTTAAATTTTACAAAATAAAATTCTTCTTTGGAATCAGGATATAAAAATTTAATTTGGATAAATTTTTCATATTATTCGGATAACTGTCATATTTTAAGGAATAGTAAAATCTTGTTATATTTTATTTAAAAACGACTTTTTTCATTGAAATTATTTATATTGTTAGATTATAGTTTTAATTGGTTCTAAAGTTTAATTATAATATTTTTTAACATTTAATACAATGTTGGTCATTGGAATTAATCTCACATTGAAATTGGACATAAACAAGTGTCGATCTTTTGATAGTTATTGTTTCTTAAAAACACGCTATTTGTTTTGATAACGGGAATTAATTTTAAAATTAATTAATGACACTTCAATGTTTTGAATTTGTAAAAATAGACATCATTTTTGAATTTGGAATATCAAATATATATTCGGCTGAATTTTTGGTATTTTTATGAAAAACTTCAATTCTTGATGAATAGTGAAACCACTTAGTGGTAGTTAAAAAAAGTAACTCTTTCATTTAAATGAAATTTTACCACTTCTGTAAATTGAATTTCAAAAATCTGACATACATGGATGTTATCAAGAAGTAAAATTTCGTTCAATAAAACGAAAATAATTTTTGGTGAATAGTAACTTTTGACTTTTATTTACCGCGGTTAAAGGTAAATAGGCTAATTCAAGGTTAAAAGAATATTATAATAATTCAAAACTACCTTAAAACTTGTCCTAACCTTATTGGATGGCTATTGGAGGACCATGGTCATCCTTGGGTCGATTTTGGGGCCATATTGAGCCACATGGTAGTGATAATGACAATTTGGATTAATTAATTTAATGTAAAGACATAATTGACATTAATAAAACTATTTAATAATTAATTTTATATGGTGTTATATAAATTATATTTTCGACTATAAATATTCATTGGAAAGATAGAAAATATTTCCTACATGATGGTATTTTTTTATAATTTTTAGACATCAAATAAATAAAATTATTTATGACACAATAATGATGCAGTATTTACCTCATTAATAAATGATTTATAGAAATAAGATTATAATGATTAAAATATTATACATAACATGTCCAATTATGATTGGATAATTTTATTTCTTCCATGAGTCATCTTATCTTCATCTTTAATGATTTTTGGACCTTTTGAAACCGAATATATGTTTATAATAAAATAATATTTTCACACTTTCCAAAGGTGCCCCTCTCCTCCCTTATAAAAGAGAACCTCCTCCCTCTCCTATTTACACAACATTGAGCCTTCATGTTCGGCCAACCCCTGCCCACTTATCTTCTCAACCTCCCTAGTTATATCATAGAGGTTCTGGTCTTCTCAAAATACCAACTTTAGTGCCCTAAGAGGAGGTTAAGAAGAGGCGCGTGAAAGAAGAGGTGATCTCTTCCACCGATTATTTCAAGTTTTTTTCTTCTTAAAATTCTTCTTCTTTAGTTGTTTCATTATAAAGTAATAACATCCGTATCACAAATATACCTATATGTTATTATAAATATGAAACAACCCCATTTCACCTTCTATCCATCCTACAGAAAACAAAATCACCGCGCGTGCGTACGTACAAAATACCGTATCCACACCGTGGTGTAATTAGTTTTTCCACCACCACCTTACTTGGATGGGTATAATGGTGTAAAGAAGAACTAAATATGGTTATTATAACATCATAAATATTCTGAGATATTAAATAATTCACTAAAATTCTATTCAATAATTATTGGAATGATATCATCGCTCGTGCGTACGTACGGACTACCGTCTCCACGAACGCGATGAGATTCATTTTCCATGATTAACCATTGAAGTATGGTTATAAAGTATATATATAATAAATTATCATGAAAGATATTAAATAATAATTATACTGTATTTATGTACATATATTTTTCACTTACTTAATTCCATTCAATTCAATAACGAAACGAAAATAGCGTTCATGTGTACGTACGGCCGACCGTCTGCATGAATGGAATATTTCATTCCATTTATCGATCTATAATATATATTTATATACTTAATATATATTATATACAAATTATGTTTTAAATCCTAAAATTTAGTAATTCTGGATTTGAGTAATAATATCAAGAATAACAAATTCAAACATGTACGATAAATGAGACGATTTTACCCAAAATGCTGCTTTAACATGGAATTTTTACCAAAGAATGGGT
This sequence comes from Viscum album, assembly GCA_963277665.1. Lineage (NCBI taxonomy): Eukaryota > Viridiplantae > Streptophyta > Magnoliopsida > Santalales > Viscaceae > Viscum > Viscum album. Next base: position 271,212,988 of record OY728135.1, read on the forward strand.
AATATAAAGTCATAATTGATCCATATATTATATCATAACAATGAATATGATTCTATAATGAGTCAATAATATAATTTAAATCATTATACAGGAAGTTCGGATACGTACGAAGCATATCAGATCTAAGGTAAGGGATAATTTTCCAATCTCATTTTTATCTGAGATTGCTTATACCTAAGTACTTACTGGGGTTATATTTTTCATCCATGTCCATAAAAATGTTTTTCATAAAGTGTTTAATATTCTTACATGTATGTTTCAAGTCATCTTTAACCCTCTTTGACTTTTAATTTGTGTTATGTAATGAATCTTTCTTTTTTTTACCATACATGGTACTTTTTACTTTTCCGTTAAAAGTAGGAGGAGAATGTTTTTTAATTATACAGCATGAACGGGTTTTTACAGTTTTATAATGCCTTATTTTCATGAATCTTACTCTACAATATTTCATGGTTATTTTCAATAAAATCCATTTATTTTAAAATTTTGTGGCATTTTGTGAAAAGAAAATGATTTTTAAGGAGAAAGGATATTTTACTGAAGAATTCATTTCAAGTATTTTATCAAAACCATTTTCTCTCTAAGATGATATTATTTCATATGTGTATGTTTCAAGTATAATGTCTCTGTGATTTATATGGTTTCACTTTTCTTATGATGAAATTATATCCATTTGTTTTATATGGATTATGTGATGATGGGGTGATGTTTAAGAAACCCATTTTATTCTTTGGGTTATGATGAATGTTTTAAGATTGTTTTGTGGCACAATTAAGAATGATTTCATTATGATATGGGAAGGACCTATATCTCCCACCAATGCATTGGGTAAAGATTTATATCTCATGATATATACATGGATGGAACAGTAAATTAATCTGGTTCAGTGATACAAGACTGGAACGAGGAGTGAACTCAATTCAGAAAGGGACTTTATCCACTGAGATGGACTTGGCGGAAATTCCTTGGCTGATATGGAAATAATATCATGTGCTTAATGGTTTTCCACAATTAAATGTTTTATTCCCATGCTATTTTATCATGATTTATGTTCCATTATGATCTATGCCTTACTTACTGCCATGTTTTATGTCACTGCTCAAGATTTTGATGTTTAAATATTATGTTAATGTTTTATTTTCTCCATGCTTACCCTTACTGAAAATTTGAGATCACCCGTTATTTTTCTTCTCTTCCCTATGATATAAAGAAAGGTTTTAGGTATGAAAAAAATGGAATATCATTATAGGAGATGTTGAAGATCTTTCACCACGATTAGAAGATTATGTTCCAAGTGTCCAAAGACACTAAACTATTACGGTCCTTTTGTGTTGGTTCTTGTTATGTATTAAGTATTTCGAAAAAGTAATGTAATGTCTATGTACGTCAATATTTGGGTCTCTATAGTTGGTATCAGAAGAAAGGTTTAGACAATCATTGGAAACTAGGATGCGAAAACTTTAGTGAGATCCCTAGAGATATTTCTATGGTATGTCTAGGGATGTCCACAAGGTTTAGTATAAGTATAGGTTATAGTCCTAGAATTATGGAAAAGATCATAGAATTAAACCTATGATGTTAGATATTGAAGGTACTCCCCCTTTATTATGTTGTTTTCCTAGTATGATTTTTGCCTCTCACAGTATTCTTTTTTGGTTTTAGAAAATGGCTGGAAATTGGAAGATTCACGATAATGGAGGATATGATGGACAATGGAATGATATTCTTCATGAGAATCCAAATGAAATTGGATCTATAAGTCCACATATCATTATTATTCATAATTTAAAATCTCATAATATGATCAATAATCTCAACTTTGGTATGTTTCCTGACTCAGCTAATAAGAGAAATATGGAGTTTCATGATGATCATAGAGGAAAGAACGTTCAATTTCCCCTATGTAAATAATGTGGGAAGAGGCATCAAGGAGAATGTTTCAAATGAAATGGAAGATGATTTTGGTGTGGAAAATAAGGACACAAATCCAGTAATTGCAATGGAAAAGGTTTAGTTAACACCATGGACAATGATAATGGTATTCCTAAGACATCAACAATGGTTAAATGTTTTAAATGTGGAATGTATTGGTATTATGCAAACCAATGCCCTAAGGGAAAGTCTCATGAAGAGAATCATCATGGTTGTATGGGTAGTATTTTTACTGATGATGATGGAGAGACTACATATGATATGTGAGATGAAATAATTGTTCACACTCGGTCAATGGTTTAAGAAAGTAGTCGATTGATTTATGTTTATCAAGAGTTATGTTGTATAGGTAATGGTACTACGGAATAAAGAAACATCCAATTATTGTTACACTATTGTTTTTCCTAAAGTATTTGAAAGTATATGTTGAATTGTACTGGTAACCATGAAAGGTTATTCAGATATTTTTGGAAAGAAGATGATATGCGTATAATGAATGGATAAGTAGAAAATAATATTTTGGATATTTTTAATGAGCTCATGACTGATATAAGGACAAAGTGATGTCATGGTTTGAGTATATAGAAATTTTGGGATTTTTGTTTGTTGAAAGAGTTAAATTTTGACCGCATTCATGTTATTCACTAAGTTTCAATGGGTATTAATTTTTTTCAAGAGAATACATGATTAAGGTATCCAAATGTTTGGAATGTGACCAACAATATATATCTTATGATATATGGGGGATAAATTATGGTATTCACATGCTTGGGAGATGGCCTTTCTAGTAATCATTTTCTTTATACTATGAGATTGTACATATGTATTTTGAATAAGTCTATAGATTGGAATGGATTATGTTGGACATCAGATAGTATTGTTTAATGCTAGTACTTTTTTGATGTTATATCTATAAGGTTATAATAGTGTAGTTTTAGAAAATGGACAACCTGTAGGATGGGCGACAACTCGTCACGTCGGACAAGGCTGTGGGAATCGAACCCACAACCGAAGTGAGATAGGCCTTTATCGCCTACCACTGGCCTAAAGGAAGTCCCTGGTTAGTATAAATTGGTTTTAATTTATTAAATTGTATGATATATGAAGTATAAGTACAATTTAAGAACCATATACGACTAATCTCACTATAGATGGACTTATGTATTTTTATTAACTTTTGCTAACTTTTTGTTTGAGATAGATGGAATGACCTATCATTTTGTCGCATGATCTCATAACACTTCACGAATGAAAAATTAAAATTCATTTATTTAATAGATGAAGTGGAAATTGTTCAAGGAATGACCAATGGTGAGATTGTACCAAAATCAAAAAGTGTTTCTTCTAATTCCAATTTTTTCAACTTTAGGTAAATGATCTTGAAAACCAAAAATGTTGTCCTATTGTCCTCATATCTGATGAATCAGATGGTACCTTAGATCATCAAAAATTTTTGGATTTGTGATTGTTGGATTTTTGATAGCCATGTTCTCTACCACTCTCCATCAGAACATAATGGTTAGATTTCTCTTCCATGTCCATAATTTCACCTGTGTTCTCTTATGTTGGAACCCAAGTGATGAGTTACATTGGGTATCTGTTTTGTTTCTAATGTTCATTTTTAAAATTATGTTTTATCGTTCCTTTTTATGATGTGGGTTTCTATGAAATAACTCCAAAGTAATAAACCATTTATAACCCTGAAGAATTTCTATGTCAAAATTCATTTTAAGGGGGGTAGAATGTAACACCACAAGATTTTATGAGATATATTCTGTAGAGACCCAAATCTTGACGTACATAGAAATTACATTAATTTTGTGGAAAACATAATACATGAAAAAAAAAGATTCCCAAATATCGTATTAGTTTAGTGTCTTTGGAAACTCGGAACGTAATATTCTAATCATGGTGAAGGATCTTCAACATCTCCCGTAAAGATCTTCCCTGTTTTGGTTTTCTTACCAAAAACCTTTCTTTATATCCTAGGGAAAATAAAACATAAAAAGGGTGAGCTCAAATACTCCGTAAGGGTAAACATAGAGAACATAAAACAATCCATAAACATTTCAATGCAAAAACATGAACATTAAATCTAAACATCAAAATCTTGATCAAAGACATAAATCTTTGAAGTACATAAGGAATATATCATAAAAGAACATAAATCATGATAAAATAGCATGGGAATAAAACATGTGATTGTGGAAAACCATTAAGCACATGATATGATTTCCATATAAGCCAAGTCATTACTTCCAAGACCATCTTAGGGGGCAAAGTCCCTTTCTAAATCGAGTTCACTCCTCGTTTCAGTCCTCTAACACTGAACCAGATTAACTTACCGCTCCGGCCATGTCTATCTCATGAGATATAAATCTTTACCCAATGCATTGGAGGGAGATACAGGTACCACCCATATCATAATGAAGTCATTCTTACTTGTGCAACAAAATAAACCTAAAACATTCATCATAACCCAAAGGATAAAATGGGTGTCATAAACATCATGTCATCATCACATAATCCATATAAAACAAATGGATATCATTTCACCATAAGAAAAATTACACTATGTAAATAATAGAGACATTACACTTGAAACATAAACATGATAAATAATTTCATCTTAGGTGGAAAATATTTTTGATAAAACATATGAAATGAATTCTTGAGGAAAATATACTTTCTTCTTCAAAATCATTTTCTTTTCACAAAATGCCATGAAATTTTAAAAGAAAAGGATTTTTTGAAAATAGACATGAAATTTTATAGAGGAAACTCCATTGAAATATGTCATTACTAAACTATAAAAATATATTCATGACGTATAAGTTAAAAATAACATTCTTCTCGTACTTTTTTCGGAAAAGTCAAAACATTCCTCATATGGTAAACAAAAGAAACATTCCTTCCATAACACAAATTAAAAGTCAAAGAGGGGTAAAAATGAAATTAAACATACATGGAAGAATATTAAACACTTTATGAAAAACATTTTATGGCCATGGATGACAAATATAACCCCAGTGAATACTTTCGAATAAACAATCTCAGATAAGAATGAGATTGGAATAATTATCCCTTACCTTAAGTCTGATATGCTTCGTACGTATCCGAACCTCCTATATAATGATTTAAATAATGTCATTGAATTATTACAGAATCATATTCATTGTTATGATGCCATAAAGGGTTCACTTATGACTTTATATTACCCTTTATTTTGTAAATTCCATGTTAAAGCAGCATTTTGGGTAAAATCGTTTTATTTATCGTACATGTTTGGAATGGTTGTTCTTGATATTATTACTTATATCCTGATTTAATTAATTCCAGAATTTAAAACATGATTTATATATAATATATATTCAGAATATACATATATTTATGATAGATCGATAAATGGAATGAAATACACCGTTCGTAGAGACGGTAGGTCGTACGTACGCATGAACGCTATTTTCGTTTCCTTATTGAATTGAAGTGAATTAAGTAGATGAAAAACATATATATATATATACATAAATCAAGTATCATTATTATGTCATATATTTCATAATTACTTATTATATATACTTTATAATCCTTCATGAATGGTTAACATGAAAAATGATTCTCATCGCGTCGTGGAGACGGTAGTCCATACGTACGCACGAGCGATGATACCATTCCCATGATTGTGAAATTGTATTGAAGTGTATGTATAATATTTCAGAATCAATATCACATTAAAATAATAATATATAGTTATTTATTTACACCGTTATACCCATCCATGTTAGCTGGTGGTCAAAAACAGATTACACCACGGCGTGGAGACGGTATTCCGTATGTACACACGCGCGGTGATTTTGTTTTTTGTAGGATGAATAGAAGGTGAAATAGGGTTGTTTAATATTTATAATACATTATCAGTATATAATTAATACTGATGTTATTACTTTATAATGATACTACTAAAGAAGAATAAGTTGAAGAAGAACGAAACTTGAGAGAATCAGAAGAAGATATTACCTCTTCTTCGACGCACCTCCTTTAAGCTTCCTCTTAAGGAAGAAGAGTTGGTCTTTTGAGAAGACCAGAACCTCCAGAATGTTTCTAGGGAAGTGGAGAAGAAAAATTGGTAGGGGTTGGCCAAGCTTCAAGACTCAAAAGGGTGTGAGGTGAAGAGGTAATGGGTGACCTTTTTATAAGGGAGGAGAGGGGCACCTTTGGAAAAACTTAAAATATTATTTTATAATAAAGTTATATTCGGTTTCTAATAGCTCTAAACTGATTTATTTCGAAGATCAGGTGGGGATGGGTCGAAATACTCTCAACCAATATATTTTAGACAGGTTTGGGTCATTATATTAACCTTATCTTTTAGTTTTAACTCTTAGTTAATTAGATTGACATTTACCATGTCACATTGTATTTTTATATTATATAGTTAATAAACATAACATATACATCCAAGAGACCCACAAGTGGTCCATTCATGATAAAACTATCATGATATATGTATCTTAGGTGAACCTTATATTTTTAGGAATATAATAACAATTAATATTATAATATTTGTTTTAAAAACTATTTTATATCAATTTAGACACTATTTGGTAATTGATTTTTTTGAAAATCGTAACAGCATGATTAGTTCGAAAAAATTTACTTAAATCAATAATAAAATGTCATATTAACCTATAAAATTAGTGTAAATAATAAAATGTCTCAAATTACCTTTATTTGGGTATTTATAACATCAATTAATATTTCATTAATAAGATAATTACTGCATCATTATTGTGTCATAAATAAATTAAATTAGATAATGTCTAAAAAATATAAATAAAATACCATTATGTAGGAAATATTTTTAACTTTCTAATGAATATTTATAGTCAAATTTATCTTATGTATAACCTGATATTAAAAATGATTTAGTTATTAAACTTTGATTTTAACTATTTTAACCCTTCTTTAAATAAATTAATAAATGTCCTAATCAAATCCATGTGGACCTGAATGGTCATATTTTATTTATAAGGTTGTTTTTGGTCGAATTAAACATATCCAATAGAATTAGGACATGTGTTAGGGCAATAATAATATCATTGTTACCCTTAATTACCATATTTACTTTTAACTGTGGTAAATAAAAGTAAAAAGTTACTATTCACCAAAAATTATTTTCATCTCATTGAACCACATTTTAGTCCTTGATATTAACCCTGTATCTCGGATTTTGAAAATTATACTCACAGAAGTGGTAAAATTAATTTCTATGTGAATTTCCAAATTCTCCTAGGAGGTGGGTAAAAGACGGTGAAAAGTTCAATAAAATTTTTATATATCTAAAATTATTATATAATGACTCTAATGAATTACATTGAACTTATATATGTATTATGTATCAATTTTGACCAAAAATTAATTTAAATAAAAAAAATAATTATTTAAATAAAAAGTCGGTTTTTAAATAGTAACCCAGTGTTTTCACTATTCATCAAAAATTGAATGTTTTCTAAAAAATACCAAAAATTCACCCTAGGCTAATTTCGATATTCCGAATCCAAAAATGAAGTCCATTTTGAAAGATAAAATTTATAAAACTCTAAAAAGTGGGTATTACAATTCATAATGGCTAGTTTATATAATAATATTATAATAATATCCTGTTTAGTGAAACTCGGTATTGTGTACTTGACATGCTATCGAAGAAGGTCTTGATTGTGTGTAATGCAAGGCAAGTCAGGGTTGCATGTAGTGAAAGCTCTGTTTAGTGTTGCGTATAACATAATCAAAACTTTTGTTCATTTATACATTAACGAAAATCTATAATTAATGTTGTGTAGAATAATTTCCACAAAACGAACTTGAAATTGTGTATAACACGAGCCAAGAATAGTGTTGCGTATACTGCAATCTAATACTGTGTTGTGTATAGCACAAGCTAATTTTTGTGTAGCGTAAAACACAAGACATCAATGAAATTAAAAATAATAATTCCCATAAAATATTTGGTTGTTACATTCTACCCCCCTTAAAATGAATTGCGCCCTAGAAATTCGTCGGGGCTATAAATGGTTTACTACTTGAAAGATTCTTTCATAGAAACACACATCGTAAAAAGTAATGATAAAACTTCATTTTAAAAAGGGAAGTTAGAATCATAACAATCACCCAATGTAACTCAGCACTGGGTTTCCACATAGGACAACATAGGTGAAAATATGGATATGGAAGAGAAATCTAACCATCATGTTCTGATGGAGAGTGGTAGAGAACACGGCTATGAAAAAACCATTAATCAGAAAGACATAAATTTGTGATGATTTAAGGTACCATCTAATTCATCGGATATAAGTGCACTAGGAAAACATTTTTGGTTTTCAAGATCATTTTCCTAAAGTTGAAAATTTTGAAATAGAAGAAATCTTACTTAATTGCGGTATAATCTCACCGTTTTTCATGCCTTGAACAATTTCCACTTCATCCCTTAAAGAAATGAAGTTGAATTTGTCATTCATTAAGTGTTAGCAGATTATGTGATAGAATTATGGGTCATTCCAGATGTCTCAAACAAAAGGTTAGCAAAAGTTATCAAATGTACTTAAGTCCATATATGGTGAGGTTAATCGTATATGATTTTAAAAATGGACTTATACTTCATCTATCATACTACTTAATAAAACTAGTTTCTACTAACCAGGGACTTCATGTAGGTGAGGGGTAGGAAATAAAGTCCTATCGCACTTTGGTTGTAGGTTTGATTCCCACAGCCTTGTCTGAGTCGCTCATTCTGCAGGTTGTCCCTTTTCATAAACTACACTATTATAACATTCTATCAATAATATCGAAAAAATTTCTAGCCTTAAACAACACTAACTTATGTTCAACATTATCCATTCCAATATTTTGCCTTATCCAAAATACTTCTTTCAAATCTCATAGTATAAATAGAACGATTTCAAAAAAAAAGTCATATAACAAGAACATGAATACCATCATTTATCCCTCATATATCAAAAGATATATCTTGTTGATCGCATTCCAAACATGTGAATACCTTAATCTTGTATTCTCTTCAAAAATGAATACCCATTAAATCTTAGTGAAAACAAGAATGATGTCAAAAGTTAACTCTTTCCACATACTAAAATCCCAAAATTTCTATATACTCAATCCATGATATCACATTGTCCTTATATCAGCCATGAGCTCATCAATACTATAAAATGTCTCATTATCTCCTTATCCCTCCATTATGCACATATCATCTACTTTCCAAAAATATAGGAATTAACCTTTCATGGTTTTCAGTACCATTCAACATATACATTGAAATACTTTAGGAAAAACAATAGTGTAACAATCCTTAGATGTGTCTTTATTCCATAGTACCATTACCTATACAACATAACTCTTGATAAACATAAATCATTCCACTACCTTCTTAAACCATTGACCAAGCTTCAACACTTCTTTTATATCATATATCATTTTAAGTCCCCTCATCATCATCCACATAAATACTACCCATATGACCATGCTGACTCTCTTCATGAGATGTTCCCTTAGGGAATTGGTTTGCATAATGCTCATACATTCCACATTTAAAACATCTAATCATTGTTGATGTTGTAGAAAAACCATTATCCTTATCCATGGTGTTAACTGAACCGTTTCCTTTTCACTTACTAGATTTGTGTCCTTATTTTCTTCACCGAAATAATATTCCAATTCCTTTGAAACATTCTCCTTGATGCCTCTTCCCACATGATTTACATGATAGAAATTGAACTTTCCTTCCTCTATGATCATCATGAAATTCCATCTTTCTCTTATTAGATGAGTCGGGAAACATACCAAAGTTGAGATTATTGATCATATTATGAGATTTCTGATTAGGCATAATAACAATATGTGGACCTCTAGATCCAATTTTATTCGGTTGCTCGTGAAGAATATCATTCCATTGTCTGTCATATCCTCCATTATCATGAATCTTCCCATTCCAAGCCATTTTATAAAACCCAAAAAGAATAGTGTGGGAGGCCAAAATCATAATCAAGGGGGATTACCTTCAATATCTAACATCTTAGGTTAAATTCTAAGATTGTTACCATAATTATAGGATGATAAACTATACTTATACTTAACCTTAGGGACATCCCTAGACATACCTTAGAAATATCTCAAGGGATCTCACTAAAGTTCTCGCATCCTAGTTTCCAAAGGATGAATAAACCTTCCCTATGATACCAACTATAACGGTCTGGAATTACTTCCAGTAGACTATAATTGATACCTATCAGGGCACTCCATGGGCAGCTACACCCCCTGGGTGGGACACACCCTTATCCCCAGTGGCAGCCATTTCCTCACGAAGCCCTTGGGCGGAGAGCCATGCTTCGTCCAATGCTCACATGTGAGAGTTCCCAAGGGTCGGATTCATTCCTAACCCCATTGCCTCTGATACCAACTGTAGAGACCCAAATCTTGACGTACATGGACATTACATTAATTTTGCAGAAAACTTAATACATGACAAAAACAGACGCCCAAATACCTTATTAGTTTAGTGTCTTTGGAAATTCGGAACGTAATCTTCTAGTCATGGTGAAAGATCATCAAAATCTCCCATAAAGATCTTCCCATTTTTTGTTTTCTTACTTAAAACCTTTCTTTATTCCTGGGGAAAATAAAACATAAAAAGGGTGAGCTCAAATGCTCATTTAAGGTAAACATAGAGAACATAAAACAATCCATAAACATTTGAATGCAAAAACATTAACATAAAATCTAATCATCAAAATCTTGAGTAAAGAAATAAATCTTGGAAGTACATATGTCATATATCATAAAGGAACATAAATCATGACAAAATAACATGGGAATAAAACATGTGATTGTGGAAAACCATTAAGAACATCATATGATTTCCATAGTATCCAAGGCATTACTGCCAAGACCATCTTAGTGGACAAAGTCCCTTTCTGAATTGAGTTCATTCCCCGTTTCAGTCCTGTAACACTGAACCGGATTAACTTACAACTTCAGCCCTTTCTATATCATGGGATATATATATTTACCCAATGTATTGGAGGGACATATAGGTCCCACCCATCTCATAATTAAATCATTCTTACTTGTGCAACAAAATAAACTTAAAACAATCATCATAACCCAAAGAATAAAATGGGTGTCATAAACATCATCCAATCATCACATAATCCATATAAAACAAATGGATATCATTTAACCATAAGATAAATTACACCATATAAAAATAGATACATTATACTTGAAACATAAACATGATAAATAATGTCATCTTAGGTGGAAAATATTTTTGATAAAACACATGAAATGAATTCTTGAGGAAAATATCCTTTCTTCTTCAAAATCATTGTCTTTTCACAAAATTTCATGCAATTTTAAAAGAAAAAGATTTTGTTGAAAATATTCATGAAATTTAGAAGAGGAAAATCCATTGAAATAAGTCGTTATGAAACCATAAAAATCTATTCATGATGTATAATTTAAAAATAACATTCTTCTCGTACTTTTGTCAGGAAAGTCAAAAAGTTCTTCATATGGAAAACAAAGAAAAGATTCCTTCCATAACACAAAGTAAAAGTCAAAGAGGGGTAAACATGACATTAAACATATGTGGAATAATATTAAACACTTTATGAAAAACATTTTTTGTCCATGGATGAAAAATATAACCCCAGTAAATACTAACGAATAAACAATCTCGGATAAGAATGAGATTGGAATAATTATCCCTTACCATAGGTCTGATATGCTTTGTACGTACCTAAACCTCCTGTATAATGATTTAAATAATGTCATTGACTTATTAAAGAATCATATTCATTGTTCTGATGTCATAAATGGTTCACTTATGACTTTATATTACCCGTTCTTTTTTAAATTCCATGTTAAAACAGCGTTTTGGGTAAAATCATTTTATTTATCATACGTGTTTGGACTTGTTGTTCTGGATATTATTACTTATATCCTGATTTACATAATTCCAGAATGTAAAACAAGATTTATATATAATATATATTCATAATATACATATATATACGATATATCGATAAATGGAATGAAATACACCGTTCATGGAGACAGTAGGTCGTACGTACGCATGAACGATGTTTTCCTTTCCTTATTGAATTGAATGGAATTAGGTAGATGAAATATATATATATATATACATAAATCCATTATCATTATTATGTCATATATTTCATGATTACTTATTATATATACTTTATAATTATTCATGAATGGTTAACATGGAGAATGAATCTCATCGCGTCGTGGAGACGGTAGTCCGTACGTACACACAAGCGATGATATCATTCCCATGATCGTGAAATTGTATTTAAGTGTATGTATAATGTTTCATAATAAATATAACATTACAATAATAATATATAGTCATTTATTTATCCCATTATACCCATCCAAGTAAGGTGGTGGCCGAAAACAGATTACACCACGGCGTGGAGACGGTATTCTGTACGTACACACGCGCGATGATTTCTTTTTTCGTAGGATGGATAGAAGGTGAAATAGGGTTGTTTAGTATTTATAGATACATATAAATATATAATTAATACTTATGTTAATACTTTATAATGATAAATATAATTATGAAGAAGTTGAAGAAGAAAGAAACTTGATAGAATCAGAAGAAGAGATTACCTCTTCTTCGACGCACCTCCTTTAAGCTTCCTCTTAAAGAAGTAGAGTTGGTCTTTTGAGAAAAACAAAACCTCCAAAATTTTCCTAGGGAAGTGGAGAAGAGAAATGGGAAGGGTTTGGCCGAGCATCAAGGCTCCAACATTTGTGAGGAGAAGAGGGAAGGGGTGACCTTTTTATAAGGGAGGAGAGGGGCACCATTGGAAAAACATAAAATATTATTTTTTTAATAAAGTCATATTCTGTTTTTAATAGCTCCAAATTGATTTATTTTGAATCTAAGGTGGGGATGGGTACAAATCCTCTCAAAAAATAGATTTTAGACAGGTTTGGGTCATTATATTAACCTTATGTTTTAGTTTTAACTCTTAGTTAATTATATTGACATTTACCATGTCACTTTGTATTTTTATATTATATAGATAATAAAGTTACCATAAACATCCAAGAGACTCCCAAGTGGTCGATTAATAATACACCTATCATGATATAAGTATATTGTCCGAACCTTAGATTTCTAGGAATATAATAACAATTAATAATATAATATTTTTTTAAACTCTATTTTATGTCAATTTAGACACTATTTGGTAATTGATTTTTCTGAAAATCATAACAGCATTATTAGTTCGAACAAAGTTAATTAAATTAATACTAACATGTAATATTAACCTATAAAATAAGTTTAATTCATAAAAAGTCTCAAATTACATTTATTTGTGTATTTATAACATCAATTAATATTTCATTAATAAGATAATTACTACATCATCATTGTGTCATAAATATATTAAATTATTTAAAGTCTAAAATTTATAAATAAAATACCATTATGTAGGATATATTTTTATCTTTCTAAAGAATATTTATAGTCTAATTTATCTTATGTATAACCCTATATTAAAAATTATTTATTTATTAAACATTGATTTTAACTATTTTAACCTTTCTTTAAATAAATTAGTAAATGTCCTAATCTAATCCATGTGGACCTAAATGGTCATATTTTATTCCTAAGTTTGTTTTTGGTCGAATTCCACTTATCCAATTGAATTAGGACATGTGTTAGGGTAATAATAATATAATTTTTACCCTTAATTACCCTATTCACTTGTAATCGTGGTAAATAAAATTAAAAAGTTACTATTCAGCAAAATTTTTTTTCCTCTCATTGAACCACATTTAAGTCCTTGATATTAACCGTGTCTCTCGGATTTTCGAAATTCCACTCACAGAAGTGGTAAAATTATGTTTTATGTGAATTTTCAAATTCTCCAAGGAGGTGTGCAAAAGATGCTGAAAAGTTCAATAAAAGTTTTATATATCTAAAATTATTATATAATGACTCCAATAAATTACATTAAACTTATATAGGTATTATTTATCAATTTTGACCTAAAATAAATTTAAATAAAATAAATAATTATTTAAATAAAAAAGTCGGTTTTTAAATAGTAACCCAGTGTTTTCAATATTCATCAAAAATTGAAAGTTTTCAGAAAAAAATACCAAAAATCCACCCTAGGCTAATTTCGATATTCCAAATCCAAAAATAAAGTCCATTTTGAAAGATAAAATTTATAAAATTCTCAAAAATGGGTATTACTATTCAAAATAGCTAGTTTATATAATAATATTATAATAATATCTCATTTAGTGAAGCTCGGTATTGCATACTACACACGCTATCGATGAAGGCCTTGATTGGGTGTAATGTAAGCCAAGTTAGGGCTGCCTGTAGTGAAAGCTCTGTTTAGTGTTGCGTAGAACAAAATCAAAACTTTTTTCATTTATACATTAAACACAATCTATACATAATATTGTGTAGAATAATTTCCACAAAAAGAACTTGAAATTGTGTATAACACGAGCAAAGAATAGTGTTGCATATACTGCAAGCTAATACGGTGTTGCGTATAGTGCAAGCTAATTTTGGTGTAGCATACAACACAAGACATCAATTAAATTAAAACGTATAATTCACATAAAATATCGGGTTGTTACATATTCTTTTTAATTTCTTTCATATATTCTATTGTACGCTACACCAATATTATATTGCGCTATACGCAATATCGTATTATCTTGCAGTATATGCAACATTATTCTTGGATCGTGTTACACACAATTTCAAGTTCATTTGATAGTAGTAATTCTACGCAACATTGAGTTTATATATATAAATATATTCAATTTATAAATGAGGTATGGTTGGATTCTATTATATAAAACAATAAAGGAGTCGTGCACTACATGCAACCCATACTTGGCTTGCATTACACGCAATCACGACCTTCCTCAATAGCGTGTGTTGTACTCAATACCGGGTTTCACTAAACAATGATATATGGTTATAATATTATTATGAACCAGCCGTTATGAATATTAGTAACTCCATTTTGAATTATTATGACATTATAATTCATCTTACTCATTTTATTGAACATGGTATTATAAAAAAATAAATATTTCGGGTAAAAAAAGTATTTTTAAAAAAATGCAGTTTTGGTGCCTTTTGATGGCACACCCACTTTAAATCTAGTTTTTGACATGTTTATAAGTTCAATTTGACAAAATAAAATTATTCTTTGGAATCAGGATATAAAAATTTACTTTGGATAAATTTTTCATTTTATTCTGACAACTTTCATATATTAATGAATAGTAAAAACATGCTATAATTTAATTAAAAGAAAATTTTTCATCGCAATAATTTATATGGTTAGATTATATTTTTAATTGGTTTTAGAGATTAATTATAATATATTTTTACAATTTAATACAATGTTGGTCCTTGGAATTAATTTCACATTGAAATTGGACATAAACAAGTGTTGATCTTTTGATAGTTATTGTTTCCTAAAAACATGCTATTTGTTTTGATAATGGGAATTAATTTTAAAATTAATTAATGCCACTTCTATGTTTTGAATTTGGAAAAATAGAAATCATTTTTGAATTCAGAATATCAAATATAGCTTAGGCTGATTTTTTTTTTATTCCTGAAAAACATTAATTTTTTATGAATAGTGAAACCACTTAGTGGTATTTAAAAAAACCGACTCTTTCATTTAAATGAAATTTTACCACTTCTGTGAATTGAATTTCAAAAAAACTATATACATGGTTGTTATCAAGAAGTAAAACTTGATTAAATAAGATGAAAATAATTTTTGGTGAATAGTAACTTTTGACTTTTATTTACCGCAGTTAAAGGTAAATATGGTAAATCAAGGCTAAATGAATATTATAATAATTCAAAATTACCTTAATACTTGTCCTCTTCTTTATTGGATGAGTAGTGGCCGACCATGGGCATCCTTGGGTCGATTTTGGGACCCCATTGAGCCACTTGGTAGTGATAATGACAATTTGGATTAATTAATTTAATGTAATGACAAAATTGACATTAACAAAAATCTTTTAGTAATTAATTTTATAAGGGTTTATATAAATTATATTTTCAACTATAAATATTCATTGGAAAGATAAAAATACTTCATAGA
This sequence comes from Viscum album, assembly GCA_963277665.1. NCBI lineage: Eukaryota > Viridiplantae > Streptophyta > Magnoliopsida > Santalales > Viscaceae > Viscum > Viscum album. The sequence goes on from OY728135.1 coordinate 271,229,133, forward strand.
TGATGGTATTTTTTTATAATTTTTAGACATCAAATAAATTAAATTATCTATGACACAATAATATTGTAGTATTTACCTCATTAATAAATGATTTAAAGAAATAAGATTATAATGATTAAAATATTATACAAAACATGTCCAATTCTGATTGTATGATTTTATTTCTACCATGAGTCATCTTATCTTCATCTTTAATGATTTTTGGACCTTTTGAAACAGAATATATGTTTATAATAAAATAATATTTTAACACTTCCCAAAGGTGCCCCTCTCCTCCCTTATAAAAGGGAACCTACTCCCTCTCCTCTTTACACAACATTGAGCCTTCGAGATCGGAAAACCCCTACCCATTTATCTTCTCAACATACTTATTTATATCATAGAGTTTTTAGTCTTCTCAAAAGACCAACTTTAGTGCCCTTAGAGTAGGTTAAGAAGAGACATGTCAAAGAAGAGGTAATCTCTTCCACCGATTATTTCAAGTTTATTTCTTCTTCAACTTCTTCTACATTAGCTGTTTAATTATAAAGTAATAACATTAGTATCAATAATATACTGATATGTTATTATAAATTAGAAACAACCCCATTTCAGCTTCTATCCATCCTACGGAAAACAAAATCACTGCGTGTGTGTACGTACGGAATACCGTCTCTACGCCATGGTGTAATTAGTTTTTCCACCACCACCTTACTTGGATGGGTATAATGGTGTAAATAATAACTATATATGGTTATTATAACATCAAACGGATTATGAGATATTAAATCTTCCACTAAAATTCTATTCAATAATTATAGGAATGATATCATCGCTCGTGCGTACGTACGGACTACCGTCTCCACGAACGCGATGAGATTCATTTTCAATGATTAACCATTAAAGTATGATTATAAATTATTTATATAATAAATAATCATGAAAGATATTACATAATAATTATACTATATTTATGTACATATATGTTTCATTTACTTAATTCTATTCAATTGAAAAATGAAACAAAAACAACGTTCATGCGTACGTACGGCCTACTGTCTCTATGAACGGTGTATTTCATTCCATTTTTCGATCTATAATATATATTTATATACTAAATATATATTATATATAAATGATGTTTCAAATTCTGGAATTAAGTAATTTAGGATATGAGTAATAATATCAAGAACTACAAATCCAAACACGTACGATAAATGAAATGATTTTACCCAAAACACTGCTTTAACATTGAATTTACAAATGAACAGGTAATATAAAGTCATTAGTGAACCATATATGATATCCTAACAATGAATATTATTCTGTATTGAGTCAATGACATAATTTAAATCATTATACAGGAGGTTCATATACGTACGAAGCATATCAGATCTAAGGTATGGGATAATTTCCCAATCTCATTTTTATCCGAGATTGCTTATACGTAAGTATTTACTGCGGTTATATTTTTCATCCATGTCCATAAAAATGTTTTTCATAATGTTTTTAATATTCTTACATGTAGATTTTAAGCCACCTTTACCCCTATTTGACTTTTAATTTGTTTTATGTAATGAATCTTTCTTTTTTTTACCATACATGGTACTTTTTACTTTTCCGTTAAAAGTACGAGGAGAATGTTTTTTTTACTTATATGGCATGACCAGATTTTTAGAGTTTTATAACGCCTTATTTTCATGAAGCTTACTCTACAATATTTCATGTTTATTTTCAATAAAATCCTTTTATTTTAATTTTTTTTGTCATTTTGTGAAAATAAAATGATTTTTAAGGAGAAAGGATATTTTCCTCAAGAATTCATTTCAAGTATTTTATCAAAACCATTTTCCATCTAAGATGACATTATTTCATATATGTATGTTTCAAGTATAATGTCTCTATGATTTACATGGTTTCAATTTTCTTATGATGAAATGATATCCATTTGTTTTATATGGATTATTTAATGATGGGATGATGTTTATGAAACCCTTTTTATTCTTTGGGTTATGATGAATGTTTTAAGTTTGTTTTGCGGCACAAGTAAGAATGATTTAATTATGATATGGGTGGGACCTATATCTCCCACAAATAAATTGGGTAAATATTTATATCTCATGAGATAGACATGGCTGTAAAGGTAATTTAATTTGGTTCAGTGATACAAGACTGGAATGGGGATTAAACTCGATTCAGAAAGGGACTTTTTCCACTAAGATGGTCTTGGCAGCAATGCCTTGGCTACTATGGAAATCATATCATGTACTTAATGGTTTTCCACAATTAAATGTTTTATTCCCATTCTATTTTATCATTATTTATGTTCCATTATGATCTATGCCTTACCTACTGCCATGTTCTGTGTCATTGCTCAAGATTTTGATGTTTAAATATTATGTTCATGTTTTATTTTCTCCATGCTTACCCTTATTGAACATTTAAGCTCACCCTTTATATGTTTTCTCTTCCATAGTATATAAATAAAGGTTTTAGGTTAAAAAAATGGAAGATCTTTATGGGAGATGTTGAAGATCTTTTACTATTATTAGAATATTATGTTCCATGTTTCCAAAGACACTAAACTATTACGGTCCTTTGGTGTTTGTTTTTTGTTATATATTAAGTATTCCAAAAAAGTAATGTAATGACCATGTACATCAAGTTTGGGGTCTCTACACCCCCCCCCCCCCCGACTTGACTCCCTATGGAAACCCCCTCCCCCCCTAGACACCCCCCTGGACACCCCCCACTAGACACCCCTTGGAAACCCCTCCCCCCTCTGAACACCCCCTCTAGACACCCCCTCCCCCCAACACACCCTTCCTGTACACCCCCTCCCTCCAGGACACCCCCCGGACACCCCCATGAATGAATATAAGTGTAAACATGTATATAAATAATACATTATAACAATAAAGACATGGTAAAACTAACAATGTGAAATTAAAAAGAATCATAAACATACAACATCCACTCCCATCAAACCAAACTCACAACACAAAACCCAAGATAAGGGAGATATACATGGAATATAAAAAAGTATAAAAATAAGCCCATCCCCATTACCAAAACAAAAATATTAGGCCCTAGAGAATAGTATGGTAATATAAAGGAATAAATTAAATAGAAATCCCCTTGGATAGAACCCCCCCCCCCTCACCCCATTTCACACCCATCCCCCCTGCACATCACCCCATTCCCCCACCCACCGTACACCCCATGTCCCCTTGCACACACCCACTTACACACCTACACTCCCCTTTCACCACCCTTATTGGACACCCCTTTCACCACCCCTACTGGACACCCTCCCCCCACCTCCACCCCCCTGGGTAGACACCCCCTAGACAAGAGCCCACCCTGAACAGACCCCCATCCCCCCCACAGAACCCACCTTGCACCCCCTTACACACCCCCTACACACCCCTTGTCCCCTTGCACACACCACCCTACATACCCCCACTGCACCACCCCTGCTGGAAACCCATTTCCCCAGCCTTATTGGACACCCCCACTATACACCCCCCTCCTGGAAAGACTTCCCCCCCCCACACACACACACCCTCGTCCCCTTGAACACACCCCCTCCACACACCCCCATTGCACCACCCCAGCCAAACACCCCCCCCCCCCCCCGAACATCACCCCTCTGCCCCCCCCCCACACACACACACATTACCCCTACACCCCTCGCCAGCACCCCCCTACATAGCCCCCACTACACACCCCTTTCACCCCCCATGTCCCATGCACAGCCCACTACACACCCCCACTACACCACCCCTACTGCACACCAGCACTACACCCACCCCCCCTATACATCCCCTGGTACACACTCATTGCACCCCCCTCCCGTCCCCCTGCACACACCCCCTACACACCCCCATTGCACATCCCCTACTGGACAACCCCTCCCCCCTGATAGTTGCCTCACCCCTTCACCCCCCCCCCCACCCAACACACACACCTTACAACCCTCCAGTCCCCCTTCACACACCCTTTTCTCACCCCCTTCACACCCCTAATACACCACCCCTTCTGGACACCCCTTCTAGGTCCCAAGCTGGACACCCCCACTACACCCCCCTCCTTGATTGGCCCACCCTACACTGCCCCCTTACACCCCCCCCCCCCTGACAGCATCCCTACCCCTTGCACTCCCCTGCACATCCCCCCTTACACCCCCACCCCCCACACACCCCTTGAACCCCCTGAACAGCCCCTTCCACCCCCACCCAACACACACCCATTACACCCCCTGTCCCCCTGCACGCCCCCACTTCTCCACCCCTACTACACACCCCTTTCACCACCCCTGTTAGACACCCCCACTCCCCCCCCCCCCCCCCCGCACACACCCCACGTCCCTGTGCACACCCCCACTACACCACCCCTTATGGACACCCCTTGCACCCAACCATACACAGTTCCCCCTACACACCTTCACACACCCCCACTGCACTTCCCTACACAGCCCCCCTGCACCCCCCCCCAATACCCCTTGCACCACCCTTGCACCTTGCACCAACCCCCAACACTCCCCTTATAGGTGGAATTTTGGAATGGCACTAAAGTAGGAATGATCGGGTGTCATGGTATCCTAGTTAACACATGGAGACCTCGGGTGTAGGGATTTATAGTGGCCTAGGTGTTCATTCTTGCCTTATTGTTTGTGTTTAGGTTCATATAGATATGTACCTCCCAATACTAAATTACATGATCAATAATAAAGTATTTTTTTTCAAATTTTATCCAATGTTATCCAATACATACACCACATAGTGGTATTATGAATCACCAGATAACACAATCCACAATTTGATGGCTTTTACTAAATCATGTCATATGCTTTGGAGCATTTTTACAATAAAATATAGTTTTAACATATACATCATAGGTTTTATTCAAATCATTGAACATCATTGTGAAATGATACCAAGTATTTTGGATATAATCAACATATAAACACCCTCAATTATACAGAGAAAACATTGTAGAAAAATTATGAGAAACTAGAAGCCCTCTACAAGAGTTTTGGTGGAAATATTAATGTTATGAAATATGAGAATATATGTTTAGATGGAGGATGACTATAAAATGATTCAGACATGGGGGTGGTTGTTTTTTTAGATGATTAGATACTCACTACTACGGTGTCAAAGAGAAGGGTATTTCATTGGGATTGAAGTCCTGAGAAAAACACAAAATGATATGGACAATGTGGTTATGTTTTAAAACATTGATGATCATATGAATTATGTTTTCATATAAAAATGTTGTGCATAATTCATTCCTAAATGTATTCAAATATCTAAAATATGATTTTTTTTTAATATTTGATCAATGAAAATATGAAAATATAGTTTCATAAGTGGGATTGACACTACCCCCTACACACCCATTGTGCCCCTGCACACCCCCCTCCCCCTCCCCTTGCACCCACCCACCTTGCACCCCACCTACACCTTCCCCACTTCCCCTACCCCCCGCCCCTGCGGGCCCCCATGCACCCTCCCCCCTTGCATCCCATCGACACCCTCTCCCCTAACCTTGCCCCTATAGACCCCCACCCGACACCACACCCCCTTACCCTACACAACCCCCTTACCCACTTACACCCTTTCCCTCTCCCTTGAACCCCCTCCCTCCCCCCTCACATTCCCCCTTGCACACCCCCTCCCCCTCCCCCTCACCCATCACACCTTCCCCCTCCCCCTGCCCCTGCACCATCCCACCTTCCACCCAACCTACACCCTCCCCCTACCCCTATAGACCACCCTACACCCTCTACCTACCCCTAAATACCCCATGCACCCTCCCCCTCCCCCTTCCCCTACATACCCCATGCACCCTCCCCACTATATCTTTCATATATTATAATTATTCAATAATCATCCAATAATTTTATACCCATTTTGGTTCATTATAACATGGTAGGATACTTTAGTACGTGTTAATTTTCTCCCATATATTGTCATCAAGGTGATTGTTGTTGATTATGGATTACACTATATTCGATAATATTCTGATATAAAATTGATTGACCAGGTGACCAAATTCAACGATCTATCGGTGTCCAAATGTGTAGAAGAACCAGATCTAGAAGTATAGATGTAAATTCCTTACAAGATGCTTGCTCAAAAAATAGAAGTATAGGAATTATCTAGGAATAAGTCTACAAAAAACAAATTTCCTACTGCCACAGTAATCCAATCCACTCCATTCCACCTCGATCCCCCAAAATGGAAGAAAAAAAACCTAGCCTATTCATCCAGACAAATGCATTGGAAATTCACCTTCCACCAAATCTTGTAATAGTTGATCCTTTAGTATAGAAACTAATAGAAAACAATGTAGATTCAACATGGTGGAAAAATGCCTCTATTATCACTATTTAATATAGTGTGAAAACTATAAATTATAGTAGATAGAAAAAAGGACACATTGTAGACGTGTTAGGTAATTATACAGATTTTCCAAAGATTAAATCATCTTAGAAAATGAAGAAAATTGATTCTTGAAGATACTTCATCGAAAAAACTAAAATTAAAGGACATACCTAACTCTAGAAACTTTGAGAGAGCTTCCTAAGTAGGATTTGCAGCATTAAAAAATAATAGGGACCATCCTCAACTAGAAACATTCCTGAAACTGATGATGAGTGTATCTCTTCACTTTTGAAATACCATAATCTACTTAATAACTAGATTATTCATAACTAAATATTATAATAATACATGAATGATTGAAGAATGAAATGAAAAGAAGAGGCATAAACACTTATATAAAATTGTTTGGTTCCAACTGTAGAAGTAAATAAAATAGATATCACGAAAACTTATTTAGCCATTTAGGAAATTATATCATTATCATGAATAATGAACCATCATTGTTATCTTCCAAGGAAGCTATCTGTAACAATGATCAAATGAAAAAGAAGTTTTCTTCTCTATGTAAAAGCACAAATATCATGTTTTTCTAAGAAATATATTTCTTTCATTAGATAATATGGAACCAATATATTGCATGGTATCCAATGTTTTAGGAGGATCATTGGCATCCATACCAAGCAAGGAATTGGATTATGAAATTTTAAAGAGATCAATATATGCATTAGAAATAGCATAATCATCCATATTTTCATAATAATTATACAAGGAAGAGAAGAAATGTTATATCCTAGGAAAATCCATTGTTGTTAAAGTGGTTTTCAACTGGTGAGTGGATGTAATCTGTGAGAAGCTACATGGATACAATTTCTAAAGTATAGTCTCAAAATAACATGCAAAACTCTTTTAACTCATTGATAAATGAATATGGAAGAGGTATTACTAACTAACTAAAGAGACATTGGGAAGCCATATGCCAAAATTGGATGATCCAAAGGGGGCTCTACATGAGAAAATATTGAGGTGACAACAGCTCCGGTATTAGAGAGATTTTCATTTTTTCTATACTCATAACTTCAACATCGCGCTAATAGAAAATGTCTTTTTTTCTTTCCCCAGATCATCTTTCCAACATCCCTGATCCAGAATAATTTCAGTGGTATAGCATAAAAATTTTCAAATCACTTGAACAACAAATCTAGAAAGAATATTTCTAAATCCTTATAGTTTCACATATTTAAGACATTTCAGAGAATTAGAAACCATGTAAATCAAAAACCACACCAAAGAGTAAGTCCAACAACCATCATTAGAAGGATGATAATATCTATAAATGAAAAAAGATAAGAAAACAACATCTGAAGAGAGGGATTTGGAAAAATATACAAATTTATTATTTAAAAAAGATAAAATATGATGAACAAACTATTATTGGAGGTTGAAAAGTTTTTCAAATTTCCCTTATGTTGATCCACTGAGTTTTAACAGATACACCTTCATAAAATTTTATTCAATATAGTTTCCAAAACAAATGATCTCATTGATGAATTAAAAGAGAAAATAAAAGCATAATATTTTAATGTTTACAATTGACTTTTCAATAGCCTTAGTCAGTGTCGCAGTCTTTTTGGAAAACAAGAACCTTTTATTTCAGATAGCATCCACATTAAAAGGATATAAACCACTTCAAATAGCTATATGAACCTAATAGTAAAAATACAATACAAGTAACAAAATTAAGAAAAATAAGTAGTGGTATAGAACTTTCTCAGATTGCACTAATTATCAAAAAAACATATCTTGAGAAATGGAGAAGTGGATAATTATGGCTAGATATTTCATAATTTAGAGAATCCAAAAAGAATATTGTTTTATATTTTCAGACTCCAATCAATTCAACCATCTGGAGTAACAATTTCCAAAAATAATAGCATGGCTTGCTGCTAATTTTGTATTCATTAAACCAAACAAGCACCAAACAATTGTAGCAACAATGGTGAAAAATAAAATAATGCATGGGATTCATAGGAATAATAAATAATTTTAAAAAAGGGGGTGAAAACAATGAACAATTAATTGGATAAAAAAGTAGCAAAAGTAGTGTTCCCAAAGTTGTCTCCATAGTAGTGCCTTTATCTTGTAATTGGTTACTTTTAAGGGAATTTAATTCAATTCTAATTCTTGATGAAATAATGGTATATAAGTTTTCTATGTCATATCCATATAAATTTAGAGATTAAATGATCATGGACTCTTTTAGGAAATTTCTTCTTAAGGAGATGAGTTCACCTGGACCAGATACACTCTTAATAGAAGTCATTCTCGTATGATTGATAAGGCCTTTATTTCCTGTAATGGCCTTGATATGGATTCTATCTTATCCTATATAGCTCTTTATAGTGTTCACTCAGAGCAGCACCCACTTCTATTGTGTTTATCCACTTCTAAAATGATACATTCAATCCCATTTAAATTCAATAATGCCTAGCACCATTTTTAGGAATGCATTGAAATTTTTCAATAGAAATGGATGAGTAGATTTGAAGGAAATTCTTCCCAAAGGCTCATGTTAAAGCTTAATGCTACTAAATATTCTCTCAAAGGTTGAACTAGGGATAAATTCACAAAATTAAATGAGGAAATCAAGTAGTTTTTGGATGATATTTTGAAATGTCAAAATAGTTCTTCTAACCTTGATACCCCCTCATCTGTGGTATTTCTACCGAAATATGAGATTAACGAGATCATTCATACTCATGATATGTTTCTTAAAAAGTATATTCATTTAATATGGTTCATATAGGGTGATTGAAACACTCGATGTTTTCACATAATGAATAAGAAAATAAGGAATATAAAAACGTTCACCATCGTTTAGGTGAATAGAGAGACTCTAAAAAATTAGGTGAGTATATCCAATGTCGTGTTCTGTCACTTCGAACATCTATTTAATATTGCATGCTTGGGTAAGAATTCCTTTCTCACTACCTTACATGCTGAGGATGAAATTAAATAGGTAGACAAGAATTTATTCCATTAGGTAACAACTCTCAATTAATAAACTTTATTCTAATGGATGAACATTCCCTTGATATTGGAGACTATAATCCTATCACTGTGTAAAATAATCTTCTTGAGCTGATTCGTATGGTGAACATTATAATTTTGGGGTTATTTTAAGTTCTATTATTTCCCTAAATTATTTGGTTCTAATACATTTATGTGAAGTATTATTTATATACTAACTTTAAATGTTTGAATATATTATAGAGGAGATCAAAGCCTAGAAGTATTGATTTAAATATTGACATCTCTAAGGATTTTGATACTCTCAACTTGAATTTCACTTTTTATGTACTTTCCATTCTGTCTTCTCAACGAGATTTATTATTCTTATTCAACAAATTATCTATAGATCAAGACTCTCTTTCATTATTAATGGGTCTCTGAAAAGATACATTGGTCATACACAATGGGTGAGACAGGGGGATCCTCCCTCAACATTTTTATTTAAAATTATCAGGGATTAATATATAAAATTCCTCCAAAAATATACATGTTTTGGGGATTTATCACTAGTTAAGGCCACTAGAAACATAATATCACTCAACCAATTGTTTTATATTGATGAAATTTCCATTTTTTGGGAATATTCTGGCAGGTCACATTATTTCATTAAGGGGAATTTTGATCATTATGAATCTATCTCAAAGAAATACATTAGTTTAAGGATATCTAAGATTTATTATATCAAGGACTTGAATGTTTCTAGGATGAATCAAATTGTGAAATTTTATGGAGTTAAATTTTAAAAAATTCCTTTCACCTAGCTAGCTTAATAAGTAAATAAGGAACTTCATCTTCTCATAAAAATTTATTTTAATAGGGACTATATGGAAAAGATTATTAATATGGATGATAAAATTTATTTATTTAATATTTATATTACCTAAATTTTATTGATCTATATGAAGCCCCGGGATGATTTTCATCAATTAATTTCTAAATGTTACATATGAAAAAATAATGTCTGGAGAATTCATGAATTCAATAAGATGAGGTCTGGTGAATCACAATGTTCTTCACCTCCACATGTTCCACCAAACATCATCTCCATCCCCATCAATTGTCTCATTCTCACCTAAAAAACAAAAATGTAATTAACCTAAATCTATGAGGAAAGGGGGAGGTGAAAGATATAGAAAGAACACATTTTTAATGCATCATAAAGTGATAAAATAAAATATATGACAACCCATTTAGGGTGATTCTGGTAACACTTATTGAAAAGCGGTTCCAGTACTTATCACCTATGATACATGCTTCTGTATAACTATTTCTAGACTACTTACTGGAAAATATTTTTGCATCACTTATTTAAGGCATTGTTTGAAAACACGTCTGAAACTATTTACAACACTAATTGATTGTGATTAAAAGATTGAGAAATAGAACAAACACTTCTTATTTTTTAAACTTCTTATCATAAGTGGTGTATTGTAATCACTAAATCACATAGCATTAACTAATCGTACATGATATACACTTCTTTGTGAATAACACACCATATAGAAGGGATGATGATGATACCCACCAAACAGTGTACTAAAACGCATGGGCGGGGTTATGTGATACATGAATATATTTATTTACCCTAAACCCCACCCCAAAGAATCATACATTGGGTTGGATTTATTCACTTATCATATAGTAAATATATCTTGTTCAAATACTTATCCATGAAGAGAATAAAATGATTTACTAACATAATTTAATCTTAAAGCAATTTCATGTAGCAGGGATTCTGTCTGTACTCACCAGTAATTATCACGTCCTCAATAGTGTCTGCATGGATAAAGCTCACGAACATCTCTTTGGGAAGCTATATACATATTCCTTATGATGTTAATGGTGTAATTAAAGGCCAAATCCTTGAATCCTTTATCATCAGACGACTAGGAAATTTAGAGGACAATGAGCATGAAATTATATTTTCATCGGGACTTAAATGAATGTTCCCATAAATACCAATAACAATAAGCAAATAAAATGAATTGTAGATCATTTTCATGAGAATTTTTTTTGACCCATGATAATCAGAATTAGTGAGTATGTTTCACATTGACAAATTAATGAATAATGAATCAATATCATGGGTCTGAAATTAAAATATATCATAGGAATATTTGTCACGATGAGCAACTAAAACAAAAAGGTATTGATATTTGTGATCAGTAATACTAGAAAATAGGTGAATTCACCAACATAACTAGTTGTTGTTGGAAATGAATATGTCTAGTGTATAAATATAGTAATATGATCAATAAGAAATCTAAAAAAATGCAATAATGATTTTCTACTAAATTCGTATACACAACACAGTATGTGATCTATTGAAATATGTGTAAAAAATATAATAAGGTTTAATTCAACAGACTTAATTAAATAATTTATATTCAAAATATAACACAGTGTAATTAAATAATTGAAAATCAATCAGCACATTAAGAACAAAGATCATGACCAAAGGGTTAGGAAAAAAAAGAAAAGTATATTTTCCCCATTGGTGAAAATAATTGGTATGAACAAAGGGCCCATTCAAACCATATTAATTTAATAGTAGTGTTGGGTAACACTAGAAAATAAATACCTATATATAAAAACCTTAACATTGTTATGAATATGAAATAAATTTATTTTTATCAATTGAAACATTTTTAGTAGGGGGAAGAACCTTGAAAATCACCATCAACTACAGAGGTATGGACGAATGATCACAGGAGATAGGATGATTTTCATAGAAAAATAGCTATCATGAAAATATAAACTCAACAGTCTTCATAGAATGTATAGGGTTCGACTTGAATGGATATCGCTTGTGGAATGTGTTGGTTCGGCCGACACACTAATTGGAAGAGGAATGTGAGACGAAGGGGGTGGAGGAGAGGGACTTGCGATGAAGGGGATAGAAGGGGTCATACAAAGGATAAAGGATCTGAATGGATAATCAGGTAAGGATTGGATGAGGGAGAATCAATTAGTCGACGATGAAGGAGAAGGGTTTCTAGGTTGGGAGATGAGTCGTGGTGAGGGAGGGAATTACAGGTGGGAGATGAGTCGCGATGAGGGAGATGAGTCGCGATGGGGGAGGAATCATTTGAGGAGATTTTGCCACATGCACCTTTTTCTCATAAATGTATCTATCGTAAAACCAATATTTTCTGATAATCATGTCTATGTCATAACTTATTGCCACAAAGCAACTAAATTGTGGCTATAGGTCTGTGGCTATAGGTTATTTTTATAGTAGTGGGGCCATTTTCTAGCAACTTAGGAAAGACTTGTTCACCCCAAAATATATATTAGTTTATAAAACCAAAACTAATTTGGAACACCATAAAAGGAAACAAAAATACCATTTTTCATGTGGCCAATGTATTTATAAATCCAAACAAATCATTTTTAATCTCACTAAGCACATAAAATTAAAGAGGGCAATTTACTGAACACATGACTTTCACTTTTAAATGAACAAATTATTTTAAGAAGTTGAAAAGGGGTAAATATCATTTAATTATATAAATATATTCAATCTATAAAACCATGATCAGAATACCATATTCCATTTAGTTAAGATATTGGAACATTTAAGTAAGCTATCAGAGTGCACGTTTATAGAAAAACAAAATTACTTTTAACAAAACAAGACTTAAACAACCGTTTTCCACACCAAGAAAAGTACCCAAAGGCTGGATAACAATAATAAACATATATATCTGGTGTTAAGAGTTATAAAATGACAAAAATTAAATGATAAAGGCATGGTCAAGGGATATCATACCTCAAAACCATGGAGGAAAGGAACTGTACACCCGATATCACCCATCGTAGTTCCCAACATTCTCGATCTATGAATACTAGCCCCAAATGAACCAAAACCCCATAAAAATCATTGTATAAAATAACCCTACATCTTTCATGACCAGGGGAGAATAGGTAACCAAATGAATGTGGAAGGAGAAGGAAGTGGGAAGAGAATGGATAAGGAATCTCACCTAGGATACTAGAGAACTCTTCATCTTCCATTATATCTTTACTGTTAGAGGGAATGGAATGACTTGGAACTTCCTGTAGAGTCTCCTTAGCTCTATAATGACCAAGGAAATATGATTTTGGGTTAAAAGAGAAAAAATTAATTATTCAGGAAAGAAAACAATTACCTTACCAAATCTGGATGATTTGAGAATCCTTGAGATATTTTACCCAAATCTGCGACTAAGATGAGCACCAAGGAGGGAAAATAGAACATGGGGGTGAGTCTAGGGTTCTTGGTCTTGATTAATATTTGGAATCACTGAAATATATTTAAAAATAAATAATATCTAAAATAAATAAATTAATTTTTTATAATTGGAAATGAGATCACAAGATCGCCTAATACCTAAATAAAAAACCCAAATCCAACATGATAATGAATTATTAAGGGTGTCCAAAAGGATATGGTTATTTGAATTGGTCAGGGGACTCCATGTGGGAAGTTGAATGAGTATAAAATGTTTAAAAACATAGGATTTATAAAATAAACAAATTATTTTTTAAAATATGGAAATGGGATCATGGTTGGCCCAAATCATCAAGTAGCCACTATTTTCTCCAAAAGCCCCAAACAATCTATGGGGAACCCATGGTTGTATGATTATAACTATATGTTAGTTCAAAACTCAAAATTCAACTCACCCAAAACCTATGAAAAGGATCGGTATTTTCATCGAACTAGATCAAAACCAAGACATGAAAAACCGTGTGTGATAGGGTTAATATATAAAGATATGATAAATTTCTTGTTATCATCTTGTGGATTCTGTGATTCATTCAATGTTAATTTTAATTCTTTTGGCATAAAATAAATTCATCTTGAATAATCTTCATTTGGAGTAAAATATGATATTATGGTAAAAATTTATTAACAGATTGAATCTTACTTGTCATGTAAGCATATTTTCCTTATGTTCTTATTATAGATGGTAAGGAATTACTCAAATATAATAAAATGATATTAAATAAATATATCCTATTACCATCATTTATAATGAATTTATTGTTTTTCAACACATATTTGTTTTATGGTTTTGTGGTTTTACACTTTTTCATGATCATTCACTTTATTATTATCTATGATCTCTATAACTCTCTGACATTGTTCATATATTATGATTTTCTTAAATGATCATATTCTCACTACCTGTTAATGTTATCCTATTTGAAACCCTATTATGTGTTATTCTAGATGACCTTCATAATTTCCTTTTCTATTATTTCAAGTTGATGTTTTGTTAACCCTTTTTACGATGTGGGATTTCATGAAAGGTAATTTCAAATATCCAATCTTTGATTACCAAGATCAAATTCAAATTATGATGACACAATTTATTAAATAGGGAGAATGTAATATCCTAATATTTTAAAATAAGGAAATTATTTTTGATAATGTGTATGATAGACAACATCAAGCATAAACAAACAGTGAAATATTATTATATAAATATAATTTTAATGACATAGTAATTAAATTGGGGGGTGTGAATAGGATTTAATAATTTATTAGTTATATACATAAAAGATATAATCAATACAAGTTTATTAATTAATAAATTCTAAATAAGTACTCAATTTTTAGTAAAGCCATTTTATTATACAAAGATATATTTTCTTCAAAAATGGTTTCGTATTAGTTTTTATGAAAGAATAATATAATTAATTTCTCAGAATATAAGAAGTTTTATTTGATAAAATAAATATAATATTTGAAATCATTATATCAAAATCATCCTATGGTGAAATTTCAAAATTCTTTTGAAAATTTTAATTTTTCAATGAATAGGAGAAATGATAATTTGTATTGAAAAGTGTATTTTATATAAAATTAAAATTAAATTAAAATTCTATTTTGGATTGTTTTAAAAAATAATTATTATTTAAAATTTATTTAAAATAATACAGGTTTTATTTTTTAAATGAATTTTATACATGAATTTATTATAAAAACATTTTATATTTTAAAAAGTCATTTTTTAGAAAAACTATTTCTTTATAGTGTTTTGTTACATTCAATATAAATTAAAATATGAAAATTCTATATTTTTATTATTAAAATATTTATTTCATACTTGGAATATGGATTTAATTTTATTTAAATAGGTATCTTTTATTTTTGTTCCAAATGGATTGTAACTTTAGTAATTTTGTTACCACAGTAAATGGTAAATAAGGTAAATAAAGTTAAAAATAAAATGATAAGGACTATAAAATGGACATAACACTGGAATAAATTCTATTAGTTGATTTTGACTGATCTATAATCTTTAAAAGGTAAAATATATTGCATTTTGTCTCCATTTTTATGTCGTTATGATATATTTAATGTTTTATGTGATGAAATGTTAAAAAGGTCACACTCTTGTTTTTAATAGGTATAATATTATTTACATGGGGGTAACTAAGAGATATGTTAAATTATGGATATTGCATTGAAATATTAAATTTTCTATTTATCATGGTTATTTATTTTTATTTTTTATTGAAAAAATATTAACCTTAAATGCTTATACAACTCAGACGCATTAATTATTAAATTAATGGAAAAATAGAATAAATGATATTAAAAATATTAATAGTAGTATAATTGAAATAATGAAGGTGAAACAAAAAATTTATAGATAAAAATGAAATTTCATGCATTTATTAAAAAAATTATTTTAATTTCATTTATCATCCAGGTGATATAAAATTCAAAGTAAATTAATAGATCTAAAATTCAAATTATTGATATTTTATGAAAATAATATTTTATTAAATGATATAAAATTAATAAAAATACTATATTCATCCAATTGATTATTATATGATTTAAAAAATAAAAAATTAACTATTTATTTGAATTTATCCATATATAGGTACTATCGTGACCCTCAAAGGGTAAAATATTTTGGTGTCGCGGTAAGTGTGAAGCGGGTTAATGGGGGGTTAAAACCAAAAGATAAGGGTAGCAATTTGCTCTAAATATGTCTAAAAATAATTATAAGATATTATTGTGACTAATAATCATATTATATAGTAATATTATCAATTGGGATTCATTTTTACATCAAAATTAATTTATATTAAACTAATATTTTAAGAAATACCAAGAATGTCCAATCCCTCTCATATAAAAAAGAAACAACTCGTTTTCATTTATTCACACTTAACCCCCAATTTTTTCTAAAAATATCAGTCCAAAACAATTCCAAAGATCCCTCACCATGTTATAGTGGCATTAATTTCGGAAGATACTAATCCTATAGTTCTTATGGTGTTAATAAATTATGATTTTTCAAACAAGATGTATAGTTTTAACCACATATTTTAGTTTAATATCATCTTATAACTCCCTGAAATCTTATTAAGACATTATAAAATAATAACATCACTATTCTCAATATAATTATATGTTGTTATGTTAATTTAATAACCTATATTCATCTCAAACCACCATCAAATGGGAAAATAATCCATCGTTCATGTGTAAGGTGGACTACCGCCTCGTGAACTGATTTAATTGTTTTTCTGTCACCATATATCGTGACCGGATTATAATGATGAAATTAATGTTTATATATGATATTAATGACATATTTATCATTTTAGGATATTATATATCATTTACCTTCTTTCTATTATATTCACTAAAAAATGATAATGAAATTCGTGTGTATGTGTGGACTACCACCTCCACAAAGTGATGTGATTCATTTTTCATCACCATATCACATAGAAATTCTATAAGTATATTTAAAGAATTGATATTAAATTTATGATATTATGATCATTTTTTAGATATAAAATAATACTTATATTCTTTCCATAATGGTAGTTGAAAGATGGAAACATTTCTCATGAATACATATGGCCTACTATATTCCTGATTTAACTTAGTTTATTTTTTAAAATAGTATTTTAATGGTTATATTAACAATTATAATTGATGTATAAAAATGATATTTGTTTCATGATTATTATTCATTATATTATGAAATAATTATCTATTTTACCATATTCAACCTACTGAATTCATTTTCGACTTATTAACTCCATATCATCATAACATCAAATGTGGACATAAATGATTAATTAGTTATTATAACACAGTAATATGTGAAATAAAAGGAATAATAAACTAGAAAAAAGATCCAAATAAATTAAATAATTAATATAATTTTATTATATATAAAGATAAAGATTTTACATGATTATTTGAACTCAAGGTAAGAGACTTTCTTTTAAAACCTCTCTTTTAAATTTCTTATAAAACACTCTTTTTCAACAATGTATATATAAAAAAAATTATTTTATAGATGTATTTATATATACCTAATATAATTATATTTTATATTTTATGTCTCTTTTTATCTACATTCAATTTTTTTAAATGGACTATTTTCTTATGGAATGTTTTAACTTTATTTTCAAAAGATAAAATGTATTTTCTATTTTTATATATATAGTGATAATGACTTTTCCCACTAATAGAAACATTAATTAATTTTTAATTCAATTATAAAATTTAATATTATATTCAATGAAGAACCATATTTCCATTTATTTTGGGAATTTTAGTTTTAAAAATTCAGTTTTAAATGAAATGTTTGTTTCAATATCCTGACATGGTAGTTTTATGGGTGAAAAATAACATTTGTGAGTATACTGATGAAAATATAAGGATTCATGTTTTATGATTATTTTATGGTTCTTGGGAATTGTTTAGGATAATGGGTGGTTATGTTATAAACCAAGGATTGGTGGTTCCCTTATAAACCAAGGATGGTTGGTTACGTAATTAACTAATGATGGGTGGTTACATGATAAACCCAAGATTGTTGGGTCCATGATAGACCTACAATGCATTGTGTTTGGAAGTTGAACAAATAGTTATTCCATTTCTAAGACTTATATAGAAGTGATTTCAAAAGTAATTGGATTATTTTATCTATGATTTATATGGGTTTTTATAAGAATATTATGTTTTCTTAAGGTAATATAATGATCTTATCTTTAAAGAAAAGTATATACTACTTTTTAAGTGTGAAATGTATACCTTTGTGAATAAAATTTATTATAAGTTTTTCAGGACTTCAAGGAAACCTTATGAGTTTTATTTTTCCTTTATGATTTCTTATGAAATGTTTTATGAAAATATTTGGGTCATGTTATGATTTCATGGGTAGTAAAATGTTTATTTTGAACCCTTATATTAATATGAAAAAGGAAACATTTTATAATAATTCAAGGGCTAACAATTTATTTCTTTCTTTTTATGTCCCTTAAAAGTATTATTGTGTTAATCCAACATTTTAAAATATTTTCAAAGTGTTTTAAATAATATTCATCACCAAAATAATGTCATTTTTAATTTTTTTAATGACTATTCATGAAAATAAAAAATGTTTCATTTTAAAAAAAAAATTATTATAGGAAAAATATATTAATTAGAAGTGTTCACTTTTTTAATATATTTATTTTTTATGTAATATCTATGACCTAACTCTATAAATCTCTAAAACTAAAATATCTTAGGTAATTTAATAATGTGACTTCTAATAAGGTGACTTCTAATATAAAGTCACAAGAATATGTAAGTTTTAAGGATGCATTCTTAAAAGAATACATTGATCCTTACCCAAGATATGGAATTGAGAGAAAGTAATAATTGATAAAAAAGAAATAAATTATAGAATACTCTTTATGTGAACTAATTGTATCACACTTACAATATAATATTGAATTAGAGAATAAGGAGATCGATTTATCTGATAATGGAAAGGGAGTTTCATTTTAATTTAAATATGTTTCTTCTATCTAGACTAGTGATTATTCATATTTTTTTAGATCATGGGAAAATTATGGTCTAAATAATGTTTACAAATTAATTTTTGGACAATTTAAGTAAAAAATCATGCTTTTAAAAAGATTAAGCGAGATTCAAGAGATAAAATAATTCCTTAAATAAAAAAGGAAATAATGTTAAATCCACTATTATATGTTATGAATATATAAAAATTGTATATATCAAATATTATTTTTTGATATTGAAATATCAAATAGAATACTAGAAAAGGGTAAAAGAATAATAATAAAAAATTTCATGGAGGTTGTTGTGGAACTAAATATTTATTCTATAGTAAAGAATCGATAAGTGGAAATAAAATTTATTATCTTGAAATTTTATATAAATATAAAAATATTACTTACTTAAATACCTGTTCATATTATTAAAGTGATTTGGAAGATTATAAAAAGAAAGACATAAATATTTTTTATTGATTAATATAGACAAACAGAGTAATTCTGAATCTAATTCTCAATCGTCTTCTAGTTTTGATTATTATTATATAAAGATCAAAGAATAAATAAATTTTTTGATGAGTATCTTGATAAAGTAGTAACTATTTATAGGTAGTATGAAAACTTTACCATTGTTATAATAAGTTTACTAAATAGAATAAAAATAACATTTTAGAAAATGAAATTTTAAAAGATTATATTTCTATGCTTGATAAAGAGAAAGATAAATTAAAGGATCTGAAAGATAAATTATCTAAGTTATAAATTGATAATAATAGTTTTATAATTTTTCTTCAAGTAATAAAGATAATGTTTGTGATGATGTTGAATTTTTTAAAATGGAAAATATGAATATTAAGATAGAAATTGATTGATTAATGGAAAATTTCTCTAAATTTACTATTTTAAATCAATCATTAGATGAATTAATGAGATTATAAAGATTTATAAATAACAAAATTAAATTTTAATGGTTTTAATGGATGGTTACTCAAATGTATTAAAATATATTTTTAAAACGAAAAAAATAAAGGTATCTCTTTGGTTACATGCATTAAATGTTTAGTTTTTAGAAATTAGGATTTTTTTCATTATAATTTGTTTAACCACTTGTACACACAAAGTATTTTTTTTTAAACTGATTTTTGAGTTTAGAGGACAACCCCCTCAGTGGCATGGGTGCATGATATGTATTTTCTAAATCTAGTTTGACTAAACATAGACAAGATTCCTAAGTATGTTTCTTTATTATTTTATTAATATCATGAATACTCCTTATCTAATTATTATTTTGAAAGTTTGAGTTAATTAAATTGTAGGTTTATATTATTTTGGTCATTTTATATCTGTTATATTATACTTTGAATTTTTTTAACATGTTTTTATGTCGCCTTTTTGATATTCCAGTTTTTAATGGATAAAGAGTTTAGATGGGTATTGGGGTTATATATCTTTAATATGGAAGGGAAACATTAATTAAGGGGAGATATTTATTTTAGTATCTTATTATATCATTGTTTAATTTAAGGGTATATTTTCAATTTTGATTTAATGGTCAAATTTTAAGCATGATCTTAGGGGGTGAAATGTTTTTTTGTGGAAGAATTGTTTTTTTAATAAATTTAACATTACAAATTTTAAAGTTGGATAAATGCTTCATAATGGAATATTATTTTAAATATTTCATTATTTTAAATTAATTTCAAAGGAGAGGATAAATTTTGGTTATATTCATTCTATTCTGTAATTATGAAAATGGGGAGAATGTTGAAATGGCTCCATGAACTAATTTTTTATTTGTGTTTTGATAATTAAAAGTTCATAATATTATTATTCTAGTTATAGTTTTTATATAATTAATTTTTATTAGTTTTTAATTACCCTTATACAAGTTCTACATTTTCATTTTCTCCATTATGTGAGATTTCAAAAATTGATTTTAGCTTTATACAATGTTTTCTCTACACTTATCTAGACTATATAAGAATGTGAATTACCATTACACATGTGGATGCAGATTACTTTTATGTAGACTATTTTTAATTTCTATTACATAACATGAAGGGAATTTTTATTTCTATTACACATAATATATAATTCCATTACATAACTTATATATTTGGTCTACCTTTATACAGATATATAAACTTACCTTTATTTAGTTGGTTGTTTTAGTTGTCTACCTTTATACAACCAATTAAAAGTACATTGTACCTTTATGTATCCTATGAAACTAACATTAAAATAATGATTTGTATTAAACATACACTTATATGTCCTGTGTTAATGACCTTTGGGAATATTTTTTATATTATCATTACACAAAATATCTTTCACTTACCTTTAAAATGTATACAAAAAATGAGCATGCTTTTTTTCAATTATTTTGATATTTTGAGTTATTTCTTTATTATGTAATTTTTTTTAATTGTTTTTTATTACAAAAAAAAATTAAATATTATATATAGACTATGTGAAATAGTGTTGGATTATTTTATAAATAAATTAATGGGAATCAAAATGGTATTTTATTGTTCTTAATTCTCAGATAAAATTACACTAAAAAGATTCAAAATTTGAATGAATTTATTTTAAATTTATTTATTAATTTTAAATTTATTCAAATTTCTATTCAAGGTTCAAGATCATATTTATATAAATTAAAAGTTGTTTTGGTGCTTTTTAATTTAGGATATATTTCTTATGTTCATCTACATGAATGTGGTAAGTATTTTGAATTTTAAATATTTATTTAATGAACAATCAAATGATATTTATGAGATTTTATTTATTGATTATTATGAAGATATTTTGAGAAATTGAAATGATTATTTGAATATGTTTGACCTATTATAAATTTTTGTGAATATAAATTCTTATTTTGGAATTATAATAATGTAAATAATTCTGTATTATCATTGTTATTATTTTTAATTATCTTATTATTGAATGGATGTTATATATTCTTATTTAACAGGATACAAGGATAAAAAAATGAGAACTACTCTACCATGAACATAAGAGATATATTATATTTTTAACATTAAAATTTTCATCTAATCCTATGAAATATAAATTAAATATTCATCGTTCATCATTTCTTACTAAATCAACCAACTAAAAAGATCAAAATGGATCATTCAAATACTTTAATTGTCCGAGGAGAAATTTTCTACCCCAGTACATCTCTTTGCAGCTATCTAGTGGATTTAATTTTCTCTTAATTTATTATTTTGGTTTGGGTTTTGTCTACATCAATTAGGTTACACACGTGTTATACTTCCTTTGAAACGTATTAGTTAATCCTTCCACCTGACCAAAGATCTGTACACTTTTTGTTATTAAACATATTGAAAAATCACTAGCTTAGGTGAACCACAGAAAACTATTACCTATAAATAATTAAAAGTATATATGATCAATTAAAATATTTATATAAGCTATTGGGTCAAATCCTTGGTGACAGTATGATATTTTAGAGTCAATTATTTTTGTTTTATCTTTTGAATGGGGGTTTTGTTTGTAGAGCTTAGGTGAAATTATTTATTGATGATTTTTCTAAAAATTAAATAATGATTGGGGTGCGTTTGGAATTGTGGATGTAATGATATTATATCATTTATATTTTTAAAAAATTTCATTATATTAACATCTCTTTCATATCATGATTTTGATTAGAATTCCCAATTGTTTTGGCTTTAATCCAACCCTTTACTAGGGTCCAAATCATTATCAATTCTTGTTTATAGAAGTTTCAATATTCCTTGAACCCTTATCTTTTTTTGGTTCCAAAAATAAATTTAATCCACACATCAAACAAAACACGGTGTTAATTTATAACATTTCTTGTTTGATGTACACAATATTAATTTAAAAAACGTTAAAAAAACAAAATATTACAAACACTTAACATCAAAAAATTATAACTCACCCAAATAAAAAAAATTACTCATCCATTTGAGTGGGTAAAAAAATTTAAATTTTAGGGTGATGATTTAAATAATAATAAAATGATTGAGGAAAGAAAATATTTGTGCATCGAACGCACACACACAAATGGTAAAGAGGATTAAAATTCACTTTGGATAGAATGAGAAAGTAAAATACGTAATCTATTCTAAAAAAATTGAAATTATTTTAATAAATTATTAAAATTTATATTAAAAAATTTATTAGGAATGTATTTTATATAATGGAAACCATCCATAATAAATAATTTAAAAGAAAAGAAACTAATATGATAAAAAATGAAAACCAATGAAAACAAACCTGAAGTAAAAGCACATGATAGGTATTTCTTATTAAAACAAGAGAATTATAAGTTCTCCTAAGCCTTTGGAAAAGAATTAGTTATTTAAATTCTTCTCCATGAGTGATGATGTTCCAATATCATATAAATAAGTGAGTGGAATGTATTTATAGCCCAAGGTTGCGGACTGTTTCCCTTCCAAAACTACCCTCCATGATGTATCGACCATTTGACCATAAAAATTGTCAATATATATTCTTATTAAATGTCATATATATGGATTTATAAATTAAACCCTCAAAATATGGTGACAATTATACTTTTGGATCCAAATATGTCGTTGTTTTCCTAAATCATGTATTGTTTTCCATTTTTATCTGAAAAAGTTAATAGTCCACATTTTGAATTTATTAATGGCTATGAATATTTTAACATATTGAATAAAAATCTTATAAATAGTATGGATAATAAATAATTACTTTTTTCCCACAAAATGTAATCGTAGTCGGGTAAGCTGATTGGGAGAAAAATCAAGAATTGTTTGCTATTTTAAAATCCCAGAGATAATTTTAGGTTGTACTTTCATGAAATTATTGGGACTCTTAAAGGATGAATTGGGAATTTAAATTTTTATTAAAGATGTATTTGTATATCCTAGAACATATTCTATTGTTTAATCAAATTTGGTCTTCTAGATCGTGCCCATAAATTTAATCTTCATGCTCAGTCCAGTTTTCTCTACAAATTTGGTGGGCTGCCTTGTATGGTCTATATGGTCCTTTAGATAGCTAAATAAACTAATTATCTAGTTGAATGATTTGTAGTAATATAAATAATGAAAAATAATAAATTAATAAAATAATTTGGATTAGTATATTTAAGGATATGACTAAAATAGAAAACTGGCATGAATTTGGATTAATTCAAACAATGTTCAAAAATTATATTTAATATAAAAACAAGCGAATTTAAAACCAATTATTAAATTTTCAGACAAAATAGTTGAATTGAGTTGATTAAAATTTATAAAAAAACTAACAACATAAAATCCCCCAAATATATTCTTGTGAATTTTCCCATGTACAGTAAATACACAAAAAAACATTTTTACTCACCAAAAAATATTAAAATTTTTCCTCTAATCAGGGGGGTCTTGTCCTATTTAATCGTCCATAATGAATTCCATTGATTTTTTATATAAATAATTTGTCAAAACAATTCATTTTTATTATTAAAAAATAGAAATATAAAATGTGATCAAACAAATCTCACAATAATGATATCAAATTTATTAATGGAGGTTCGCTCGTTCTCCAAGAAAATGTTAAAATATCAAAGTTTATAAGAAATATAATTTTCCATTTCCTATTATAATCTTTATAATAATAAAGGGTCTTTTTTGTGTTTTTTAAGTGGCTATGGTATGGTAGGGATATAATGTCAAAAATAGAGGAAAAGAGGGTGAAAGGATTTATGGAAAAGCAATGATAAAATTATGAAATTAAAAATTTAAGGAAATATGAATGAATATTTACATGGTAAATAATTTTTGTAGGAAGACACAAATAAAAGAGAAAACTATAATAGAACTAAAATATGAAATGTGTAAAAAAAATGAAAAAATATATCAATGAATCAATAAAACATAATTCAAGTGTTCATTGTTTTCTTTTTTTTCATTATTTCTAATATTTTACTTTGAACCAATCTCATAAATAAATTCCAACTATTTTTTGATCACATCAAAACACGAATTATAATAGTTATAAAAATAAAATTGGTAAAAGAAGTGATATTTTTGACCTACCTAAGACACAACCCAATTTTTCATTTTCTTTTTTCTTACTTTTTTCTCTTTTTTAACACATTTCAATAAAATTTATATAAAATGACATATAGAAATCTATTTACAAACCCAATTGAATGAAAACATTTTCCCTACAGTTAAATAGATTCTTTACCTCAAGAATATTATGAATCATTGGTAATCAATAAATGTATGCACAAAATGAAATCCATTCCTCTAACACTTAAATTTAAATAAATCACAGAATGAAAATCCATGTAGATGTTGGGTGGGATAAGGTTTATAACTTCTAATGTGGAAATCAAAAATTCATTGGATATATTGATTATCACGTAGTTTATAATATTCATCTATAATTATAATTCTCACAAAAGTATGAAATTAAACTAGAAGGACCACAAACTCAAGACTCGCAATATAGGGTGAAAACACACAATATGAAACTATAGTCATAGGTGACATTGGAATGAAAGTTGACGTTGATTCTAATTGATTGGTGGGGCCTTTTTTGAATAAAAATTGTACATTAAAAAATTATTAGACTTGACACAAAATTTTTTACCCACTTTTATGATGAAAATTAAAGATGTTTGAGATGAAATAAATACTTTTCACTCCTCAAAATAGTTTTAAAATTTTTAAAAATTTAATGGTTAGTAATTTTGAATACTTTTTTAAAATACAGACCAACACAAAATAGAAAGAGTGAAAAAATGGTTGACTAATAAGGTGGTAATAATTTAGAGATAATGTGAGAATGATAGAAGAAGAAGAAAATAGAGAGAGAAGGATGGATGAAGAGGGAGACAAAGAGGTAGGGAGAGGGAGTTAAGTGGAAATTTGATCCCCTAGTTTGGATTTATTGGGTCACCATATCCATATAATGTTGGGTCTATACCATTATTTGGGTACCCTATCCAAGTCGATCTTGTTTCTAGGGTGTGTATCCTTTCATGGTGATGTGTTAACTAATGACCACTAACCATGAATATCCTTATAGAAGAAGTGTCTTAGACTTATCATTAACTAAATGGGTAAAAGTTAGTAATAATTAAAAAGCCTTACTAATGATAAATAAGCTTATCTATTTGAAACTAAAATAAATAATTAAAGAGAATTACCTTTTCAACTACAAGAAATACCTTTCATGTGATGTGTTTTTATGGGGTGCTTTAGATTTTTCTTTCAAGAGATTATAATTCTTATAGGAATCAAGCTGAATCTTCTCAACATCATTCAACTGAAATAATAACTATTATCCATCTTTTTCATAATCAAAATTACAATTTTCACATCAAAAATTACTTATGTTGTATTTTGAAAAGAAAATGACATGATTTACCAAATCCGATACTAAAAGTAGGCATCCCAATGGGTGTTTTATTTGTTGTTCGATAAGCCCAAAGCCTGTGACCAAGTCATTCATCCCCATCCATTCTTATAGACTTAAAAACTTTCTGAATCACTCTTTTTTTCCTCTTTTGTGAATGTTATCCATGAAATATATTTGGTAGGGATATGTAGTTGATGTTTTGTTTACAAGCACATGATTTTTCAAAAGAGATTCCATTGTTCAAATACAGAAATGGGTTTCTAAGTCACTTTCCAATGCATGTGGAGTTTCAAATCGATGGAAGATGTGGGTATTGAAGAACTTACTAACTATAATGGAATGATCCTTTCTACTGGGTTTATCCTGAAGCCACATAGAATCACAGTCAACCATAATAATAATTAAGTACAATATATTTGAAGGGGAAGTGTCCCACGAAATTAATGCCTCAAACATCAAAGATATCATAGAATATTATGAGAATTTGGGTAATTTAATTGCTTTTAGAAATTATGAAATATTTTTGGAAACTGGGACCTGATTGAAAGAACTCATGTGAGTTCTTGAAGAGAGAAAACTAGAACCACCTATAGTCAAGGACCTTTTGGGAGGTATTTTTTAAGTGTCCACTCTATTATTTGAGTGGAAAAAATCCAATATTGATGAATTTTAATCATCACCATGTTTGACCTAGTTTTCCATGGTTTATTATCTTCGTAAAATAGTATTTTTAGTCAGATTTTATCATAATATTTTTTGTTATTTTGAAAAAAATTTAAGAGAAACACCTCCAACCAAGTAATATAAAACTAATGAATAGCATGGTAACATTAGAGGGGGAGAGGGGAGATTAGAGTTTAATTGGATAGAATTATGATTTTCAAACATATCATATTATTTTGTGTTTTGATTTTTCAAAAAATACATGTTATTATTATAATTATTTTTTCTCGAGTGTTTCATATTATATCTTCTCATGAATTGTGAGCTAATTATTTCAAAGGAAATTATCATATATAAAGTCATCTACTCTGTAAGATTTTAGTTGTTTGATTTATTATACAATTAGTAATAATACTACATAAGTAAGATATATTATTATGAAAGAACTCAATTATCTACCACATGATCAAATCAAGATAGACCAGTCAGAAAGAAATTTTCAAATGTTTTTTTCTTGCAATTAGTACATTCGTAAGAAGGGTTATCTTATGATCATCTAATGAGTTCTGTCAAAAATTATTTACCTTATACAAATAGTGAATTCTGGGTATTATATGTGGTGTAAAATATGATGTGCTTTATCTTTTGAAGCTACTCATAAATTTACCTTATGAATAATAGTGTTATCAGTCGTTTATCTTATGCAGTATAAGATATTGTGTGAATAGTCATTATTACACTCATATCATTAACATAATATCTTCATAAGTCATTACATGGTTTTAAGAGTATCATAAAATTATTTTTATAAATAATTAAAGATATAATTAATAAAAGTTTAATTTCTTGACGAATTAAATGATTTGAATAAGATGAAGATTTCAGATATCCTTGTTAGATAAGATTATTCTATAATTGGAAAAGAGGGAAACATACCATTAAGAACCAATCATATCAACTTATGAAAGGATTATTCATTCAACCATTGTGATTATATGATATTCTTAAGTTCAAAATAAAATAAGAGATACAAATATGGGATTTAGCAAATACATGAAAGAAGAATGCACACATATATACGAAAACTATTAACAATAAGGATAGACTCGTATGCATAGACGAAAACACATATATTTTTGAAAAAATTTCTGCATGTTGTTCTTACAAATTTTTTGGTTGTAATTGAAGAACCTCCAATGTTATGATTTTAAGACCATCATCTGCTCTTGATGTGTATTTTTATATTGTTAGTTTCTTCTAGAAACTCAATATTTCATCATTACTTAAAATTTTATTCATTTCTATTATATATGAACTCTTTGTAATTAAGTGTTTATTAAGGTGATGGATTGGTATTGAGAAGGTACAAGTTGGTTAAAAAATCATGGACCTCTCTAATAAGTAGCATCTTCTTACACTCAGCTAGGAGCCCCTGATAAAAGGAAATTCCAAGTGAAATTTACCAAACGTGTGGGTAAAATTTTTGGTAGAGTAGACTAGGGGATTTCTATTCCCCGAAACACTATAAATATCATATGTTTAGTCTTTTTTTCAGAGTTTTATATTTCCATTACCTTTTTTAGATTTAAAATATTGGAACCAGCATACCTTGAAGAGGGTGGTTTTAAAGTAATGAAATTTTCTAGAACTCAATTCAGCCCCTCTTGAGTTTTCAGTTACTCGTTCTATGGGACCAGAATTGGCATCATAGCTCATGATACTTGTCCTAACATCTATCAAAGGATTAATTAAAAATGTATTCTTTAAAATTAATGATATGGTTAATATCATAAAATGCATGTCAATGGTGAGAGATCCATATTTTAATGGTGAAAAGTGTGGTTACTAGATTATGTGAATGGAAATTTATTTGAATAACATCTTCTAAAAAGATTGCCTCAATGTGATATATTCTTATGAAATTCCAAAAACTCAACCTGAAACATGGGATTCAGACATTAAATTATGATATCATTTGATCTACAATGCTATGAATTCTATAATATATGTATTAGGTCCAGATGTGTTTAACCATAATTATCAATGAAAATTCATCTATGAAATGTGGACTACCATAGAGGTTTGTTATGAAAGAATATAAAATGTTAAGGATCCTAGATATGACACTTAAAAACATAACATCAACACATTCAAGATGAATAATGGATAAATAATTAAATTGTTGAATGAAAGACTCCTTGGGATAATGATTAATATTTTTGATTTGGGACCACCAATTACTGAGATAAAGAAAGAATTGAATGTCCTAATAGTTTTAACGCCTAACTGGAGGGAAATATATATTTCCATTATACAAAATAAAGGAATTTAAAAATAAAATATCTTATCAAAACACTTATTATGTATTCAAAAAAATTGGAATATGGTGGTGGAGAACATGAAATGGTTATGAATGAATATTTGGTTTTAAATTTTTCTAATTCTAAATATGAGAAAAATAAAAATAGTATACAGATATTTGAATCCAACAAAAAGTAATATTCCTCAAACAATTATGGATCAAATGAGGAACTTGCATAGTTTTCTAAAATTTTCAACAATTTATCTAACAAGAGAATATGTTTTAGAATACCTTTAAATAAGTAAGAGAAGTATGGTGGAAATTGTGATGAAATAAGATGATATAAATGAAAAACTATTGAACATATCAAGCCAAACCATCATCAATAGCATGAAAAAAAATTCTAATAAATATTTTTCAGGAAGGGAGGCTATAATAAGAAATTTACGAAGGCTATGAAAGCTACATGTAGTGATTCTGAAGACTATAGTGAGTATTAATTATTGGAATCAGAAGATTAAATATATAATCAAAAAGACAAAATGTGTTTAATGGAACATTTTTATGTGGTACTTTCTTATTATTTTCCCAAGCATCAGTTTGAGAAAATAAATGAAAATTACCCCTAAGAAGAATTAAATGAATATTATACCATGTTAGAAAAACTAAGTATGAAATCTTAAAAAATAATAAACAAAGATCTCAAAAATTATTAACACAATTATTAATAAATATACTGTTTTAAATAAAAACATTAGTTTTGAAAAATCAGTTGGAAAATTATCTTTCATCGTTTACTAAACAGACTAGTACAATTGGGAACCTATAGAAAGATGTATAAATCCTCAAAGATATTGTTATCATTTTTACTTTGGGGAGGGTTTCCTAAAAACAGTATTGACTAAAACTAACTTAAAAGAGAATAATTTATTATAGGTAGTCAAGGTGAAAGGGCTATATTTTATAAAAAATATATTTTCGGGCAAGTTATAAGAAAAAAACCTCCCCCATGTTAGTTATTTTAACTGTGGAGAAGTAGGGAATTATTACAATATCTATAATCTAAAAAAGTATTAGTTTTCTTGAATTAAAAATTATTTTCATACAAAATGTATTTTGAAATACACTATAGGGTTTTGGGACAACACAAATATATTTGGGTTTTTAAGTATTGTTTAGCAAACATTTTCGATCCCAAAAGTATTTGGGTACCAAATAAATATTGTGGTTTTATTTTTTATTATAAGGAACTGGACACATAAATAGAAATTAAAAATGGTTCATGGACATTGTATTTTAAAGTCACATGAGTGGATATTTCTAAATCATTTACTCACTATCTATGATTTATGGAGGTTATGTAACATTTTATGACAACAAAAAAGGAAAGATATATGGTATCAGAATAGTAGGAAATCACCAATCAATCCTCATAAGCAATGTACATGTTGTTAAAGGCTTAAATCACAACCTAATAAGTATTTATCAAATATTATATGATGGATATTTATTTTATTTTTCTAATAATGTCTACATAGTTTTAAAAAAACTTCACTCATATATATACCACCAAGCAAATATGATGTATATACTTTATATATTAGTTTTTTATGTAAAAAATGTAATTTTTTTAATGTTGATGTAAATGAATCTTGGATTTGGCATAGAAGGATTGAAAATTGTAATGTTTATTATTTATGAAAATTAACCAAAAGAAAGTATATGATACATGTCAAATGGTAAGGAAAATAAAATAATCTTTTAATCCAATTAAATAAGTCTCTACTTTAAACCCCTAGAGATTTTCCATGTGGATTTTTTTATACCAACTAAAATAGAAACATTTAATATAAAATCCTTTGTTTATGTGTTTGGTTATATTTAAATATTTACTTGGGATTATTTATTGAAATTTAAAAACTGAATCATGTTATGTATTTTTATTTTTTGTAAAATTGTGCAAAATGAAAAGGATTCCAAAGTATGTATTTAAGAACTGATCCTAGTGGAGAATTTGTGAATAATGATTTTAAATCATTCTGTTCAAATATGGTATTAAAAACATTTTCTATCCATAATAATCCTCAAGAAAATAGTGTTGTTGAATTTAGGAATAGCACCATAAAATTAATTTTCGGAAAAAATGTTATGTGAATATAACATGATTACTTATTTTTTGGTTATGGCTATTAACACAGCATGTTATTTAATTAATAAAATTTTAATAAGGAATATCATAAAGAAAATACCCTATAGGTTATAGAATAATAGAAAACCATAGATATGATACTTAAAAGTGTTTTTATGTATGGATTATATCTTAAAAACAAAATACAATCAGAGTAAATTTTATCCAATAGATAATGAGTATATCTTCCTTGGTTATTCTAAAAATTCTTAATCTAATATAGTTTTCAATACAATTTCAAGGATTATTGAGGAGTTAAATAATGTAATGTCTGATGAAAGTGCTCCTTTTGATCACAAAATGATACAAGCTAATGAGTTGAGATTTTATCTTATGTACATGAGACCTAGAGATATTTTTATTATTAAAAATGATGATGATTCATAATTTTTTTAATTAAGCAAATATTATGGGGGCTACTATGATTTAAACAAAAAGTTTGTTACCTAGAAAACTGAGAAAGATTAAGGAACATACTCTATAAATATTTATATAATGTTTAGATAAAGGAGTTAAGACTAGAAGAAATGTAGGAAACCTTATATAATTATCATATTTTCAATCTCAAATAGAACCTTGAACTGTAGAATATGATTTAGCTAATGAGAGTTTGGTTTTAACAATGCAAGAAAAATTAAACCACTTCAAGAGAAAAAAAGGTATGGGAATTAACTGATAGGACCATTGATTATCCTATTATTGGAAATAAATGTGTATTTAAGAAAAAAAAGTATGATCATTGTATGATCACTAGAAATAAATATAGGTTAGTGGAAAATGTTTATAATCAAGAAGAAAGAATATATTATAAATAAACTTTTGATTTAGTATCTAGGTTGTAATAAATTAAAATCCTTCTAGGATATACATCATATATGAGTTTTAAATTATATCATATTGATGTTCAATATTCATTTAAAAATGGATTTTTAATAGAGGATTTCATGTTGACCAACCTCCTAGTTTTGAAGAACAACATTTTTAAAATTATAATTTCAAACTTAATAAAGTTCTATATAGACCTAGATAAGCACCAAGAGCATGGTATGAAAGATTAAGTTCATATATCTTTTTCAAATAGATTTAATGTGGGGTTTGAATACCCCATTATATTCATGAATACTTAATTGAAATAAACTTTTCTTATATAAATATTTGTTGATGATGTTATTTTTCGGTCAAATTTCCAAAAATCCTGTAAACATTTTTCAAAATTTATATTGAAATAATTAGAAGTAATTAGGATTGGAGAATTAAATTAATTATTTACATTTAAAATTTATCAAAAATATTTTATAAATTAGTTAAAACAAAAAAATACATTCTTGATTTAATTCAATGGTTTATAATTTAAAATAGTTAGTCCTATTCAGATCCTATGAGTTCCAACATTAAACATGACATAGAAAAGGCTAAAACAATTTGAGAACTAGTTATATAGAGGAACCAATGGAAGATTACTTTATCTTACAGCAAGTAGTCCAGAAATTATATTTCTATTATTTTATTGTGCAAGGATTCAATCCAATTAAAAATAATCTCACTTAAATGATGATTAATGTATTTTGATATATTTAAAAGGAGTCGTCTCTCTTTCACTAATTTTTCCAAAACTTTCTGAGTTTAGTTTCATTTGATATGTAGACACGAAATTTTTACGGTGTAGACAAGATATAAAGATCACCACAAGAACATATCAAATTATTGATAAATATTTATAATTTTGGTAATGTATGAAAAAAATAATTTAGCATTGAAAACTGCTGAGGGGAAATATATTATAGCAGGAAATAGTTGTGAACAATTGATGTGGATGAATCACACCCTAATATATTTGGATTCAATTTTTGTCATTTTATAACCAAATGTGATAACAATAGTTCTATGAAAAATTAAAATATTTTAATAAACCATTATAGAACAAAGAACATTTATTTATGGAATCATTTCATAAGAGATTATTCATGAAAATGTGATATCTCTTTAGAATTTGGTTTCACAGAAATTAAATTAGTAGGTAGTTTTACTAAGCTATTTTATTCTAAAATATTTTATTTTAACATATCCTAATTAGGTTTATTTAACTTTAGTTTTTTTTTCTATTTTACTTATTTTATATTGAGAGATTATATTTAGTAAATATTTTATTGGAATTATTTCATTCAATATTTAGTATCACAATTTTGAGTATTAGTCACATATTAATGAGCCATGTAGTCTAGATTATCATGATTATTACTCACATCACACTGAGAAACTCTTTTCTTGGTTTGAATCAAATGAAAGTAATTTAGTCATATACGCAAAACCCTTTTGAACCTTAAAATCATTTTCTACTTTTCATATGAACCAATTTTCTTTAATCCTTAAATATTCCAAAGCCCCTCTGAAAATGGATAAATATAAAAGAATATATGGTGTTTCCTCTATCAGATCCAAGAGCTCAAGAACCACAAAATTTTTTTTGAGTAGAATATCTTCGATTTATGCAAGCCTGATGGTATGGATATGTTGCTTGAAATGGTTATCAATAATCATGTATGGGATTTCATTTTCAATAAGAAGAAAATGAGTTTTATGAGAAAATGTATAATAATTTTATGAAATAGTTTCATTTCGTTGGAATTTCTAAAATTTAACCATGTTTTTAGGGTTACGAGGTCTCTTTTAGTGTAGCTTGGGTTGTCAAATCCTTAAAGCCTTAAGAATAAACTTAAGGTACATGAATTATTTGGATTGTTTTGGATATTAAGTGGTGAAATGGGTTTTATTTGACATGTTTTAAATTAACACTAGGTGACCTAAGTGTATTCAATTTATGAAAAGGTTTTGATCCTAGGTTATAATAATGGATGGATTGGATGATTTTCTTTTTAAATTGTTTCAATTTCATTAACTCAAGAAGCATTAATTTAATGAAATAAATATAACCTCATCAATTATTATTTTAACACCTTCAAATATAAATTATAATAACCAACACCATTGGATGAACATTTTCATGATCACTCCTAGGTAATGGATCATATTATCACTTGCAACTTGCGGCGATAAAATTCAATAAGTAAGAGGTAGAGAAAAAATAGTTGAATGAAAAAGTAAAGTAAAATAAAATATTAAACATTTATTGAGTGATAAATAAAATAAAATCAATACCCTTTATACTCCCATGTATCAACCTATAAGAGGATTATCCCTCCATTGATAATTTTCTCTCAATAGAAGTGGGATGTAGACTCATGAGGGTGGAATTGAAGAGGTAAAAAACAGTGAAATAATGAACACATCACCTTTTTGAAAGGATTTATATCTTAATTTTGTGAATAAATTGACAACATAATTAAATTTTATCAACGTGTAAACAAATAAATATAAAATGAGAAGAATAAGATGTTTTATTAAGAGACTATGGTTATTTTAATAACTTTCAATTGAATGAATAACATTACAAAGACTAAGTGGTATCATAAAATTAAAATGATACAAAACAAAAATTCATCCCCAACTCCATCACCATAACTACCATAAATAGGAATATAAAGAGTCTTGGTTTGACCCCCAAAACGTATAATTCTACTAAAAAACATTTGCTAGGCTTAGGTGGGTGAAAGTTAATAGAGAGTGGACTTCTCTACCCATGACCCGAAATGGAAGCTAGTTTTCATCCACCAAACAGAGGCGCCAAAATGACCATTTATATGGCCTAATTAGAGGGGGTGTAGAATAATAAAATTAATCCTCAAATGTTACCTTTTGTTCTATAAAACATCATCTCAATTGGATTTTCGGGTATAGATATATGATCATAATGATGGGATGTTTTTTTGGGCCGCATAATCTGGCCCAAAATTTTGACATTATATTGGACCACATAAAACTATCTTCATACATCAAAATTTCATGTGTTAAAATATAAAGTCAAATTTAATCTTACTTTTACTATATTCTTAGCCACTATATTGATATTATTGAGATATTGTTGAGTTCACATTGCCCATAATTTCATAGTTTGAATGTCCAAAATGCTGGTCTCCCAATGTGAATCATAAAGTACACATAATGGTATGAATTTTTACAATTGGAATAAGAAACCAGAAAATTAAATATGGAAGTAAAATCACAATATTTAGGTGTTTTATTATGTTTTAAAATATGTACCAGTCAATAGTTCACTTTAAGAAAGAATTACTATAATAATGTGAAATAATGTTCAAATTGTAAAATTCACTAAAAATGGTGTCGATGAATAATGCATCCAATGAATATTATAATATAAACAATGATTATTAGCATCTTTTAGTGGCAAATCACACCCAAAAATTTTATTTTTTCTATTCCTGAGAAAAATGTATCTCAAAAATATCAAATTTTAATTCCTTTTTCCAAAAACATTTTAAAATATAATGCTCTCTAATAGATCACATACAAATTGATTAAGAAACCAAATAAAATCATTTAATACAAGGTAGGTTCACCAGCATATCCCAATCCCAAGGCCATTCCTATGATCAAATTCATCATCAAATTTCATCCAATTTCAATTAAGCATGATGATGTGTAGTGTGTCACAATAGACATGGGGGGTTCATCTTTGTTCAAGGGGGGGGGAATATTGAAGCTCATGGTGGAATGAAATTTTAATATTAAAATATTTATTTATTTGTTTGGTTTTTGTTTTTGTTTTTTTTTCAATGTTTTGATAGTAATTGAAATTCCACTCTATCAAGTCAACCCATGTAGTGAGACTTTGTCAATGACTCCCAGAATCAAAGACCTTAGATAGCCAAGTGAAGCTCACATACTCAGGCATCATCTTGAGATAACTCAATGAAAAAAAATTTAAATTACCACAAATAGAGATAAATTTTCAAACATTGGGCTAGAAAACTATGGAATTGTGATCCCCATGTTCCAAACTCCTCACATTAGGTCAATACATTACTCTATACATAATGTTCATTATTATTATTATTATTTTTAATTTTTTAAATACTCATGATAATATTAAAACTATCACCAAAACAATTACATATATTATGGGACCCTGTAAACTCATATTAATACCTAGTGATCCAAAGGTTGTGCATTGTGTATTTTATTATTATTATTATTTTGCATAAAAACAAAAATGATGAAAATTCACATTAGGAAACCACAATTTCCATAATCCATGATCATTAACTTAACAATGGATTAAAATCAAAATGAAGGCATGAAAAGTCATTTTTCAAGTTTTACAATGTGTATTATCATGTTCATGTTTAAAAGAATATTTCTTCCATTTATTCACATAAAATAATATTTGACAAGAAATTTTTTTCTTTCATTTAAAAACATCTAAAAAAATTAACCACACAAAAGAAATTTTTTTATTTCACATCTCCCCCCAACATTAAATAACTCCATGATTAGTGTTTAGTGAAACGAAAATTTAGATGGTGGGTAGAGGAAGAGAAGAGGATTTCAAAAAAGAAATTGAAAATGAGAATCATGGAATGAAGTCACTTAGTGGTTTAAGTCAATGTTTTCCTTAACCCATTTTATACCTTGATCTCCATGTCACTTGGATAATCATCAAGGTTGTTTTTGTTTGAACAGTTATGAACTTCTTGAAAACTTGTAATCTCAGCAGCACCTAAATCTAAAACACCAACATATTTAGACATCAATGGGAACCCCTTGAGGTACCCTTAACTAAAAATATACAAAAATTATAAATGATAAAAAATAATACATATTTCCATTGAACCTCCAAACCCTGGTTAAATATATTGGTAACAGTCTGGTTGCCTCCCATAATGAACTTTGTTTAATGTCATTAGCCTGACCTGAACCACAAATATATCAAATTGTTTCTAGTTCATAGGTTGTCTCAGTTAACTCATCTTATGTTTCTTGTTTTTTTAATGACTCAATGAATGGTTTTAACATATAAACATTTACATTGAATATTTGATAGCTAGTGGGATATTAAATATCCATTTCATTGTGAGGGTACACATGATGTACTATGTAAGTACCTAACCATCTAGACCATAACTTTCTAAGCTGTAGATGAAGTTTCTAACTCTACATGAGCATGAATTTTCCCAGTTTAAAATTTTTTAATTTGAGATTATAAGATTGGTATGCTTGAACTATATATTTATTGATCTTTTAATTTTTATAATCCTCCATCCTATGTTCCAGAAGATCATTAAGATATAATTTCCTCTTTGTTTTAGATAAAGAGATTTCAAAGTTCATTTTTATTAATTTCTCAGTAGGACTTATGTTCAATTTAAATAGGTAAATGGATTTATTTTACATAAACCAACTTATATAGTGACGTTCCTAGGATATATTTAAAAGTGGTCTGATATTGTAGAGACCCGTAGCTTGACGTACATTGACATTACATTACTTTTGTGGAATACTTAGTACATTACAAAAACACACACACAAGGACCGTAATAGTTTAGTGTCTTTGGAAACTCGGACTATAATCTTCTAATCGTGGTGAAAGATCTTCAACATCTCCCATAAAGATCTTCTTTTTTTTTACCTAAAACCTTTCTTTATATCCTGGGGAAAAGAAAACATAAAAGGGTGAGCTCAAATGCTCAGTAAGGTTAAACAAAAGAAATATCAATCACATCATATACATAAGCACATAACTATTGGAAATCTTAACCTACAAAAGAGATCATAATTTCATAACATGGGGTAAATCATGGCAGTGAAATGTAATCACAATAATCATAACATAAAACATGAAATTTTGTGGCATTCACACATAATCATAGAGAATCATTTCTTGTTAGTCAAGACTCATTGCCAAGACTATCTTAGTGGACAAAGTCCCTTTCTGAATCGAGTAACCCTCGTTTCAGTCCTGTTTCACTGAACCGGTATAACCTACCATTCCAGCCATGTCTATCTCATGAAATATAAAATCTTTACCCAATGCATTGGAGGGAGATATAGGTCCCACCCATCTTATAATGAATCCTTTCTTATGTGTGCCACACAATCATAAACCATACATCATAGCGTAACCCATGTAATAAAAATGGGATTGTTAAATAACATGACATCATAAAACAATTCATATAAGATAAAGGAATTCATAAAAATATTTCCATCACAACATAATAAAATCCATGTAATAATAGGGATAAAAACAGAACCCTTTATTATCTTAAATGGAAAATAATTTTGATAAAACACTTGAACTCCATTCTTGAGGAAAATATCCTTTCTTCTTCAAAAACATTTTGCCTTTCTTAACATGTCAAACAACTTTAAACTAAAATAAGTTGATTAAAAATAAACTTGAAAACTTGTAAAGGAATCTTCTTGTAAATAATGTATTAAAAATCCATTCATTCCGTATAATTTAAAAAAACATTCTTCTCGTACTTTTGTCGAAAAAGTCAAAAAAGTACCTCGTACGAAAAACGACAAAAGATTCCTTTCATATCCTTTACTAAAAATTTACTGAAGGGTAAAATTGAATATAAACTATTTTATAAGGATATAAATATTACCTATTGAGGAAACATGGATGTGGATGATAAAATACACCCCAGTAAATGCCAAAGTATAAACAATCTCGGATAAAAATGAGATTGTGATATTTCCCTTACCTTAGGTCCGATTTGCTTTGTACGTGTCCGAAGCTCCTGTATAATGGTTTAAATAATGTCATTGACTTATTAAAGAATCATATTCATTGTTATGATATCATATATGGTTCACTTATGACATTATATTACTCGTTCTTTTGTAGACTCCATGTTAATGAAGCGTTTTGGGTAAAATCGTTTCTTTTATCGTAGGTGTTTTGACTTGTTGTTCTTGACATTATTATTACTTATATCATGATTTAATTACTTCCAGAATATAAAATATGATTTATATATCATATATATTCAGTATATATATATATATATAATAGATAGATAAATGAAATGAAAAACACCGTTCATGGAGACGGTAGTCCGTACGTACACATGAACGTTGTTTTCCTTTCCTTATTGTCTTGAATGGAAGTAAGTAGATGACATACATATATATATATATACATAAATCCAGTAGCTTTATAATGTCATATATTTCATTATTATTTCTTATATATACTTTATAATCATTCTTAAATGGTTAACATGGAGAATGAATCTCATCGCATCGTGGAGACGGTAGTCCGGACGTACGCACGAGCGATGATATCATTTCCATACATATTGAATTGAATTGGAGTGGATTATTCAATATATCAGAATCAATATGATGTTGTAATAACTATGTATAGTTATTCTTTACACCATTATACCCATCCATTTAAGGTGGTGGTGGAAAATAGATTACACCACGGCGTGGAGACGGTATTCCGTACGTACGCACGCGCGGTGATTTCTTTTTCCATAGGATGGATAGATGGTGAAATAGGGTTGTTTCATACTTATAATAACATATCAGTATATTAGTGATATTGATGTTATTACTTAATAATGAAACAACCTAAGAAGAAGAAGTGGAAGAAGAAATAAATATGAAAGAATTGGTAACGGTAATTACCTCTTCTTTGAAGCGCCTTTTGGAGACCTCCTCTTAGGGAACTAAAATTGGTCTTTGAGGAAGACCAGAACCTCTAGGATGTTTCTAGGGAAGTGGAGAAGAGATTTTGGCAGGGGTCGGTCGAGCTTGAGTGCTTAAATTGGTGTGAGGAGGAGGGGGAGGAGGTGTCCTTTTATAAGGGAGGAGAGGAGCACCTTAGGAATATCTCAAAATATTATTTTATATTAAAGTAAAAATCGGTTTATAATGGTTCCAAAGGGTCTTATTTCGAAGCTAAAGTGGGTATGGGTCGAAATCCTATCAACCAATAGGATTTAGACAAGTTTAGAGTATTATATTAACCTTATCAATTAGATTTAACTCTAAGTTAAATAATTTAACTTTTACCGTGTCTTTTTTTTGTTTTCTTACACTATATGGTTAATACACTTACTATAACATGCCAAACGAACCCCAAATTGTTTATTATTAATATATATATCCTTATCTAAGTCATTTTTCCGAACCTTATATTTTTAGGAATAAAATAACAATTAATTATATAATATTTGATTTAAAAAACTATTTTCTGTCAATTTTGACACTATTTGATATATGATTTTTGTGAAAGTCATAATAGAATTATATGTTCGAACCAAGTTGATTACATCAACACTAATATATCATAATAACCTACAAAATTAGTGTAATTCATAAAAAGTCTCAAATTACATTCATTTGAGAATTTATAACATCAATTATGTTAATATTTCCTTAAAAGGGTAATTACTGCATCATCGTTGTGTCATAAATAAATTAATTTATTTAAAGTCTAAAAATTATAAATAAAATATCATTATGTAGGAAATATTTTTAGCTTTCTAATGAATATTTACAATCGAATTTATCTTATGTACAACCCTATATTAAAAATGTTTTAGTAAATATACTTTGATTTTAACTCTTTTAACTCTTCTTTGAATTAAATAATAATAAATGTCCTAATCTAATCCAAGTGGGCCTAAATGATAAAATTTTACACTTAAGGTTGTTTTTGGTCGAGATACACTTGTCCAATAGAATTAGGACATGTGTTAGGGTAATATTAATATCATATTTACCCTTAGTTACCCTATTTACTATTAACCGTGGTAAAAAAAGTAAAAAGTTACTATTCACCAAAAATTATTTTCTTCTCATTGAACCACATTTTAATTACTGACATCAACCGTGTCTCTCGGATTTTTGAAATTCCATTCACAGAAGCGGTAAAATTAAGTTTTATGAAAAATTCAGTTTTTAATTAGTAGATTCACTATTCATCAAAAATTGATGTTTTTCAGAAAAATGCCAAAATTTCATCCTAAGATATATTTAATATTCCGAATTCAAAAATGAAGTCTATTTTACCAAATTCATAACATAGAAGTTGCATTAATTAATTTTATAATTAAATCCCGCTGTTAAAACAAATAGCGTGTCTTTTAAGAAAACAATATCTATCAAAAGATTGACACTTGATTATGTCTGGTTTAAATGTGAAATTATATTCAATGACCAATATTGTATTAAATTGTAAAAATATATTTTAAATATACTTTAAAACCACTCAAATTAATAATTTATCACTATTTATTATTTCGATTAAAAAAGTTGTTTTTAATTATAATTTAGTAATTTTCACTATTCATCAGAATATGAAAGTTATCCGAAAAGTACCAAAATTTCTCCTTAGGCTAAATTCGATACTCCGAATCCAAAAATGAAGTCCATTTTGAGAGCTAAAATTTCTAAAATTTTAAAAATTGGTTATTACTATTCATAACGGCTTGTTTTAATAATATTTTAATAACATATCGTTGTTTCGTGAAACTCAGTATTGCGTACTACACACGCTATCGAGGAAGGTTGCGATTGCGTGTAATGCAAGGCAAGTCAAGGATGCATGTTGTGTAAGCTCCTTTTGGTGTAGCGTACAACACAAGACATTAATAAAATTAAAAATAATAGTATTTATAAAATCTCGGGCTGTTACATTCTACCCCCCTTAAAATGAATTTCGCCCTCGAAATTCGTCGGGGTTATAAATAGTTTACTATTCGAAAGTTTCTTTAATAGAAACCCACATCGTAAAAAGGAATACCAAAACTTGGCTTTAAAAAACTAAAGTATGAAATGTAACGATTGCCCAAATAAACTAATCAATGGGTTTCCACATAGATGAAAATATGGATATGGAAGAGAAATCTAACCGTCATGTTCTGATGGAGAGTGGTAGAGGACATGGCTATGGAAAAGCTAGAAATCACAAATCCATAAATTTGTGATGATCTAAGGTACCATCCAATTCATCAGGTATAAGATCACTAGGACAACATTTTTGGTTTTCAAGATCATTTCCCTAAAGTGGAAAATTTGAATTAGAATAAATACTTTCTTTATTTTGGTACAAATCACTGTTGTTCATGCCTTGAACAATTTCCACTTCATCTCTTAAATAAATGAAGTTGAATTTGTTATTCGTGAAGTGTTAGCAGATCATGTGATAGAATGACGGGTCATTCCATCTGTCTCAAACAAAAGGTTAGCAAAAATTATATACATAAGTCGATCTATAGTGAGATTAATCACATATGGTTCCTAAAATGGACTTATACTTCATATATCATACTGCTTAATATAATAAAACTAGTTTCTACTAAACATGGACTTCCTGTAGGCCAGTGGTAGGCGATAAAGGCCAGTCGCACTTCGGTTGTGGGTTCGATTCCCACAGCCTTGTCCGACGCGATGGGCTGCCGCCCGTTCTGCAGGTTGCCCTTTTTATAAAACTATATTACTATAACATCCCATCAATAATATCGAAAAAACTTCTATCCTTAAACAATACTCACTTATGACCAACATAATCCATTTCAATCTTTAGGCTTATCCATAATACTGCAGTCCATTCTCATAACATAGTGAAAACGATTACCAGAGATTTAATACCATCGTTGATCCCCATATATCATAAGATATATCTTGTTGGTCACATTACAAACATTCATAGGCCTTAATCTTGTACTCTCTTGAATACCCATTGAACCTTATTGAAAACACGAATTCTATTAAAAGTTGACTCTTTCCACATACCAAAATCCTCAAAATTCTATATACTCTAACCATGATATCACTTAGTCCTTATATCAATCATGAGCTCATGAATACTATCAAACATTTAATTTTCTTCTTATCCCTTCATTATGCGCATATCATCTACATTCCAAAAATATCTGAATAACCTTTCATGGATACTGGTAACATTAATCAGACAACAGTGTAACAATCCTTACATGTCTCTTTATTCTACAGTTCCATGAGATTACTTATACAACATTACACATGATAAACATGTAATCATTCCACTACATTCTTAAACCATTGACCGAGCTTCAACAATTCTTTCATCTCACATATCATTTTCAGTCTCATCATCATCATCAACAT
The DNA here is from genome assembly GCA_963277665.1 of Viscum album. Lineage (NCBI taxonomy): Eukaryota > Viridiplantae > Streptophyta > Magnoliopsida > Santalales > Viscaceae > Viscum > Viscum album. Next base: position 271,272,952 of record OY728135.1, read on the forward strand.
AAATACTACCCATACGACCATACTGATTCTCTTCATGAGACTTTCCCTTAGGGAATTGGTTTGCATAATTCCCGTACATTCCACATTTAAAACATTTAACCATTGTTGATGTCGTAGCAATACCATTATCCTCATCCATGTTGTTAAATGAACCTTTTCCTTTGAATTTACTTGCTTTGTGTCCTTCTTTTCGACACCCAAAGCATCTTCCAGTTCCTTTGAAACATTCTCCTTGATGCCTCTTCCCACATGATTTACATAGGGGAAATTGAACTTTCTTTCCTCTATGATCATCATGAAACTCCATCTTTCTCTTATTAGCCGAGTAAGGAAACTTACCAAATTTTACTTTATTGATCATATTATGAGATTGCTGATTCGGCATAATAATGATTTTTGGACTTCCAAATCCCATTTCATTTGGTTGCTCATGAAGAATATCATTCCATTTTCCATCATATCCTCCATTATCGTGAATCACCTTGTTTCCAGCCATTTTCTAAAACCCAAAAAGAATAGTGTGAGAGGCAAAAATCATAATAAAGGGGGAGTAACTTAAATATATAATATCTTTGGTTTAATCAAATATCGTTACCATAGTTCTAGGACTATATCCTATACGTATACTTATCCTTAGGGGCATCCCTAGACATACCTTAAAATATCTCTAGGGATCTCACTAACATTTTCGCATCCTAGTTTCCAAAGGTTGACTAAACCTTTCCTCTGATACCAACTGTAGAGACTCGTAGCTTGATGTACATTGACATTACATTACGTTTGCGGAATACTTAGTACATTACAAAAACACACACACAAGGACCGTAATAGTTTAGTGTCTTTGGAAACTCGGACTATAATCTTCTAATCGTGGTGAAAGATCTTCAACATCTCCCATAAAGATCTTCTTTTTTTTACCTAAAACCTTTCTTTATATCCTGGGGAAAAGAAAACATAAAAGGGTGAGCTCAAATGCTCAGTAAGGGTAAACAAAAGAAATATCAATCACATCATATACATAAGCACATAATTATTGGAAATCTTAACCTGCAAAAGAGATCATAATTTCATAACATGGGGTAAATCATGGCAGTGAAATGTAATCACAATAATCATAACATAAAACATGAAACTTTGTGGCATTCACACATAATCATAGAAAATCATTTCTTGTTAGTCAAGACTCATTGCCAAGACTATCTTAGTGGACAAAGTCCCTTTCTGAATCGAGTAACCCTCGTTTCAGTCCTGTTTCACTAAACCGGTATAACCTACCATTCCAGCCATGTCTATCTCATGAAATATAAAATCTTTACCCAATGCATTGGAGGGAGATATAGGTCCCACCCATATTATAATGAATCCTTTCTTATGTGTGCCACATAATCATAAACCATACATCATAGCGTAACCCATGTAATAAAAATGGGATTCTTAAATAACATGACATCATAAAACAATTCATATAAGATAAAGGAATTCATAAAAATATTTCCATCACAACATAATCAAATCCATTTAATAATAGGGATAAAAACAGAACCCTTTATTATCTTAGATGGAAAATAATTTTGATAAAACACTTGAACTCCATTCTTGAGGAAAATATCCTTTCTTCTTCAAAAACATTTTTCCTTTCTTAACATGTCAAACAACTTTAAACTAAAATAAGTTGATTAAAAATAAACTTGAAAACCTGTAAAGGATGCTTCTTGGATATAATGTATTAAAAATCCATTCATGCTGTATAAGTTAAAAAAAAACATTCTTCTCGTACTTTTGTCGAAAAAGTCAAAAAAGTACCTCGTACGAAAAACGACAAAAGATTCCTTTCATATCCTTTACTAAAAATTTACCGAAGGGTAAAATTGAATATAAACTATTGTATAAGGATATAAATATTACATATTGAGGAAACATGGATGTGGATGATAAAATACACCCCAGTAAATGCCAAAGTATAAATAATCTCGGATAAAAATGAGATTGTGATATTTTCCTTACCTTAGGTCCGATTTGCTTTGTACGTGTCCGAAGCTTCTGTATAATGGTTTAAATAATGTCATTGACTTATTACAGAATCATATTTATTGTTATGATATCATATATGGTTCACTTATGACATTATATTACCCGTTCTTTTGTAAACTCCATGTTAAAGAAGCGTTTTGGGTAAAATCGTTTCTTTTATCGTAGGTGTTTTGACTTGTTGTTCTTGACATTATTATTACTTATATCATGATTTACTTAATTCCAGAATATAAAATATGATTTATATATCATATATATTCAGTATATATATATATATAATAGATAGATAAATGAAATGAAAAACACCGTTCATGGAGACGGTAGTCCGTACGTACACATGAACGTTGTTTTCCTTTCCTTACTGTCTTGAATGGAAGTAAGTAGATGACATACATATATATATATACATAAATCCAGTAGCTTTATAATGTCATATATTTCATTATTATTTCTTATATATACTTTATAATCATTCTTAAATGGTTAACATGGAGAATGAATCTCATCGCGTCGTGGAGACGGTAGTCCGTACGTACGCACGAGCGATGATATCATTTCCATAAATATTGAATTGAATTGGAGTGTATTATACAATATATCAGAATCAATATGATGTTGTAATAACTATGTATAGTTATTCTTTACACAATTATACCCATCCATGTAAGGTGGTGGTGGAAAATAGATTACACCACGGCGTGGAGACGGTATTCCGTACGTGCGCACGCGCGGTGATTTCTTTTTCCGTAGGATGGATAGATGGTGAAATAGGGTTGTTTCATACTTATAATAACATATCAGTATATTATTGATACTGATGTTATTACTTCATAATGAAACAACTTAAGAAGAAGAAGTGGAAGAAGAAATAAAGATGAAAGAATTGGTAACGGTAATTACCTCTTCTTTGAAGCGCCTTTTGGAGACCTCCTCTTAGGGAACTAAAATTGGTCTCTGAGGAAGACCAGAACCTCTAGTATGTTGCTAGGGAAGTGTAGAAGAGATTTTGGCAGGGTTTTGCCGAGCTTGAGTGCTCAAATTGGTGTGAGGAGGAGGGGGAGGAGGTGTCCTTTTATAAGGGAGGAGAGGGGCACCTTAGGAATATCTCAAAATATTATTTTATATTAAAGTCAAAATCGGTTTATAATTGTTCCAAAGGGTCTTATTTCGAAGATAAAGTGGGGATGGGTCGAAATACTATCAACCAATAGGATTTAGACAAGTTTAGGGTATTATTTTAACCTTATCAATTAGATTTACCTCTAAGTTAAATAATTTAACTTTTACCGTGTCTTTTTGTTTTCTTACACTATATGGTTAATACACTTACTATAACATGCCAAACGAACCCAAAATTGTTTATTATTAATATATATATCCTTATCTAAGTCATTTGGCCGAACCTTATATTTTTAGGAATAAAATAACAATTAATTATTTAATATTTGATTTAAAAAACTATTTTCTGTCAATTTTGACACTATTTGATATATGATTTTTGTGAAAGTCATAACAGAATTATATGTTCGAACCAAGTTGATTAAATCAACACTAATATATCATAATAACCTAGAAAATTAGTGTAATTCATAAAAAGTCTCAAATTACATTCATTTGAGAATTTATAACATCAATTATGTTAATATTTCCTTAAAAGGGTAATTACTGCATCATCGTTGTGTCATAAATAAATTAATTTATTGAAAGTCTAAAAATTATAAATGAAAAATCATTATGTAGGAAATAATTTTAGCTTTCTAATGAATATTTACAATCGAATTTATCTTCTGTACAACCCTATATTAAAAATGTTTTAGTAAATATACTTTCATTTTAACTCTTTTAACTCTTCTTTGAATTAAATAATAATAAATGTACTAATCTAATTCAAGTGGGCCTAAATGATAATATTTTACACTTAAGGTTGTTTTTGGTCGAGATACACTTGTCCAATAGAATTAGGACATGTGTTAGGGTAATATTAATATCATATTTACCCTTAGTTACCCTATTTACTATTAACCGTGGTAAAAAAAGTAAAAAGTTACTATTCACCAAAAATTATTTTCATCTCATTGAACCACATTATACTTACTGACATCAACCGTGTCTCTCATATTTTTGAAATTCCATTCACAGAAGCGGTAAAATTAGGTTTTATGAAAAATTCAGTTTTTAACTACCACTTAGTAGTTTCACTATTCATCAAAAATTGTTGTTTTTCAGAAAAATGCCAAAATTTCATCCTAAGCTATATTTCATATTCCGAACAGAAAAATGAATTCTATTTTACCAAATTCATAACATAGAAGTTTCATTAATTAATTTTATAATTAAATCCCGCTGTTAAAACAAATAGCGTGTTTTTTAAGAAACAATATCTATCAGAAGATTGACACTTGATTATGTCTGGTTTAAATGTGAAATTACATTCAATGACCAATATTGTATTAAATTGTAAAAATATATTCTAAATATACTTTAAAACCACTCAAATTAATAATTTATCACTATTAATTATTTCGATTAAAAAAGTTGTTTTTAATTATAATTTAGTAATTTTCACTATTCATCAGAATATGAAAGTTATCCGAAAAGTACCAAAATTTCTCCTTAGGCTAAATTCGATACTCCGAATCCAAAAATTAAGTCTATTTTGAGAGCTAAAATTTATAAAATTTAAAAAAGTGGTTACTACTATTCATAACGGCTAGTTTTAATAATATTTTAATAGCATATCGTTGTTTCGTGAAACTCAGTATTGCGTACTACAAATGCTATCGAGGAAGGTTGTGATTGCGTGTAATGCAAGGCAAGTCAAGGATGCGTGTTGTGTAAGCTCCTTTTGGTGTAGCGTACAACCCAAGACATTAATAAAATTAAAAAGAATAGTTTTTATAAAATCTCGGGTTGTTACAGATATACCCAAAGGTAATCCAAGAGTTTCTCAGACCTATCATTCCTAGAGGGATTGATAGTTTTTTCAATAATTTGTGTAATCACTATATTCGTCAATTCGTCTTGACCATTGGTTTTAGTATGGTAGGAAGTGGAAAATTTATGAGAATTAAAATAATTATAAATTATTTTAGATAAGGTACAGTTCTTGAAATGGATTTCATGATCAATTATGATAGCCCTAGGAATTCATAATCTAGTAAATATATGCTCATTCAGAAATCAGATCAAAACATATTGGTAATTGGACTTGATGAAAATGTCCACTACCCATTTTGAGACATAATAAACTTCTAATATGACGTACGGATATCCCATAGTGTTTAGGAAGGGTCCCATGAAATCAATTCCCCCATAAAAAAAATATTTAGATGACTAAAATGGGAGTAAGGGGAATTTGATTCCTTTTGGTTATGGATCCTATTTGCTGACATTAAGCATAACTTTGGAAGAATTGGTAGGAATACCTAGTGAGTTTAGGCTTGTAGATAACACTTTGTAGGACCTTTTAAGTGGTTTTATGTTTGAAAATGTGGCTTCCACAGGCCTATTCATGAATTAATTTTAGAATGGACTCTTACTCGGAGTCGAGAACACATATCCTAATGATTTGACCATGATGGAAATTTAAGAGGTATGGATCATAAAACACATAGTTTTTAACATAATAAAGTTATTACCTCTTATCTTGGGTTCTTTTTAATTTTGTAATGTCACATGTAATCAAGTTGTTTGCTATGTCAGTATACTATGGGAAATCACTCACAGAATAGAGGTGCTCATCATAAAGTGAATCAGACACAGAGAGGTTATGTGATTTGTCATTGCATTCCGTCCTAGAGAGGTGACCATCTAAAACATTTTCAAAACCCTTTATCCTTAATTTTTAGATCAAACTCTTGAAGAATAAGGACCCACATAATCAATCTATCCATGGCATCTTGTTTTTTGAAAAGGTATGTTAGATCTGAATGATCAGTGAAGAAAATGATGGTGGATCCTAAGTAATTGGCCTCAAATTTATCAAAGGTAGATACAACAGAAACTAAATATTTCACTGTGGTGGGGTAGTTCATTTTTGAATAATTTAATGGTTTAATTCCATAATGAATGACATGTAGATTTTTTCAACAATGTTTTCCTGATACAGTTCCTACAATGAAGTCACTTACATCACACATTATCTCAAAAGGAAGTTTCCAATTATGAGATTTTATAATATTTGGATATCTAATAGATTACATGAGTGTTGATAATGATTAATCATATCATTATGTCCATATTAATGGATAATGTTTAACTAAAATATCACAATGTTTTCAGTAAATGATGTTGGAATTCTTAATAAATCTTCTATAGAAACCAGCATGTCCTAAAAAGTACATCACTTCCTTTCATGTTTTTGGAGATGGGTAGTGAGGAATGACATAAACCATATATTTATCAACTTCAATCCCACTACTAGAGAGAATATGTCTCAGAACAAGTCCATGCATTACCATAAAATGGAATTTTTTAGTTTAAGATGAGATTATTATCCTCACATCTAGTTAAAACTCTCTTAACATTTAGAAAGAATCCCTAAAATGTATCCACAAAAATGGTGAATTCACTATTAAATACCTCTAAACACTCCCACACCATGTTAGCGAAGACTCCAATCATGCACCATATGAAGGTACCAAGGTAATTAAATAACCTAAAGGGAATGAGTTTGAATAAAAAAAGTTTCAAATAGATATGTGAAGGTTGTTTTTCCCTGATAGTATAAGGATAACTCGATTTGATTATACCATGAGACTCTATCTAAGAAGTAGTATAACTCATGACCTGCCACTCACTCGACGACTTGATCAAAAAATTTCAAATGGAAATGATCTCTCTTAGAGAATGAATTTAACTTTATATAGTCAATACACACTCTCCATCCCCTACTGATACCTATGGGGATAATATCACCATAGTCATTGTTGATGATAGTGATTCCGGCTTTCTTGGGAATAACTTGATTTGGGCTTACCCACTCACTCTCAACAATATGGTAGATAATACCCAATTCAATAACATAGGAATTTATTTATTTAACACATCCATTATATTGGGATTAAGTCTCTTATGAGGTTCACTACATATGGTTTGGTGTCAGGTTATAGATAAAACCTATGAGTTCCAAAAAAATGGTATAATCCCAAGAATATGGGAAAGGGTCCTTCCAATTTCTGTCTTAAGCTTTCCTATTACATCAAGAAGCATCATCTCTCAATTTTCTTCAATATAGGAATAAATTATAAAAGGAATAGTTTGATTGTCTCTTATTAAATAATACTTGAGGGATGAAGGTAGGATCTTAAATTAGAGATCTGGTTGGTTACCACTTTCAAGAGAAGGATGAGACTTCGCATCAAACTCGGATTATTTTTACAAATTTATTAATAGAATTGGTTCCAATTGATCAGACGTTTCGTCCACCACAATGGATATATTTGTGTTAGTAATGAGTATGGAATCTATTTTTTGGATTTTCCAATGGAAGCATTTATTTTTCATTCGATAAAAACAACAAAAGAGAAATTATAAAGAGATTAAAGACAAGTATAAAAATTTCCTTCTTGTAAACAAAATAAATGAATCACTTCTTTACTAAAACTTCATTCAATAATTCCTTGATGTTCCTCTATTTTGATATCAACACAACCAATCCAATTGACCTCATGGATATCTTCATCAACCCCAATTTTAGATTTTGTATTGTAGATGTTCAAATCAGGGTTTATGTTTTCAAAATTTATTTTCATGTTCTCACTCCTCACATGGATGAATGAGTTGAATTTTGATAAGAAGGGATTATCATGGATGATGTAGGTTTTCCTCTTAGGACTTAATCTTGGGTGATTTCCAAGGATAATTAAGTTTTCATGGTAAATTAAATTCGTAACATTCACAAAAATATCTTTTATGGTCCATTTAAGAACCCAAACACTATAATCAGAAATTTGAGGAGTGACAGATGTGGGTTAAAGTTCCTCAAACCATAACTAAAAATACATGGAATATATAATAAGGCTCGCACTAGCTCTTACATCAAAACAGTATTTGACAAATTTATTCTCTCCTAAATCAACATTGATGTAAGAATATCATGGGTCTTTAATATTAGGAGGAATGGTACCTTGAATGGCAGTACTCAAATTACTAGCCAAAAGAACATGGTTTTGATGTAAACATTTAGTTTTAAATGTATAATATTTATTAAGGCGCATTTAGTATGAAGGAATGGTATGTATTATATCGATTAGGGGAATTTTCATCTTATCTTGATAGAATATATAGCTCAATGTTTCATTCAGTTCTAGTTTATATTTTCCTCTCATGCATTGAGTGAAGGGAGTAGGCTGTTTGATTATTTTGTGTGGTTGTCGTTCCTTCATATTCTCATTGGATTTTTCGGAATCTATGGGTGGTTCTTCATAATGTTTATGTTGATTTAATATTTTAATGGTTTTAGAATTGTTTGTTCAGGTTTCTCAATGGATTTACCACATCATAAAAAATTCAATGCTTTTATTTTCTTCAGAGAGGTTTGTATGTAACTAGATTATCCCCTTCTGGTTGAGGATGGTACATCCTTTGTAGAAATGGGTGAATTCCCAGTTTTAATGGTTTAGGGTTCAAGTTAAAGGGATAAGACTTCTGAGTTCATTTTCTCTATTTTTAGTCCCAACTATTCAAGGATTGGTAGAGGGACAAATTAGGAAGGGGATTGTGTTGTTTGGTTTATCCCAAGAGGATACTTAGGTTATTGAATGGGTTTCTAGATGGGTTGTTGATATTGGATAAGATAATGTTTGTTCTGAACTAGTTATGGTTGTAAATGGTTATGGGTTTGAAATTTGTTTGGAGGTTAGGGGTTTGGTCCTTGTGGAAGACTGGGTTGTTGAATGGGTTACTAGTTATCTTTCCAACAGAATCCTGGATAGTCATTTTATCTAGGGATGAAATTGTTTCTATACTATGGATTTCAAAAATTCTTATAATTGAACTCTAATGGTGGTTCTTCTAAGATAACATCTTTAATATAAGGGAAATTTGGGAATTTTTCGGTCATGTGGTCATGTTTTTCACAAATTTTGAAAATAGGCTCAACACTATGGATTTATTTGACCTTACTAATATAGATCTATGCTTCCATAATAGTGAGTGAATAATGTTTTAAAAAAGGATTTACACTTCCCTAAGTGTGTGTATTCTTCCAGATTTGGCTGGCTTCTCATAGTGAGGTTATATTCCCCATGTTTAATTTTGTTCAGTGAGTCCTTCTAGATACACGTAAGAATCATTTGAGGATTTTCTTTTTAATGTTCCATTTCACATCATGTTAAAGAATTGTTTTTCCCTATACCCAACCCTTCATAGAGAAATAAAACTTATTATAGGATTTAAAATTCATAGTGATGTACCATGTTGAGTGAGTATTTGAACCTTTATCATTTTTTATAAAATGACTCCACTTCTTTTTCAAAAAATGTTTGGGATTATATTTTAAAGGAAAATTGTTTTGTGGTGGGGGAAGTATTTTCTATAGAATTATAATTAAAATTTTACCCATGATTTTATTTATGTAAGTCTCATATTTTTAACCAATTATTTTCTCAATCCTTTAGTGAGAAAGGAAATAGAATCATCTTAGGTGACTCAATTTGATGTGTTGAATACATGGTTTCAAAAATGTCATTGAACTATTTGAAATGAAGGTATGGAATTTATTACTATATCCCATAGACAGTTTGAAGGTGGTTTAGTACAGCAGGTTTGATGATACAATGGTCTTCCCTTAGGTAAGAAAACCTAATTCAATAGGGTGCATTCCTCCAAGCATTTTTGAGGTAGTCATTAATAATCTGGTCGACTGCATTCCCCATGTTTAGGGCTACCTCATTTGGATATCTATTTGGGGTCCCAGACTAGTTTATGGGTTGGTCCAATAGAAGACTCTCCATTAGAAGGGGCTCAATTTTTGAATTCAGAGAATTTGGAATATTAGGATCTAATGGAAAGAGAATCATATGTGTGCTTGACACCCCAAACCTTGGACTATCCACCCTAACTAGATGATTTGAATAGCCATGGGTATAAAAGGAAATGCACTAAGAAAGGTGAAAAATATAATAAATTTGATAGAAAATGAAAATTGAGGTTGGGTTTTCATTTCCTTAGAGACCTAAGAAGGTACCTACTAACAGGTATATCCTATGGATTTATTTGGATGTTAATTGGAAAACTTTGGGTTGATTTTATATAAGCATAAGTAAAAACTAAGAGACTTATGTGAAATAAATTTAATATAATGAGTTGATAAAACACACCTGGGTCCCGGAAAATGGAACCAAAATTTTGTCCCACCCAAATTTTTCCATGTTTTTAGCATTAAGAAACTCTTTTAGTGTGGCTCGGGTTGTCGAATCCTTATAGACCTAAGAAGAAACCTAAAGACACGTTCATTCTATGGATTATTTTGGACATGAAATTACCAACATGGGTTTTATTTGAGATGGTTTAAATTAAAAATAAGTGACCTAATTGAATTCAATTCATTGAAAGGGGTTGATCATATGTTATTACAAGGGATGGATTGGATGATTTCCTTTTTAAAATGATTCAATTTATTTTACATGGGAAGAACTAATTCAATGAAATATATATAACATAATCACATAGTGTTTTAACACCATCAAATACACATGAAAATAACATTCAAACCTGGAGGATCATTTTCATGATCACTCCATGGTAAAGCATCTTATTAGTACATGAAATGTGTGGAGAAAATATTCGATAACAAAGAGGTAGACAGAAAATCATCCACTGAAAAACTCAAATAAAATAAATGATTAAACATTAATAGAATGAGAAAGAACATCCAATACAACCACTTTATACTCCCTTGTATCAACCAATAATAGGTTTATCCCTCCATTGATACTATCATTTCAATTCAAGTGGGAAGTACACCCATGAGAGAATAATTTAATAATTAAAAAGAAATGAAATAACCAAAACTCCATCGTTGTTTGACGGATTTATCTTTTTTTTTGTGAATAAATTTAAACAATAATTAAATAGTATCACCATGTTACCCAAAAATTACTTAAAATGAGAATAATAATATGTTTTATTATGATACTGAGGTGATTCTAATAACTTGCAATTGAAAGAAGAACATTACAAAGACAATGTCGTGACATAAAATTATAATAAAACAAACAACCCCAAATAATTAACCAAAACTACATTAATTTGCAATTTCATGTATCTTGGGTTGGACACCCACCATTCCAAGACTCTATTATCAATTTTGGTAGGCCTTGTTGGGTGGAAAATAAATAGATATATGAACTTTCCACCCTTGATCTGAAATGAAATCCAGCTTGCATCCACCAAAAAGAGGCACCGAAATTAACTTCTATATGGAAAAATTGGAGTGGTACATTAAATAATAAATTGAATCCTATAATGTTTCCTAAAATTGTGTAAAATTTCATCCCAAGTGGAATGTTTTTTTAGATATGCGATCAAAATGGTGGGATATATTTCTGGGCCATAGAATCTTGCCCAAATTTTCATCTTCAACTTTGGCTGCCTAAAACTCCATTCGAACATAATAATTATCACAAAAAACTATAAACATAAATGTTCCTAATGGTTTTATTTATATAAATTTAATATTATATCTTAATTGGGTTTTAATCTTGGCCTCTATAGAGATATTATTGAGTTGTTGTCGTGTTCACTTTGCCCAAACTTCTTTGGGATGAATTTTTGAAATGGTGGTCTTCCGATGTGAATCTTCATGTACTAAAAAAGTGTGAATTTTAAAAAATTGAATGAGAAACCAGAAATATTAAATTAAAATCAATACCAATTTTTTAGGATGTATTCAAATATATAACAAGTAAAAGTGGAGTTTAAGAAATAATTACAATCGGAATGTGAAATAATGTTCAGATTGCAAAATTCACTAAAAATGGTGTGTATGAACAATAAATCACATGAATAATATAGTATAAACATTTAATATTAGACTATATTAGTGGATAATCATTATTTTTGGTGCTAATTTGGATCTAGTTAAAGAAATAATAAACAAGAATAATTTTTTGATATCATCTATAATAATGGAAGAAGTTTTTTTTGTGGCCCCTTAATGTGATTTTTGATTTCAACTCCTATATAAGACAATAAATAATTTAATCCCTTCAAAATAAATGAATTAATTTTTTTGAAATCCTAATGTGAATAAGAATCCAATTAAATAATTATAACCAAAGATAATGGTTCATGTAAAGTTCTTTCAGTCAGCTATTTCTCAATGAAGTGGTGAGTTTCAGAAAATCCTATTTTAAGATGTTATATTATTGAATCTATTTATGATAGAGAAAACCATGAATTTGGAATTACATATTATGAATTACATGTTCCATATTAAAATAAATTGGTAAATAGTTACCATTTAGGAAGGTTGTTAACCTTGGTTTTTAGTAAAATCTATGTTTATTTGGACAAAACCACTACCACATGGTTTCATGGTTGAAATTATTGAGTGTTAGATTGTTGAGGTGATGTGTAGTTTACAAGGATTAATCTTTTAATAGTTTGATTCCATTTATTTTAGAGGAATATGTTTTTATAGACGCTACTAACACTCAAAGGGTCATCTCCTTTGATTGTTTCTTGTGATATTATTTCTCATCTTCCTGCAAGTTTAACTACTCATGTTGAAGAAAATGTACAAAATATGGATGTAAGATATTTTCTAGAAAATGAGACTATATCTTAAAGGTTAATAAGATTTAAAGTTATCATTTCTAAATAATATAAATATATTTATGAAGATATCCTAAAAGTACAATTAGAATCATTTCAAGTGGTTAATACTTGTGCTCTTGTTGTAGCCCAATCATCAATTTTACATATTTTCTCTGTAATGGAAAATTTGTATTCATACATTGCAAGTTTAGTCATAATTTTTTATGATAATACCATTACTAATACATCTAGATAAATCCCACTCTTTGAAATATATTCTTTAATGAAGACAAGTTGAAAACATAGAAGATAATAAATTAGTTTTATTAGTCGTAATGCTTCTAGTGGAGATGAAGAAGATTTAAAACGAAGTAGATAAATACACTCTTCTTTTGGTAAGAAGAAGAGAATGATTAGACTCTAGATAATCATATACTATCATAGGATTACCCTATGTTTATGTAAATAATAAATTTTAATATGTTCAAATTGAAATAATGAACAAAGACTTATTTTCTCATACTTTATCGTCGAAAACTAGTTCCAAAATCCTTAAAGATGAATTATATTATGTTTATGAAAGATATCAAGAAATATATTTTAATATAATTATTCAAGTGGATTCATTAAGGAATCAATTAGTTTTTTCGTGAGTTTAAGTAAGGACTCTCTAAAAACAAGTTTTGTGAAATTATTTATGCTCTTATCCCAACATCATCATTACTAATTTTCTAAACTCAATATTTTAATATTTCACCCTAAATACATTTACTATCTCCTCAAAAATGACTTACTTTCAAGATTAGTTTGTTTAATTAGATTGATTTGGGAAAAAATATCTCATTGTTTTCTCTCAATATATTTTAGGTATGATTGTGTTTGTTGAAAAATCCATATGAATGCAAATGAGTTTGGTTGGGGTTCCTCAACGATAGGTTTATAAGGAGGTGCAGTTTCCTAGTGTTTGCCAAATTTTTGGGCCTCAAAATCTAGAATTTGGGTGAAGAACAACAAACAAAATTGGAAAAGGAAGAGAAACATGGATCCCAAGACATTGACCAAATGTTTTGGGAAAACATCATCATGGTTTTCTCTCGGTATGTTTTAGGTATGATTGTATTTGTTGAAAAATCCAAATGACCACAAATGAGAATGGTTGGTGTTTCTCAAAGACATGTTTTTATGGAGGCTCGGTTTTGTAGTGTTTGCTAAATTTTCGGCCCTAAAAATCAATAATTTTTGTGAAGAACAACAAGAGAAATTGGAAGAAGGAAGAGAAACATGGATACTAGGACATGGAAAATGTACCATGTCCAGGAAGGGTTTGTGACTGCATACCAGGAAATAGGAATGGTACACGGGAGCTGTTAGTGAAACTAGAAAAGGTTTGCGATAATAGTTTGATGCAAAGGGAATGTGGTATGAGAAGGGAGTGAAGGGTCATGGTATGATGGAATAGGATCATGCCATGTTGGAGAAAAGGTAGTACACAGACCGTAGTGGAAAATTCGTTTGTGGAAGGGTAGTTTTTTACGGTAGGAGGATCGGTATACGGTGGAGTCTCTACAAAATTAAAGATTTCTTAAATCATAGGTTAGAATATTTTGTAGATATATTTTCCTATATAAGGATAACTAATCCCACTAATTAAAAAGGATATTTAATATCATTAGGGAACAAATATTTTTTCGATGAATTCGGCAAAGTCCACAAGATGTTCGCGAGGGAGAATTCTGCAAATGATGAAGTCGTTCATGCAGAAGAAAATCTGTTGAAGGTTTTTATGGGACATTGTATCCCGAAAAATATGTAGTACATAGATGATGAAGGCATGGTAAACATGTGGTATAACATGGTAGTCCACGAAAAAATAAAATTTCACGAATAGAGTGTGTTTCACAAAGAATGTTCACAGAGTCGGTATGCAGAGATGGTACGAGATAACGAAGGTGATGGCAGTCCGCAGATGAAGGGAGGTTCACGGAAGCGGAAGTAGTATGCAGAGTAGTCATTCTACCTACCATACATGGTATACAGCACATAGAGGAACTAGGAGGTTCACAATTTGCACAATGAATCTTGAGAAAACTTTAAATCAGTTTGTGAAAATATTTTCTGGTACCTTGTAGTACCTAGGATGGTGGACTTCATCTAAGGGTGAAAGAGGAACATCAAAAGAGCATCTACATAAAGTTTAGGATGAAGTAATTCATTAAAATAACGGAACATTAATGTCCAAAAATTTTGTTTGACCTACAAGTCTATAATATGTTAGTGGATTCCTTTTCTAATGTAGTGAGCAGAGTAAGAGGAAAACGGTGACCCTTTCCACCAACAGTGACCAAGAGAAAGAAGAATATGGAGTGACCATTGGGAAAGCAGGGAGAAGACTGTAAATCTTGTAATGATATTGATTCAGGGCCTAAAAGATCTATCTTGTACTTTTTACTCATTATTGGAAGTGAGCCTTAGGGAATTTGTGAGATCGGCACATCACCATTGTATACTCCTTGGATATAGCCTAGTGAGGGTGAACAAAGTAAAAATCATTGTGTCATATGCATGATTTCATATCTATTAATATATTTCTATGGGAGTAATAGAGAATTGAGGTTTGTTTAATTAAGAAACAAGATAACAAAGGGCATAAGTTTAAATCTATCGTACCCCAATTCATCCCCCCCCCCCCCCCCCCGCAGGGTATTCAACCTTGTGGACCTAACAATTGGCATCTGAGGGAAAGAAAGAAAGTTAGTGTTTGGTTTTCTCTTAGAAGAAGAAATTGATTTTGTCAATCATAAAGTAATTACATTATTTGATGGAAATAATTTTAAATTATGGATTAATTGGATGTAGCAATACTTCTGATCATTACCAATGGATGTCTTCACAGCAGCCATGCATTGAATATTAGTTGACATAAATAGTGGTGCATTATCAGAAGCTGGAAGAACGGGATTGGATGATAAAGCTAAAGGGATCAATGCTTTTGGGTGATCCATATAAAATGTTATTTATATGAATGTCATGTCATGTATAACATCCCATGCTATGTGGGAAATTGTTTTGAACATTTATGAGGGAGAAACAATAGTCCAAGAAGAAAAGCTGCAGGTTCTGTGGAAAAAGTAACAGGATCTTAGAGTCAACTCTAATGAGACTGCTGATGCATTCATTGACGGGGTGTTTTTTATTGTAGAAGACATGCGTGGATTGCAGAAGTCATTGAATATAAAAATTATGTGAAATGTATCTTAACAAAACTTCCACTATGGTTTAATTTGAAAGTCTCGGTATTAGAAGACCGAGACCCAAAAGAGCTGACACTGGATAACCTGCATGGTACCTTTGTATCATATGAAATGAGAAATTCTGATAATGATGAATTATAAAAGGGGAAGTTCAAAGAAGTGTAATTCAAGTCCCTGATGAATCTCTCTATTGAAGATAGCCCTGAGGATGAAAAGTTTGATAAAGTCAAATCATTTCTCTCCTCAAATCTACAAAAGGGGAAGGAAAGTTCAAAGGTAACCTTCCATTTTCATTCATTCGATGCAAAAATATTTTTCATTTTTCAATTAAGTTTCCTGAGAGGTTTTATGATGATGATGAAGACAATGATAAAGTTCCCTAAAATCATTATTCATTAGATGTGAAAAGGTAGGGTAAGTACTAATAGACTGTTCTTAAAAAAAGAATTTGCTTTCAAAAGAAGATATAATTTTAGTAGAATCAGAGGTAGAAGAGTTAGAGGGAATAAAGGATCATAAAGTAGATTCTTTGGATGGAGTTTTCATAAATTATTTAACAAGAGTATAAAGTGGAAATGACGAAGGAGAAAATGAAGTAAGAGTTGATTCTAGGTTGAATTAGAAGCTGCACTTGAAGAGGTGGATATTTTGAGATAAAAAAATAGAGAAATCTAACAAAACTGATCATGATTCCAAACAATATATAAAGCCTAAATAATAATAGAATTCTGATCTCAATGTATAAATTGAAAAGTTGAGGTCTCAAATGCTAGAAAGCAAAGAAATGGCGGTTGAGTACTAACTCAAAATTATAGAACAAATATGAAAATTGATAGTTTAACTAAAACTGAAAAATATCAAATAAAATGTATTAAAGAACTAGAAGAGAATGTTGTTAGTCTGTGATGAATAGTTAAAGAGAAAGAGAAACTATTATCTCTCAGTTTGAAAATAGAAATTAATATTATATAGGAATCCATGAAGATGGAATTTGAGAAGAGTGGTTTAGCAGAACTGAAGCAATAATCAACTCTGAATGATAAGTTTGGTATGGAACATAATATAATATAAAAAGAAGATATGGTTCATATCAAACCACAAGAAGTAACTCAAAGTGTTAGGATTGATTTCAGTATTCTGAAAAATAATAAGATAAAAAATAACCCAAGGCACAAGTGCTGGTATATCATTTCCACATGAGAATGCACCTCACATCAGATTTTGTTGTTTTGGTATGATGGGATACTCTCAAAATGTATGTTCCATAGAAAAGAGGTACCAAAGAAAATAAGACCAATAGATGTAGTCTTAAATAGATCAAAATTCCATGTCATAATTTTATGGTCATTTCTTCAGGTGTAATGGAATCAGACATATGGTAATATATTGCATATTAACAATGCAGAGGAATGTGCTATGGTAGACAAAATTTTGTTCAAAAGGAGTAGCTAAATGTATTATTAAGAGAGATGAAAATACAAAATATATTTCCACATATACCAATTTAAGTAGGTTTGATATATTCTAAGGAAGATCAAGATTATCATTCAATATCAAGTATGAATTCAAAGATTGTTTTCAAAAATAAAAGTGAAAATTAGGTAGTGGTTAGAGAAATTGCCTTCAAGGCATCAGATCGCATTGGGATATTCATCATTAATCATGGATGCACTTCCCATATGACGATAAATAAAGATCTAGTGACTAGAATCAGGTACGATAATGAAAGTATCATAAGATTCGGTAATGAGGATGTCTTGAAAATTATTCACTCCAGAAAAAACAAGTTTGGAAGAAAATACATGAGATGAGAAGATGTCTTGGTTATAGAGGTTCTTAGTCACAACTTCCTTTGTATCAGTCAATTGTGGGACTCAAGGCATGCCATAATTTTTTCCAAGAAATTATGTGTCATCAAGGTAACATATGGTGTTTTTGAGTAGCAAGGAAAGCATACAAAATAGAATCTTTACCTCGTGAGTGAAGATGAAGATATGTGTTTTCTGTCTAATGATGAAAAAAACAAGTTATAGAACAAGCTTCTTGGCCACATAAGCCAAGCATCCTTGGAAGATCTAGTGAAATATGAGGCTGATCGATATCTCCCAAGATTATCATGTGATTGTACTCATACATGTGATGTCTTCCAATAAGTGGATTTCATTAGAAAGGCATAGAATCCAAAGGAGAAAAATTCAACATGATTGCTTGAGTTGGTGCATATTGATGTGTGTGGGCCAATTTCCCCAAGGTATATTGATGTAATGAGATGTTATGTTATCTTCATTGATGATTATAGAAGCAAGTCAGGGATTTCAATCATCACCCCAAAATATGAGGCGTTCTTCTAAATTACATGATATCAAAGGGGTTGTGAAAATATTATTGTTTAAAGAATCTTGATGATTTGAACAGATAATAGAACAGATTTCATGAATATCCTAGGGGAGGATTATTTTGTGAAACAAGGGATAAGTCATCATGTTTCAGTGGTAAGAACACCTCGACACAATGGAGTTGTTGAGAGAAGAAATATTATTATGAACAACATGGATAGAATAAGTCTCATTAAGAAAGATCTTCAAAAAAAGTTTTGGAAAGTGGCAGTAATGATAGGAGTCTATAAAAAAAATAGAGTCTTATTTTGTCCAAAATAAGAGAATACTTTTTATGATCTATGGTATGGAAAGAATCATTCATTTAAATATTTTTGAGTCTTTGAATGTAAGTGTTTCATTCTCAATAAGGAGAAACATATGAAGTTTAAATCTTATGGGGATGAAGGGATATTTCTTGGATACTCAATGAAGATAAAAGAATATTTTTTTTTTTAATAAGCGGCTTGGGAAGATTGTCAAATGACATGATGTAACAATTTTGGATAATGAGTAGAATAATAAAAAAAATATACTTGATCAGTCTTTAGAGGATAGTGATGAAGAGATAAATAGATTAGGAGATGATCCAATTCTAGATATTGATTTGGAAGAGAACTCAGGTGGTGAGAATAATGATGATAAATCTATGTATGAATAGGGATCATTAAGAAGAGATGAAATTCATTAACATAACATAATTGGTGATCATAAAGCACCAGTGCAGACAAAGAGGATGAAGTATCTATAGCAAGCATCATACTTATCACATGTGGAACCTAAATGCTTTGATGAAGCAATAGGATATGAGAATTGGGTTCAGCTAATGAATGAAGTGATTAACCAAATTGTGAAGAATTGGACAATAGATATTATTTCAAGACTCAAAAACAAGAATTTACAGGGGATAAATGGGTCTTTTGCAAAAAACAACTGAATGAATATGGAGTTGTTATTTGAAAGAAATCATGACTGGTGTGTATAGGGTACTCTCAGATAGAGGGTATTGATATTGATTCGACATTTTTGCCTCTTGCAGGGTTGGAAAAAATTTGATTATTCTTTCCCATAGTGGTGTGAAGAACATTTAAGGTTTTTGAGATGGATGTTAAGTCATCATTTTGAATGGAGATTTGTAATAATAATTTTATATTGAGAAACTAAATGGTATTCTCATTCATGAAGATTATAACATAGTTTTTTGGCTGAAGAAATCATTATATGGTTTAAAGGAAGATTAAATAGCATGGTATTCATGAATTGATCAATTTTTAAAGAATCTTAGTATCTAGTGTGGTGGAGTTCATTATAATATCTACTTCAAAACATAGAGGTATTCAAAGGATTTTGGTGTTGGTTTATGTTTATGACATAATCTTTGGTGAATCATATATAACATAATGCAAATAGTTTTCTGAATTCATGAAAAGTGATTTCAAAATGTCAATGATTGGTGAGATAACATTTTTCATTGGCTGACATATGATGTAAGGAAGAAATAGATATTTTATTTCAAAAATATTAATATGCCAAAGAGGTTTTGAGATGGTTTGGAATGGATAATTCCAATGAGATGAAGACTCTAGTTGCTACTCGGTTTAAATTGTCATGAGATGATGTGTTTTTTTTTTCAAATGTGCTAATATGTGTACTTTTCCCTTTTTTAGATAACCTTTATGTTTACTTAGGTTTTGTTGAAAAAAGTGGAGAAGGTGTGATTATTCATGGGGAGAAGAGACACTATGAGAATATATTAAGAGGTGTATGAGATAGGGGAGTTAAAGTTGAGTTGACGCTATTTTGTGAAGCTATAACTTAGGTGGAGTATTAAATATAACAATGAATGAAGTGATCAGACAAAGATTATATATCATGACAGATGAGGTTTGTGATGAAATCTGGTGATTGGTTTAAAGATTTGGTTGTAGGAATGAAGTGAATCATTTATTCAATTTTATTTATACTATTGTTTCTCACATTGAGCATAGCTCATGTGGTCTTAGAGTATGTGGTGAGTGAATCCCTAATCAGTATCTTAATAACATGATGTGAATGGTGGTTGAATATAGAATGAGTTTTAACGAGGAATAAGAATGAAAAAAATTAGTATGAGAAGTGTTGTCAGAAACTCTAAAGGGGGAGATTGTTTAGAAAAAATCCTCAAGGTGTCCTCTTGAAGTGTTTGGTGTATTATTGTGGTTGTTGACAAATCCAGATGATTGTAAATGAGTATGGTTTGTGTTTTCAAAAAGAAATATTTTAAATTGGTGTAGTTCCCCAGTGTTTTCCAAATTTTTGAGCCTCAATATCTGGAATTTGTGTGAAGAATAGTTAAGGAAATTAGAAAATTAATAGAAATGTGGATCCTAAGACAAGGACGGAGTACCAAGTCCGGGAAGGGTTTGTATCCATGTAACGGGTAGCGGGAACAGTATCTGGAATGGTTCACAAAACTAGAAACTGTTCACAACAATGGTTTCTGATGAAGGGAGTGTGGTATGCGAAGGGCTTGATGGATATCAGTATGTAAAAAGATAGTAGCACCGTGTAGGAGCAAAGGTAGAATAGGAACCATGGTAGAAAATTTTATAAGGGTAGCGGTTCACTGTAGGAGGATTAGTATGCAGTAGAGGCTATAACAAATAAAATATTTGGTAAATCATGGATTAACATATTTTGTGGATAACTTTACCTATATAAGGGGCACCAATCCCACTGATTAAAAACGTGAGTGATTATCATTATAGAACAACTCATTGCTATGGGAATTTGGAAAAGTCCTGTGGAAGTTTGTGAGGGAGAATTCTATGATGTCTGAAGTGGTTCTCATGGAAGAAAATTCATTGAATGTTTTTTCGGGAAACTATATCCCACAAAGGATGTGGTACGTAGAGGAAGAAGGATCAGTATGAAGGTGGTTTGTGAAGTCAGTCCGCTAAAATAAAATAGTTCTTGGAAAGAGGGTGTTTTGTAAATGACGTTCATAGAGTCTGTACGTGATTACAATGATGGAGAATGTACACAGATGAAGGAATGTTCATGGAAGAAGAAGTAGTAAACAGAGGAGTATTTTGGAATACCATACCTAGTACACAGTACGTAAAAGAACATGGTGGTTTAATATTTTCACATTGTATCTTGTGAAAGCATCAAATCAGTTTGTGCATGTATTTTCTGGTACCCAGCAGTACGCAAGAAGGTGGACTTCATCTATGGGTGAAAGAGGATCATCAAAAGAGAATCTAACTGATGTTGAGGATGCATGAAGTTGTGTAAATGAATGGACCTACATGCCCATAAACATTGTATTACCTACAAGAATATAAACTATGATTGGATACCTTTCTGAAAGCAGCGAGCCAAGGAATAGGAGGATGGTGACCTTTTCCACCAGTAGTGATCCAAAAAAAGAGGCATAGGGAGTGGCCCTTGGGAATACAGTGAGTAAAACCTAAATCATGTGAAGGTAGTGAGCCTCGGCATAGAAGATCTAACCCAAATTTGTACTTATTATTGGTAGTGATCCTTAGTGAATTTGGTACATTGGCACATTTTTTGTTGTATGCTCCTTGGAAATATCCTAGTGAGGGTAAACCAAATAAAAATCGATGTTTCATGTTCATTATTTCATATCTATTCATATATTTTTAGAGTATGAATATAGAATTAAGTTTTTTACAATGAAACAAGATCCCAATGGGAATATGTTTTAATCTGTCATACCCAGATTCACCCCCCCCCCCTTTGGGTATTTGACCTTGTGGACCTAACATATGTCATAACAAAAACATTTGAATGGTGTTTTATATACATTTCATGTTTCTGAATCCTTTATATTTTTTTATTTCTTATTATTTGTTTATATTGAATTATTTAATATTTATATCCTTTTTGAATGTTTTTAAATGTTATCATTCTTAGTTTTCATTAACTATTATCCTTATGTGATACTTTATAGTCTATTATTTTCATTCATTATTCACTCTCTACTTTCTGAAATCATTTTATTATTATTAATCCTGATTTTTATTTATTTTCTCTACTTATTAGATTACTTATATTATTAATTTATGTTTCTTATAAATACTATTATCCATACAAGTATATGAAAATTTTAATCATTATCAATATTTTTTAATCATACCATTTACACTCATTCTTATATGGCTTTTAATATACTTCTTTTTTCCTATTTTACATATTTTGTAGATCACAAAAATGTGGAGAAGGAAAAGGGATTAAAAAAATTAAAATCTATTTAATCATTTTTCATCAATTTTTTGTTTATCATTTAATTGGTTTCGTGATCATAAAAAAGGGGATATTATTAGTCATCCATTGTTTGTTCTAAAATTTATTGATTTTTTATTTGTTTTGATGATTCAAAAAATCATATTATTATTCTAATGAGTTTTTCTTAACTATTTTGGATTTTATCTTCACATAAGTTGTGATGTATTTATTTCAACAAAATTTATCATAAGTAAGGTTGTCTATTATGCTGGGTTTTTTGGGTTTATCATACCCAAATAAATTATTATATAGAAGTAAGATAATGTCTTTTGAATGAAATAAATTTTCTTATGTATTCTCAAATCTAGATAGATAATTCAGAACCAAATTATGAAATAAAATATTATGAAGAGGAAATTAAAAATAATATTTATCTTTTGATCATCTAATGAGTTCTATCAGAATGTATTTAGCTTAAACAAACAGTAAATTCAAGTTATTCTATGAAATGAAAAATAAGAATTGTTTTATCTTACAATACTTTATATAAATTTTTCTTCCAAAAAATAGTTTTATCAGTCGTTTATCTTATGAAGTGTAATAAATAGCAAAAATCGTCACGATTACACTCATAATGTTAAAAGAATATCTTGAAAACTCATTTCACACTTTTAAGAATATCAAAAAACAGTTTTCTAAATAATGAAAGATCAATTGGGATAAAATATTTTCTCAAAAATTGGAATATATGAAGAAGATAAAGATTTCTAACATCACCATTAAAAAATATTACTTCCTATTTAGAAAATAAGGACGCATGCATTGAGAACCTATGTTTTTTTACTTTTTATATTATTATTTATTCATCCACTGTGATTATTGGATATTCTTAAGTTCAAAATCAAATAGGATACATAAATAGAAAATTTTGTTGCAACCTAAAACAATAATTTGTTCTTATATACAAACACTATAAACAAAAAGTAAATTTTCATGTGCATAGGAGAAAAAAATAACTGCTTCAAACAATTCTTATATGGTGTGATTAAATTTGTATCTATTCGAATTGAAGAACTTCTAGAGCTGTGATTTGCTGATCACCATCTTCACAATATGTGTATTTTTCTATAATTAGTTACTTCTATCAATTGTGTGTTGCATTGTTCCTTAAAATTTTATTCATTTCTATTTTTTATACACTATTTGTAATTGAGTGTATATTAAGGATTTAGATAGGTCTTAAGAAGGGAGAGCCTAGTTAAAATCTCTTGAACCTTTATAAAAATTTTCACCTTATTATACTTAGCTGGTATCCCTTAGTAAAATGGATTTCATAGTGGAAATAACTAAACATAATGAGAAGATTCCTACTGTAGTGGAATAGGGGATTTTTGTTCTCTTAACCACTATAAATCTCTTCTGTTTGATATCTTTCATTACAATTTTATATTTCCACTACCTTATTTTTCTAAGGAAATAATCGGAACTCTCATACATTAAAGTGGGTGGTTTTAAATTAAATAAATTTTAAACCACCCAATTCACCCCCCCAACCCTCAGGAGTTTTTAGTTTTCCATTATCTTGGAAAACAAGTTGTTCAATGGGAAATTTAGGATCAATTTTTTTTGAAGGAGAAGAATTAGAAATTATACTTAGGTGATTTTCCATGAGGTTTTCTTTTTTGGTTCTATCTTTGATCCCAAGTTCAATCTGTTATAGAATTAGGTTCCATTTAGTAGCCTTAGTTTGGAATAAATTTTCTTATGTAATAACTATAAAGTTAAAAAAAATTTAAGGATGGTGATTTTAAAACCTAAGGGATATTGGAACCAAGTTCGTTTTTTACATTAAATGGTGTATGGTTTGTGTTTTTTGTCAATCCACACAGGGTTAATCTAGTAGTTTTCAAGAAAAGTGATCATATAGTACAAGCTCACTACAATATTGAAGGTGGAATCATTTCCAAGTGTTTGAAAAATATTTGGCCTCAAAATCAGGAGGAACAGGACAACATCATTAATGGTGGTTTTCTGGAATTGAATCTTCATAAATATGGTAATGTCATGGGTTTCATCATGACTAGGTTTCAAAAAGTCTATGATTTATAATGATGTTTAGCATCACGAATGGCATAATGGATTGATAATAATCTATTCAACTTTGAGAAGTCATTAATTGAGAATTCATGATGTGTTAATGGTAATCTCTATGACTAAGAGAAGCTTCATGAGGAGGTAAAATCTCACTAGTATTTCAAGAGTGATGGATATTAGTGAATATTAATATAGAGGTTTGTGCAAAAACTTTTGGAGGAACATGATCATCGTGAAAGGATGAACCTAATAATGTGAGGATACCCCCACTTCATTTTAGTATGAATAGAATTAGAGAAAGGCTTATGTGATCTGAATTCATGAGGTCTAAGAGCATAAAAATCATGTATTTATTGATAGCATGAGCATCAATAATAGAGTTTCTTATTCTTGACCAATGCATAGGTATTTGAAAAAAAGTTGTTTTGTAATGATGGGGTTTTTTGTGATGGGTTAGTGAGATTCACGAATTTATTTTGTTCTACAAAGGTAGTTTTCATTGTAAAGTCAGTGAGTATCGTAATGGAGATTTGCGAAAAGATTTATTGAACATCTGTTTTGAGTGAAAAGTTCTTTCATGTGCATCAAATCAAAGAAATGATTAAATAAAAGTCTCATGTAAGTTAGGGGAAAATCATATGTAAATCTATTGAAGTTACCATCAAGTCATTATACTAAGTAATACTTCAACCAAAGTAGTTAGATAGGGGAAGTCAATACAAGTTTTCTGAGGTAGGTAGTGTTCAATCTCTAAAATCATGTTAAGGAATTGTACCTGACATAGAGTGAAAATGTCTCAACTTTTTGATTCCACAACTACTAAGTATTAGTGGATTTACGTATGACCGAAACACATTCAATGTATTTGCGTTGGAATATCCGTTAGTGGTGAACCAAAGTGAATTTTTTTATTGTCTCTCTTTATGTGAATTTTCAATTATTCATTTTTCTATAAGAAAAGTTTAACAAGTTCCAACCAATATGGGAACAAGATCTATCTCTTTTAACAAAAAATATGGAACCTTGATTTGCCTCTCTACACTAAGGATTCTCCAGGGTACTAAAATTGATTAGGTTGGAATTTATCTAAGGCAGAAACCATTGCTAAAAGTACCTTTTCAGTGACAGGGTAACAAGATTGAGTTTCGTCTAATTTTTTTGAAGCAAAATAGATGGCATAGGAAATGTTTTCTCTTATTTTACAATGTACTACCCTAATATACCTATCATAAGAATCAATGATTAATTTTAAGTGTAAAGACCATTTTGGGGGTTGGATTATTGAGTAAGATGGAAGAACATATTTGAGTTTAATGAAATCTCTCTTACAACCCTCATCAAAATGTAATGAAACATAATTATTGTGTATATTACTGAGTGGATTGGAAATCATGAAGTTTTTTTGAATGAATCACCAATAGAAACCAACATGAATAAGGAATGATCTTATTTCCAAACTGATATAGGTTCAAGAATATATTGGATCAACTCTATCTTATCATAATCGACTTGAATACCCTATTAAGAAATTATGAGTCCTAGGAAAATCCCATTCGTAATCATGAAGTGATATTTTTAAAAATTGATTATAATGTTACCTTTTAATTACTTTGTAGGGATAGTGAGAGTGAATTCGAGAAGAATCCAAATTACTCACCATGAATGGTAAATAAATACATGAATACCTCCATGAAATACTCCATAATTTTTTAAAATATACTCATTATACACCTCTATTATGTTGTGGGAGATTTTAAAATTCCAAAATAATTATCATATATATATATATATTTATGTTCTAAATGGGTAGTGAATATAGTCTTCTCTAGGGAATTAGGTGCGGTTGGTATTTGGAAGTATATATTGTATCTATCAAGAAAGCAATAATGTGACTTTCCGACTAATCTTTCTAGAAATTTATAAAGGAAAGTATGTTATTAGTGATATTTTCATATTTTAGTATTCAATTTCTGATAATCGATGAACATACACAATTTGTTTCACTCGAGTTGTGACCACTTCTCTATGTTCATTTGTGACAACAATTATCTCACTCTTCTTAGGCGCCACTTGAATTGAGATAAGGAATTAACTATCAAAAATAGGTTGAACAATACTAGTTTGGAGAAGCCTAGGTATGTATTCCATAACTACTTCAAGTATGATGGGATTGTGTCTTCTTTGAGGTTGAATAATTTCTTTTGGATGATTCTTATGGATGAATGCAAAGGGTAGGGTTGATGCCTAGTATTTCATTTTGGGTACAACCAAAGACCATATATTGTCCTATAACACCTAAAGACGTTCACACACCTCTGTTTCATTAGGTTAAGTAAATATTATGATTGGGTAAGGGTGGTCATATAAAATGAATACATACATCAGTTGTGTAGGAAGAGGTTTCAGATCAGTTTCATCTTTAACTTTTGGGTTATATAACATATAAAAAAAGGAAGGGATTCCAGTTTGTTTTGATTAATTTTTCATAGTACTTTCCTAGGTATAGTAGTAGATATAATATGTGATATGGTATTCAGTAGATATTTCAAGATCCTTTAGATCATTGAAGTTTATAAATTAATGGTAAACATCAACTTATCTATTTATTACTCAGTTAAACATAGTGGAAATTTCACAAACTACTCTCTTATTAGAACATGAAAAGCAATATGGGATAGGGTTTAATACATTATTAGAGGTGTCCTTAGAATAATGGATAAAGAATGTATAGTGATCCTCTATTGGGCATTGTGTAGATTAAAAAAATGTACTTGATCAGTTGGTCACCAAATTCCTTGGATAATATGCCCACATGGACAACAATTTTAGTTCTAGATATCATGCGGAATGGTCTTCCTATAGTAAGGGGAGATAGAGAAGAACATATCCCATCTTCTATTTCAATGACAACAAAATTAGCTAAGAAGATAAGATTATGGACCTGGAAAAGGACTTCCTCAATTATTCCCTCTTGATTTATAGTTCTTTGATTGGTTAACTAAGTTAAAACACTCTTTGGGTGTATGTAACCTCTACCAAGGTTGTAGAAGATGGATTTAGGCATGAAATTAATCATGGGTCCTAATTATATAGTTATATCAACAAAGTTGTGGCTTCCTATTTTCCATGAAACCATAAAAGTCCTTGAGTCTTTGTAATTCATGGGAATATACTATTGGGTTGAAACTTTTTCAATGGTACTAAGATGTCTCTTATGAGTGCACAATTATTTAAGAAAAATTTGTTACATAATTTTTTTTTGATGGACTCCAAAAGGGGAATCTTGACTTCAACACATCTAAATATGTTGAGCATTTCATTATTGGATTTAAAGGGCATCTTAGGCTTATATATGGCTTGAGGAAAACAAATTTGGTTCCTTAGATGGGTGGGAGAAGGTGAGGGAGTTTCTTGAGGTACTTTTTTATGATTTTTGTTCTCTTATTTTTCTAACTCAACATTTAAAGGGGTTTTAGAGAATCCATCATGAGGAATATAAATTTTCTTTCCAAATAAAATTGAAATTTCCCTTACATTATGCTTGGGGTTGAGAAATGGTTAGGCTGAGAGTTGAGAATAATTGGGATGTAAATTTTCAAATTTTATTTTCAATTTTTTTATAGGAAAAAATAGGTGATGAGTAAAAGATCTTCCACAACACTTTCGCAGAGATTTTTTGAAGAATCAAAATTTTTCAAATTGTGATTACCATGATTTGGTTTCTTGGTAAATTGGTTATATTGGGTCGAGAATTGGGAAGGATCACTAGGATAGTGGAATATATTAGGAGGAGGATTAGTCCTTTGATGTTGAGGTACAAAAGGATACGGTTGTTGAAGTTACTCCCACATATACCATATTATAATTGGATTTTATTTTGAGATGGTAATTGAGGGGAATAAGATATAAGATTATCATACCTTAAGCCTGAATGGTCTTTCCAGCCAGGGTTATAGGTACGAGAGAAGAGATCATAGGTGGGTTGGTTAGAGTTTCTAAAACATTAGATGGTTATTGAGGGTTAGTGTTCCTGTGAGAAAATATTTCATTGAGCTCCATTGGAATATAATAATATAAGGTATCATCTTGCAGTTGCTGACATGCATTGGATAGTTGAGATGGTGAGATTAAAATTCTATTGTTCTTGAATGTTCTAGGGAATTTATATTGTGGGGTATATGAGGTTGGGGTTTGGAAACAAAAACAAGTTTTCCTACAATACCAGTAAGCTCACTCATCAATATGTTCATCTTGTTGGGATATATGGATTTAATCTATTGTAATTTTATGTCTTGATAATGTTCTCGATTATTGATTTTTACCATTTTTCCATCCATTTTTTTTAAATCTCAGGAATATGTAAGAGTTTTGTCAACAAGATCACCACCACTTGTAGCATCTATTAGAGTTCACTCTACAAATAATAACCTCTCATAGATATATTAGTTAATGAGTTTGACAAGTGTTTTGTGGTGTGGAAAAGTTTCCAAAATATATTTAAACCTTTCCATGTACTCATGGAGTTATTCATTAGGAAATTGATGAATACCACTAATTTTATATAATATTGAAGAAGTTCGATAAGAGGGGATGGATTTTTGTAAAAATGATGATTCAATTCATTCCATGAGTTTATGAAACCAGAAGGGCGGTAGTAAATAAATTAGTAATATTAGTTGACTAAGGAGAAGGGAATACATGAATTTTGATTTTTTTTCTTTAGAACCCCATTAAGGATTAATATTAGAGAATAGATATTAGAACACTTTGATTTGAATATGAGGATCCTCAGCAGCAATCCCCTAGAAATGTGGTAGTAGATGAATCAAACCTGATTTGAGTTCAAAATATACTTCAATGTTCAGATAATTTATACCAAGTGGTTAGTAATTCATATTAGAGATAGTGAGTTCATTAATATTTTTTCCCTAGGATTCTCCATATTTTGATCAATTTTATGGGAAATGATAGGGTCTTGGTTGATTTGAATTCCCCTAATTTTACTCATATGTTAACAAGGATTTCACTTTATTTCAAGGTCAATGAAATTTGATGGATTGTTTAGGAGGCATCAAGGCATTTATAGAAATTCAAAAAGGATAGAGAATGAGGGATTTTCATTTTCGTTGTTTAATTTTTATATTTTTATTGGATTGATGGGTTTTTATGAGAATTGTTTCATAAAAAATCAAAAACAATCAAATATTTGTTACACCATCCATAGAAATGATTTCATTAGAAGTGTGGAATATTTTTTCATATCATCCATTCAATGGTCCAGTGCTTTGTTATAATATATATAGATGCACCCAGGTCAAATCCTTAGTGTTGGAACTATATTTTGGAGTAAATTCTTTTTATTTTGTCTTTGGATTGGGGGGTTTGTTTTCTGAGAATATTTTAAAAGGTTGATTGATAATATTTTTTTAAAAAATCATAATAATTAGTGTGACTTCATCATTTTCTATTTAATATTATTAAATCCTTTAGCTTTGAAAAAAGTCATTAAATTATCATCCACATCACATGTCAATAAAAATAGTAATTCTCAATTGTTTGAGATTTAATCCAAACCTTAACTAGGGTTATGATCTTTATTAATTCATGTTTATGGATGTTTTCATATTTTATCAACCCATATGTATTTTTGGTTCGAATAAATAATGTAATACACACATTAAAAAAATATATTATTAATCCATAACATTTGTTGTTTGATATATAAAATATTAATTAAAATAATAGTAAATAAGTGAAATCACCCAATCTCTTAACATCCATGGATTATAACCCATCCTAATGGGAGATTTACTTATCCATTTGGGTTGTTAATAGTAAAGTTTATGTTAATTAGGGTGATCAGTTAAAAGTAGATGAAAATGAAGGAGTCAATTAAATATTTGTTTTCTAAACACACACATGAATGGTAAAGAGTGTTAAACACGCACTTTGGATTGATCTAGAAAGTAAAAATGGAAGTTGTTCGAGAATAATTGATTTTATTTTAATAAATTAATAACAAATATACAAAATGTTGATTATTAAATAATTTTAGATAATGGAAACATTTATTACATGGAATTTAAATGAAAGAAAACTTACACACTGATAATTAAAAACATACAAAAATGAATATGAAATTAAAAGTGTAGGAGTGGTTTATATTGTTGAAAAAAGTGTGAAGAGAGTCCACCTAGGTCTTTATAAAGGTTGTGGTTATTTAAATGATCCTACTTGAGTGCTGAAGTTTCAAACACTTTCAAGGAGAATAGGGGAACGTATTTGTGTCATAAAGTGATGTGATGTTTTCCATCCAAAACTCCCCTCTAATTTTACTCAATCATTTGGACATGAATATAGAAAAATATCAAGAAATATTCAACTTAAAAGTTATAAATATGAATTTTTAAAAGTATACCATCCCATTTTGGTCAACAATTTTCATTTGGATCCAAATATATGATTGTTTTCCAAAATCATGTGCTTATATTTAGTTTTATCCAAGAATTTTAAAAATCCAAAATATAATTTCATGTATGGATATGAAAATTCCACCATATTTAATGATAATATTATGAAAATTTGAGTTCATAACTCTTGATTTTCTACCCATAAAATTTCTTCTCAATTGGGTATGTAGATTGGTATAAAAGGCGATGATTATGGGGTATAAAATCATCAATGCATTGGTACTCATTTGAAATAAATTCGGGATTCAAATTTTTATCAAAGATGTATTTGGATAACCATAATCATATTATAATGTTTCATCAAATTTGGACTTATGGATTGAGCATAAAAATTTAATCTTCATGGTTGGTCCAATTTTTTCCATATATTTGATGGGAATTCGTGTGTGGTCTATAAGGCTGTTTAGGTGGATGAATTTTCAAATGCTCTAAATTATATTAATTTGAATAAGTAATACTATGAAATAAGAATAAAACTATTTGGATCTTTATATTAAAAGATATTATTAAGATATTCAACTAAACTGAATGTGTATTAATTCAAAGAATTCTCACAGATTATATTTAATATTAAAATATGTGCACTTCACAACAATTGTGATATTTTCCTTGAAAACCAGTAAAGGAGGTAGATAAAAATATGAATAAATGAATAAAATCATTACGGTTTCTCCATTAGGAAGGTAATGGGTTCTGTATATTCCCAAAAAAAAATATATGAGTTAGGTTTGGGGCTCCAAATTAATAATGTCTTGGGTTAGGATTTCTCTTATTTTGAAAGTCTAGGTTTATGTTATTACCTTGTACAAATATGTCTAATATGTGAGTGGAATCCATACTATATTGATTGGTGTCTGAATAATAGATTTAGGATCGTTTGGATCTGAACTACTACAAATTTCCTTGTGTTCATCTCTTTATATTTCATCATTTAATATTGACATGTCCTTTACACTTAATTATTTAGGATAAAATTATTAAATATATCAATCTAATAAATTCTTCAATATAATTTTAATAACCATAATATTTTCATGAAATGATTATTTACCCCCCCATCTATTATCATTCACGCATGTGGGACCTAACTGTTCTTGGGAGAGAGATATATTTAGGGAGTTGTGGAGAGGTTTTGTGTACAAAAAAATCCCACCATCCCATAAATGTAATAACAATGTATAAATGGATCAAATGTGGGGTTTTAATATTAATTAATTGAACAATGTTCATTAATCTTATATTAATTCATATAATATAACCCATGCCATGTAAAAATATTAGTATTATTATTTATCTCATTGTATGTACTGACTCGCACAATGATAAATATTATTTACAATATGGTAAATAAATACATATCATCAGACCAAAAACATAATCTTCTCATCATCCATAACATTTATGAAACTCATGAATAAATGGTTTAAAAAAATATCATCAATTCAATAAAATAAAAAATATTTATAATATTAATGTTCTTTTGAATAAATATTTACTTTAATATTCATGATCAATATGTTCAATAAATATTATCCCTTAGTCTAAAGAATAATGATTATCCAAATAATTACATTAAAATAGAGTTTAATTGGGAAAAATATAAACACTAAGTGTGTGACTCCAAATTAGCCTTTGAAATTTCTTTATTTTAATTATATTTTGATGACTTTTCATGAACATCATTGTACATAAAATCCTATGTTAATGAATTTTTCAATTTGATATTTATTTTTCATCATATGTGAAACTATTTTTAAAATGTATCAATATCCTCCCATTTAATCATAACTAAGTAAAACAAGCTATTTTTATTATTTTAATTTATAAATTTCAGAATTTTATTACTAATTTTTTTGGGAATATTTTCTTATTTCGGACTGGCAGATGACTCATGATGAAAAATGTATATATTGGGGCTCAAAAATAGAAATTTTGGGGAAAAGAAAATTGGGCCTCAAGTTAATGAAACATATATGAATACAAAAATTAAATTAAAAAAATAAAGTTTACATTTTATCCTAAAATGTAGAATGTCATGTGGAACATTTTGTTGAACTATAGAAGAAGCTAATTTTATCATTTGGATGGTGATCTAGGCAGCCCAAGTTGAAGTATAAATTTTGGGCTATATTTCAAGGCCCAAAATGTTGTCCCACTATTTCATCAATAAAATCCAAATGGGTAATCTAATGGGGATAAAAATTAGATATTGGAGGAAATTTGTGGAAACATGATTATCTTCTACAATCTAACAACATTCCGTCACAATCAAATTATTTTTTGCATTTCTACTGGATGGATCCAAGAAGGCTCCAATTTTTTGGTCAAAGGTGGAAAATTATGATTTATATTTCATTTATTCAAACATATTTATCCCTAATTAAATGTAATATATTTTAATGATGGGGATCATCCCAAATCAATAATAATATCAATTTAATCCAATGGACATAAAGGAATTGAGAGTTCTTATTTTGTTTCAATTATAATGTTACATTTTTCATTTGTCTATAAAAATTTATTCTCCACGTTTATGTTGAATTAAATCACATTAATTACTTAATAAAAGTTATTATTATTCTTATTTTTTTTTATTCCTTAATAATTTTATATCGTTTACTCATGGAGTGTAATTACTCAAAACAAAATGTGTGAAATTCGTTACATAACCACATGTTATTCATTATTTGATTGTTCTTTATTCTTCAATCTCACTAATATTAGTCAAATAATGTATTATATTAAGAGGATTTCGTAAATAGAGGTATAAACCTCTTATGGGTTGATTTTTGGGAGTTTTTTGGGTTTTTATTGTATGATATTCTATGTGATTTATACTTCAAGATTAGTTCATTAATTTTGGAGTTCCATGTTATGAGTTATTATATTTTTTTATTTATCAATTTTAAAATGTATATATTTTATGTGATTGTATGATCCAATTACTTTGAGTGATCCTCGAATTTATTCTCTAAGTGTATTTTTTATTACACTTGAAATATTTATATTAAATAATTGAATTATGGAGTTTGTTTTTATATAACTGAATATGTATTTCCAGAATTATTGTGCTAAAATTCTCTTAGAAAAATAGTCCACTCTAGATCTAAATTCAACCGTGGATTGAACCATATTTATCAATTGATTAATTTAACATTTTTTCTATTTTTTTTAAATATCAACTCACCCAAATTATTTGGCTACCTCATGTCGAACATCATAAAAATTCTGGTTGTCTCAAGGCTCACTTCTTTTATCCCTTTATAGTTGACACCCTATTTGTGTTTCAAGTAACCACATATACTTTTAGGGTAAATTTAGTAAAGGCCAAATTTTTGAATTATTTATAAGGACCCAGGGTAGAAACATTTACACTCACATTATATTCTCACCCCAAGTTCTCTTTTCTCGCCCGGATTTATCTTATCTTCCCCCCTTTTTTCTATGAATGTCCTTTTACACCTCAAATCATTCAGAAAACAGAGTTACGGTTGATAATTATAGTGGTGAGGAATCAATTAAACCTTGGTTTCATCAATATTTATATCTAATTATTTGAAATATATATTAGAGTCTACTCCATTAGAGGATCATCAAATTAAACACATCTTAAACCAGGGTGGGAATCAAATCAGAAATCCAAATGTGGTACCCCTGACATAGGGAAAGTAATAAATCCACCCATGAATGAATATCTCACACCACCCTCAACCAATTCTCTATCATGAACCATACATATTTCCTAAGAAGAATAAAACTAAAACTTAAAACCCTATGTCCTGAACCACCTTCCAAAATTTCATGGTATGGAGTAAAATATGTATTACACTCATGTAATGTAGTTAAATGACATTGTTAAGACCATGTTCCCCCCACATCAACTAGATTCAACTAGTATTATTCACATACCATTTCCCCAAAATTAATAATTTGTTAATCAATTTTATATCATCATCCATCCATTCTAGTGAATAATTTCAATAGTTGATCTATAAAAAATACATTCCCCACCATAAAATAATATAACATAAAAATAGTATTGAAAATAATTTTGGAATAGAGGGAGATTACATTCATGAAATATAAAATTTGTTTAAATACATAATAAACATTTACATAACCATGGATAATAAATCCCAAAACAATTTGAAATTTTTTATGAAGGGATAAGGCAATGTTACAAATAGTTTGTTGACATGATGTGTAATTGGAACATTAAAAACAAAGCCCCTAAATATGCTTACACTAGTCTGGAATGTCATTATAAAAAATAAAAAATTTAGGAATATATACCTAAAAAGATAAAAATATAAAATATTAAGTTATGAACATTCTTATAGATGATGAAATCCTTAGGTATAAACTTGCATCCCTCTATATAAAGTTCAAATAGATAAACATTAGAGGAGTCTATGAATTTCAAACTGTTTACCCTATTTGCACAATTTATGAAAAAAATAAATATTGTACTGATAACTTCCAAACCATTCCCTCAATCATGGATGTTCATTTAGGAGTACCATCAATAATGGTCAAAGCAAAAAAATTTCAAAATATCTAGAACAAAAAATTAATCAACCAAAGATATAGTGACCATCCATGTTTTTCTGGGAAGGATAATCTGAAACCAAATCAACCACAAGTTCAAAATTTATTCCATACAAAAAAAATTAAAAAACCTCACTAGTTTCAATCCCAAAAGGCCCAATTCCAATAACCACTAGTGCAATTAAAAAATCATTCATACACTTAAAAATCACCCTATGATAAACCAACTAGTTCAAACCTCTATCCAATCTATTCCACAACCATTTCTTGAGAAACGATTTAAGAAAATGGGGAGAATGAATTTTGAGGTATCATCACTAATATTTTAATTAAAAAGTATTAAAACTTGTAGGTGATCCATGGACACATAGGATATACGCCCCCAAACATAATGTGTGAATCTAGTTAATCACATTCCTTTTAGGAAAAACATAAAATTTTGATTGTTCTAATGAGTGGGTAAACCATTTAAAAACATAAAATAAACATTCCTAAATCATTCATGGGTTAAAAAACTCATTATAACCAGAAAAACACCCATAAAATGTTGTAAATCTGATTCTAATGTGAAAAAACCACACCTCCCTAAAAAATACAACAACCTTCTTTTTATCTAAAAGAATAATAGTAAAATCCAAACCTAATTTGAATGAAACATTAATGGAAATATTCTCTAAATATAAGTTAAAAGTCCCCCTTCATAGTGAAATCCACACCACACTCACCTAGTCAATGTATTCTAGTTAGATTTTCACCTTTAAAATAAAGTTATAATAGAAAAATCAAGTCCTTTTTGTTGCTAATGTGATATCTATTATTAAGGGAACCATTCCTTCGAATTTGAATTACCTCAGTTTTCTTTAAACCAATATATAAAATGGAGGAAATTTTTTTTAAGGATCTATTTAATCTGTAATCTGTAATCTAGTATTAATATCATTCTATATGTTATATATTTTCTCGACGCTCGACCAGGGACGACGAGGGTTTGGCACTCGACTAGTGATGGCGGCGGCCTCCGAGCAGGTTCCTCCCCCTTTGGGGGAGGGACCACCGCTATCTTTCACACGAGTGAATACTTTTCTACCATTTTAGAACCTAGACTTCCTTCCTCAGTTTCGACCATGTTTTCTGAGCCCTAAAGTTCAAGAGTTACACAATGGGTGTCCTAATCTTCCAATTTTGATCGCCGATTTTAACGAAGCGTCGGGCCTCCATAGCTTGTCTTTAATCGCTCGATTCTCGAAAAGAAGTCCCTTGGTTGATCTATTTGATATATTTTTGTTCAGTTCTTTGTATTTTCAAGAAAGGGAAACCCTAGTTTTGATGGACAACCAGACCATCTTGATACGTTTTGTTTTGGAGGAAGATCTAATAAAAGCAAGGTTGAGGGCTCCCCGTATCTGCAACGGCTCGCGATTCTTCTTATCTCGGTGGTCGTATGACTTTCACATGAAGCACGATTATCCTCCAGTGGCGGTCTGGGTATGTTTACCTAATCTTCCGCTTCCATTTCAGAATCCATCGATTGTTAAAACTCTTGGGAATCCTATGGGTAGATATTCGTTTTCGGATAGCCGGACCAATGCGGTCTCCCACCGGATTAATCCTCGTGTGTGTGTGTGGAGGTGGATGCATCAAAGGATCCATTATATTTCATCTGGATTACCATCAGGGAAGAATTCCAGTGAAAGCTACCAGTAGTATATGAGTCGTGGTTTCAGTTCTGTAAGGTTTGCAACCAGTTGGGTCACTCGTTGGAGAGTTTCAGGGGGGAAGCTAAGATTTCTGAATGTCCACATGATGTGCGCAATGGTAATCATGGCACTATTGTGAACGGCGTGATGGAGGGTGTTATAGCCGAAGGAACTGATGGGGTTGGATGCAGTAGGCTTGGTGTGGGGAGTGGTCCACTAAGTGCTGCTATGGTGTTTCGGTTTTCAGTCCTGGACAAAGGTGATGCAGAGACTGGCTCAAATGTTGTTGGCACGGGGCTATCTTCTAGTGCAAACCAATAGAGGAAGGAGAAATCACAGAATTGTCCTGCTAATCCTAAAGTTAGCGAGGTGTTTAACAGACTGATAGGTGACCTCAGCAGAGGTAGAATACCTGTCACAGGGTGTAATGGCA
The DNA here is from genome assembly GCA_963277665.1 of Viscum album. NCBI lineage: Eukaryota > Viridiplantae > Streptophyta > Magnoliopsida > Santalales > Viscaceae > Viscum > Viscum album. Next base: position 271,310,845 of record OY728135.1, read on the forward strand.
ATGCAGTGGCCAGGAATGACCAAGATCAACTCGCAGGTCACTCTATTTCTGGTATCAATGTGGAGTGTACTAGAATACAGACTAATTGTGCTACGAAGAGTGTGGATCTTGAATAATTTTGAACACAACCATAGTTCATGGGCCGTGGTTTCATTCAACCCAGCCAGGCCGAGAATCCTGGTATGTTGACAATGGATGGGGAGGCTGTTTTGAGTATGGAGAATACTCTGTTTGGCGATAATGAGGATAGGACTAGAGGGATTTCTCATATGGTGAAGGGGGGAGTGGAACTGACCTCGAACCAAACCTTGATTGCCTTGTGTAATAGGTTTGAAGGCCTCATAGAGGCCGATGGGGATTATGCCCCTATTTCCACCACTAAAGGAGATAGGGTCAGAGTGGAGGTATCCTAGGGGATTTAACATGGTCAAATTGCAGATGAGAAGTCACCTACAAAGAGTAATAAGGGTTTCGGAAAGAAAAAGGGGAAGATGGACTACCCCTCCTTGCCTCCGCCTCTTGAGACCTGATCTACGAAGAAGATGAATGACAAAAAGAAGTAAAAGGAGCCTTTGTATGAACAGGGTGATCAAGACATGGTCCTCCTTTTAAGCTCTAAATAACAAGTGATGGAGCAGACCTTGATGCTCAATGCAACGGAGGAGGAGGCAGCCAAGATGATGGGGTGGTCACTGGAGGTGTCTCTAAATGAAGAACAATATACATGGAATGATAGAAAGGACTCCATTCTGGTTGGGGGTTTCAACAGAAGTATAATCAGTGTTGAAGAGTACATTCAGACATGGGGTCAACTTGCTTCTATGTTAGAGAAAATGATTTTTGAGGTTGTTGATCTACATGGTCCATCCAAATCCTAGAAACTTTTCAGGGGGAGAGATTCAGGTAATATTACATACCTCATTAATGATCCTAGTTAAGGGTGGATTTGGACAAGTTTTTGAGAGGGTTGGTTGTGGTGCAACCCTTGGGCTATGGTTGTCTGTATTTGTTTGGTTCTTTGGTGTTTTACCAGATTTCTACTTGGACCTGTGCCAGAGTGGGGCCAGAGCATGAAGCCTTCACCGATGCAGGCCTTTTAGAGTGGGATGATGAGAGGGCATGGCTTTTCCATTGGTACTGTGCATGTGCACTTCTGCATGGGACTGTTTACTAAAAGGTCATACATTGGTGAGGCTTTTATGCAGGATTATCTGCTGAGGTGGGGTAGGTCTGGTGGTTTGCCTTGGTTGTTTTTTATCTTGTGTACTCCTCTTCTTTGTTCAAACTATCTCTGTGGTTTCTCACTTGTTACCTCAAAAGTTCTTGGATAATAAAAAAAAGTAATTTTCAGTCAGTCAGAATGTTATGTATTTTATGTTCAATCTATAGGAACTCTTACACACATCTTTCACTCTCTAACTAATCGATCATAGTGTTTGGGTTCTTAAGGATATCTTAAAGGATGTTTTCATAAAAGACTAAAATTTCTTTTACCTTGAAAACATTATTTTCCTTGAAAATCACCCAAAAATATGTCCTAATGAGAAAATTCCAATCATTATTTATCATCCTTTACTAATAACAATGAACTCATCCATCCATGTTATGAATTATAACATGGTAATAACATTAAAAATCATGAACTTTAACCTCAAATTTATAATCCAAGAACATAAATTGGGAATTATGGGAAGTTTTATAAGGTAAATTGGATCAGCAGTATAGAAAGTGAAATAGAGGGACATCTATGTAATTTTAAAGGATTTATATGTTAAGAGGAGACATATTTCCTTTATTCACCTAAGAAAAATTTGTTTTCTTCACTTGAATCTCAAAAATATATATCCATGTTGACACACCTTTTTGTCATAGAGTCCAAAGGAATGTAAATGGAAATGACTTAGCACAAATTGATTTAGCCTTTGAAGAAAACATCAAAAACCGACAAAGGCATGAACAAGGCTTCAGAAGCACATGCGTCGCGCAAGTTCCATCACTGTCACGCAACATCACTTGTGCGACGCCAAATGGTCGCACAAGTGACTTGAGCACCCTAAATGATAACCACCCGGGGTCTTCTCCAGCCTATAAATAGACCCTATGGACCCCCAATTCGGGGAGGAATTTTTCCAGAATTCAGAGTTAGAGCTCTGAACTCCCAAGTCTCTTCTTCATGTATTCCGAACACTTCTACGGTAATTATTTACCTACAATGGAAGGTCTAAACAAGAGGAGTATGGTCTAAGTGTTAGAATTCACTAACACATGCGTGGCTAAGGTGTTTTACCCTTATGACAAATGAACATACTTGTGTGTCGCCCTACTTCCTCACCAAAACTTGTGTGCCTCTCTTCTAGAAATACCTTAGGATAGTTATAAAGGCATTGGACAAGGATCGCCCAAGTATTACCATGATGGTTTACAAACTCACAAGTACCCATGGGTCGTGTAGGTATACCTGCGCACCCATGCAGTACTTGCGTGCATACCAGGACTTGCACTCCCCTGCCTTTTTGGGTGCCTTTCTTTCCCATTTAACCCCTCTTATGTCGTTCCACCTCTCCTATTCAAGAATCATTCTTCAAGACACTCTTCAAATCCATTAATGGAATGATTTATTAATTTGGATTCCTTATCTGAAAAAAACTGCATGGAACATTTCTCAAAACCTAATGATTTACACATCTTTTTGTCACTAAAGATTGAGATTTCATTCATTCAACCTCGTCCTTTAAAGATGAGAGAACCCCTTATCATGGGTCTCCTTTTCAAGAATAAGCCCCAGTCTTAATTCTCAATTCTGGGCATCCTCTTTAGGAGTAAGCCCCAAGTCCCCTAATCTGGGCCTCCTTTTCAGGAGTAAACCCCAGTCTCAATTATGGGAATCCTCCTTAGGAGTAAGCCCCAATCTTAAAATTCCCAAATCTGGGCTTCCTCCTTAGGAGTAAGCCCCAAGTCCTCATTAACCTGCCCCTCCTTTTCATGAGTAAGCCCCAGGCTCAAATATGGTCATCCTCCATAGGAGTAATCCCCAAGTCCCTTACTTTTCTCTTAACCAGTCCTAATTTACTTTTGATCTGGATCTCCTTCTCAGGAGTAAAACCCAATCATAAGTCCCCTCCTAATTTGGGCCTCCTTTTTAGGAGAAATCCCCAAATTAGAGTATCCAAATCTCCATAAAGTGCATATACCTTTATGGAGCCTGTTCCTGGATTTCTTCCCTGAAGTAAATCCTAATATTCATCTATTTGGGTAGTCATACATACATAAGCCCCACATCATTTCTTATGATTGCATATTTCATGGAAAAACTGTCTGGTTTTACCAATACCTCTTGTTTCTCACACCGAGCATGACTCACGTGACCTTAGAGTGTAAAAGTAATTATGACATCTTTCTCTGATCCATCAATCATAAATATCATATTCCCTTACTCAAACTATGTGGGTTCTGATTCCTTTTCTAAAACAAAGGATATGTAGGTTGCCCATCTGCATGTATGATACCAACTCTGAAATAATCAATGTCCTTCTGAATGAAAATACACTTCAAGTGCCCCACTGAGTAGCTCTAAAACAAGTATGGTCATCATAATGATCAAGAGACTTTTATGTTTCAAATGATACCATTGACTAATAATCTCTAACAAATGCAGATGATTCTCTATCGATGAAGTACCTCGAATACATATAAAAGATTCTCTAAAATTCATACATATCAATCATTGATTGTCAGATCTAAAGAAAAGCTCATTTTATACTTGGTAATGTCATCAGGATTCACGAACATAACTTAAATCTATAAAGAGAGTACCAAAGTAGACAATAGTTCCCCTAAAAAAGGTGTGATGAGTCCGACCTCCCATCCTCTCGACCAATGAAAATTCTTAAACCACATCAGTCCACAACTAATGAGCACCTACCTTTGGAAAGTAAGTTCAAATGGATATGGAATCATTGGATGTTTCCGGTTCTACAAAAAAACCCGTTAGAAACCGCTTGGAATGTTTGAACCTTAAATCAATGAGGTTATCCCCAATTCCAGAGGGGAACAAAAAATGGTGAACCCGACGTGAATCCTTAACCAAGTTAAAATGATGTTTTGCTTATTTGTTAGGCCCCTATTTAAAAATCAATGAGAGAGCCAACAAAAACAATCATTCACATATATGCTCATCCAAAAGATGTATTGGCTGAATTTATCTTGATTACGTCTGTTATATCAAACATGCCCTCTTTTCAAAGATTTTCTGCATTCTAAGAAATGGCTGCTCTCATGTTCACACCTGTGAATACCATTGCTGTGAATGCCACTACTGCTACTCCTGCTGGATCATCGTCCACTTTGAGGACGATATCACCTACTCAGCATCTTCAACTTGGGTATCAAACGCGCTGGTTAAGGAGTACCATCAACACGGTACCATTCCATCTCTAGAGGCTGCCCGACAAGCCCTCCAAGTGAATAACTCACCCTGGTCATCCAGACAGCGATGACCAGTGATCAAGAAGCAGGCGGTGCTAACCACTATCTCCAACCGTTTCGTGTCATTATCCCCGAAACACAATCACCATTCGCTCCATTATTCTGGGGAGGTGAATGAGCAGGTCCCTCAGGGCCTTAATTCAAGCAGACAGGGGTCCTTCTCGAGGGCTCCCACCAACAATCACCTCTAGACACGTGCGGTAGTGCGCCCTCAACATGATGAGGGTACCGACTCCAAGCGTTCGGCTCAGGTTCCTAGATCCCGAGCAGGCAAGACGAATCGCCAGAGGCGAAGTCTGGTTAACAGTGAGCAGGTTCTCATCTCTTCCATCTCCAGAGAAGTCCACCAACCTAACTTGGTGGCAAGCAACGAGAAGGCACACACACCTGCCCGTTTTAATTCTGTTGTCCAGCAAACTCATCTGGCAGCATCACGCCAATCCTGCCAGGCAATTCCGGTGGAGTACTATAGGTAGGAACATACACTTGTTTATACATCACCAGCTAGTCAGCAGGCTTGTTTGACTACATATGATGGATCTCATCAACCACGTTCGGCAAAGTGAAATCATCAGGAACATACCCCTGCTAGTATTGATCACGCCTACCAACAGTCTCGTTTGGTAGCATTTGGAGAAGTCATTCGGAAAGCTCCGGCGACAAATAGGAGGCAGACTCAACTCTCTGCCCCTACACTTGAGTACTGTCAGGATTCACTGACAAGAAAAGGAGGACAGTAGTAGACACATACACCAACTCCAAGCCTGGAATGGATGTATATCCTCATTTCGGAAGCTGAAGTCTCCAAGCATATTCTATCAATGGTGAATGAGCATAAGAAAATTCCTGCTCATATCCTGGATGCCTGTCAGGATATTATAACAACTTCAGCGACATCTCAGGGAAAACGCATAAATTTATCCCTACCAGTGGAGTGACACATCAACAGTTCACTCCGACACAGACACAAAAATATGTTCAAGTCCAAGAGGGTTGTGGGGCATACTCCCCCCATATCATACGGACAACCAAGTCAGCCACATACACCTGATTTGAGTGGATATTGTCAGCCTAACCTGGCCATCTCTCTTGATCAGGCACATACACCTGCTCAGAGCCGCCACATTCGTTAACAAGTGGTTTCCAAGGTGAGTAAGAAGGTGCCTAAGAAAAATACCCACCCAGCATAGTCAAGAGATCAAGATTCAATCTGTAGTAAGGCCTTGCTCGATGCTGGAGTTCTTGAAGCCCTCATACAATTATCTATTGGAATTAAAGATTATACTCCCTCATTTCCAAATATTTGGAACACTAATTCCGAAGTTCTTCAACAGACACTTCCTCATGAAGGGTTGATTCATGACAATTCAGTCGATCTCGAAGTTTCATCTTCAGATGTGAGCCACAGGAACCCGCTGTGTGGCCAGAAGACCAAGTATCCAGAGATCTCATCTTTTGTTGTAACCCACCATAGTGGTCCTCCCCATGATGATTAATGTCGCTACAAAAGTCCTCTCCGTAGTAGTGATGCACATTTCTCGGAAAATTATCTAGTGGACAATGTAGTGCTGAGAGAGCCCTCTTATCTTGAGGCACTTGCAAATGCGAAACCATTCATGTCTGATGTTTCATCGCTGATAGGTGAAATACTTTCTCAATCGGAAGATAGCCCAAGGTGTAGGTCATTCTCCGAACCACCCCTAATTCATGCATATTCTAGTTTAATCAGTGATTTCTCTGCCAATCCTGTTGAATCCAATGAAGCAACAAGGAAGCACCAGCTCTGGTCAAAACAGGTAGAAGAATCTTCATCAAATGATAAAGAGGAAATGATGAACATTAGGAAACATCTGGGGAAAGGTGAAGTTCCATTCATGTTTTGGCCTTTGGCTAACTCTCAGTATGACATTCCATAAATGTTGACGGATGATGGAATTCATTATATTCGTCTCAGCATATAGAAAACTATTTGTCAGTTGAAAATGAAAGTATTATTTTATGATGAATATGAAAATCATGTTAAGACAATAGAAGGATTAAAACGCCAAATTGACTTGGAATCTCTATCAGTCTCTCGATATCTGAAGGCTAAAAAGAAGCAGAGAGCCCTTCAGCGTTCATGCCTTGGCGCACTAAGAAAGTTGAGCCAGTTAATTTCCAATTCCCTATCTAGTATTCATGTCAGAGGATGGGGTGTTCATGGAGCACTGCATTTCATGGTGCTCTCTAGTCAGAAAAGCCCGCCGAAAATGGTCTCATGCAATGTTATTGCCCTTGGCCGGCCACAGATACCTGGGTTTGTTTGTAATCAAAATCTTACCCAAGAACATGTTTCCACTAGTTCCTCTCAAAATCAAGAATATAGAGAACAAGTTGTTGAATTTCTCCTACATCAATCAAATGAGAATATTGAACAGGCCTCTCATTTAGAGAAAGCACATCACCAAGTGATAGAAGTGTCAGAAATCATCCAACGGTCTTTTGAACCGGGTGATAAAAGTGGATGTCGATTGCTGCATCCAACTAATTTCCGGACCAAGGTCCGCAAGATTATGATTGATTTTAAGAAAGTCTCATACATAGAATATCAAGAGCCACCCTAGCTCGCCATACTAGGGAATCATTTAAACCAACCCTCAGAATCAACAAATAGGATTCGAGGAGTTGAGCAAAGATAGTAGGAATAGCCCCAGTCCACCGGACTGGGGAATTTTTTAAATCATCAACTCCCTCCTCAGAGAAATTAGGTCTTTTTTCAATTGGGAAAGAAGCCAGAAGAGGAAGGTATATCCAAATTATCAAGAGATTCTCTCCAAATTACGGTTCCTTAAGAAGTTCCTGAGGGATCAAATCAACAAAATGCAATGTCTCATCAAAGACATGGAAGGAGAAAATATCACAGAAATGTTGATAGAAGGGATGTGATGCATTATGCATCAATAAATGTCATCAATGCCATTGTTGCTGATCCACCAGATGAGGCTCACTCAGAGGGATCAGATGAAGAGGTTACTGTTCAGGAAGATATACACACAGACACAAATGAAGAAGGTGTGCATATACAAAATCAATGGTTTACCCAAAATCTAGGTGTTCCTTCAAATAACCCACTTCCCCCTCTCCGAAAGGGATCAAACAAGGGAAAGGGGAAGAATCAGGTTACATATCCTTCTTTTAGAGAATGCCAATCGCTCTCACTAGAGAAAAGATTTGCGCAATAGGAGGAATAAATGAAGGAATTAAGGAGGTTGAACAGAGAACTACATCAGGGTAGTCTTAATCCTAAACGTGCTAGAGCTAGCTAGTCAAGGGAGTTTGTTGTAGCTTCTGAGATGGATCATGAATATAGTCCACTATCAGTACACCCTCACATGTCTAATCCTAAGGGTCAAGTGCAACAACAATTGGCAGTGTTGCCATCAGTTGCAGTACCAGCTGCCATACCTGTCCAAGACTTAGTGAGTGCACCTGTTCACATCCAATCTCAACCAGATGTTTCTCAATAGTTAATAACTACCATTGAGTCATTAACATCTTGGTTGGAATCTATGGAAGGGAAGAATGCACAGGTTCAACCAGAAAAGAGAGCTTACCCTAAATGGGTAGATTCAGTCTCTCCCCCATCATGTTTTGGGAACCCTGTATTCCCTATTTTCAATGGATCAGGCGATCCTGAACAACAGTTGTTGCATTACGTGTCTTGTTGTGATCCTATGATGGGAACTCCGGAGTAGCAAGAAGCGGTGAAAATCATATGCTTCGTGCGAACCTTACAAGGACCAGCTTTTGTCTAGTATACAAGATTGAAATCCTGATCAATTACCAGATGGGAAGATCTCCGTCAACGATTTCTTCGTCAATTTAGCTCAAATTTGCCAAAGACAACAGTTTTAGATCTTACAAAATGTAAGCAAAGGGATAATGAAAGATTCTCTGATTTCATTGATCGCTGGATGGGGTTGACATATTCCCTTAGCTTAGCACTCCCTCAAGAGGAATGGTTGCCAATCTGTGTGGAAAATCTACGTGACGAATTACGAACGCCATTAATCCCTATGAAATACATAGGAGGGTTTCGAGACCTCACTTCAATCTCTCAAAAGATTGGAGATTCTCTTACACAGACTAAGTGTAAATCTCGTGTAATTCCATCAGCTCCAGGAAGGAGAATGGGTAAGGCAGAGACAGCTACAGTTGTGCTTATGAAAGCACCTATACCTGCTTCTCCTTTAAAACCTTCAGCTTCTCGAAGGGCTCCACCTCATGAGCGCCAACAGCAGAGGTTGTTTCGTCAAGACGATCAAAGAGATCAAAGATGAAAACAATTTGAGGATCTGAAGAGAAAAACATACTATTTCCGAAATGAACAAGTTCCTGGTTATTTCATTTCGGCTCTGGAAAATAATTTGGTTCAATTGACAATGCCCAAGAGGCCAAACAAGAAACGAGATGAAGACCGTCCCGATTATTTCCCATTTCATCAAATTTTGGGGCATACCATTCATGAGTGTTTTGTCTTTAAGGACCTCCTGCAAAAGATGGTCAACTCGTGACATGTCAAACAGAAAGGTTCTTCAGCTCAGGTAGCATATGTTACTCCTACAGTTCCAGAGGAGGAAGGTGAGTGGAAAGAAGCCAAAAGAAAAAATGTGCAGAAATATAATGATTGGATGGTCAAAAAGATGATCATCCAAACTCATGATATTTTGCGAACACAATTGAAGAAATAAATTGTGCCTTCTGCCATGAATTCCGTAACAAAACCCTCTTCATCAGAGGGAAAATCCTTAAAGAAACGGCACAATTCCAAGGAAGAGGAACAATCAGAAGAAGATGAGTATGTATCAAAGCCTAAGCTGTCTTTGACTCTGGAAGATTTCAAGCCATATAGATCGAAGCAACGGGCACCTCCCCTTCAAACGGCACAGCCTAAATTGGCTAGTCAGATAGAGTCTTCATCGGATGAAGAATTGATTTTCGGTTCTGTTAATATGATTCAATTAACAGATCCATATGCCAGTAGCAGTTTAAATTATGATGAGCCCGAATTCCCAATATCAAATAGAGGAATCAGAGGAAGTTCCAGAGGATCAGGATACAAGGGAAGACATGGATCTTTTAGAAGCCACTATTCCAATTCTACCCCTTCTAGGACTGTGTATGCAGCACAAAATCGTGGTAGATTCCGTCAGCGAGCTCAAGAAGAACAAGAATGTTCTTCCACCAATAGTAAATTCAGTCTTGGCACAGTTATTCTGGAAGACCGGTTGAAGGTTCCATCTTCTTCCTCTCAGCAAGTACATGGATCTATTCGGTCTAATCTTCCAAAACCAGGAATATTTCCAACTCTTGTCCCGATACAAGATGCGTCAACTTCCAAAGCATCTGCTTCCAAGGAACCTGCTAAACCACATGTTCCTATTGGGAAGCGCAGAGCTCTGGATCAAATGTATGAAGTATTGAAACACCTGGCCCAAGTACCAGACATGTTATCAATTTTGGATGCTTTGAATCTGTCAAAGGATCTTCAGGAGGCACTCATCGAGGCTTTGTCAAGTCCTCAGGAGTTTAAAACTGAAATTGCTGCAGCTGAAGCCTATCACGTAGAGAATAATCCTGCGGAATGCCATGCAGTGATATCTTTCACTGATGAAGATGAAGATGATGTCGTGCATGGACATATTAGACATTTGTACTTATCTAGCAAGGTCAATGGCATAGACATCTGAATAGCTTTCATTGATAATGGTTCGAGAGTCAACCTCATGCCCATTCGTACACTTCATCGATTAGGCCTCATGGAATCTGATTTATCTCCTTCTACTATGATGTTACATGGATATGATAAAAATGAACAAGAACCACAGGGCGAAGTTACACTCCGAACTTAGTTTGGAGATCTTGTATCCAATTAAGATTTCATTGTTGGTGATCAAGACTCACCTTTCAACATCTTGCTTGGAAGACCCTAGTTACATCAACATGCGGTTATCCCTTCATCATACCATCAATGTCTCAAATATTGTGTTGATGGTCAAGTTGGTAAATTGTATGGTGATAAGGCCTTGTTCAAGACATGTGAGTCTCAATACATTGAGGAGGAATTCTATCATATGAATGGAAAAGATAAATCTACAACCAGAGAGATTACCAAAGTTAATGCTCCATATGGTTTTGAAAAGATTCAAGTAAATCCATTTCCACATGTGAGTATAGATTATGTGTTGCCTATCAGTCAAATTGACAAGGTAGACCAAAATCAAAATACTCTTATGGAAAGATCCATAATGTCAATTACGATAATCGAGCCAGAAAACATGGGAGAAACAGGTAACCCACCAGGCAATGATGAAATCTCAAATGGAGATGTCTTCATTTCATCTGCTGAAATCCAGCAAGTCTACACTTCTCCAACCAGGCCAGAAGAAGTGATAGCGACATAAGAGGTGAACAGTGATGTCGATTCTCAATCCATCATATCCTCTTCATTTCCCAAGGAATACCCTTCATCATTAATTTGGTCAGAAATGGAAGCCACTTCTTCAAGATGTTCAAATTTTGACATCTCTTCTGATTATAGAAATTTTGCTTCATCATCTGCTATTAAAGTAGAGACGGAAGAAATAACACATGATGAAGAAGAAGAGGAAGATCTCAGAGATTCTTATCCAGCATTTGAAGAGGGTATCTCTACCAATGTAGATGAACTCAAAGAAATAAATCTGGGTACAAAAGAAGATCCACGCCCCACTTTAATCAGTGCGGCCATGACTCTTGAAGAACAGGATATGTATATTTACTTTATAGAGAAAATAGATATATATTTTCTTGGAACTATATAGAAATTCCCGGGCTTGATCCGGATGTGGCTACTCATCATTTGGGTGTACTAGAAGAACATCGAGGATTTAAGCAAGTCGCGAGAAGAACACACCCAACTTATGCTTCCAAAATTGAAGCTGAAGTGGATAAGCTTATCAAATCTAACATCATCAGAGAAGTTCAATATCCCAAGTGGTTGGCTAATATTGTCCTTGTAAATAAGAAGAATGGACAAATTAGAGTTTTCATCGATTTCAGAGATCTTAATCGGCATTGTCCTAAGGATGATTTCCCAGTTTCGATTACAGAACTCTTAATTGATGCAACAACTGGCTATGAAGCACTTTCTTTCATGGATGGATATTCCGGATATAATAAAATCTGAATGGCTCCAGAATATGAGGAATCCATAGCCTTCAGGGCCCCTCAAGGTGTGTTTTGCTACTGGGTAATGCCCTTTGGCTTAAAGAATACAGGCGCAACATATCAGTCTGCCATGCATCGTATCTTCAAACCCTTTTTAGGGAAGTTTGTTGAATGTTATGTGGATGATTTGGTGGTCGAATCCAAACAATGTTCTAATCACTTGGATGATTTGGAATTCAAATTCCACAAGTTTCAACAACATAATTTGAAGATAAACCCCTGAAAATGTGCGTTTGAGGTAACCTCAAGAAAATTTCTCGGCTTTGTTGTACACCATCGTGGTATTGAAGTCGATCGTGAGAAGCCAAATTCAATCCTTGGTATGTCACCTCCTCGAAATTTAAAATAATTAAGAGGACTTCAAGGACACTAAGCCTATATTCGGCGTTTCATCGCCAATTTAGCAGGCAAAAGTTTACCCTTCACCAAATTGATGAAGAAGGGAGTCACATACCAGTGGACTGAAGAATGTCAAGAAGCATTAAATATTCTCACGAAGTATCTCTTGAGTCCATCGGTACTTGTGCCACCTGTTGAAGGAAGTCCACTTATCCATTACGTGACAGCCTTAGAGTGATCATTGGGTGCCTTTCTTGCTAAGAAGAATGATGCTAGGAATGAAAATAGCCTCTACTACCTCAGTCAGATTATGCTTGAAGGAGAAACCCGGTATTCAAGTATTGAGAAGTGTTTCCTGGCATTAATCTTTGCAGTTAAAAAGTTGAGACACTACCTACAACATCACGAGGACCAATTGGTATCTCGAAATAACCCACTCAAATTCATCCTTAGTCATCCAATGCTTACAGAATGTCTGGCAAGGTGGGCAGTTATTTTGCAGCAATTCGAAATTCAGTATGTGTCTCAAAAGGCAATAAAGGGCCAAGATCAGGCTGATTTCTTGGCTGAACACCCTTTAGTGGAAGACACATCTTCAGATATTAAACTCCCTAATGAGGAAGTCTTCCCTATTCAAGATAGCCCTCAGACATGGGAAATGTACTTTGATGGTGCTTTCAGAAGTCCAACGGGGAGGAAAATGGAAAATCCTAAATTCAAAAAAGTTGGCTTAGGAATTGTGCTCATTTCTCCAGAAAAGGCAGTGTTACCTTATTCCTCTTTATTATGGGAAGGTGGTTAAAATAATGAAGCAGAATACCAAGCTCTCATCATAGGCTTGGAATTGGCACTTCAAGCACAAGTGAATCATTTAAAGGTGAATGGTGATTCAAACCTAGTAATAAAACAAGTCAATGGGGATTATGCTATCAGAAAAGAAGAACTAATCCGTTTGTATGATTACATCAGAGAGTTAATGGCCGAATTCTCTTCAGAACTGACATTTTCTTTTGTCCCGTGATCACAAAATTCTCAAGCTGATGCACTGGATAATATAGCCACAGCTCTGGTAGATCCAAATCGGGACAAGACAACCATCAGTATTTCCCACCATCGTGCAATTTCACCTTATGTTTGAATCCAAACATATGAAATTAATGAAATTAGTCCCATTCCTGAACCGTATGGTCATACTATAGGATGGATGTCACTTATCAGGTAATACCTTCAAAATAGAACACTTCCACCTGATAGAGCCATGAAAGAACAAATCTGGCGACGTGTGGTAAATTTTACTCTTTATGATAACCCAAATTACTTAGAGAAAATTCTCTACAAACGTGGTTTTGATGGAGTTATCTTCAGATGCATTGATGGTGAAGAGACAATGGTTGTCATGAAAGAAGTGAATGTAGGAATTTGTGGTGCCCACCAGTCTGGACATAGACTGTCTGATAAGATTCTAAGGCTTGGATACTTTTGGACTTCAATGATACAAGATTGTGTTAATTTAACAAAGAAGTGTCATTCATGCCAAGTACATGCCAACTTCATTTATCATCCTCTAGAGTTGCTTTATACAACTAAATAATCATGTCCATTTGCCACATGGGGAATGGATGTGGTAGGACCTTACAATTCAGCTACGACCAAGCAGTTTAAGTATATTCTTACTACTACTGATTTCTTTTCCTAATGTGCAGAGGAAGTACCTCTCAAGGAAGTCAGTTCTAAATACATTGTTAGCTTCATCAAGTCTAACATCATTTCCAGATTTGGTGTCCCTCATACCATATTGACGGACAATGGCACCAACTTCTGTTCATCCGTGGTGAAAAATTTGTATCAAGAATACAACATCAAATCCAACCATTAATCTCGATATCATGCAGCAGCCAATGGCCAGATATAAGCCTTAAACACGACTCTGTCAAATATACTGCAAAAGATGGTGGATAAAGATAAGAAGTCATGGCATGATAAACTCTTTTATGATATATGGGCATATCAAACTACCACCCACACTGAAACGCGGTCAACTCCATATTCACTAGTATATGGAATGGAAGCCATCTTGCCCATTAAAGTTAAAACACCCTCGCTCAGATTAGCCATTTGTGATCAGTCATCTACAGATGAGCAATCTCAAAATCGATTGAATGAATTGGAAAGGTTAGGTGAGAAATGATTGTGCACTTTTCACAACTTAAAAGTCTATCAGAATCGAATAGCACGAGCTTTCAACAAAAAAGTTCATCTTCATTCATTCACTTAGGGAGAATTGGTATTAGTTCTCAGAACTCCAATGATACTAGGAAAGAAACCACCCAATCTTGAGCCAAAATGGTAAGGACCTTACTCAATACATAAGGTCTACTCCAATGGAGGTTATTCATTAATCTCAATGGATGGAGAACTCATCACTACTCCAACCAATGCCAGATTTCTGAAGAAATATTTTGTATGAACACAAAATTCAGCACCTCGGTCATGTATGACCTTAAACTGTACCACGGTCCAGCATATGATCATAATCTATTTGCAAGTCCCTTACATCCAGCAAGACGTTAAACTGCACCATCCACGGTCCATACATATGATCTTAAACTGTTTTTATCCTTTCTTCCCACACGACATTAAACTGTGACTTCCTAACTACATGACGCTAAACTGTATAGAAGTATCTTATGTCTGGAAAGACGTTAAACATCATAACCAACGGTCCATACATACAACCTTAAACTATTGGAACTTTTTTCCAACATGACGTTAAACTGTATCATCCCTTTTTCGTCCAACATGACCTTAAACTATGAAAAAGTCCCTAATACGTCCAACATGACATTAAATGGTATACTCTTTTGTCTTCACTACATGACATTAAACTGCATAGTCCCCCTTTTGTCCAACATGACATTAAACTTTATTGTCCCCATAGTCATAACTACATAATGCTAAATTGTACAGAAAGTCCTTTATTACGTCCTACATGACATTAAATTGTACTTTGTCCCTGCTACATGACATTAAATTGTGCAGCACCAATAGTCCTAACATCAAGACTTTAAACTGCATAGTCCTTTTATATGTCTTACATGACATTAAACTGTGCATCGTTAGGGTTGTTACTACCTCTTGTTTCTCACACTGAGTATGACTCACATGAGCTTACAGCAAACGTCAACCATAACACTCTCTCTGGGCTACTAACCATGTGTAAGTCCCAACACCTTTTTTAGGTCGTTGTCCCCAATAACAACTTGATCATTAATTCATTCTTTAAATTGAACTAAGCGGACATTGATCCTTTCCTTCTAGGCTGGGTACGTAGGCAACCTCCCAAGGTTGAAGCCCAAAACCAATCTCTTCACATCAGTTCACCTACATCTCAAATGATGTTGATTCGTGAAACCGCCCCTAGAATCAATATTTTTTTACATTGGTTCACTTTCTTCCTTGCTATACGACGTTAAACTATACAACACTTTTTTCCAGTATGACAATAAACTACAATGTTCTTTGATTCCCTCACCTAAGAGGGAATCATTATTTACATTAATTTTCAATCATGATTCATTTCAAAGACTATGTGCATACATGGAAATGCCCGAATCTTTTATCATGGGTCAAACCATCATTGCACTAAGGTCCCCTTTCACCCTTCACATATACGAACCAAATTTGTAAAGAGGGTAGTTCTAGAACAACGTGGGATTGATTCCCATCCTTATGGGATACGTAGGAACGTTCGAGTGTCCCTCGAATCCTGCCCTAATTCTTTTGGGCCTAACCCCAAATTCCACTTTTAGTCCCTTGACTATAAATTCCCCATGAAAGCACACACTATGTATTTCTTATAATGGTCCAAGCTCTATGAACCTAAACTAAGATCTCCAATACTTTTGTCCCACACGACGTTAAACTATAGTTCAAGAACTACGTATGGATTGATTCCCATCCTTATGGGATACGTAGTGAAGTCCAACATTTCTATTCAGGACCCAACCACAACATGATTATGGTTAGCATTGATCTGTGTATCTCTGTATACATTGGACAATACCCATTTTTATATTTAATAATCCTAACCTTAAATATTTTCAGATCTTCATAAACATTTTCTTGACTTCTAGTCACAAAAATGTCAAACTTCTGAGAGTTATTTTTCCTGACTATGTTGTACGTGCCCTTAGGCGGCCTGCCACAAACAGTCTACATAACGGATCTGTCAGCCAAAAGATACTATTATTTGACTATACAGCCAATGCCCTTAGGTAGCCCTACATAATTCAACCCCCTAACGGGTTTGTTAAATAGTGGTAACTTCATTCTTGGGAGGAAAGCATCTTTTTTTCTTATTTGTCTTAATAACAATATGTAGGGATTCACAAAAATAGCTATCCTTAACATACTTGTCCCATATCATTTTTCATGATCTGAAAGTATTCAAGTTTATGGTTTATATTCTCCTTCCCTACGTTTGGGCCAGACCGTCGTAGGAGTGATATCCATCCAGTTCTTCGATAATCTTGTTTGGAAAAATCTTCTCCATATTCATGTACCACTTTCCATACAGAAAACTCTATACTTTGGAAAATTTGAATCTCCATATACCTTCTCTGGATTTTAGCACTAGGAAAGTAAATTTCTGAGAGTTCTATTTCCTGACTATGCAGCACGTGCCCTTAGGTGGCCTTGCATAAGTAGTCTACATAACGGACCTGTCAGCCAAAAGATGCTATTTATTTGACTATGCAGCCAATGCCCTCAGGTGGACATGAATAATTCAACCCCCTTACAGGTTTGTTAAATAATGGTAACTTCATTCTTGGGAACTACTTCTTCTAATTCATTTTAGATCTTTTTCATATCGTTCCTCAGATTAAAATATTCTTAAGTCACAGTTTACATATTTTCCCTCATGTTTGAGTATGGTAATATGTTTTCATATAAATTTTCAATGAATTGAGTCAATTCTAACTCATTCGATCAAAGCTATTTCGACCTTAAACATTAGCCTCTTTATGTCCGATGTGCATGACTTTAAACTGCCCACTTCTTCTTCTTTTCCTCAGAGTCACATCCTCATTTATTTCAGATCCAACTCTGAGGGGGGACTTTTGTTGATGCTCCTTTTCATCACCGAGTCAAAATGAATGTAAAGGGAAATGACTTAGCACAAATTGATTCAGCCTTTGAAGAAAACATCAAAAACCGACAAAGGCGTGAACAAGGCTTCAAAAGCACGTGCACCGCACAAGTTCCATCACTGTCACACAGGTTCACTTGCACGATGCCTAATGGTCACGCAAGTGACTTGCGCGCCCTATATGATAACCGCTCGGGGTCTTCTCCAGCTTATAAATAGACCCTGTGGGCCCTGAGGGAGGAATATTTCCAGAATTCAGATTTAGAGCTCTGAACGCCCAAGTCTCTTCTTCAGGTCTTTTGAACACATATAAGGTAATTCTTTACCTATAATAGAAGGTTTACATAAGAGGAATAAGGTCTAAGTGTTAGAATTAACTAACACTTGCACGCCTAAGGTGTTTTACCCTTAAGGGAAATGAACATACTTGCGTGCCGCCCTACTTCCTCACCAAAACATGCGCGCCTCTCTTCTGGAATTACCTCAGGATAATTCTAAAGGCATTGGTCAAGGATCGCCCAACTATTACCATGATGGTTTACAAATGCGCAAGTACCCATGTGTCGTGCAGGAATACCTACGCGACCAGGACTTGCGTGCCCATGCAGTACTTGCACGCCTGCCAGGACTTGCGCGCCCCTGCCTTTTTGGGTGCCTTTCTTGCCCATTTAACCCCTCTTATGCCGCTCCACCTCTCCTATTCAAGATTCAGTCTTCAAAACACTATTCAAATCCATTTATGGCATGATTTCTTGATTTGGATTCCTTATCTGAAAGGAACTCTGTGGAACATTTCTCAAAACCTAGTGATTTACACATCTTTTTGTCACTAAATATTGAGATTTCATTCATTCAACCTCATCCTTTAAAGATGAGAGAACCCCTTATCCTGGGCCACCTTTTCGGGAATAAGCCCGAGTCTTAATTCTCAATTCTGGGCATCCTCCATAGGAGTAGGCCCCAAGTCCTCATTAACCTGGGCCTCCTTTTCAAGAGTGAGCCCCATTCTCAAATATGGGCATCCTCTTTAGGAGTAAGCCCCAAGTCCCTTAATTTTCTCTTAACCAGTCCTAATTTACTTTTGATCTAGATCTCCTTCTCAGGAGTAAAACCCAATCATAAGTCCCCTCATAATTTGGGCCTCCTTTTTAGGAGTAAGCCACAAATTAGAGTATCCAAATCTCCAAAAAAGTACATATACCTTTATGGACCCTGTTCCTGGATTTCTTCCCTGAAGTAAATCCTAATCTTCATCTATTTGGGTAGTCATACATACATAAGCTCCACATCATTTCTTATGATTGCATCTTTCATGGAACAACTGTCTGGTTTTACCAATACCTCTTGTTTCTCACACCGAGCACGAGTCATGTGAGCTTAGATTGTAAAAGTAATTGTGACATCTTTCTTTGAGCCATCAATCATAAGCATCATATTCCATTACTCGAACTATGTGGGTTCTGATTCCTTTTCCAAAACAAAGGATACGTAGGTAGCCCATCTAGGGGTACGATCCCAACTCTGAAATAATCAATGTCCTTCTAAATGACAATAAACATCAAGTGCCCCACTGAGTGGCTTTAAAACCAGTGTGGTCATCATAATGACCAAGAGACTTTTATGTATCAAAGGATACCATTGGCTAAGAATCTCTAACAAATAGAGATGATTCTCTATCGATGAAGAACCTCGAATACATATAAAAGATTCTCTAAATTTCTTACATATAAATCATTGATTGTCAGATCTAAATAAAAGCTCATTTTATACTTGGTAATGTAATAAGGATTCACGAACATAACTTAAATCTATAAAGAGAGTCCCAGAGTAGACAATAATTCCCCTCAAAAAGGTGTGATGAGTCCGACCTCCCATCCTCTCGACCAATGAAAATTCCTAAGCCTCATCAGTCCACAAGTAATAAGCACCTATCTTTGGAAAGTAAGTTCAAATGGATATGGAATCATTGGATGTTTCCAGTTCTATGAACAAACCCGTTAGAAACCGCTTGGAATGTTTAAACCTTAAATCAATTAGGTCATCCCCAATTCCATAGGGGAACAATCCATTAATAATTTTTTGGGACCATTGATCCTATAACCCCTGAAATATGTCATGTAATTTGAGAATATACACATCCCTTTCATTGAACTATAAATTTTTTAGGAATTAAAATCATGTCAAAAGGAAACAATTGAGCTTGATTCCAACTCCCAATCTACCTCATATGATTTTTTCCAACCTGAACATGATCTCAAGGTTCTGCTTTCCTCACTTAATTATGCATTAATTGGGGATAACCCAATAATTCATGTTTTAATTCATTCATTTCTCGAATATAGACACATGATAATGATCCTTCGGGTATTAATCAAGAATAGGGAAAAAATAGATCAAAACATTCTAATATTCCTTGGATTAACCAACTCATTAAAACTTGTGTGCTTGTTCTTGAATTAGATTCTAATCCTCTCTACCAACCCCAAAGGTTATTCAATCCCAATTTTAGGGAAGTGATGAAAAAGGAAATTCTTAATATGTTGGAATATATAATTGTACATGTTTGGTGGTCTATATTGAGATAATAAAATTAAACTAAATACTATTTAGGATTCTACCTAAATTCATTATTTTTAGTTTTTTTCCTTTTTCCCCATCAT
This sequence comes from Viscum album, assembly GCA_963277665.1. Taxonomy (NCBI): domain Eukaryota; kingdom Viridiplantae; phylum Streptophyta; class Magnoliopsida; order Santalales; family Viscaceae; genus Viscum; species Viscum album. The sequence continues at coordinate 271,330,726 of OY728135.1, forward strand.
CAAATAAAAACAATAATTGATTGTTTCTTTTTTTGGGAACCCCTTGGGGTTTTAATTGTTTTATAATATATGTTTCTGAGATAGGGGATCTAAATAATTTGATACTTGTTTCGTTATGTGAGATATCTTATAGAGATCGAAACTAATTTTCAATCATCCATGAGGATTCTACATGTGACATTGAGTTGGAATGGCCAATTTCTTATTTTTGGGTCTTTATCATCAAACTAGATGATTTTATTCCACAATTTAGTTTTTAATCTCATTATCTTCTTATTTATTCACAATTATGACCTCTCTCTTCTATTTTCTTTTAACATTATGGGTATTGAGATTCTATGTTGCGGTGTGAAATTTTGATATTTTGAAAAATAAAATTGGGATCTTATTTAAAATTTAATTTCATTATCCTTTAATGTGATAAGATACTTTTTGAAACATGAAAAATTAATTTCGAATTATTTTTCAACCCTTGATTTCGATATTTATATAAGTTTATGTGAAATATGATATATTTGTTTAAGCAGGGTTGTCCAATGTGATTTTTCACAACTATATTTTCATCCATTTAATAAAAATGTCACAATATACATCCTAGTGATTGTGGCATGTAATTTTGAGTTATTTGGATCCATTATTCATATAATAATATTAGAGGACCAGTTTGAGTTTAATTAGAGTATACAAAAAAATTTTTTTTATAAATTAATGTTTTGACCTAATTTGTGTCATTCATGACATAAGGATGGAGGCTCCATAGTTTTATTTTCATAGTTTCTCTTTACATCTCTATTATATAGAAATTAATTAACCTAATGTGTGGCATCTAACTTATAGGGATACCAACTCCACAGTTTTCTTTCTTGGAGTTGGTATTTTCATCTCTATTGTGATAAAAAAATCAATCAAAAAAACTGATTATAATCTAAAGGTGGAAATGCGAATTTCACCTAGTGCTACCATTTTTCCCCCTCGAATAAAAATAAATCTATATGTGGTTTGTGATGAAAAACACATTCGTGATTGATTGGAATTATAATAAATTTATAGGTGAATGTAAATAATGGAATGGTATTGGGCTTAAGATATAATTTTGTATTTGGATAATTTTTAATGTTTTTAGGGGATTCATAATTGTTTAATGTGGGGTGACTGTGGGAGATTTTTTATGTTAAAATTTGTTTGGGGATGGGAATTGGATTCTGATCTTTTTATGTATGTGAATTTTTAGAGACTAAAAAACAAAGTTTGGATAGTTGGATGAGCCAATAAGGAATCAAAATTTCCATTAAATTTTTATGAGTTTCAATGTTCATCATTATTCATAAAATTTTAGGTTAATGAATTTTATAATTTCAACTTCATGTCTCATAATATATGCAATTATTTTTTGAAACATTTAAATCAAGGATCATTAAAACATCACCTAATGAAATGCGATTGATTCATGATTTGAATTTTAAATTTAAGGATTTTGTTACTCTATTTTTTGGGAAGATTATTTTCTTTTAAACTGATACATTATTCACAAAGGAAGATGGACATATTGGTCCTCAAAAATATAAATTTATAGGAAAAGTATATTGAATCTTTGGTCACTAAAAGGTATGTAAATACCATAATTCATGTATTATGAAGCTAAAATTTTAACTGAATATATAGAAATTAATGAATAACATTTCAGTAAACTATGTAAAAGTCTAATTATGTCATTTAAAAGGTGATCAATGTTGACTATTTTGAAGTATAAGTTTTGGTCCAGATTTCAAGGCCCAAAACTTCACCCCAGTATTTCAACCATAACTTCTGAATGGTTAGTCCAATTAGACTCATTTTTTTCATATATTAGAGGAAATATTGTGAAAATTTTCCTCTCCAATGAAAAAACAAAAATTCACTCATAATAAAAGCATTTATATTGTGTCAAGTAGAGGGATAAAATATGGATATGATTTTTCTGTAAATGGTTTAAAAGTACACTTTCTGTTTAATTTCCCCCCACCTATGCCTACCTCAATTAATTGGAATTGATATTAATAATGGGGGGTAAAACTAAGGCTCCAAGAACTCCTATTTAATGTAGTGGTGGAAATTTAATTGAAAATTATTTTTTTCAATTGTAATGTAATTTTGTTTCTTTGTCTATGAAAATTTGGTTTCTTATTATAAATTGACTCAAATTACTGTAATTTATTTATAAAAGATATTATTCATATTATATTATACTTTTCTACGGACTGTTTTTTCTATTAAGTTACCAAATTAAATTTTATTTCAGTTATTTTAATGTAAAACTATGAGACCAAATTTAATTTAGTTTATGAAATGGGTTTGATAATAGGTTATTACAAGGGGTAGATTGGATGATTTTATTTTTAAAATGTTTAAATGTTTTTAACTCGAGAAGAGTCCATTCAATAAAATAAATATAAACTCACCACTTATAGGTTTAACACCTTCAAATATACATTAAAATCACCTAAACACTTGGAGGATCATTTTACTAAGGACTCATATGTAAAGGGTCATATTAGCACATGAAAAGTGCGGAGAAAATATTTGATAATGAAGATGTAGAGAGAAAATCGTTGAATGAAAAACTAAAATAAAAGAAATGCTAAATCATTTATAGATTGAGAAATAAATTTAATTCCAACCCTTTTATACTACCATGGATCAACAAATAATAATTTTATCCCACCATTAATACTATTATTTCAATTTATGTGGGAAGTAGACCCATGAGAACCAAATTGATGAATTAAAAAGAACTGAAATAACAAACACTTCATTGTTGTTTGAAGGATTTATCTATTTGTTCTATGAATAAATTTAAAAATTAAAGAAATGTTTTCAACGTGTTAACAAATATTACTTAAAATGATAAGAATAATATGTTTTATTAAAATACTAAGGTTATCCTAATAACATACAATTGAAAGAATAACATTACAGAGAAAAAGTGGTGGCATAACATTAAAATGAAACAAAACATAAATCAACCCAAAATAATTCACAGAAACTACATTAATAGGTATTTCAAGTGACTTGGATCGAACCCATAACATTTAATGTCTACCAATTTAATCTTTGTTGGCCTAGGTGGGTGGAAATTTAATAAAGATATGAATTTTCCATCCTTGACCCGAAATGGAATCCATCTTGCATCCACCAAACATAGACGCCAATTGAACTTCTATATGGCCTAATTGGATTGGTACATAAAATAATAAAATTAATCCCATAATGTTTTCTGAAATTATTTAAAATTTAAACCCAATTATATTATTTTTTACAGATATGATCAAAATGGTGGGCTATTTTTCTGGTCCACAAAATCTGGCCCATTATATCATCTTCATCTTGGGCAGCAAAAATCTCCATTCAAACATCCAAATTATCCTAGGAAACAGTGTGGTTAAATTTTCCCCATGATTTTCTATATCTAAATTTAAAATTATAACACAATTATTTTTTAATCTTGGCCTCTACGGATATATTGTTGAGATGCTATCGAGTTCAATTTTCTCCAAATTTCTTGGGTTGAATGTCCAAAATGGTGGTCTTCTGATGTGAATATTTATATACACAAAAATTATGAATTGTTACCAATGTAATGAGAAACTATAAATATTAAATTAAAAACATTACCATTTTGTGCTTTATTATCAATACAAATATTTACCAAGTAATAGTGCAGTTTAAAAAATAATTTTAATCCTAATGTGAAATAGTGGTAAATTTGATAAATTCACTAAAAATAGAGTTTCTGAATAATAAAGAATAAGAATATTATAATATAAAAATTTAATATTATCCTATTTCAGTGGATAATAATTAATTTTTTACATAATGATGATCTGGTTATTGTAATAATAAACAATAATGATTTTTTGATATCAACTGTAAGAATAGAGGATGTTATTTGGTGCACCATAATGTGAATTTAGATTTCAACACTTACATAACGCAAATAAATTATCTAATCCCTAAAAAAATAATGAATTAACTTTTTTGGAAATGTGGATGTTGATAAGAATCCTGTAAAAGAATTTTAACTAAAGATATAGGTCCATGTCATGTTCCTTCAATCAGATACTGCTCAATGAAATGGTGAGTTTGAGAAAATCCTATTTCAAGATGTTATATTTATTTATCTATTTATGATAGAGAAAACAATGAATTTGGAATGATATATTATGATGTACATGTTCCATATTAAAAAATCAGTAAATTGTTACCCTTTAGGAAGCTTATTAGCCTAGGTTTTTAGTAAAATCTTTGTTTATTTGGACAAAACCACTACCACATGGTGTCAGGGTTGAAAAACATTGAGTGTTAGTTTGTTGAAGAGAAGTTTAGTTTACTATAATTAATATTTTAATATTTTTATTCCATTAAGTATAGAATAATAAGTTTATGTAGACGCTACTAACACTCAGGGGTTCATCTCATTTGATTGTTTCTTGTGAGTTTTTTTGTCATGTTCTTACATGTTTTATTTCTCTTATTGAAGAACATGTAGAGAATTTGAATGTAAGATATTTAATAGACAATGAGACTATAGCTAAAATGTAAATAATATTAAATTTATCATTTCTAAATAATTTCCAGTCATGGATGATGATATCCTAAATGTTAAATTATAATCATGTCAAGTGGTTATTAATCGTGCTCTTTTTGCAGCCCAATATTCTATTTTAAATATTTTCTCTATAATAGAAAATTGGCATCATCCAAAGTATGTTTAGTCATATTTTTTTAAGATAAAACCATTTCTAATATATATAGAAAAATACTACACTTTTAAATATCTTATTTAATGGAAACCAGTAGAAAAATTAGAAGATAATCGTGGTGATGAAGAAGATTTAGATGAAATAGATGAATCCATTTTTATTATTTCAAGAAGAAGAGAAATATCTAAATCTGGATAATCGTATACTATCTTAGGAGTACCCTATGTTTATGAAAATCAATAATTTGATGAAGATCAAAGTGAAAATGTGAACAAAGACTTATTTTCTCATATTTTATCATAGAAAACGAGTTCTAAAATCACTAATGAATAATTATATTATGTTGATTAAATATGTAAAGAGAGATATTATAATATAATTATTGCAGTGGATCCATTAAATAATCAATTAGTTTAGTTTTTAAGTAAGGACTCTTTGAGAAAAAACTCTCTTGAAAGATGATATTTGTGATTTGAATATGTGGTGTCAATTATTTTAGGAGAATGTTTTGAATGATTCCACTTGAAAATATTTAGTATTGAAATATATGGACCAGGTTTCATTATAAAAAAATTTCGAAGTAATGTTTCTTATTATAGACACGATAACTTCCAACATAGTTTCTTTGCAATGTGGGCTCTATTTTAAAGAGACATTGTAATATCTTTATAGAGATGTGGTTACCAAAATTAGGAGATTTCCTAAAATTCTAAGAATCTCTATTTTAAATATTAATCTGTCTCAGAAGGAAATCAATTACATAACAAAAGATAGTGTACCAAAAAACTAAAAAAAATTGTTCTAGAAAAACAAGATAATATTTTTATAATGACTCGTTTATAAAAAAAGTTTAAATAATTGGATAATAATTTTGAAGTGAGGGAATAGGCATTTGTAAATTTTCACTATTTTGAAATAAACAAATTGACATCAAAATATTTAGATGAATAATAAGAAGATTTATTTGGTGAACTTCAAGAGAATTAACTCCCCTAAAATGAAAAGATATAGGTCATACTCATTCTTTTTTTCACATGTTGATGTTTTAGTTGACCTATAGTATAACTAGTTTGAGGTGTTAAAGAAGTTAATTAAAAACTGTTCTAAAAAATGTGATCCATATAACATCATTGTATATTTTTCTTATAAGGTCTGTAATGGTTTTACTATTCCATAAGAAATAAAAAAATGATATGGGGAAGAGACTTGATATGAGTGTTCATTATTTATACCAATTTATAGGTTGAAAATATCTTTAACAATTTATATCAGATCACCATGTCAAAACCTCTAATTGATTCAAAAAAATATTTGAACCTTATGAAATATATTCAAGTGAGATCCTAAGGTTTTCTGAATAAGTTTATTGCTCTCTACCAAAATCTTCTTCAATGTTATCATTGGTTCCTTCATACCACATTAATTTTTAATGTTATTAGAAAAATCCTCTTGACTTTTAATCCACTTTTGTAAGGATTACTTGAGGTTATAAAGCTAAAATTATAGGATCTTTAATTACATTGGGTGATGTTGTTGGTGAAAGTGTTGATGCTATTATCCCTACATCATCTTTAACTATTGTCCAACCTCAATATTTTAATATTTCATGCATGAAACATCAACCATCCCCACAAAAGATGACTTACATTCATGATTAGTTTGCTTAATTGGATGGTATAACAAAAAAATTAGAATGGTTTTTATATACATTTCATTTTTCTGATGCATTTAATTTTTTTATTTCTAATTATTTGTTTATATAAAATTCTTTCATATTTATCTCCTTATTGAATGTTTTTAAATGTTATCATTATTAGCTTTAATTCACTATTATCATTACGTATTTCTTTACAATTTATAATTTTCATTAATTATTCACTCTCTACATTCTAAAATCATTTTATTACTATTAATCCTATATTTGATTTATTTTCTCTACTTATTAGATTATTGATGCTGTAAATTTATGTTTCTTAATAATACTATTATGAGTACAAGACTATGACAAATTATAATCATAATCATTATGTTTTACTCAAAATAGTGAAACTAATTCTTATGAAGAATTAATTATTCTCCTTTTTCCCTATTTTACTTCTTTTTGAGATCACAAAAAGGTGGAGAATAAAAAGGGAATACAAAAATTAAAATCTATGTAATCTTTTTTCATCAATTTTTTTTATCATTAAATTGGTTTTGTGATCATAAAAAAGGGAGATATATTGTTCAAACTTAGTTTATTCTAAAATATCTCAGTTGTTTATGTTTTTTTAGGATTCAAAAAGTCCATATTTTTATTCTATTGAGTTTATCCTAGGTATTTCAGAATTTATCTTCACATATGTTGTGATGTATTTATTTTAAAAGCATTTATCATATGTAAATTCATCTATTAAGCTCGATTTTAGTTGTTTGGTTTGTCTTATACTAATAAATTATCATACGTAAGTATGATTTTCTCTTATAAAGGAAGTAAATTATATTTCATATGCTCAAATCCAGATAGATAATTCAGAATGAAATTATGAAAAACAATTATGAAGAGGAAATTAATAAGAATATTTATCTTATGATCATCTAATGAGTTCTCTCAGAAATAATTTATCTTATGAAAATAATAAATTCAGTTTATTCTATGAAATGAAAAATATTAAGTGTTTTGTTTAACAAAGCTTCTTATAAATTTATCATACAATGAAAAGTTCTATCAGTCGTTTATCTTATGAAGTGTAATCTGTCGTGAAAATAATCATGATTACACTCATAATATTAGAGATATATCTTGATAATTCATTTCATGCATTTTCACATTTTAGAAAAGTTTTTTTCTAAATAATGAAATATCAATTTTGATAAAAAAAATCATAAATAGGAAGATATGAATATTTAAAACATCTCCACTGAAAAAATAATACTTCATATTTATAAAATAAAGACACATGCATTAAGAAACAATATTTGTTTAATTTTCAAAGGATTATTTATTCAACCATTATTATTATCATTTATATATAACTTCAAAATCAAAGAGGATATATAAATATGAAATTTATATAAAACCTAAATAATAATATGCACGTATATAAAAACATTATTAACATGAAGGATAAATTCATGTATATAGGAGAAAACACATATGTGCTTAAAAAGATGCTTTAATGATGTGCTTACAATTTTATATATTCCATTTGAAGATCTTCCAGAGTTGTGATTTGAAGATCATCATCTTCCCAAGATGTGTCTTTATCTATTGTTAGTTAGTGCTAGAAATTTTTTTTCATTGTTATTTAAAATTTTATTCATTTATATTTCAAATACACTAATTGTAATTGATTGTATAATAAGGATTTAGAATAGTCTTGAGAAGAGAGATCCCGATTAGAATATCATTAACCTCTAAAAAAATTAATAGATTAATAAAATCAACTATTAAAACTTGGTAAAAGGGAATTTATAGTGTAAATAATTGAACTCAAGGAGAAGATTAATGGTGTAATGGACTAGGAGATTATTATTCCCCTAAAATCTATAAATATCTCTAGTTTGATAATTTTCATCAAATTTGTATATTTCCACTACATTATTTTTCTATGAAAAATAATGGAACTATCTTACCGTAACGAGGGTGGTTTTAACGTAATGAAATTTTATGGAACTCAATTCACCCCCGACCCTCTTGAGTTTTTAATTTTCTATTATATATGAAAAAATGTGTTTGATAGAAAATTTAGGATCAATGATTTAAAAATGAGAAGAATTAGAGATTATACTTAGGTGATTTTCTATTGTGTTTTATTTTTTGGTTCTATCTTTGATCTCATGGTTAAACTTCTAGAGCATTAGATTCTATCTTGTTAGACTCAGCTGGGAATAAATATTCTTATGTAGGAATATTAAAGTTCATTTTTCTATAAAGATGATGATTTTAGAACCTAATGTATTTTAGAACCAAGGTTGTTCATTGCTGGAAATGGTGCATGGTTTGTGTTTTTGGTCAACACACATAGGTTAAGTAAATGAGTTTTCAAGTAAAGTGATAATACAATACAAAATCACTACAATATTGAAGGTGCCATCATTTCCTAGATTCTGTAAAATTTTTCAGCTCAAAATCAGGAGTACAAGGCTAGCATCATGAAATGTGGTTTTCTGGAATTGAATCATCATAAATATGGTAATGGTAAGGGTTTATTCATGACTAGTTTTCACAAAGGAAGGGATTTATAAAGACATTGAGCATTGAGAATGGTGCAATGGGTTGATGTTAATCTTTTCAACTATGAGAAGTGGGGAATCATGAATGCATGAAGTGTTGATGGAAATATATGTGACTACGATAAGGTTCATGAGCACGTTAAATCTCACTAGTGTTTCAAGAGTGAAGGAGATTCGCGAACATTAATTTTGAGGTTCACAAAAAAAATATATTGGAGTAACATGATCATCATGAAAGGCTGAGCCTATAAATATGAGGTTACCCTCACTTTATTTAAGTTCTAATAGAATTAGATAAGGGATTAAATTATCTGAATTCAAGAAGACCATGATCATCGCAAATCATGTACTCATTGAGATCTAGAGCATCACAAAAAGCCTTTCTTATTCCGGACCAATGCTTAGGAATCTTGGAAAAGGATTTTTTGTGATGTGGTTTTTCATGATGGGTTAGTGAGATTCATGAAGTTATTTTGATATACAAAGGTTGTTTACATTGTAAAGGTAGTCAGATCTATAATAGAGATTCATGAAAAGAAGTATTGAACACCCGGTTTAAGTAAAAAGTTCTTTCAACTGCATAAAATCATGGATATTTTGCAAGAATAGTCTAGTGTGAGTTACAGACAAATTATTAAATGTATATCTACTTAAGTTACATTCAAGTCATTATACTAAGTGATACTTTAACCAAAGTAGTAACATAGGTGTAGTCAATAGAAGTGTTTTGAGGGAGGTAGTGTGTTATCTCTAAAATCTTGTAATGGAAATGTACCTTACATAGAGTGACTCTGTCTAAAATTGTTTATTCCACAACTAGTGAATATAACTAGATTTATGTATGATCAGCACACAGTCGGTGTATTCTCCTTGAACTATCCCTTAGTGGTGAACCAATAAACTTTTTTGTGTTCTCTCTCTATATGTGAATGTTTGATTACTTCATTATTCTATAAAGACGAGTTTAATAAGGTAAAACCAATGTGGGAATAGGATCATTCACTTTAAAAAAAACAAATTTGATAGCTTGATTCGCCCCTCCACACTTAGGATGCCCCAGGGTACAACAATAGATATGGATTTAATTTATCTGAGTAAAAACCATAGCAAAAATGTTTTTTTAGTTATAGTGTAATGATATTGGGTTTCATCCACTGTTTTGAATCATAATAGATGACATGGGGAATTGTTTCTCTTCTTTGACCAAGTACTACGCTAAGGTACCTATCATAGATATCAAAAATTAATTTGAAGTGTAAGGACCAATCTAGGGTTGTATTGTCAAGGAATATGTAGGAACATATTTGGGTTCAATGAAATATCTCATACAAGACTAATAGAAATGTAATTTATCATAATTCTAGAGTATCTTATTGAGTGGGATAGAAATATTGCTGATGTTTCAGATAAATCACTAATACAAACCAACATGAACAAGGGATGATTGTAGTTTTCAAACTGATGTCAGTTTAAGAAGATATTTGATCAACTCTATCTTAACTGGATTGATATAAATACCCTATTGAGAAATTATGTGTCATTTAAAAATCCCATTAGTATCCTTGAAGGGAAATTTTAAAAAATTCACCCCAATGATACATATTAATCACTTTTATAGGGATAGAGAGAGTTAATTCTATTAGAAATCAAATTACTCTCCATAAATTTTAAATTCATCCATGAATAACTCCCTAAAATGCTCAATAAATTGTTAAAATATACTCATTATAAACCTCTATTTTGTTTTGGGAGTTTTAATAGGCCAAAAGGAATTATCATACATATTTATGTTCCAAAGGGTTAGTGAATGTAGTCTTCTCTTAGGCCTTGGGTGTGATTGGGAGATGAACGTACCTATTGTATCCATCAAGAAATAAATAATGTGACTTTTCAGTTAATATTTCTATAATTTTTTCAACAAAAGTATGGTTTTAGTGACCTTTTCATATTTCAGTTTTTGATTTTGGATAATTGATGCACATACACCATTTTTCACATCAGTTTTGACCTGTTCTGTATGTTCATTTGTGACATCATTTATCTCACCCTTCCTAGACACAACATGAATTGAGATAACCAATTAACTATCAACAATATGGTTAATAATACTAGTTTGGGGAATCTTTTTAATGTCTTTCCAGACTTCCTCAACTATGATGGTAGTGACTCTTCATTGAGGTTGTATAATTTTTTTTTATTTTTCTTCTATATGAATGTGATTCATAGATAGTGCAAGGTTGATGCCTATTATGTCATCTAGGGTCCGACCTAAGACCTCATGTTCTCCTATAACACCTAAAAAAGTTCACACTACTTTTTTTAGTAAGTTAAGTAGAGATAATTATTGAGTAATAGTGTTCATTGAAAAGGAATACATACTTTAGGTTTATATGAAGAGGTTTCAGATCAGTTTCATCCTAAATTTTGGGTTGTATAACTTAGGAACAAAGGAAGGGATTCCAGTTGGTTTTGATTCATTTTTCATAGTACTTTCTAAGGTAGAGTAGTAGATATCAGAGGTGATATGGTATTCAATAGAGTGTTCATGATCCTTTATATTATTGGAGTTTATAAATTAATGGTAAACATCAACTTTTCGATTTATAACTCAGTTAATCATGGTGAAATTTTCAAAAACTACTCTCTCATTTGAACATGAAAAACATGATGTAAGAAGTTTTAATCCGTTATTATATGTGTCCATAGAAGCATGGATAGATAATGTAGACTGATCCTCTAATGGGAATCATGTGGTTTAAAAAAAATACTTGATCAGTTGGTCACCAAATTCCATGGATAAAATTCCCACATGGACATCAATTTTAGTTATAGCTATCACGAGGAATGGTATTCCAATAGTAAGTGGAGATATAGAAGAACACATCCCATCTTCCATTTCAAGGACACCTTAATTAGCTAGGAAGATAGGATTTTTTACTTGTAAAGGGTCTTCCTCTCTTATTACTTCATGATTTTTAGTTCTTTGATTTGTTAACTAGATGAAAAGACTCTTTGAGTGTACGTGGCCTTGGCCATTTTTGCAGAAGACAGATTTATGCATTAAATTAATCAAGTGTCCTCTTTATATGAGTACATCATCAATGTAGTTGTTCCCTATTATCCTTGAAACCATAAAAGTACAAGGATATTTATACTTCATTGGAATAGACTATGGGGTTGAAATATTTCAATAGAACTAAGATTCCTCTTATGGGTGCACAATTATTTAAGAAACATTTTATATCTTGGAATTTTTTTGATGTAATAATAAATGGGAATCCTGAATTCAACATGTCTAAACACGTTGAGAAATTTAGAATTGGGTTTAAATAGATTCATAAACATAGAGGTGGCATGATGAAAACAGCTTTGGTTACTTTGATAGCTGGGAGAAGGTGAGGTAGTATCGTGAGGTTATTTTTCTAGAATCTTGTTCTCTTATTTTTCTAACTCAACATTTAATGGTTTTTTTGAGAACTCGTCAGGAGGAATAGAAATTTTCATCCCAAATAAAATTGAAAATTCACTTACACTATGCCCCGGGTTGAGAAATGGTTAAGCTGATAATTAAGAATAATTGGATTATAATTGATAGCTTATCTGGGATGAAATTTGGGCAATTTGATGTTCAATTATTTTGAGGATAGAATAGGTAAAGGGTAAAATATCTTCCATAATAATTTCCCATGGATTTTTAGAAGAATCATTATTTTTCCAAATTGAGATTACCATGATTTGGGTTCTTGTTAAATTCTTAATATTGGGTTGGGAATTGATAAGGCTCACTAGGATAGTGGAAACTATGAGAAGGATGATCGGTCCTTTGATGTTTAGGAAGTAAAATGATAAGGTTGTTGAAGTTACTCCCACATTTACCATATAATATTTTTTCTGATTTTAAGATGGTAATTGAGGGGAATGAGATATAGGATTATCATACCTCAGGCTGAGATGGTCTTTCCATTCTAGTTTATAGGTAAGAGAGAAGGGATCATAGTGGGGTTGGTTGGTGTTTCTAACAAACAAAGCTAGTTATTGAGGGTTAGTATTCCTCAAAGAAAATATTATGTTGAGATACATTAGACTAGATGAATATGAGGGATCATCTTGTATTTGTGGACATGTGTTGGATATATGGTATGGTGAGATAAAAATTATATAGTTTTTGAAAGGACTAGGAATTGATATTGTAGAGTATATGAGGTTGGGGATTTGGAAACTACAACTAGGTGTCCTCCAATAGCATTAATCTCATTCATCCATGTTTTCATCTTGTTGGGATCTATAGACTTATTCTATTGGAATTTTATGACTTGATCATGTGCTCAATTTTTGAATTTGTTTAATTTTTTAATCCATGTTTCGTCTGAGATCTCATGAATATGTAAGTGTTTTTTCAACAAGAAAACCACCACTTGGAGCTACGATTAATGTTCTCTCCATAGATAATTTCACTTTATTTATGTATTAGTTCAATAGTTAGATAAGTGTTTTGTGGTGTGGAAAAGCTTCCAAAATATGTTTAAACCTATCCAAGTACTCATGTAGTGATTCATTAGGAAACTGATGAATATCACCAATTTTTTTAATATTGAATTAGTTCAATAATATGGAATTTATTTTCATAAAAAATATGATTCAAGTAATTTTATGAGTTTATGTAACAAGAATGGATGTAGTAGAGCCATGATTGGCATTAGTTGACTAAGGAGAAGGTAATACGTGAATTGTATTTTTTTTCTTTAGAACCCCATCAAGGATTTATATTTGATATTAAGACATAGAACTATTTGATTTGAATATGAGGATCCTCTTGATATAGCCCCTTGAAATGTGGTAGTAGATGAATCCGACCCGATTTGAGTTCTAAATCTAAATCTATGATCAAATATTTAATACCAAGTTGTTAGTAATTCTTATTAGAGTTAGTGAGTTCTTTAATAGATTTTTCCCTAGTATTATACATATCTTTATCAATCAGATGGGCAACGAATAGGTCTTAGGTGATTCAATTATACCTAATGTACCTCATATGTTAGTGAAGAGTTCACTTGATTTCAAGGTCAAATAAATTTGATGGATTTTCTAGGAGGATGCGAGGAATTTAAAGAAATTTCAAAAGGATGGGTAATAAGGGATTTTCATTTTATTTGTTTCATTTTAATATTTTAATTGAACGGATATTGTTGCTTTGTGTTTTTTATGAGATAATTTTTTAATAAAAACAAAAAACCAAATATTTCATACACCAACCATATAAATGATGTCATTTGAAGTGTGTGTGATTTTTTCCTATAAACCTTTCAATGTTCTGATGGTATTTTTTAAAATTCATAGCATCACTCAGGTCAAATCCTCCGTTGGTACAATATTTTGGAGTCTATTGTTTTTGTTTTGACATTTGATTGGCAGGTTTGTTTTCGAATCATAGGTTAAGTGAATGATTGATAAATTTTAATGACATTAATAATGTTTTGGGTGAGTTATTCATTTTGTCTTTAATATTATGATATCCTTTAGCTTTGAAAAAAAATGTCATTAAATTAACATCCACTTCAAAAAACAAATACAATCAGAATTCCCAATTGATCTAGATTTTATCCAAACCTTAACTAGGGTTATGATCATTATCAATTCTTTTTTATGGATGTTTTAATATTTAATCGACGCATATTTACTTAAGGTTCCAATAATCCCTGAAATATAAACTTCAAACAAAATATATTATTAATCCATAACATTTCTTACTTTATATAGACAATATTAATTCAAATAACATTAAATAAATGAAATCATAAAATCTCAAAATATTATTAGATTATAACCCACCCTAATAGGAGATTTATGTGGAAATTTGGGTTGTTAATAGTTATGTATATATTGTTTAGGGTGATTAGTTAAATGTTGAGGAAAATTAATGATCTAATAAAATATTTCTGTGTTGAACACACACACATGAGCAGTAAAGAGAGTTAAATGCACACATTGGATTGAGTGAGACAGTGAAAAGGGGATGATATTATAAAATATTTGAATTTATTTTAATAAATTAATAACAGATATACAAAAAATTTATTAATAAAGGGTTTTAAATCATGGAAACATTCATTACATTGAATTGAAATCAAAGAAAACTTACACACTAAAAATTGAAAACCAACAAAAATGAATATTAAAAGATAAGTGTAGGACATGTCTGTCTTATTGCAAAAAGAGTGTGGAAAGTTAACCTAGGTATTTGTAAAGTCTATGGTCATTTCAATGATCTTACATGAGTGATAAAGTTTCAACAACATTCATAGTGAATAGGGGAATGTATCCATAACACAAAGTGATGGAATTTTTTCCATCCAAAACCCCCCCACTAAGTTTTCCCAATCCTTTAGCCATGGATATATCTAAATATTGAGATATATTCTATGTAAAAGTTATATCTATGCATTTTTAAATGTACACCATCAAATGTTGGTTACTATTTGACTTTTAGAGCCAAATATATTATTATTTTACTAAACCTTATGATTCTATCAAGTTTTATCAATGAATTTTAAAATTACACAATATGAATGAATATATGGATATGAATATACCACCTTATTGAATTAAAATATTTTGAAAAATTGAGTGCCTAACTATAGATTTTCTACCCATAAAATTGTATCTTAATTGGGTATGTGGATTGGGATAAAATCCATTATTGTTGGGCATAAATTAGTCCATGCATTGGGACTCATTATGAATAAATTGGGAATTGAAATTTTTATCCAAGATGTATTTGGATAATTTAATCATATTACTAATTTTTAGAAAAATTGGATTTATGGATTGAGCTTATAAATTTAATCTTCATGTCTAGTCATGTTTTTTCCATTGATTTGATAGTAATTATTATGTGGTCTATAAGGACCATTAAATGTATGAATTAACTATTGATCCAAATAATATTAATTTGAATTATAAATACTATGAAATAAGAAAAAAATCATTTGAATATTTATATTAAAATATATTAAATAAATAGCCAATTAACTTAAATCTGGATTAATTCAAACAATGCGCCCAAATTATATTTAAATTTAAAACTTGTGCAATTCACACCAATTATGACATTTTCCTTGAAAACCAGTATAAATGTTAGATAAAAATATGAATAAATGAATACCATCCTTAGGGTTTATCTATTATAATCGTAAGGGGTTTTGAATGTTCCCAAAAAAGGTTATGTGAGTTTGGTTTGGGGATCTATCTTAATAATGTTCTGGGTTGGGATTTCTCCTATTCTAAAAGTGTAGGTTTAGGTTATTCCCTTTTAAAAATATCACTAATATGTTAGTGGGTTCCATACTATATCGGTTGGGGTGTGAAGAGTAGATGTTGGATTGTTAGGACCTGAAATACTATAAAATTCCTTCTGTTCATCTCTTTATATTTCTTCATGTAATATTCAGACATCCTTTACACATAATCATTTAGTCTTGAATTATTAAATATAATAATCTACTAAATTATTATTTATAATTTAAATAACAATAATATTTTAAAGAAATGATTATTTACCTCTATCTATTATCATTCACCCATGTTTGACCTAACATTTCTGGGTGGAGATATATCTCTAAGGATTAGTGGAGATGTGTTGTTCACGAAACAAAAATTCAACCCTCTCACAAATTATATAACAATGTATATATGGACCAAATATTTGGGTTTAATATTATGTTATTTAATAAAGTCTCCTAATCATATATTAATTCCATAATATACCATATTCCAAGTAATAATATTTGTATTATTATTTAACTCATTAGTTGTAATAACTCACACAATGATAAATATTATTTTACAATCTGGAAAATATATATTTATCATCCGACCAAAAACAAAATCTTCTCATCCTCCTTATCATTTATTAAATGTTAGAATAACTAATTTAAATAAATAGCATACATTCAATGAAAAACTAAATATTTATAATATTAATGGCCTTTTGAATAAATATTTATTTTAATATTTGTGATCAATATGTGTTGAATAAAAAGTATCCCTCGGTCTAGAGAATATTGGTTATTCAAATAATTAAATTCAAATAGATTTTAATTAAGATAAATAAAAACAATAAGTGTGTGACCCTTGATTAACCATTTAAATTGACTAATTTTCATTAATATTTTATGATTTTTCCTGAACATCATTATTTATAAAATCCTAGGTTAAGATGTTTTTCAATATGAACATCACTTTTCATCATATGTACAATTACTATTTAAAATGAATTAATCTCATCCCATTTAATTGTAACCAAGTATAACATGTTCTATCAATGATTTTAATTTTAAATTTCAATATTTTATTAATAAATCATTGGGGAATATTTTTTTATTTCGGAATGACATATGACTCACAATGTAAAATGGACATATTGGGCCTCGAATACAGAAATTTTATGGAAAATCATATTATACCTCAAGTTAATAAAACATATTTGAATACGAAAATTAAAGTAAAAAAATTAAATATTAAATTTTATCAGAAAATAGGGATCATAAAGAGAAACATTTAGTTGAACTATATAAAGGGCTAATTTTATCATTAGGATGGTTATCTAGGTAGCTCAAGTTGAAGTATAAATTTTGGGAAATATTTCAAGTCCCCAAAAGTATTCCCTCCATTTCATCCATAAAATAAAAATGTGTGATCTAATTGAGCTAAAAATCAGTTATTAGAGGACATATGATGAAACATGTTTCTATTCTCCAATCTAGCAACATTCAATCATAATAAAATTATGTTTGGAATGTCTACTGGATGGATGAAAGAATGATCAAATTTATTGGTAAATGGAGTAAAATTCCACTTTCCATTTAATTTATTCTCTCCTATGTATCTCTAATTAAATTTTATTGATTTTATTTATGGGGTTCTTCCAAAATCTGTAACAATTCATATTTAATCTAATGATATTGAATGAATTGATAGTTTTTATTTTCTTTCATTTGTAATGTTATGTTTTTTCATTTACTATAAAAACTTGTTTTCCTCATTTATGTTTAATAAAATCACACTAATTACATAATAAAAGTTATTATTTTTCTTATTTTCTATTTGTCCTTCAAACTTTTATATCATTTACTAGGAGAGAAATTACTCACACCAAAATGTGTGAAATTAATTACATACCCATAGAGTATTCATTCTTTAATTGTTTTTTATTCTTTAATCTCACTTATATTAGTAGACTCATGTATTCAATTTATATCATTACAAAAATGGAGGGATAAACCATTTAATGGTTGATTTTAGGTAGTTTTTTTGGTCTATATTGAATGATATTTTATGTGATTTACATAAGGAATGTTATAAATCTAACCATGAATGAATATCCCACACCTTCCATGACCAATTACCCATCATGAATCATACATATTTCCTAAGGAGAATAAAACTAAAACATAAAACCCTATATCTTAAACAACCTTCCAACTTATCAATGGATATAGTCAGAGATGTATTACGCTCATGTAAATGAGTGAAATGAAATTTTTAAGACAATGTTCCCACCACATCAACTAGATTTAACTAATATGATTCATATACCTTTTCCCTAAAATTATTGATCTATGAATTGTTAAAAAAAATTAGAACATCATTCATCCATTATGTTGAACAATATCAAATAGCTATCAATAAAAAATAATTTTCCCACCGTAAACTAAATTCACATAAAAATAGTATTCAATACATTTTAGAATATGAGAAATATTCATTTCATGAATCTTGTGAATGGTTTAAATACACACTAAACATATACATCACCATGGATAATTAGTCCCAAAATAATTTTAAATTTTTTATGAAGGGTTAAGGCTACGTTACAAACAGTTTATTGACATGATGTGTAATTGAAACATTAAAAACAATGCCCCTACATATGCTTACAAGTATATGTAAGGTCTTTAATAAAATCAAAAATTGGGGAATATATCCCAAATATGATAAAAATATAAAATCATAAGTTATGAACTCGCTTATGGATATTGAAATCCATAGGGATAAACATATATCCATCTTTAGGAAGTTCAAAAAGATAGACCTTAGAAAATTCCATGAATTTCAAATCTTTGATCGTATTTTCACAATTTATGACAAAAATAACCATTGAAATGATAATTTACAAACCATTACCTCAATCATGGATGTTTTTTAGGAGGACCATCAATAGTGGTAAATGCTTTGAATTTTCAAACTCTCTAGAACACAAAATTAATCAACCAAAGATATAATAACCAACAAAGCTTTAGTTGGAGGGATAATCAGCAACCAAGTCAACCACAAGTTCAAAATTCCTTCTATACAATAAACTTAAAAATCAGGACTAGTTTCAATCCCAAAATGCCCAATTCTATCAACCTCTAGTGCAATTAAAAAAATAATTCATAAAAATAAATATCACTCATTAATAAACCAACTTGTTTAACCCTCTGTCCAATATATTCCACAACCATTACTAGTGAAACAATTAAAAAAATAAATAGAATGAATTTTGAGGTCTCATAAATTCAATTTGAAATAAAAAGTATTAAAACTGGTATGTAATCCATGCCAACATAGGATATACCATCCTCAATCATAAATTGAGAATCTAGTTACTCACAAACCTTACATGAACAAATTAATGTTTTTATTGTTCTAATGAGTTGGAAAACAATTCGAACACATGAAATAACCAATCCTAAATCATTCATGTATTTATAAACTCATTATAAAAAGAAAAAACTCTTAAAATTTATAAATTTGATGTTAATCTGAAGAAACCACCACCTCCCTACATAATGCAACAACCTTCTCTTTTCTCTCGAATAGTGAGAGTAAAATCCAAGCCTGATTTGAATGAAACATTAAGGGAAATATTCTATAAAGATAACCTTAAAATAAAACTTCTCAATGAATTCAAAATCACACTCACATATTCAATGTTTTTTAATTACAAATTTATGTTTAAAATTAATTTCTCATAGAAAATTCAATTCCTTTTAGTTGTTATTGTTATCGGCACTATTAAAGGAAACATGGATTTGTAGTTGAATTACCATAGATTTCCGTACATCAATGTATATCATGGAGGGAGAAAATTGTTTTGGGACCTATGTGATCTACAATAAAGTGTTTATATAATTCCATTTGTTATATGTTTTCAGTCAGGTCTTTAAGAACTCTAACCCACATCTTTCACTCTCTAACTAATTGGTCATATTATTTTGGTTTGTTAGGGTATATTAAAGGATGTTCATGTAAAATATTAAAATTTCATTTTCCTTGACAACATAATTGTCCTTGAAAATCACCCAAACCTAGGCCCTAATGAGAAAACACCCATCATTATTAATCATACCTTACTAATAACAATGAACTCATCTATATAATATAGAAATTATAATATGAAAATAAATTTAAAAATCATGAACCATAACCTCAACTTTATAATACAAGATCAAAAATTGGAAATTATGGGAAGGTTCATTAGATAAATTGGATTGGATGTGATGAAAGTGAAATAGAGGTATTTTTATGTAATTAAAAAGAATGTTTTTTGTTATGAGGGGATTTATTTCTACTATTGACATGAGAAAAAATTATCTTCAAGGATTTAATATTCTAAATATAATTCTATTACAGCTTGTTTGGGACCACTAATCCTATAACCATTGGGAAACATCAGGAAATTTAAGAATATTTCCATTCCTTTCATTGAACAAGAAATTTTAGGGTCATCAAAATCAGTTCAAAATTAATAAATTAAGCTTGATTCCAACTCCCAATCTACCACATGTTATTTTGACCAACCTGAACATGATCTCAATGTTTTATTTTTATCACTTAATTATGCATTCACATGGGATAGCCAAGGAATTAATGTTTTAATTCATTTCTATCTCGAAGATATCCAATGGATAATGACCCTTATATATTAATCACCAATAGGGAAGAAATTAGATCAAACCTTTCTAATATTCCTTGAATTAACCCACTCATTAAGACATGAAATTTTGTTCATGAATCAGATTTTAAACCTCCCTGCCAGCCCCAAAGAAGATTCAATCACAATTTTATGGATGTTTTGAAAAATTAAATACATAAAATTTTAGAATATAACATTGGAAAAATTGTAGGGTCTATATTAAGCTAATAAAATTAAACTATTTACTTTCTGAGATGCAACCCGACTTCTTTATTTTTAGTTTTTTTCATTTTCACCTTCATCAAATAAAAAAATGAAAAAATAGTTTCTTTCATTAATTGTTTTTTGAACCCCTTGGGGCATAAATTGTTCTATAATATTGGTGTGTGAGATAGGGGATCTAAAAAAATTGATATTTTTTTCTTTCTGTGATATGTCTTGTAGAGATCAAATATAATTTTTAATCATCCATGAGGAGTATACATGTGACATTGAGTTGGAATGATCAATTTATTATTATTCCATATTTATCTTCAAACTATGTTATTTTATTCCATGATTTAATTTTAAATCTCATTATCCTCCTATTTATTCTGAATCATGAACTCTCTATTCCCTTTTCTTTCAACATTAAAGGTAGTGAAATTCTATGTTGTGGGGTGAAATTTTGAGAATTTGAAAAAAAAATTGGGATATTATTTAAAATTTAATTTAATTGTCCTTTAATGTGATAACATCCTTTTTTAAACATGAAAATTTTATTTCAAATAATCTTTCATGCCTTGATATTGATATTTAAGTATGTTTAAGTGAATGAGAATAGGTTTTTGTAAGAAGGGTTGTCCAATATGATTTTTCACCATTATATTTTCATCTATTTAATAAAAATGTAAAAAATATAAATCCTTGTGATTGTGGAGTGTGAGTTTGAGTTTTTGGGATACATTCGTCATAGAAAGGGATTTGGGGACCCATTTGAGTTTAATGTAAATATAGAAAAAAAATAATTAAAATGATTGTATAAATTAATTTTCTAACCTAATGTGTGGCATTCGAGAATTAAGGATATAGACTCCATAGTTTTCTTGTCAAATTTTTCCTTTACATATCTATTATAGAGTATTTAATTAACACAATGTGTGGCGTGTGATATATGAGGATACTAACTCCATATTTTTCTTGTTTGGAGTTGGTATGTTCATATCTATTGTGGTAAAAAGATCAATCAAAAATATTGTTACTCATCTTAAGGTGGAAATGTTAATTCCACCTAACACTTCCATTTTTCTCCCTTGAATGAAAATAAATCTCCATGTATTTTTGATGTAGAACATATCTTCA
Source organism: Viscum album (assembly GCA_963277665.1). Taxonomy (NCBI): domain Eukaryota; kingdom Viridiplantae; phylum Streptophyta; class Magnoliopsida; order Santalales; family Viscaceae; genus Viscum; species Viscum album. The sequence continues at coordinate 271,352,977 of OY728135.1, forward strand.
CGATTGATTGGAATTAGAATAAGGATACAAATGAATGTAAATAATAGAATGGTATTAGGATTGGGATTTGATTATATATTTGAATAATCTTTAATGTTATGATTAGATTCATTATTGTTTAATTTGTGGTGATTCTGTGTGATGTTTTATGTAAATATGTGTTTTGAGAGGGGAATTGGATTTTGATATTTTTTCATAAGTGATTTATTAGAAACTATAAAAAAACTATATTCAGATGGTGGGATGAGTTCATAATGAATCATAGTTTCCATTGAATTTTGATGAGTTTTAATGTTCATCGTTATTCATAAAATTTTAGGTTAATGAATTTTATAATTTAAACATCATGTCTCATAATATGTGTAATTATTGTTTGAGATATATTAATCATGGATCATTAAAATATCATTTTCTGGAACATGATCAATTGATGATTTGAATTTCAAATTTTAGGATTTTATAACTCAATTATTAGGGATGATTATTTTTCTTTTAAAATGATACATTATTCAGAAATGAAGATGTAAATATTGTTCCTAAAAAATAGAAATTTTTAGAAAATTAAATTGAACCTTATGTAAGAAAAAGGTATGTAAATACCATAATTCATGTAATATAAATATAAATTTTCAACTGAATATATAGTAATTCATGAATAAAATTTCAATAACTATTGAAAAGGATAATTATGTAATTTATAATGTGATAAATATGGACTCAGTTGTTGCGTAATGTTTGGTCCAGATTTCAATTCCCAAAAATTCTTCCTAGTATTTCAACAATAAATTATTAATGGTTAATCCAATTAGACTCATATTTTTTCATATATTAGAGGAAATACGTGAAAAAAATTTATCTTCAATAAAAAAATCATAATTTCTAATAATAAATGTAATTATATTGTATCAAGCGGAGGGAAACAAGATGGATATGAGTTTTTTAAAGGGTATAAAAGTACACTTTCTGTTTAATTTCACCCCACCTATGCCTACCAAAATTTATTAGAATTACTTTTAATTATTGGGGGTCAACCCATGGCTCCAAGAAAACCAATTTATGGTAGTGGGGGTTGTGTAATTGATAATTATTATTTTTTTCATTTGTAATGTAATGTTGTTGCTTTGTCTATGAAAATTTGGTTTCTTATTGTAAGTTGAATAAAATTACTCTACTTTCGTTATAAAATATCTTCTTCTTATTCTCTTACATAATTGTATGGATTGTTTTTTCTAAAAAGCTACCAAAATTAATTTTCTTTTATATTGTTTAAAATAACAATAATATACCTACTTTAATTCATTTTATGAAAAAGTTTTGATCCTAGATTACTACAAGGGATGGATTGGATGATTTTCTTTTTAAAGTGTTTCGATTTCATTATCTCAAGAAGAATTTATTCAATTAAATAAATATCAACCTATCAATTACTTGATTGAAAATTTCAAATACACATGAAAATAACCTCCACACTTGGAGGATAATTTTTAAGATAACTCCTAGGTAAAGGATCTTTTTATCACATGAAAAGCACGGAGAAAAAATTCTATAAAGAAGAGGTAGTGAGAAAATTAGTGAATAAAAAAATCAAATAAATGAAATTATTAAACATTAATGTAGTGAGAAATAACATACAATCCATCCCCTTTATACTCCCATGTATCAACCATTAATATTTTTATCCCACCATTGATACTATTATTTCAATGGAAGTGGTAAGTGGCCCCCTGAGAGCCTAATTGAAGAATTAAAAAGAAATGAAATAACGAACACTCCACCATTGTTCGAAGGATTTCTATATTAATTGTGTGTATAGATTTAAAATTAATAAAATGGTATAAATTATTTAACAAATAATAAATAAAATAGAAGAATAATAAGTTATATTAAGAGACTAATGTGATTCTAATAACTTACAATTGAAAGAAGAACATTACAAAGACAATCTGGTGGCATGCCATTGTAATGAAACAAAAGAAAAAACATCCCAAAATTCTTCACCACAACTACCTTAAATAATAATTTCAAGTGACTTTGGTTGAACCCCCAACATTAAAAATCTCCCCAATTAATATGTGTAGTCATGGGTGGGTGGAAAGTTAATAGAGAGATAAATTTGCCACCCTTGACTCGAAATGGAATCCCGCTTGCATCTACCAAATATAGGTGCCAAAAGGTACTTATATATGGATGAATTAGTGTGGTTAATAAAATAATAAAATTAATCCCTTAATTTTACTTAAAATTATGTAAATTTTCATCCAAATTGGAATTTTGGTTTCAGATATATGATCGAAATGATTAGCTATTTTTCTGGGCCACAGAATTGGGCTGAAAATTTCATCTTCAGCTTGGGATGCCTAAAACTCCATTAAAACATGATAATTATCCTATTAAACTTCTTAATAAAAGGTTTAAATTGATTTTCTATATCTAAATTGAAAATTTTATATTAATTGGGTTTGATTAATGGCCTCTATAGTGATATTATTGAACTACTGGCAAGTTCACTTTTCCCAAAATTTTGTTGGTTGAATGTCCAAAATGGTGGTCTTCTGAAGTGAATCTTCATGTACTAAACAAGTATTAATTTTTCCAATGGAATGAGAAACCTTAAATATTATATTAAAATAATTACCATTTGTTTTTTTGGGTTTTTACAAATATGTACCAAGTAATAGTGCAGTTTAAGAAAGAATTACAATCATAATGTGAAATAACGTTCAAATTGTAAAATTTACAAAAAATGGAGTTTATGAATAATTAATAACATGAATATTATAATATAAATAATGAATATATTCTAATTTAAGTTGATAATCAATAATTATGGCGATAATGATGATATTTTTATAGTGATAATAAACTATAATAATTTTTTGATGTCATCTATAACAATGGTTGAAGTTTTTTGGTGCCCTGATAATGGGAATTTCAATTTCAACACATACTTAACACCAATAAATGATTTGATCCCACAAAAAATAATTAAATTAATTTTTGAAAATACATATGTGGATAATAATCATATAAAATAATTCGATCAAAAGAGAAAGGTTTATGTAAATTTTTTTCATTCAACAAATTCTCAATGAAATGGTGGGTTTGAGAAAATCCTATTTCAAGATGATATATTGGTGTACTTTTTTATGATAGAAAAAAACTATGAATTTGGAAGGATATATTATGAATTAAATCTTTTATACTAAATACAATTGTAAATTGTTTACCGTTAGGAAGGTTGTTAACCTAGGTTTTTAGTAAAATATGTGTTTATTTGGACAAAACCACTACCACATGGTGTCATGTTTGAAAAACATCGAGTGTTAGTTTGTTGAAGAGAAGTGTAGTTTACTAGAACAAATATTTGAATTTTTTTCCATTTAGTTTTGAATAATAGGTGTATATAGACCCTAATAACACTCAGAGTTTCATCTCATTTGATTGTTTCTACTAATTTTTTCCCTCATGTTCCTACAATTTTTTCATCTCCTTTTTAAGAACATGTAGATAATACGGATGTATGATATATTATAGATAATGAGACTATAGATGAATGTTGAATAAGATTTAATGTCATAATTTCTAAATAACTTTATGCTAGTGATGACGCTATCCTAAATGTTCAATTAGAATCATGTCAAGTGGTTCGAACTCATGCTCTTGTTGTAGCCCAAACGTCTGTTTTACATATTTTCTGAATAATGGAAAATTTTTCATCATATATTGCAAGTTTAGTTAGAATTTTTTAGTAGAATACAATTTTTAATACATCTATAGAAATAAAACTCTTTGAAATATCTTCTTTAATAGAGACAATTAGAAAAATTAGAAGATAATCAAAAAGTTTTATCAACTGGAATGCTTCTAGTGGTGATGAAGAAGATTTAAATGAAGTATATAAACCCACTCTTCTTATGAAAAGAATAATAGAAAGATCAGAATCTGTATAATTGTCTATTATCATTGGAGTACCCTTGGTTTATGAAAATAAACTATTTAATTGTGGTAAAAGAGAAAATGTGAACAAAGATTTATTTTCTCATATGTTAACATAGAAAACTAGTTCTAAAATCCATAAATATGAAATTTATTATGTTGGTGAAAGATATCAAGAGAGATATTTTAATATAATTATTGAAGTGGATTTATTAAGGAATTAATTAGTTTAGTCTCGTATTGATGTGAGGACTCTCTAAGAAAAAGATTTCTCAAATGATTATATTGGTTATTTGAAGATGTGGGTTCAATTAATTTTGGAGAAATTTTTAAAAGATTTCACTAAATAATATTCATAATATAAATATATGGATCGGGTTTCTATATAAATAAATGTCTAAGGAATGTCTCTTACTATAGACATGATTACTTAAACATATTTTCTATGCAATGTGAGCTCTGTTATAATGAGACAATGTAATATCTGTATAGATGTGTGGTTACTAAAATTAAAATAATTCTTATAATTCTAAAAATGACTTATTTGAATACTAATTCGTCTCTGAAGGAAATCAGTTACATAATGAGGGATAGAGTACCAAAAAATTAAAATGTTTTAGTTCAAGTAAAACAAGATATTGTTATTATAATCAATAGTTTATAAAAAAAATTGGATCATTGGAAAATAATTTTGATGTTAGGGAAGAGAAATTTGTAAATTTTCACTAGTTGGTAATAAACAACTTGAGATAAAAATCTTCAAAAGAAGAAGGAGAAGATTTATTTGGTGAAATTAAATAACATTAAGTCCCCTCAAAATGAAAATGATATAGCCCATGCTTATTCTTTTTCTACTCTTATTGATGCTTCAATTGATCTATAGGATAACAATTTTGAGTTGTTAAATAAGTTGATTCAAACTTGTTCCAAAAAACTATGATCTATATAGCTTAGTTGTGAATTTTTTTCGAAAGTGTGGAATGGTTTTACTACTCAATTATAATTATGAAAAAATTATATGGTGAAGAGACTTGATATGAGTTTCTGTTATTTATACCATTATATAGTCAAACACACTCTTGAACCATCTATATTAGATAACTATGACTAAACCTCTCAATGATTCAACCAAATATTTGATCATTTAGAAATACATTCAAGGGAGAACCTCAGTTTTTTTTGAAGAAGTTTATTTACCTCTACAAAAAATCTTCTTCTATGTTATCATTTGTACCTATAGAAAACTTTAATTTGGAATGTTCTTAGAAAAATTCTGTATAAATTCAGTCTACTTTAGTAAGGATTTCTTGAGTGATAAAGCTATACTTGGAGGATATTTTCATTCCTTGGTTGGTTTTTTTGTGGAAGTATTGATGTTCTTATTCCTACATCATCTTTACCGATTATCTAACCTAAATATTTTAGTATTTCATCTTTGAAACATTGTCCATCACCATAAAAATGACTTACTTTAATGTTTATTTTATTTAATTGTATGTCATATCAAAAACATTTTAATGGTTTTTTATATAAATTTCTTATTTCTAAGGGATTTATTTTTATATTCCTTATTAGATTTTTATAATGAATTATTTCATATTTATATCCATTTTTAATGTCTTCAAATTTTATCAATATTAGTTATCATTATGTTCTATCATTATGTTTTTCTTTAAAATTTAATATTTTCATTTAATATTCACTCTCTATTATCTGATATCTTTTTATTATTATTAATCTGGGATATGATTGTTTTCTGTACTTATTAGGTTACTTATGCCATTAATTTATTTTTCTTGTTAATACTATTATTAGTACATGTCAAATAAATTTTTTATTCATAATCAATGTAATTTACTCGAACCATTTACAATCATTCTTATGCAGTATTAATTATACTCTTTCTTCCTTATATTTCTTTTTTTGATATCACAGAAGGGTGGAGAAGAAATGTGGAATAATAAAAATTAAAATTTATTTATTATTTTTTCAAAAAGGGGGAGATTATTAGTCAGACATAGTTTGGTCTAAAATATCTCAGTTTTTATGTGTTTTTATGATTCAAAAAATTCATATTTTTATTATAATGAGTTTATCCTAAGTGTTTCAGATTTTATATTCACATAAGATGTGATTTATTTATTTCAGAAAAAAATTATCATATGTAAATTCATATATTATGCTGGATTTTAGCTATTTGGTTTATCTTATACTAATAAATTATCTTAGGGATATAAGATATTGTCCAATGAAGGAATTAAATTATATTATGTGTGCTCAAATCCAAATAGATATTTCACAATGATATTATGAAAAAAAATATGAAGAGTAAAATCATAAGATGATTTATTTTATAATCATCTAACGAGTTCTCTCATAAAGAATTTCTCTTTTGAAAATATTAAATTCAGGTTATTCTTTGAAATGAATAATATGAAGTGTTTTATCTTAAAACATTCTTATAAATTTATCTTATAATGAAAAGTTCTATTATTCATCTATCATAAAAATTGTAATCTATTATAAAAATCATCATGATTACACATGTAATATTATAATAATCTCTTGACAAATCATTTCATGATTTTAATAAAATAAAAAAAGCATCTTCCTAAATAATGAAATATCAATTTGGATAAATTTGTTTTTAGAAATTGAAAGATATGACAAAGAAGATGATTTCTAACATCACTGCTAAAAAATATTATTTCATATTTAGAAAATAAAGAAACGAGCATTAAGAACATATAATTTTTTTTAAAAGGATTATTTATACAGCCATTGTGATTATCGAGTATGCTTATATTCAAAATAATAGAGGATATATAAATAACAACTTTAGTTATGAAATAAAATAATAATATTCACGTATATACAAACACTTTTAACAAGAAAAATAAATTCATGTACATATGAGAAAAAATATATGTGCTTCAAAAAATACTTGTATGATGTGCTTATCCTTTTATCTATTACAATTGAAGAACTACTATAGATATGATTTTAATATCATTATCTTCTTAATATTTGTCTTAATTTATTGTTAGTTACTTGTTGAAATAGTGTGTGGCATTTTTCCTAAAAAAATTATTCATTTCTATTTCATAGAAACTCATTGTAATTGGGTGTTTGGTAAGTATTTGGATAGGTCTTTAGTTGGGAGAGCCTCGTTTAAATCTCTTTAACATTTATAAAAATTAACATCTTAATAAACTAAACAGGTAGACAATGTTAAAAGTAATTTCATAGTGGAAATAACTAAACTCCAGGGGAAGAGTGATGGTGTAGTGGACAAGGGGATTTTTGTTCCCCTAACCACTATAACTCTCTTTTATTTGATATTTTTCATCAGTTTTTTATATTTCTACTACCTTATTTTTCTAAGGAAGAGAATGGAACTCTCATACCATACATATGGTGGTTTTAAAGTAAATACATTTTAAAGAACATAATTCATCCCCCCCCCACCCTCTTGTGATTTTAGTTTTCTATTCTCTAGGAAAACGAGTTGTTCAATGGAATATTTAGGATCAATGATTTCATAATGAGAAGACATAGAAATTATACTAAGGTGATTTTCCATAGGGTTTCGTTTTTTGGTTCTATCATTGATCTCAAGGTCAAACTCCAAGAATATTAGTATACATATAAGTAGACTTAGTTAATAATAAATTTTCTTAAATAATAACTTTAATGTTCATTTTTTTGGAATGATGGTGATTTTAGAACCTAAGATATATTATAACCAAGGATGTTATTTACTGGAAATGGAGTATGGTTTGTGTTTGTTGTCAATCCAAACTGGGTTAATCAAGGATCATTTAATGAAATTGATCGTACAGTACAAGCTCACTAAATTATTGAAGGAGGCATCACTTACTAGTGTCTGCAAAATGTTTGGGCTCAAAATATTGAGGAAGAGGCCATCATCCTGAAAGGTGGTTTTCTGTAATTAAATCATCCTAAATATGTTAATGGAATGGGTTTCTTCATGACTAGGGTTCACAAAGGCCGATATTTATAAAAATTTGGAGCATCGCAAATGGGGAAATGGGTTGACGGTAATCCATGAAACTTTGAGAAGTGGGGAATCGTGAATGCATGGATTATTGATGGTAATCTTTATGACTACTAGATGCTTCATGAGAACGTTAAATTTCACAAGTGTTTCCCGAGTGATGGAGATTTTCAAAAATGGATTTAGAGGTCTATGAAAAATCTGTTGGAGGAACGTGATCATCGCAAAAGGCTCAGTCTATAAATATAAAGCTACCCCCACTTCATTTGAGTATGAACAGAATTGGAGCAGTCTTACATGCTCTAAATTTGTGAAGTCTAAGATCATCATAAATCAATTATTCATTGAGATCTCAGGTATCATGAAAAGACATCATTTGTCTTTAATAATTCTTAGGTATCTATGAAAAAAGGGTTTGTGATGATGGGGTTTTCCGTGATGGGTCAGTGAGATTCATGAAGGTATTTTGTTCTCCGAATGCAGTTTTCTTTGTAAAGGTACTGATATTCATAAATAAAATTCGTGAAAATATGTATTGAACATCCGGTTTAAGTAAAAATTTCATTGAAGTGCATCAAATCAACGTTAAGGTGAAATCAGAGTCTCATGTTAGTCAGGGACAAAGTCTTAAATGTAAATATATTGAAGTTACCTACAATCCATTAAACAAAGTGAGACATAGACTAGAGTAGTTAGATAGGGGGAGTCGACAAAAGTGTCCTGAGAGAGGCAGTGTTCTATGTTTAAAATATTGCAAAGTAAATGTACATGACATAGAGTGATTGTGACTGAACTGTTTTATTCCACAACTAGTGAATATTAGTGTATTTAGGTATGGCCAACACAAATAAAGTGTTTGCTCCTTATACTATCCCTTAGTTGTGAATTGAGGAAAATTTTCAATTTTATCTCTACATGTGAATGTTTGATTAATTAATTATTCCATAAAGACAAGTCTAACAAGTTCCAACCAATGTGAAAATATTATCTTTCTCTTTTAACAAAATATTTGAGACCTTGATTCACCCAACCCCACTCAGGGTGCTCTGAGGTACTACCATAGATAGGGATAGAATTTATCTATGGATAAAACCATATCTAAAATTTTCTTTTTGGTGATAGTGTAATAGGATTGATTTTTATCCAGTTTTCTTAAAGAATAATAGATGAAATGGTGAATTATTTCTCTTCTTTGACCAAGTAATAACCTATTGTACATATCATAAGCCTCAAACAATAATTTTAAGTTTAAGTACCAATGTAGGGGTTTGATTATCGAGGAAGATGTAAGAAAATATTTGAGTTTAATTAAATCTCTCTTAAAATACTCATAGAAATATAATGTAACATCATTCTTGAGTATCTTAGTGAGTGGGATTGAATTATTACTGTGGATGAATCACAAATAGAAACCAACATGAACAAGTAATGATTGTATTTCTCATAATAGTGTTGGTTCAAGAAGATATTTGATCAACTCTATCTTATTTAGACCAACTGGAATACCCTTTTGAGAAATTATGTGTCCTATATAAATCCCATTACTAACCATGATGTGAAAGTTTTCAAAATTCAACAAAAGGTCACATTTTAAACACTTTTTTATTGATAGAGAGAGTTAATTCTAGTAGATTTAAAATTTCTCACCATAAATGGTAAATTAATCCATGAATAACTCCATGAAATGTTCATTAACTTTGTAAAATATACTAATTATACAACTCTCTTATGATGTGGGAGATTTTAAAAGACCAAAAAGAATTTCTCACATATATTTATGTTTCAATGGGGTAGTGAATATAGTCTTCTCTTGGACCTTAGGTGTGATAGGGATTTTTGAGTAGCTATTGTATCCATCAAGAAAGCATTAATGTGACTTTTCAGCTAATATTTCTATAATTTTGTCATGAAAAGTATGTTTGTAGTGATGTTTTCATATTTCAGTATTCAATTTCTGATAATTTATGCACACACACCATTTTTTCACTCGATTTGTGTCCACTTCTCTATGTTCATTTGTGACAATAATTATCACACCCTTCTTAGGAACCACATGAATTGAGATAACCAATTCACTATCAACAATGGGGTGAATAGTACTAGTTTGGTGAATCTTGGTAATATCATCTTGAACTACCTCAAGTATGATTGGATTGAGTCTCCTTTGACGTTGAATACTTTTTTTATGATTCTTCTAGATTAGTTTGATGCATGGAGATGGCGGAGTTGATGCATATTATGTTATCTAGAGTCTAACCTAAGACCTTATGATTTCCTATAACACCTAAACAAGTTCATGCTTCTTTGTTTTATTAAGTTAAATAGATATATTTATTGGGTAAGAGTGATCATAAAAAAAGGAATACATACTTCAGGTGTTCCAGAAGAGGTTTTAGATCAGTTTCATCCTTAATTTTTGGGTCGTATAACTTAGGAACAGAGGAAGGGATTCGAGTTTATTTTGATTCATTTATCATAGTACATTCCAAGGTATCATAGTATATATCATAGGTGATATAGGATTCAATAGATTTTTCAAGGTCCTTTAGATCATTAGAATTTATAAGTAAAAATTAAACAAAAACTTATACATTTATAACTTTGTTAATCAGGGGGGAAATTTTACAAATTTCTATATCATTAGAACACAAACAATATGATGGAATAGGGTTTAATACATTTATAGAAGTGTCCTTAGAAGCATGGATAGATAATTTAGAGTGATCCTCTAATGGTAATCGTGTGGATTAAAAAATGAAGTTCATCATTTGGTCACCAAATTATATAGATAATATGCACACATGCACATCAATTTTAGTTCTACTTGTTATGAGGAATGGTGATCCTATAGTATGGGTAGATCAAGAAGATCATATCCCATATTCTATTACAAGGACACAGAAATCGTTTGGGAAGAAAATATTATGGACCTTGAAAATTACTTCCTCTATTATTTCTTCATGATTTGTAGTGCTTTAATTGGTTAACTAGATGAAAACACTCTTTGAGTGCACATAACTTATACCATGGTTGGAGAAGATGGATTTTTGTAGAAATTAATCAGGGTTCATAGTTCTATGAGTACATCATCATGTTTGGAGCTCCCTATTTTCCATGAAACCATAAAAGTCCTTGGATCTTTGTACTTATTGGGAATAGACTATTGGTTTGAAACATTTTCAACGGTACTAAGATGTTTCTTATTGGTTCACAATTATTTAAGAAACATTTCATGTAACACCTCGAGATTTTATGAAAAATATTCTTTTCCTTAATGCCTTGTGTTTTACGTTACACCAAAAGTATCTTACACAAGACACATCATTTACATTCCATGCATTACACACAAGCACGACCTTCCGTGATAGCGTGTGTTGTACGCAATACCGAGTTTCGCTAAACAATGATATGCTATTAAAATATTATTAAAACTAGCCGTTATGAATAGTAATAACCACTTTTTGAAATTTTGTAAATTTTCTTATTCAAAATGGACTTCATTTTTGGATTTGGAATATGGAAATTATCTTATGGTGAAGTTTTGGTACTTTTCGGATAACTTTCATATTCTGATGAATAGTGAAAATTACTAAATTTTAATTAAAAACAAATTTTTTAATCGAAATAATTAATAGTGATAAATTATTAATTTGAGTGGTTTTAATGTATATTTAGAATATATTTTTAAAATTTACTACAATGTTGGTCATTGGATGTAATTTCACATTTAAACCAGACATAAACAAGTGTCAATCTTTTGATAGTTATTATCTCTTAAAAACACGCTATTTGTTTTGACGACGAGATTTAATTTTTAAATTAGTTAATGCAACTGATATGTTTTGAATTTGGTAAAATAGATATCATTTTTGAATCCATAATATAAAATATATCTTAGGCCTAATTTTTGGTATTTTTCTAGAAACTTTCATTTTTTTGATGAATAGTGAAACCACTAAGTGGTAGTTAAAAAAATGAATTTTTCATTAAACTTTATTTTACCGCTTCTGTGAATGGAATTTCAAAAATCTGAGAGACACTGTGTATGTCAGTAAGTAAAATGTGGATTAATGAGATGAAAATAATTTTTGGTGAATAGTAACATTTTACTTTTTTTTACCACGGTTAAAAGTAAATAGGGTAATTAAGGGTAAAAATGATATTATTATTACCCTAAAACATGTCCTAATTCTATTGGGTAAGTGTAATTCGACCAAAAACAACCTTAGGAATAAAATATGATCATTTAGGCCCACTTGTATTAGATTAGGACATTTATTATTAATTTATTTAAAGAAGGGTTAAAATAGTTTAAATCAAAATTTAATAACTAAATCATTTTTAATATAGGGTTATACATAAGATAAATTCGACTATAAATAGTCATTAAAAATCTCAAACGATTTCCTACATAATGGTATTTTATTTGTAAATTTTAGACATTAAATAATTTAATTTATTTATGACACAAAGATGATGCAGTAATTATCTTATTAATGAAATATTGACATAATTGATGTTATAAATACCCTAATAAATGTAATTTCAGACTTTTTATGAATTCCACAAATTTTATAGGTTAATATGACATGTTAGTATTGATTTAATTAACTTTGTTCGAACTTATCATTCTGTTATGATTTTCACAAAAATCAATTACTAAATAGTGTCAAAATTGACATAAAATAGTTTTTAAAACAAATATTATATTATTAATTGTTATTTTATTCCTAAAAATCTAATGTTCAGCCAAATGACTTAGATACGGTTATATATATTACTAATAAACAACTTGGGGTTCGTTTGGCTTGATATATTAAGTTTATTAACCATATAGTATAAGAACACAAGAAGACACGGTAAAAGTAAAATTATTTAACTTAATGTTAAATCTACATGATAAGGTTAAAATAGGAACCTAAACATGTCTAAATTATATTGTATGAGATGATTTAGACCCATCCCCACCTTAGCCTCTAAATAAATCAATTTGGATCTATTTAAAACCGAACTTGACTTTATAATAAAATAATATTTTTAGTAATTCCAAAGGTGCCCCTCTCCTCCCTTATAAAAGGGCACCTCCTCCATCTCTTCCTCACACCACATTGAGCCTTCAAGCTCGGAAAACCCCTGAAAAATTCCCTTCTCCACTTCCCTAACAACATCCTAGTGGTTCTGGGCTTCCTCAAAGACCAATTTTAGTTCCATAAAAGGAGATCTCAAAGAGGCGCTTCAAAGAAGAGGTAATGTCTGTTACCAATTCATTCATCTTTATTTCTTATTCCACATCTTCTTCTTAGGTTGTTTCATTATGAAGTAATAACATCAGTATAACTTATATACTGATATTTTATTATAATTATGAAACAACCTTATTTCACCATCTATCCATCCTACGGAAAACGAAATCACCGCGCGTGCGTACGTACGGAATACCGTCTCCACGCCGTGGTGTAATCTATTTTCCACCACCACCTTACTTGGATGGGTATAATGGTGTACATAATAACTATATATTATTATTTTATAGTGATATTTATTCATAAATAATGTACATACACTCCAATACAATTCCACGATCATGAGAACGATATCATCGCTCGTGCGTACGTACGGACTACCATCTCCACGACGCGATGAGATTCATTCTCCACGTTAACCATTCATGAATGATTATAAAGCATATATAATAATTAATAATGAAATATATGGCATAATAATGATTCTTGATTTATGTGTATATATATTTATGTCATCTACTTATTTCCATTCAACTCAATAAGGAAAAGAAAACAGCGTTCATGCGTACGTATGGTTTACCGTCTCCATGAACGGTGTATTTCTTTCCATTTACTGATCTATTATATATATATATATATATTCTGAATATATATTATATATAAATAATTTTTTATATTTTGGAATTAATTAATCATGATCTAATTAATCATATGAATAATTACAAGTCAAAACACGGACAACAAATGAAACGATTTCATCCAAAACGCTCTTTAACATGGAATTTACAAAAGAACGGGTAATATAAATCCATAAATGAACCATATATGATATCATAACAATGAGTATGATTCTGGAATAAGTCAATGACAATATTTAAATCATTATACATGAGGTTCGGACACATACGAAGCAAATCGGACCTAAGGTAAGGGAAATATCACAATCTCATTTTTATCCGAGATTGTATATACTTTAGTATTTACTGGGGTGTATTTTATCATCCACATCCATGTTTCCTCAATATGTAATATTATTTCCATCCACCTACAATTGTTCAAATCCATTTTTACCCTTCGGTGAGTTTTTAGTAACAGATATGAAAGGAATCTTTTGTCATTTTTCGTACGAGGTACTTTTTGAGTTTTCTGACAAAAGTACAAGAAGAATGTTTTTTTAACATATACGGCATGAATGGATTTTTAAAACATTATTTCCAAGAATATTCCTTTACAAGTTTTCAAGTCTATTTTTAATCAACTTCCTTTATTTTAGAATTCTATGACATGTTAAGAAAGGAAAAGTGTTTTTGAAGTAGAAAGGATATTTTCCTCAAGAATGGAGTTCAAGTGTTTTATCAAAATTATTTTCCATCTAAGATAATAAAGGGTTCTGTTTCTATCCCTATTATTACATTGATTTGATTATGTTGTGATGGAATTATTTTTATGAATTCCTTTATCTTATATCACTTTTTTTATGATGTCACGATGTTTAAGATTCCCATTTTTTATTACATGGGTTATGCTATGATGTATGGTTTGTGATTTTGTGGCACACATAAGAATGGTATCATTATGAGATGGGTGGGACCTATATCTCCCTCCAATGCATTGGGTAAAGATTTTATATCTCATGAGATATGCATGGCTGGAACGGTAGGTTATACTGGTTCAGTGAAACAGGACTGAAATGAGGAGTGAACTCGGTTCAGAAAGGGACTTTGTCCACTAAGATAGTCTTGGCAATATGTCTTGACTAATAAGAAATGATTCTGTATGATTATGTGTGTATGCCACAAAGTTTCATGTTTTAAGTTATGATTATTGGGATTACATTTCACTACTATGATTTATTCCATGTTATGAAATCATGATCTCTTTTGCAGGGTAAGATTTCCAAAAGATATGTTCTTATGAATATGATGTGATTGATATTTCTTTTGTTTACCCTTACTAAGCATTTGAGCTCACCCTTTTATGTTTTCTTTTCCCCAGGATATAAAGAAAGGTTTTATGTAAGAAAAAAAAGGGAATATCTTTATTGAGAGATGTTGAAGATCTTTCACCACGATTAGAAGATTTTATTCCGAGTTTCCAAAGACACTAAACTATTACGGTCCTTGTGTGTTTGTTTTTCTTATGTATTAAGTATTCCGCAAAAGTAATGTAATATTCATGTATGCCAAGCTTCGGGTCTCTACAGTTGGTATCAAAGGAAAGGTTTAGTAAACCTTTGGAAACTAGGATGAGAAAACGTTAGTGAGATCCCTAGAGATATTTATAAGGTATGTCTAGGGATGTCCCTATGGATAAGTATATGTATAGGATACAGTCCTAGAACTACGGTAATGATCATAGAATTTAACCTAAGATATTAGATATTGAGGATACTCCCCCTTTATTATGTTGTATTCCCTAGCATTATTTTTTCCTCTCACACTATTCTTTTTGGGTTTTAGACAATGGATGGAACCCAAAGGAACCGTGTTGATCAATGCAATCGACAATGCAATGATTGTCCCCCTGAACAAACAAATGTTATGGGAGATGGAGTGGAAAATCTTATTGCTATACTTACACAAGCTATGAATCATTCTGGACTTCCAAATGAGCAAAGAAGGGAACAATATTCTATTGAGTCCTTCATGAGGCAACGCCCACCTTCTTTTAGTGGGTCTTCTGATCCACTTGTTGCTGAACAATGGATCAGTACCACTGAAAAGATATTTTCAGATCTTCAATGTTCTGAACATGATAAATTCATCTTAGCAGTATATCGTTTGGAAGGTGAACCTGATCAATGGTGGAATCTTATCAAGAATACGAGGCAAAGAGATGAAATTGAGTCCATGGAATGGGATGAGTTCAAGAACTTATTTTTCAATAAGTACTTCCCTCGTATTCTTCAAACAAACATGGAGAAGGAGTTTCTTGAAATAAAGCAAAAGTATGATGAATCTGTTGGTATATACGAAGTGAATTTTACAAGGCTTGCAAGGTATTCATTTGGATTTATCATCCAACCTGAAAGTAAAGTTGATCGATTCTTCAGTGGCTTAAAACCAAATCTTCGAAGGGCATTAGCTATAAGAGACTTCAGTAGCTATGAAGAAATTGTGCATTGTTCTATGAAGGTTGAAATGGAAGTTGGTGTTACTTATCCATCTCATAGTTTTGACAAGAAATGTAAGATGGAGTTCAAGGAGAAATCTCAGAATAATGGTGAAAAGAAGATGAATGTTTCCTTATGCTCAAAGTGTGGAAATAAGCATGGTGGAGATTGCCTTAAAGGGACAAGTAAATGTTTCAAATGTGGAAAGGAAGGATATCGGGCGTTTGAATGCCGCAATGATGGGAAGAATTTGTCTAATTATGCAAACAAAGGAAGGGATACACAGAATGAACCAACTACACTTCAATGTTTCAAGTGAAAGGAGATGGGACATTATGCCAATAAATGCCCTAATCCAAGGGTTAGTGATGATCGACATGAGCAAACACTTAAGGCAAAGGACAAAGGGAAGTCACATGCGATCACCATTGGTGATGTTTAATATGACAACGATGTGGTGGAATGATTAAGTGTTTATGTAATGGGATTCCTAAATAATGTTGAGTAATTAAATATTTATGTATTGTTCTATTGTGGTCTTCAATAATTTTATACCGGTAACCATGGAAAGTGATTGAGATATTTTTGGAAAAAAACTGATATGCGCATAATGAAGGGAAAACGAGAAAATGACATATTTGACAGTATTCATGAGCTCATGATTGATATAAGGACTAAGTGATATCATAGTTTGAGTATATAGAATTTTGAGGATTTTGGTATATGGAAAGTGTTAACTTTTAACTGCATTAATGTTTTCACTAAGGTTCAATGGGTATTCATTTTTCAAGAGAATACATGATTAAGGCCTTCGAATGTTTGGAATGTGACCAACAAGACATATCTCATGATATACGGGGATCAACGATGGTGTTAACATGATTGCTATATGAACTCTTTGGTAATCATTTTCACTATAATATGAGATTGGACAGCAGTATTATGGATAAGCCTAAAGATTGGAATAGACTATGTTGGACATAAGTTAGTATTGTTTAAGGATAAAAGTTTTGTTGATAATTTTTATGGGATGTTATAGTAATGTAGTTTTAGAAAAAGGACAACCTGTAGGACGGGCAACAGCCCATCGCGTTGGACAAGGCTGTGGGAATCGAACCCACAACCGAAGTGTGATTGGCCTTTATCGCCTACCACTGGCCTACAGGAAGTCCCTGGTTAGTAGACACTAGTTTTATTTTATTACGTGGTATGATATATGAAGTATAAGTTCATTTTTGGAATCGTATACGATTAACTTCACCATAGATAGTCTTATGTATTTTTGATAACTTTTGTAACCTTTTGTTTGAGACAGATGGAATGACCCATCATTCTATCACATGATCTGCTAACACTTCACGAATGACAAATCCAACTTCATTTCTTTAAGAGTTGAAGTGGAAATTGTCCAAATAATGACCAACGGTGACACAGTACCAAAATCACGAAAGTATTTCTTCGAATTACAATTTCATCATCTTTAGGGAAATGATCTTGAAAACCAAAAATGTTGTCCTAGTGCTCTTATATCTGATGAAATAGATGGTACCTTAGATCATCACAAATTTATGGCTTTGTGATTTCTGTCTTTTCCATAGCCATGTTCTCTACCACTCTCCATCAGAACATGATGGTTAGATTTCTCTTCCATATCCATATTTTCACCTATGTGGAAACCTAGTGATTAGTTTATACTTTTGTTTTTAAAGAATGGTTTTGGTATTACTTTTTACGATGTGGGTTTCTATTAAAGAAACTTTCATGTAGTAAACCATTTATAACCCCGATGAATTTCGAGGGCGAAATTCATTTTAAGGGGGGTAGAATGTAACACCCTGAGATTTTATGAAAAATATTCTTTTCATTAATGTCATGTGTTGTACGCTACACCAAAAGGATCTTACACAAGATCCATCCTTGACTTTTCTTGCATTACACGCAAGCACGACCTTTCGTGATAGCATGTGTTGTACGCAATACCGAGTTTCACTAAACAATGATATGCTATTAAAATATTATTAAAACTAGCCGTTATGAATAGTAATAACCACTTTTTGAAATTTTGTAAATTTTATTTTTCAAAATGGACTTCATTTTTGGATTTGGAATATCGAAATTAGGTTAGGGTGAAATATTGGTACTTTTCGGATAACTTTCATATTCTGATGAATAGTGAAAATTACTAAATTTTAATTAAAAACAAATTTTTTAATCGAAATAATTAATAGTGATAAATTATTAATTTGAGTGGTTTTAAAGTATATTTAGAATATATTTTTACAATTTAATACAATTTTGGTCATTGGATGTAATTTCACATTTAAACCAGACATAAACAAGTGTCAATCTTTTGATAGTTATTATCTCGTAAAAACACACTATTTGTTTTGACGACGGGATTTAATTTTTAAATTAATTTATGTAACTGATATGTTTTGAATTTGGTAAAATATACATCATTTTTGAATTCATAATATCAAATATAGCTTAGGCCTAATTTTTGGTAATTTTCTGGAAACTTTCATTTTTTGATGAATAGTGAAACCACTAAGTGGTAGTTAAAAAAAATGAATATTTCAAAAAACATAATATTACCGCTTCTGTGAATGGAATTTAAAAAATCCGAGAGACACGGTTGATGTCAGTAAGTAAAATGTGGCTCAATGAGATGAAAATAATTTTTGGTGAATAGTAACATTTTACTTTTTTTACCACGGTTAAAAGTAAATATGGTAATTAAAGGTAAAAATGATATTATTATTACCCTAACACATGTCCTAATTCTATTGGATAAGTGTAATTCGACCAAGAACAACCTTAGGAATAAAATATGATCATTTAGGCCCACTTGGATTAGATTAGGACATTTATTATTAATTTATTTTAAGAAGGGTTAAAATAGTTAAAATCAAAGTTTAATAAGTAAATCATTTTTAATATAGGGTTATACATAAGATAAATTCGACTATAAATAATCATTAGAAAGATAAAAGGATTTCCTACATAATGGTATTTTATTTGTAATTTTTACACATTAAATAATTTAATTTAGTTATGACACAAATATGATCCAGTAATTATCTTATTAATGAAATATTGACATAATTGATGTTATAAATACCCAAATAAATGTAATTTCAGACTTTTTATTAATTACACTAATTTTATAGGTTAACATGACATGTTAGTATTTATTTAAGTAACTTTTTTCGAACTTATCATTCTGTTATTAGTTTCACAAAAATCAATTACTAAATAGTGTCAAAATTGACATAAAATAGTTTTTAAAACAAATATTATATTATTAATTGTTATTTTATTCCTAAAAATCTATAGTTCGGAAAAAAGACTTATATAAGGTTATATATATTAATAATAAACAACGTGGGGTTCTTTTGGCTTGATATAGTAAGTTTATTAACCGTATAGTATAAGAACACAAGAAGACACGGTAAAAGTAAAATTATTTAACTTAATGTTAAATCTACATGATAAGGTTAAAATAGGAACCTAAACTTGTCTAAATTCTATTGGATGAGAGGATTTCAACCCATCCCTACCTTATCCTCTAAATAAATAAATTTGGAGCTATTTAAAACCGAACATGACATTATAATAAAATAATATTTTTAGTTATTCCAAAGGTGCCCCTCTCCTCCCTTATAAAAGGGCACCTCCTCCCTCTCTTCCTCACAGCACTTTGACCCTTCAAGCTCGGCCAACCCCGGCCGAATTCCATTCCCCAATTCCCTAGAAACATCCTAGAGGTTTTTTTCTTCCTCAAAAGACCAATTTTAGTGCCCTAAAAGGAGATATCAAAGAGGCGCATCAAAGAAGAGGTAATGTCCGTTACCGATTCTTTCATCTTTATTTCTTCTTCCACTTCTTCTTCTTAGGTTGTTTCATTATGAAGTAATAACATCAGTATCCCTTATATACTGATATGTTATTATAATTATTAAACAACCTTATTTCACCATCTATCCATCCTACGAAAAATGAAATCACCGCCCGTGCGTACGTACGGAATACCGTCTCCACGCCGTGGTGTAATCTATTTTCCACCACCACCTTACATGGATGGGTATAATGGTGTACATAATAACTATATATGATAATTGTAAAGTGATATTGATTCTGAAATAGTGTACATACACTCCAATACAATTCCATGATCATTATAATTATATCATCGCTCGTGCGTACGTACGGACTACCTTCTCCACGACGCGATGAGATTCATTCTCCACATTAACCATTCATGAATGATTATAAAGTATATATAATAAGTAATAATGAAATATATGACATAATAATGACTCTTGATTTATGTGTATATATATGTATTTCATCTACTTAATTCCATTCAACTCAATAAGGAAAAGAAAACAGTGTTCATGCGTACGTACGGTCTACCGTCTCCATGAACGGTGTATTTCATTCCATTTACTGATCTATTATATATATATATATATTCTGAATATATATTATATATAAATAATATTTTATATTCTGGAATTAATTAATCATGATCTAAGTAATCGTATAAATAATTACAAGTCAAAACACGGACGACAAATGAAAAGATTTTACCCAAAATGCTCTTTCACATGGAATTTACAAAAGAACGGGTAATATAAAGCCATAAGTGAACCATATATGATATCATAGAAATGAGTATGATTCTGGAATAAGTCAATGACATTATTTAAATCATTATACAGGAGGTTCGGACACATACGAAGCAAATTGGACCTAAGGTAAGGGAAATATCACAATCTCATTTTTATCCGAGATTGTATATACTTTAGTATTTACTGGGGTGTATTTTATCATCCACGTCCATGTTTCCTCAATATGTAATATTATTTCCATCCACATACAATTGTTTAAATCCAATTTTACCCTTCGGTGAGTTTTTAGTAAATGATATGAAAGGAATCTTTTGTCATTTTTCGTACGAGGTACTTTTTGACTTTTCCGACAAAAGTACAAGAAGAATGTTTTTTTAACATATACGGCATGAATGGATTTTTAAAACATTATTTCCAAGAATCTTCCTTTACAAGTTTTCAAGTATATTTTTAATAAACTTCCTTTATTTTATAATTCTATGACATGTTAAGAAAGGAAAAGTGTTTTTGAAGTAGAAAGGATATTTTTCTCAAGAATGGAGTTCAAGTGTTTTATCAAAATTATTTTCCATATAAGATAATAAAGGGTTCTGTTTCTATCCCTATTATTACATTTATTTGATTATGTTGTGATGGAATTATTTTTATGAATTCTTTTATCTTATATAAATTGTTTTATGATGTCACAATGTTTAGGATTCCCATTTTTTATTACACGGGTTATGCTATGATGTATGGTTTATGATTTTGTGGCACACATATGAATGGTATCATTATGAGATGGTTGGGACCTATATCTCCCTCCAATGCATTGGGTAAAGATTTTATATCTCATGAGATAGACATGGCTGGAATGGTAGGTTATACCGGTTCAGTGAAACAGGACTGAAATGAGGAGTGAACTCGGTTCAGAAAGGGACTTTGTCCACTAAGATAGTCTTGGCAATGAGTCTTGACTAATAAGAAATGATTCTCTATGATTATGTGTGTATGCCATGAAGTTTCATGTTTTATGTTATGATTATTGGGATTACATTTCACTACTATGATTTATCCCATGTTATGAAATCATGATCTCTTTTGCAGGTTATGATTTTCAAAAGATATGTTCTTATGAATATGATGTGATTGATATTTCTTTTGTTTACCCTTACTGAGAATTTGAGCTCACCCTTTTATGTTTTCTTTTCCCGAGGATATAAAGAAAGGTTTTAGGTAAGAAAAAAAGGGAAGATCTTTATTGGGAGATGTTGACGATCTTTCACCACGATTAGAAGATTTTATTCCGAGTTTCCAAAGACACTAAACTATTACGATCCTTGTGTGTTTGTTTTTCTTATGTATTAAGTATTTCGCAAAAGTAATGTAATATTCATGTACTTCAAGCTTCGGTTCTCTACATTTCATACATTGGATTTTTTTTATGGAATACAAAAGGGGGATCTGGAATTCAACACATCTAAACATGTTGAGAATTTCAGAATTAGTTTTAAAGGGCCTCATAGGATTATATGTGGCTTAAGGAAAATTACTTTGGTTTTATTGAGGGGTGGGAGAAGGTGAGGGAGTGGCTTGAAGTTATTTTTCTATATTTTATTCTCTTATTTATCTAACTAAATATTTAAATGGTTTTTAGAGAATTCATCATGAGGCATAAAAATTTTCCTTCCAAACAAAATTAAAATTTCACTTATATTAAGCTTGGGTTTGGTAAATGGTTAAGCTGAGAGTTGAGAATAATTGTATTGTAGCTTATTTGGATGAAATTTTTCCAATTTTATTTTCAATTTTTTTAGGTGATAATAGGTTAAGAGTACAAGGTCATCCACAAAAATTTCCTATGGATTTTTTGAAGAAGCACAATTTTCCAAAGTGGGATTACCAGGATTTGGGTTCTTGGTAAATTGATTATATTGGGTTTATAATTGAGAAGACTCACTGGGATAGAAAAAACTATGAGGAGGAGGATTTTTACTTTTATGTTGATGAAAAAAAGGATAGGGTTGTTTAAGTTACTCCCACATTTACCATATTATAATTTTTTTTTATTTTGAGATTGTAATTGAGGGAAATGAGATATAAGATTATTATACATTATTCATGTATGGTCTTTCCATCATATGTTATAGGTTAGGGAGAAGGTATCATGGTGGGTTGGTTTTTGTTTCTAACTAACTTAGCTGGTTATTGAGGGTTAGTGTTCCTATGATAAAATATTTCGTTTAACTCAATTGCAAAAGAAAAATATGAGTTATCATCTTGTAGTTCTAGACATTGGCTAGCTGATATGGTGAGATGAAAATTCCATAGTTTTCAAAAGATATAAAGAAAATGATATTGTGAAGTATATGAGGTTGGGGCTTTGGAAAATATAACTTGTTGTCCTACAATACCATTAATCTCACTCACCCATCTAGTTATCTTATTGGGATCAACGTATTTATTCTATTGGAATTTTAGGACTTGATTATTTGATCGATTTTGTATTTGTATCATTTTTGCAAACATGTATCATCTGAGATCTCATGAAGATGTAATATTTTTTTCAAAAAGATCACCACCACTTGCAACATCGATTAGTGTTCTATTCATAGATAACAACTCCTAGTAGAAGTCTTAGTTTAAAAGTTGGAAAAGTGTTTGGTGGTGTGGAATAGTTTCCAAAATATTTTTAAACCTATCCAAGTAATCATGGAGTGATTCATTAGGAAACTAATTAATACCACTAGTTTTATATAATATTGAATAAGTTTAATAATAGGGAATGTATTTTTATAAAAATATATGATTCATGCCATTCTATGAGTTTATGGTACCAGAAGGGAGGTTATAGTTCCGTGATTTGGATTAGCCAACTAAGGAGAAGTTAATACATGAATTTTGATTTTTCTTTAGAAACCCATTGAGGATTCTTATTATAGTATAAAACATAGAACACTTTGATTTGAATATGAGGATCCTCACCAGATATTCCCTAGAAATGTGGTAGAAGATGAATCATACCAAATTTGAGTTAAAAAAACTACTTCTATGATCAGATAATAAATACCAAGTGGTTAGTAATTCATATTATAGGTAGTGATATCTTTTATAATTTATCCCTAGGATTTTCTATATCTAGATCTATAGGATGGGAAATGACTCGGTATTTGGTGATTCGATTGTCCTTAATGTTCCTCCTATGTTGGTGAAGAGTTCACTTCATTTTATGGTCATAGAAATTTGTTGGATTGTTTAAGAGGCTACAAGGTATTTATATAAATATGTGGAATGAGGGATTTTCATTTTATTGATTTCATTTTAATATTTTAATTGGAAAGATTATTTTTATTTATGTTTTTTATAGGTCCATTAATTAAAAAACATAAAAAACAACAAATTATTTATTACACCATCCATAAAAAAGATGTCATTTGATGTGTGGATGATTTTTTTCTATCAAAAATTGAATGGCTCAGCGCTCTGATATAATGTGTATAGTAGCACTATGGTCAAATCCACAGCCTTCGTACTATATTTTCAAGTAATTTTTTTCCTTTTTGATTGGGGGTTAATTTTATGAACATATGTCAAATGATTGATTGGTAATTCTTTTCAAAAAGATTAATAATTATTAAGATGAGTTCATCATTGTGGATTTAATATTATTATATCCATTAGTTTTGGAAAAAAATCATTAAATTAACATCCACTTCACAAGACAATTCCAATCGGAATTCCCAATTTATATGAATTTAATCCAAACCTTAACTAGGGTTATGATAATTATCATTTCATGTAGATGGAATTATTAAAATTTGATCGACCCATATGTATTTATGGTTCCAATAAGCCTTGTAATTTACACATCAAACAAAATATATCATTAATCCAAAGCATTTCTTGCATGATTTTCACAATATGTATTAAAATAATTTTAAATAAGTGAAATCATTCAATCTCTTAAAATCCTCAGATTATGACCCACCCAAGTGGGAGATTTATGCAGCCATTTAGTTTTTTAATGATCATGTTTATATTTTTTAGGGTGATCAGTAAAAATTAGTGAAAAATGAACGAGTCAATAAAATATTTGTGTGTAGAACACAAACAAAAATTCTAAAGAGGGTTAAACACACAATTTTGATTGATTGAGAAAGTGAAAATGTGAATCTATTCTAAAAAATTGAATTTATTTTAAGAAATTAATAAAACATATACAAATTTATTATTGATAAAAGATTTTAGATAATGGAAACATTCATTACATGTAATTGAAATGAAAGAAAACATATAAAATTATAGTTGAAGTCAAATAAAAATGAACATGAAATGAAAATTGTAGGAGAGTTCTATCTTGTTGAAAAAGTGTGTGGAAAGTCCACCTTGGTCTCTGTAAAGGTTGCCGTAATTTCAATGATCCTACTTGAGTTCTGAAGTTTCAACCACTTTCATGGAGAATAGGGGAATGTATTTATAGCACAAATTGATGGAATGTTTTCCATCCAAAACTCCCCTCAAATTTTTCTCAGTAATTTTTCTAGAAATACATCCAAATATAAAAAAATATTCTACTTCAAAGTTATATATATGGATTTTAAAACTAAAGACTATAATTTGGGTTACCATTTGAACTTTGGATACAAATATATGATTTTTCCCTAAACCATGTGCTTCTATCTAGTTTTATCCAAGAATTTTCAAATTCCAAAATATGAATGCATATATGGATATGAATATACCACCATATTGAATGAAAATATTATGAAAATTTGGGTGCCTAACTCTTGACTTTATACCCATAAAATTTCATCTCAATTGGGTATGTGGATTGGGATAAAAGTCGATAATTATGAGGTATAAATCGATCCTTGAATTTGGACTCATTAGGTATAAATTGGGAATTGAAATTTTTATACAAGATGTATACGGATATCCTTAATCATATTATAGAGTTTCATGAAAATTGAACTTATGGATTGAGCATATAAATTTAATCTTCATACATGGTCTAGTTTTCACTATATATTAGAAAGTAATTCTTATGTGGTCCATATGGCCCTTTATATGGATGAATTATCCAATGATCAAAATTATATTAATTTTTATCACAAATACTATGAAATAAGAATCAAATCATTTAGATCAATATATTAAAATATATTATAAAAATAGTCAACTAAACTGAATCTGGATTAAATGAAATAATGCTCACTGATTATATTTACTATTAAAACATGGGCATTCTACACCAATTATGACATTTCCTTTGAAAAATCATAAAGATGGTAGATA
Source organism: Viscum album (assembly GCA_963277665.1). Classification (NCBI taxonomy): domain Eukaryota; kingdom Viridiplantae; phylum Streptophyta; class Magnoliopsida; order Santalales; family Viscaceae; genus Viscum; species Viscum album. The sequence continues at coordinate 271,379,194 of OY728135.1, forward strand.
AAACTATGAATAAATGAATAAAATCATTAGGGTTTCTTCATTAGAAAAGTACTAGGTTTTCTATGTTCCAAAAAATGGTTATGTGATTTAGGTTTATGGCTCCACCTTAATAAAGTCCTGGGTTGAGATTTCACCTATTCTAAAAGTTTATGTTTTTCTTATTACCTTGTAGAAATATCTCTAATATATTAGTGGCTTCCATACCCTGTCGATTAGGATGTTAAGAGTAAATTTAAGGTCATTTGGATTTGAACTACTATAAATTTCCTTATGTTCATCTCTTTATATTTTTTCATCTAATCATAACACATACTTTACACTTAGTCTTTTAGGGTTGAATTATTAAATATATTAATCTACTAAATTCTTCATTAGAATTTTAATAACTCAAATATTTTAATGAAATGATAAATTACCACATTATTTATTATAATTCACCCTTGTTGGACCTAAAATATCTTGTTGTAGATAAATATTTTGTGAGTAGTGGGGATGTTTCGTGAACAAAAAATCCAACCCTCTCACAAATGATATAACAATGTATATATGGATCAAATTCCAAGTTTTAATATTCATTAATTGTACAAAATTCCCTAATAATATATTAATTCCATAATATACCCCATGACATATAATAATATTTGTATTATTATTTATCTAATTGTGTGTACTGACTCCCATAATGATAAATATTATTTTACAATCTAGTAAATAAATACTTATCATTAAACCAAAAAACCTAATCTTCTCGTCGTCCTTAACATTTATTTAACTCTTGAATAAATAGTTTAAATAAATATCATCCATTCAATAAAAAACTAAATATTTATATTATTAATGGTCTTGTGAATATTTATTTATTTTAATATTTGTGATTAATATGTTTTGAATAAATTTTATCATTTAGTCTAGAGAATAATGATTATTCAAATAATTAAATCCAACTATAGTTTAATTGAAATAAATAGATATACTAAGTGTGTGACCCTTGATTAGATATTGAAATTTCCTAATTTTCATTAACTTTTGAGGAGTTTTCATGAACATCATTGTATATAAAATAATAGGTTAATGCATTTTTCAATTTGAACTTCATTTGTCATCATATGTAAAATTCTTGTTTAAAATGTATTAATATCCTCCCATTTAAACGTAACCATGTAAAACATTCTCTATTGATGAATTGAATTTTAAATTGAAATATTTTATTACTACTTCATTGGGAAATATTTTGTTATTTCAGACTCACAAATGACTCACAATATAAAATGGACATATTGGGCCTCGAATATAGACATTTTTAAGAAACAAAGATTGGACCTCACATAAATAAAACATTTTTGAAGACCAATGTTAAAGAAAAAAAAATATAGATTCAATTTTATCGTAAAATGGAGAAAATCAGGAGGAACATTTAGTTGAATTGTGAAAAGGAAAATTTTATCATTCATATGGTGATCTAGGAGACCCATGTTGAATCATAAATTTTGGGCCATATCTCAAGGCCCAAAAAATCATCCCACCATATCATCCATAAAATTATAATGGGAGGTCTCATTGGGCTAAAAAATTTCAGATACTGGGGGACATATGGGGAAACATGTTTCACTGCTACAATCATTCAACATTCAGTCATAATCAAATTATTTTTGGAATGTCCACTGGATGGATGAAAGATGGCTCAAATTGTTTGGTCAAAGGTATAAAATTCCACTTTCCATTTCATTTCTTCCCACCTATGTATCCCTAATTAAATTCTATATATTTTATTGATGCGGTTTTTCCCAAATATCGAATAGTTTATATTTAATTCAATGGAACTAATTTAATTCAGATTTCTTATTTTGATTCCATTATAATGTTATGTTTTTACTTTTCCTATATAAATTTTTTTTAAGATGAATTAAATGAAACTAATTATCTAATAAAAGTTATTATTATTCTTATTATCTACTATTACTTAAAACTTTTATATCATTTACTCAAGGAGAGAAATTTCTCACACCAAAATTTTTGAAATTATTTACATAACCAAAAAGTATTCATTATTTAATTGTTTTCTCTTATTAAAAATCACTTTTATTAGTTGAATCATGTCTTTTATTGAGAGACTTACATAAATGGATGGATAAACCTCTTATGGGATTATTTTTGGGATTTTTTTGGGCCTGTATTGAATGATATTTTATGTGATTTATGCTTCCAGATTAGTTCTTTAATTTTTGAGTTTCATTATCTGAATTATTATCTTCTTTATCATTATTGAGTTTAAAAAGTAAATATTTTACATAAATGTATGATACAATTACTTTAAGTGATTATCAAATTTATTCTCTAAATGTATTTGTTATTAGACTAAAAACATTTATAGATTAAATAATTGAATGATGGAGCTCATTTTTTTCTAATTGAATAAATGTTTCTTGAATTTATAAGCTATAATTTTCTTAAAAAACAAATTCATCCACTCTAGCTCTAGATTCAACCTTGGATTGAACCATATTTATTTATTAATTTAATTAAAATATGTTTCTGTTTTATTTTTAAAATAAACTCACCAATATTATTTCACCACCTCATATCCAAAATCCAACATAAATATGTTTTTCTCAAGGATCACTTATTTAGTCCATTTGTATTCCACACCCTATTGGTATTTTAAGTAACCACATCAACTTTTAGGATAAATTTAGGCAGAAAAATTTATGGAATTATTTAGAAGGACCAAAGTTAGAATGTTTGACACATGCATTTTATTCTCACCCCAAGTTCTATTTTCTTTCCCCAATTTATCTTATTGTTTCCCCTTTTTTATGTGCAAGTCCTTTTACACCTCAATCCATTCAAAAAAATAGATAGGAATGATAATTATAGTGGCGAGGAATCAATTAAACCTTGGTTTCATCCACCTTTAGATCCAAATATGAAAAATCCAAATTTGAGTCAACTCCATTAGAGGATCATCCAATTAACCCCATCCTAAACCAAGACAAGAATAAAATTGGAAAACCAAATACAGTACCCCCTAACAAAGGGAATATAATAAATCAAACAATTAATAAATATCTCATAACTTTTTAACCAATTCCCCATCTTGAATCATACATATTTCATAAGGAGAATAAAACTAAAACATAACATTCTATGTCTTAAACTACCTTTTAAATTTTCATGGGATGTAGTTAGAGATGTATTACACTCATTTAAAGAAGTTAAATAGCATTGTAAAGAAAATGTTCCTCCCACATCAAATAGATTCATCTAAGATGATTCACATTAATTTTCCTCAAAATAATTGAGATAATAATTGGTTAAAAAATTTTAGAACATCATCCATCTATTCTGGTGAACAGTATCAAAGAGTGATCAATAAAAATTCTTTCCCCACCATAAACTAATTTTTCTGAAAAATAGTTTTGAAAACATTTTTGAAAAAGATGGTGATTCATTTTATGAAACATGGGAATGGTTTAAATACACAGTAAACATGTACATCACCATTCATAATCAATCCCAAAACAATTTTTAATTTTTTAAAAAGGGTTAAGGATATATTACAAATAGTTTATTAACATGATGTGTAATTTAAACATTAAAAAACCCCTAAATATTCTTACAAGTAAATGGAAAGTCTTTATAAAAAATCCAAAATTGGGGAGTATATCCCTAATGTGACAAAAATAAAAAATCTTATCTTATGAACACTCTTAGGTATGATAAAATCATTGGGAAAAAACTTGTTTCCCTCATTTAGAAGTTCAAATAGATATACCTTATAAAAGTCCATGAATTTCAAATCGTTGATCCTATTTTCACAATTTATGAAAAACATAACCATTTCACTAATAATTTCTACACCATTCTATAAATCATAGAAGATCATTTAGGAGAACCATAAATAAAGGTCAATGCTGTAAATTTTAAAAATATCCAGAACATAAAAAAATCATCCAATGATACAACAACCATCCAATATTTTTTTGGAGGGATAATCAGAAACCGAATTAACCACATGTTCAAAATTCCTTCCATACAAAAATATTTAAAAATAATGACTAGTTTCAATCCAAAAAGGACCAAATCATACAAACTCTAGTGAAATTAAAAATAATAATTCATAAACAAAAATATCACTCTATGATAAACCAAATTTTTCAACCCTCTATCCAATATATTCAACAACCATTACTTGTGAAACCATTTAAGAAAATAGAGAGAATGATTTTTTATGTATCATCACTAAAATTTGAACTGAAAAGTATTAAAAATAGTATGAAACCCATTCCCCCATGGAATATCACCTCCTCATACATAAAGGGGGAATCTAGTAACTCGAAAACCTTTCATGAACATCTTATTGTTGTGATTGTTCTAATGAGTTCGGAAACCAATGAAAAACAAAAACCAACCAACACTAAGTCATTAATTAATTAACAAACTCATTATAATCTGAAAAAATATCATTAATATGTAATAATTTTGATGATAATTTCAAGAAACCACCACCTCCCAGAACAATAAAACAACCTTCTCTTTTCCCTCAAAGAGTGAGAGTAAAATCCAAAACTAATTTCAATGAAACATTAAGGGAAATGCTCTCTAAAGTTAATTTTAAAATACCCCTTCTAGATGAAATAAAAATCACAATAACCAAATAAAATTATTTTAAGTACTTTTGAAACTTTAAAATAATTTTCTCATAGAAAAATCAAGTCTTTTTAGTTGCTAATGTGATTTCCACCATTCATGGAACCATGCATCTGTAGTTGAATTACGTCAGTTTTCCTTACATCAATGTATAACATGGAGTGATAAAATTTGTTAAGGACCTAAGCGATCGATAATATAGTGTTAATCACATTCCATATGTTATGTATTTTTATTTAGTTATTTGAGAACTCTAACCCAAATCTTTCGCTCTCTAACTAATTAATCATAATGTTTGGGTTCATAAGGGTATCTTAAAGAAAGTTTTTTTAAAAGATCAAAATTTTATTTACCTTAAAAACATTATTTTCCATGAAATTCACTAAATTTTATGTCATAATTAGAAATCCTCCATCATTATTAATCATCCTTTACTAATAACAATGATCTTTTCCATCCATGTTTCGAATTATAACATGAAAATAACATTAAAAAGTAAGAAGCTTAACCTCAAATTCATAATACAAGATAATAAATTGAGAATTATGAGAAGGTTCATAAGGTAAATTGTATAGTTAGTGCTGAAAGTGAAATATAGAGACATCTAGGTAATTTTAAAGGATATTTATGTTAATAGGATATTTATGTCCTTTATTCAAATGAGAAATATTACTCTTCCTGGCATGATTCATCAATATATATTTCCATTGCGGATTTTTTAGGACAACTAATCCTATAAACCTTGGTATAAGTCATCAAATTTTAGAATATATCCATTTCTTTCATTTAACTAGAAATTTTAGAGGCTTCAAAATCACTTCCAATGGAATCAATTGAGCTTGATTCAAACTCCCAATCTACCTCATGTGATTTTTACCTACTTGAACTTGATCTCAAGGTTGTACCTTCCTCCCTTAAGTATGCATTCACAAGGGATAACCAAAGAATCCGTGTTTTAATTCAAACTTATCTCGAATATAGTGAATGGATAGTGATACTTTTTATATTAATCAATAATAAATAATAAATTAGATCAAACCTTTTTAATATTCCTTGGATTAACCCACTCATTAAGGCATGTAAGATTTATCTTGAATGAGAGTCTAAACCTCCATGCCAACCCCAAAGGTGATTGAATCCCAATTTGATGGAATTTATAAAAACTGAAATCCCAAATATGTTGGAATATAGCATTGGGTATGTTTGGGGGTCTATTTTGAGATACTAAAATAAAACTAAGTACTTTCTGGGATGCAACCTGACTTCTTTCTTTTTAGTTTTTTTCATTTTTCCCCTTCATAAAATACAAAAATGAGAAAAGTGTTTGTTTAGTTTATGGAATTTTTGGAATCCATTGGGGATTAAATTGTTCTATAATATTGGTTTGTGAGATAGGGGATCTAAATAATTTTATATATTTTTTATTATGTGACATGTCTTACAGATATCAAATCTAATTTTCAATTATCCATGAGGAGTCTACATGTGACATTGAGTTTGAATAATAAATTTCTTATTATTGGGTCTTTATATTCAAAATAGGTGATTTTATTCCATTATTTATTTACAAATCCATTATAATCTTATTTATTCACAATGATGAACGCTCTCTTCTCTTTTATTTCAACACTACGGGTAGTGAAATTCAATATTGGGGGTGAAATTTTGAGATTCAGAAAAAAAAATTGGGATCTTATTTAAAATTTAATTTCATTATCCTTTAATGTGATAACATACATTTTGAAACCTGAAAAGTTAATTTCAAATAATTTTTCTAGCCTTGTTTCTTATATTTATGTAACTTTAAGTGAATGATAATAGATTTTTGTAAGAAGGGTTTTCCAATGTTCTTTTTCACAACTATACATTAATCCATTTAATAAAAATGTCACAATATAAATCTTGTGATTATGGGGTATGAGTTTGAGTTATTTGGATCCATTCTTTATATAATAGGATTTGGGGACCCATTTGGATTTTATTTGAGTATCCAAAATAGAAAAATAAGAAACTATTCTGAAAATTAATTGTTTTTTGACTTTATGTGTTGCATTTGAGACTTAGGGATAATGACTCCATAGTTTTCTTTTCATAGTGTGTCACTAAATATCTATTATAGAGCATTAAATTAACAAAATGTCTGGCATATATAAAATAGGGATACCAAATCCATAGTTTTCATTCATGGAGATTATATTTTCATCTCTATTATGGTAAAATAAATCAATCAAAAAATGATACTCATCATAAGGTGGAAATATGAATTCCAACTGGTGCTTCCATTTTCCCCCTTAAATAAAAATAATGCTCCATGTATTTTGTGATGCAGAACACATCTCCATGATTGACTGGAATTATAATAATGGTAGAGGTGATTGTAAATAAAGGAATAGTATTGGGCTTATGATATGATTGTGTATTTGGATAATTTTTAATGTTTTAATGGGATTCATAATTGTTTAATTTGGGGTGATTGTTGGTGATGTTTTATCAAAAAATGTGTTTGGAGAGGGGAATTGGATTTTGATATTTTTTTGTATGTGATTTTTTAGATAATATAAAAAACTAAATTTGGAGGGTGGGATGAGAAAACAAATAATTACAATTTCCATTAAATTTTGATTAGTTTTATTGTTCGTCATTATTCATAAAATTGTAGGTTAATGAATTTTATAATTTGAACTTAATATCTCATTATATGTGGAATTATTGTGAGAAATATATTAATATGAATTACTTAAACACTACTTAATGGAATGTGATCTATTCATGATTCGAATTTTAAATTTCTTGATTTTATTACTCAATTTTTGGGGAATATTATTTTTCTTTTAAACGAATAGATTATTCAAAAGGGAAGATTGACATATTGGTCCTCAAAAATAGAAATTACTATGAAAAGTTGATTGAACGATATTCCACTAAAAGGTATGTAAATACCATAATTCATGTAATATGAAGCTAAATTTTCAACTAAATATATATTAATTCATGAATATAATTTAATTAAACTATTTAAAATGGTAATTGTGTCATTTGTAAGGTGATCAAGGTGGACTTAGTTGAAGTATAAATTTTGTGTCCAGATTTCAAGGCACAAAAAGTCATCCCACCATTTCAACCATAACTTACAAATGGATAATATAATAAGACTTATATTTTTTCATATATTAGAGGAAATACGATGAAATCGTTTTCTCTTCAATTAAAAAAATTATCTCATAATAAAAGTATTTATGTTGTATCAAGTGGAGGGATACACAATGGATCTGATTTTTGCTAAAAGGTTGAAAAGTACACTTTGTATTTAATTTCACCCCACCTATGCCAACCCTAATTAATTGGACTTGATTTCAATAATGGGGGTTCAACCCGAGGGTCCACAAATTTTTATTTAAGGTAGAAGTGCTGAATTAATTGATTATTGTTATTTTTTTCAAATTGTAATGTAATGTTGTAGCTTTGTCTATGAATATTTGGTTTCTTATTATAAGTTGAATTGAATTACTATACTTTCTTTATAAATGATATTATTCTTATTCTTTTACATTATTCTATAACACTATAATACCATTAACCCATGGTATTAATTTATTCTTTAAAAAAGGGTGCAATTCTTCACACAATGGTGGAGTGTTCATTATTTGATTGTTTTTTGTTATTTAATCCCACTTCAATTAGTTAGATCTCATATTCTATTAAGAAAATTGTATAAATTGAGGTTTTAACCTCTTATGGGTTGAATTTTTGGATTTTATTGGGATTGTATTGGATTTCATTAGATTTAATTTATGGATCTAAATTAGTTCTTTAATTTGATCGTTCCATTCGATGTTTTATTTTCTTATTTTTTCCGGTTTTAAAAACTACATATTTTAATTGTTGTATGATCCAATTATATGGAGATATCATCAAATTGATCCTATAAGTACATTCGCGATATGAATTTGAATTTGGTAGGGATTAAATAACTGAATTATGGGGTTCATTTTAATGGAATTTAATGGATATTTCATGAATTGATGAGATGAAAGTTTCTATGAAAAAAATACATCCACTCTACCCTTAATAACAACCTTGGATTATCCCTTAATTATTGATTGACTTAATTAAAATCATTGTATGTTTTGTTCTTAAAACCAGAGAATCCAAAAACATTTAGAGACTTAGTATCTAAAACCCTCAAAAAATCCATGTGTATTAAGGTTTTCTTCTTTGTTACCCATGGATTCGATACCCTACATGTTATGAAAGCAATCACATCTATCTATAGGGTAACATTGGGTGAGATCAACACTCTAGGATTATTTCATATTGAAATTGAGAGACCGTTTATAAAGTCTAATATTTGTTTCTAGTAGCACGTAACGACATCTAGGTGGAATAATATAATGACGTAATGTCAAAAACCCCATATGAATGCTCATTGTATATAAATATATATTATTGATACACATTTCATTGACATTATGAAATGAACTCATAAATTAACCATGTCCATGGAATTTATTGAGATATTTGAATTTTAGTCAAAGGGTAGAGTCATTATCATCAAAAAATATAGAATTTAAAAATCATTCCTCCACATATTCATTAACAACAAATCACCCATAATGCAACTAGCTTACCCAAAATTTTCATAAAAATATGTTATCATAGTTTATAGAAATATATCTAAGTATGATAATCATGATAATTTTAATCTCAAAGTATAATAATCCTTACAAACCTTCACAGATAGGAATATCAATGACACGTAACCATGTGAAGTTCCTACAGGCGGGTATATCCTCAAAATCATTTCTTTTGGAGATTACCTGGTATGTACTTCATGAGATGAAGTCTCATTTGCATATTATTACTCACACCTGATAGTCTTTATCATTCTATTTTCCTAATATCAATCCATACCATCATAGGAATAATTTTATGAGTATCATCATATCATTTCAAGGTCCTCATCATATTTGGTAACAAATTATGACATTTTGGGTATGATATATACTTTATGAAATTATCATATTTTTGTTAATCAGAATAATAATCAACATTCAATAAGTATTTTAATAATATTCATATATTTGAATATATACAAGTAATATAGTTGGTGTTGCGATTATTTTTAAGCACCACTTAATAATACATTGATATTAGGGTTCAAAACCCATGGAGCATAGGTACTTTAGCAGCATTGGAGTAGTACTGTATCAATGGAGGTATTGTAGCAGCAGTTCAATTGTAGAACTTGTGCAACTGTAACAGCGATGGGACTGTGTCAGGAACATTAGTGGATACAACACTTTAGAAAGATTGTTGCAACCTGGGTATTGTAGCAGCACTATTTACTAATGGGCCTTTGGGTCAAAAATATGGTCCTACAGGCCATGTAATGGGATTTCATGCCCACTGGGCCTACGTTCCATATAATCGGCTTCATTTCTACTAGGCATACGGGCCATGTACTGAATAAATAAGGCTTTGTGGGGTGGTTATCCCCTTGGGGGATATGGCCTTTTTTCTGGCCTGTGTGTCAGGTGTATGTGTATAATTGTAATTGTACAAACAATAACCCAATATATATTTATATATACAAGTAATCTAAAGAAAAAATTAGTTGGTCCTATAACATAGAATCTAACACTCCTTGATTCACTGTAATGAATTATTACTACTTGAAGATCAAAATGAAAATCAATCTAGAAATCCTTGAATTTGATATCTAATGTGCATTAAAGGTAGTTTTATAAATATTACAACTACTAGGAGGACTTGGGATGATACAACTAAGTATGGGTATGACTTTAATTGCATAGTTTGGAATATTTTTATATGTGAATTATGATAAATGATTTTAATAGAGTTTTTTCTTGACAATCTACTTATAATGCAGGGGATACTTTTGTTGTTGCACATGTGGCTAATAATAATGTTAGGTTTATCCATTTGAAGAAAATTATTACACAAAATTACACTTTGAAAATTAAAATTGATGATTATGTTTCTGATATGTATATCAGATTTATTGATATAGTTAACCCCATGATTTCACTTAGAAAAAAGATATTGTATGATTTGTGGGTTCTAAAACATTGTTATAGCTATCGGGGTATCATGTGAAATCAATATGAAGATAGTGAAGTTGTTGATTGAAAAATATGTGGTGAATGAGCAAGATATTTGTTTTCAGAAGAACGATGTTGTTGAGACAAAAAAAATTCATTAAAATATACCTCAAAAGAAAAAATGGTGGTGGTTGTATCAAGTAATAAAGAATATGTGGATGAATGTGATAAACATATGACACACTTGAATAGGAATATTATAAAAAATTATAAGAATAAAAAATATCTTTAAAGGTTATAAAAATATGAAGTAAAAAATGATATGAAATCTAACTAAAATAATGATGATGTATCCAGTGAGGTCACATTTTTAGAATGTAAAAGTAAAAGACATATAAAAGTTAATTTTCTAGAGGTGAAATATAAGAAGAAATATGATAAATTGAAATACTCCAATAATTTAATGAAATCAACCTTCTAAATTTCATTTGAGGGAAAAAATCATCAATTTTAAAGCAAGTGATAATGAGAAGAATTAGAAGGAAAACTTATGTCTCAGTGAATCTATTCATAAGGTTCATGCTTTCTCTAATCCTATCACATTCGAGAATACATTACTTGATGATTCTGAAATTTCTAAGGATGAAATGGAAGACTATTTTTCAATGCATAAAGAATAAATAAATGACCTAATAGATAGATATAAATCATTAAATAAAACTATTGTATTTGTAGTTAATGAAATGGATAAACTCATGAGTGAATTTTTATGAAATAAATTTTAGAAAATGATTAGAAAATTCATGAAGATGGTAATGAACATCATAATAAATATTTCAATATATTCCAATAAGTTTGTAAAACCATGAATAAAATTCAAGGATATCATAGACCTATTAAATATAAAATTACATTGAGCAACCAAATTGGTCAAACCCAAAAACCATATAGGAATTATTGTATGCCTTTCTTCGATAATAATACTAGAAGGATCTTATGTATAGTTTGTATGGGACTCCAAGACATGGCCTTTGTCACTATCTCAATAAATCCCATTTAATTGGACCAAATAGACCTTCATTTTGTAAGTCATATATGATTAAACCATTCATTTTTAACTGTTTGGTACCTAAAAATTACTGGACACCAAAATTTAAAATAATAAGAATCAATATAGCTTACATGTTTAAATACTTACAGTAAAATATTATGGTAATTGTATAGTCGATCATTAAATCATTATTATGATAAGTATACCAGTGATTATAAGGAGTGTCTGAGTCAGTTTCACCTCATAGACTATAAGTATTCCATGCCTAGAAACTATATCTTCAGCTATAAATCTTCAGGTAAAGACCTCCATGTGATGGTCTCCAGCCAACTGACCCATATTTTCTCACATCGTTGCTACTGATTTAGAACTAAAATAAGCCAACTACTTCAAAAGAACCTTGTGAAAACAATTATAGCCCTATTCATCCCAATATAAAGATATCTTTCAAGTCAAAACTCTTTCCTCGAAAAACAAAAATAATATTGAAGGAATATCTATCATTGCAGGTAGAAAGTCCATGATTAAATCCAAAAACAATAGCCTTTATAATAGATCTATTAACTTTTCCTCCACTTTAATGATGATATATCATCTATGATTCCATTCGATAGTTGTGTTTTCTTATATCTTTCATTCGTCTAATTTTAGCTTATTTGCCTTTGAAATAAGATTATTCTATATAGTGAAATCCCAATCAAATGGATATAAACATATAAGTAGATAAGGATAACAGATCCAGAATGAATACCCCACTATATCCTATTACTTTCTATTTATCAGTAAAAATCTATATCTATCCCTCAATGATTATCAAAATATGCACTTTGTATCTGTCTCTTAATCTAGAGTTGTCTCTACCTTTCATTATCTATCTCCCTTAGCTCGTTCACTTGTATATATATATATATATATATTAAATCCTCTAAAATAGATCTAACACATGCACACCCTTACAGAAATTATAATCATCCTCCTCACCATAAAATGTCTACGATTCCAAAATATTCCCCAAGAATTCCATTTTACAATGATTTTAATTTTGTGAATGTTAGTTCAATATTCATCAGGACATAACTAGAGGAACATCAGCCATTTTAAAAGTGTGAAAAAGATTAAAGTTTTACTTTTGGGTTTAGATTCATGTTAAAAAAGTTGAATCCACAAAACCAATTTACCAAATTTCACAAAGTATCACGTACAGGTTAATTTAAGAACATAAACTAAAACCCAATGAAAGCAAAAATGGTAGCTTTTTCGTTTGAAATCATCAATTTAATTTTCTCACCATCAGCATGTCATTGATAAAATGATCCAATCTAGGCATCCTTTATATCTTCCACACATGTACCATAGATCCTACATCATCGATCTATGACTCTCAGGTGATATCACTGGAAATCAAAGAAATTTATGATGCCCTTTTCAATCACATGAACAATGTGAACTCAATAGAGAAATTTGAATTCATATGACATTGTTATTTCTTTTGAATCTATCTCTAAGAGATTTATAGAATATTAAGGGAGAGATTCCTGATATAAATTCATCCAAATTATTTAGTTCATGATTCAAAATGCTAAATTGAGATTTTAAACCTAGGTAATAATTTCAAAAACATTACTTTGGTCTCTGGAAAGTAATAAGCTTTGGGTTAGACACTTCTGAACACTTGCGACTTCATTAAACATGACATAAATGTCATGAATTTTCTATAACTCACCTATAACACTTTAAAATATTACATGATTAAATGCAATCCATTAACTCGGACCATATTCTCTCCAATCATTTAATGAACGTTGAACGTGTTATGTTTGTTTGAAAATTTATATTTTCTCATATTCACTTTTATTATCAAAAAACTTGTGAATACCTTGTGAAATAAATTTAATTATCATTATTATAAACTCTAACAACATAATTTAATTATTTTACATGTGACCAATCACACTCATATGTTCACCGAGATATACACATGGGTCTCACTTTTTCCTAAACTCATAATTATTAGAATGGGTGGAACCTGGGGATACGCTTCGTGTGTGACCCTATAAGTAATTATATTGTTAACAATGACTTCAACCCACAAAACAAGAGTTGACTCTATCAACCCATCATGGACCTTAATAAGATAAGGAATTTCATATGTACGACTGCCACCTATGAACATGTTCTATGTAATACAATATATTTTTTTAGTGATATGCCATAAATAATGATGCACACTTGTGTCGTCATCCTTTTGATAGATTATATATTTCCTAAACTTACTAAACATACCTACATTCTTGTTCCATGGACATGGATTTAATGAAGGTACTTCCATCCCGGTCAACCAGGTCCCATGATATATCTCTTCCCCAACTCAGAAGTGACAAATTCTATCTTGACCACTCAACTAATTTTATACCACCAAAAACACACTAAACACAGATACCTCTCTATGACTTCAATTTCATTGTTTTTTTCTTGAACAAAAGTATGTGATAAAATGGTACACATTGATAATGATATCAAATCAAGTGACTAATATGTATGTTATTATATAGTAACAACCCATTACACATGAAATGTGTGGTGTCCATTTTATCACGTTAGTCCCCATAATCTCATCAACTCGAGAACACCAAGTGAGAAATTCATGAGAATATGTCTCAATACTTATGACCCCCCAACACTTGATAGCTAAAAATTATCTTTTTCCTATCAGTATGATGTATCATATTTTTAAGATTGCATTTATAGTATCTCAAGGTTATCATTATAGCTAGTAACTGTAATAATATTTTGATATGATACATAATCTATGGACATTACTATGTAAACACTAGATGAAGAATTATCAAAAATACTATTGTAATAATAAACTCATTTATATATCAAATATAATACATGTAATGGTAATCAAGATACATAATAGAGTTGGGTTTAGGTCACCCACTCACAACACACCCACATTTGCTAGATCCAACTACTTGTAATTCTCAATACACCAGTTCTCAAATGAGTATCATTATTCTGCTAAGATATGGATTTAGTCAGTGTTCTTCCATGTTATCCTATCTATCTACTATGATAATCATGAATTCACCTATCAGAGTATAATCTTTGAAGAGATGGATCTTTTGTAGTATATTATTTTTCCTTTGGTGTGAATTGGGCTCCTTATAAAGGCCCATTATAGTAATATTATAAGAGTATACTGCAATCGATTCTACACTTCTAGGTACAATTTAAAGCTTAGAAACAATCTTTCATATCCAAATTTCTTATTTTATTTTATTAGAAGCCTCTATATTCTCAGATTTTGATGTAAGATCTGAAACCATGGATTTCTTCAAGCTCTTCCAACTTACTACACCACTATTTAGGAAAAAAGAATAGCCTGACTATGATTTCTTATCATCATGGACTATCTAGAAGCTTGAACCAGTTTATCTGCTCATGACTAGATCCTCGTATCATAGAAACATCAAACACTTATCATTTTTATGTCTAAATTCTATTAGGATAGTTTTTTAGCTACAAAATGTAACTCAACTGGATTGGCTTTATATCTTCCCACTATTCTTAAATAAAAGGAAACATCAAATATAATACATAGCATAACAGACATGAGAGATCCCACTAGTGGACCATAAGGTATTATGCTCATTCTTTCAATATCCTCCTGTGTCTAAGGACAGATCTACTTAGAGTGATTAATTCCATGTGATAATGGTAATAATACTATCTTGGGTTGTTCTATATTATACCTACATTATCAATATATGTACATTAACTTGGCCCAATTATCCTATTGAATCTATCTCAATACATCTGGATCCCTATAATATATTCTTATTCACCAGTTAATTTTATGGATAAGTATTCATTTAACCATTTATTCACTAAATTTAAAACTGTCACTTTTTTTCCCTTTAATAATATTTCATCAACATATAATACTCATTAAATGATGGAACTCCCACTAACCTTCTTATATATGGAGGATTCAGGCATAGGGGAAGCATCATATGAGTCATGCAGAACATTATATTTTGTCATGATCAGTGATTAATATGAGATTTACATGATGATAAACACTTTGATCAATGGAATTGAAACAAATAATATATAAAATGGACAAAATGATGAAACCAAAGCATATGATCGTCACATATTATTTATAATTAATTTAAGTAAATAATAAATTACAATGAAAGAAAATATTTCTTCACTGATGGATCTTGTAATGGATCTTCATCATATCATCATTTTGTTATAGGATTCAATAGTCGATTCCCTCTAGCGGTCATCCACACATGTTCCATAAATCTCCAAATGTCACTCTAGGAATCTCGGGGTGCTTTCATGGTAGAAGATATCGTGTGCATTGTTCACCTTTAATCAGCACGAGAGTCACGTCCAAATTATTATCCATGATCTCTCTAGACTCTAGAGTGGAAGGTAGAAGATGTTTTCACACTATTATTTAGAATCTTCTTAGAGAAGGGATATCTCTAGGGCTTCGAGAGGATTCTTTAGATTTTGTTTTCCACAAAAATATTAATTGGCTCACATTAAAAATAATATCATTAGGATTATTTGTTACTTTGGTTAGAATTAAATAATCAAAATAGTTCCCTTTTAATGTATATTTAATCCCAATGGAACCCCATGTCTATAATAATAATATTATTATTATTTTTTGACTTTCACTTAACATGGGATTTAAATTAAATATTATTTAATCAAATAATATTCTATATATATATTATTTATCACTTGACCTATAAACATGGTATGTCATTAATCTTTAATATTTTTCATGCCTTAAATAAATTAAAATTATTTAATAAATAAATATCATTACATTATTCTCCAATAAATAAATAAAAATCATATTCACTAAATAGAAAAAAAATTATTATTAAATATTCCTCTCACATAATAATTTCTAGAAACACACCAAGGAACCCATAGAGAAAATATTTAATTCCAAAATAACATAATACCTCCTATGGATTCTTACAGTGTACTATAATCTCTTTATCATGATATCTCTAATTCAGAAGGTTGGATGCATGTGCCATCAACCTATGTGCTCGATGTTGGTTACTTTTAATTTCAATAAATCAAACTTCCCTATAAGAAACCATGGTCGTGGACTTATTTAGGATATATCAATTCTATAAAAGGGAATAATATATCAAATTATATTCAGAAAATATGGGAAACTCATTTCTTGTCTTATTCATTAATGAAATATTACTCATGATGCGCCCAATATATCCAACCTTTCCATAAACATATGTCACCATATTTTTCAGTAATACATCAAAGTACATGAATTATAATACTCATTAATAATAATATTAAATTAAAAGTATCAAAACACACATCCACATATAGTAACATCCAATGTCATATATGAATTTTTATTTAATATAGGCAGGTCTTGTTCTCATAATATCCTCCATTCGATATTACCAAGGGTATACACAATGAGAAGATGTCTAAAAGTTTTATGAGTATCCACCACTTGTACCATGTATCATTTGTGTCCCTAAATTGATTTAATCCATATATGGAACATATATTTAAGAATACATTCATGGAACTTATTGGTTCTCATCGTAGCAGGGAACTACTATGATCATTTAGTGAGAAAACTACTCTAATGAAATTATAAAATATTTTTCATACTTAAGAAAAATCATGATTTTATATAGAGTATATTAATATTAAAAATAATTAATATCAGTTATCATAAAGTTCACAAAATTTGGTTCTATGGAACTAAATCCAAAAGAATCCCACTTGCACTAGATCCAAATGCTAACATCCTTCATTCTACTAACTCTCACAAGATACTCATGATACTACTGAGATAAGTCTTTATTCAAGGGGTATGCTATGTTTTATTTTTTAGTAACACTACTTACTACAACCTCACCCATCAATGGAAAATACCTCAAGACTTGATACTTCTAGATCATGTGTTTTGTCCAATGGTGTGACCTTAGCTCTTTTGAAAGATCCAATGTTGTATTATTATCACATTATAATGTGATAGTGTCTTTATTTCTATGTACCACATAAAACTCTTGGAAAATGTTTCATGTCCAAATGTCTTATTTGGATACATCAAAATTCACCATATACTCAAACTCCTCTATAGAATCAGTAAAAACTAGCTTCTTTGAACTCTTCCCACTCACAGATCCTATGTTGAGATAGAAAACATGTCCGGATTGAGATTTCATATCATTCTGATCTATTTAAACACTAGAATCACTATAACCTCTATTAACTATCTACTCATCTACTCCATACACCAAAAACATATCCTTAGTTATTATATACATGAGAATATCCTTAAAATAAGACCAATATAGTTCTCTTATATCATCTTGTTATCTACCTACCATGATCAATGAATATGAAACATTAAGTCTAGTACAATACATAGAATATGTGTTTAAACTAGTCACTGAATAATATGGGATCTTACTCATTCCCTATTTCTCTTGATGCATTTGAAGACACATTTTCTTAGAATTATCTATATCATGTGATAGTAGAACTAATCCCATATTTTACTGTTCTACAGTAATTCTCTTTAATATATAGTTAATGTGTGTAATTTGAGTCAGTCCGAGAAGCCACTTGGATCTATCATGACTGATCTTGATCCCTAGAATATAGGTTGTTTATCCAAATTTTTTCTGTGAGAAAATCTTGTTTAACCAATCCTTAATAGAGTTTAAGACTATTATTTCATTTCTAATAAATAATATGTCATCAACATTTCTTACTAGGATGATGATTGTATTCCCACTAAACCTATTGTAAACACATGGCTCAAATTCATACTTAATGAAACCAAATTATTTTATAGCTTCATCAAATTGAATGTTTCCGGACATAGATAATTGATTCATTCCATAAATGGATCTATGTATCTTGAAAATCTTTTTAGAATCATCTATAGTCAAAATCCTTTGATGTTGTTTCGTGTAGACATCTACCTGATGGTTCCCACTATGGAAAGTTCTTTTCCCATCCATATGTAAAATTTTATAGTCATGGTAAGCTTCTATAGAATGTATAATTATAATGAATTTAAACATGTAAACTAATGAAAAGGTCTCATCATGCTCAATTACATGACATTGTTTAAACCCTTTATCCACTAGCCTTTCTTTATATGTATTTACATTACTTTTCATGTCTAGTTTTCTCTTGAATGCTTGTTTTCACCCTACAGGTTTTACATCATCTGGAGCATCGACCAAAACCCAATCTTATTTTTGATACATGGAATCCATTTCAAAATTAAAAGCTTCTTACCATCTTGCAGCTTCATTGATATATACTTATTCTTTATGGAATAAGGGTTCATAATTTTTAACCAATTATGAGTCACCATCTTCCATGACTAGAAAACTATATATCTCTGGTTCTCTTGCCTCTCTAAAACTCCAATGAGGTACTTGTATTTTAGAAACTACTTCTTCCATAGGGACATTTTTAATCTATTCTTATACCAACTCTTATGTATCATGATCATTAAATTCATCAATGTCAATCTTTTTTCCCACTATTATTTTTGTATATATTCTCCCTCTCAAGAAATGTGGATTTATGGGTGATAGTAAGTTTCTAATATCAGGTGTTTTATAGGTAGTATCTATTTTTTTTGGGATTCTATATAAAGATACAGATTCTACCCCATTGTGCTATTTGGTTTCCTGAAAATCCCTTAATAAACTCTTCTCAATATCATACATGTATATGTGAAAAAAAGAGTTTCTTTCCACTCCATAACTCAAAGGGAATTATTTTTTCCACTCTATTTGGTACTCGTATTAATACATAGGATGTAGTTTGTAATGAATACCCCCAATAGGATAATAGTGTATATGTATGGTGAATCATCAACCTTACCATGTCTAACAAGGTTTGGTTCCTACATTCTCTAATATCATTCTAATTTTGTTTGTAAGGTGGAGTGAGTTGAGACAAAATCCCAAATTCTCTAAGAATGTTGATAAAATATTTGTTAATATATTCCCCCAACATGATATGATTGAAGGTTCTTTATATTATTTCTATGTTGATTCACTGCTTCCTTATTTAATTCTTTGAATTTCTCAATGGAATCAAACATATACCTAATCAATTAGACATACCCTTATACACTCAAGTCATCCGTAAAATTTATAATGTAAAACGATCCACCTCTAGATTTTACTATAATGGTCTACAAACATCAATGTGTGCCAATCCTAAAAGCTATATGTCCATTTCACCTTGAACACTGAATAAAGGTTTGGTTATTTTTCCATATAATCAAGAATGAAAAATATCAAGTGGTTTTATATCAAAATAATTTAAATAAACATCTTAACATAGCGTTTTCAAATGCATCTAATTTACATGACCAATGTGGTGATTCCCTAGCTAGGTGTTTTATGAGTAGTGTGAACATTATTTATTATCTGTTTCTAGTACTTGGTTTTTTTGATTTAATACATAAATTTCATTATTTAAATAATTCATAAAATAAAAATGTTATATTTATAAAAGAAACAATTTTTCTCTAATCATTCAAATAAAACCATCTGCATCTAATTATGATACACAAATTATGTTCTTTGTAATTTTTTGAACATTCCAACAACCCATTAAAACCAATATCATTTTTTAATTATCAATTACTAATAAAACATTTACATGATGATAAATTATATCATTAACAGAATTGAGAAAATGAATATAGACATTGGATAAAATTCCACAACCACATCCTTGGATCATAATGTAATATTTATAATTAATTTTGGAAATTACGAAATTACCTAGTCAGAAATTATTTTTTCATTGATGGATCTGACAACAGATCTACATCATACTATCATTGAGTTATATTATTCAACATTATATTCCCTTTATTTATGATCTACATGTGTTTCATAAATCTCCAAATGTTGCCGTAGGAATCTTCTATGTCTCGCACGACCGATCTTAACACTTGTGTCATTTGCCTATGAAAGGCCCAAGAATTACTTACAAAGGATTATCCTTGATCTATCTGGACTCAAGAGTGGTAGGTGGATAAATATTTATCTCTATTCTTGAGAATGATCTTAAATATGGGAGATATCTAGGGATTTGATAGGATTCTCCATATTTCGTTGTCCACAACAAAATAAATTGCCTCTCTTGAAAAAAACATAATTGGGTTTATATACACATAGGGTTAGAAATAAATAATTTTCCAAGTTCCCTTTAATATTTATTTAATTACTATGGAACCCAATGTCTATAATAATTTCGTTATTATTATTTCTTGTGATGTTCTTAACTTAAGAATTAAATTAAATATTATTTAATCCAATAATATTCAATATATATTATTTATTACTGAACTTATAAACTTGGTAGGTCATTACTCAAAAATATTTATCGAGCCTTGAATAATGAATATTCATTTAATAAATAAATATCACTACATTATAATAAATAAATATAAATAATTTTCACTAAATATAAATAAATATTTATTAAATATTCCACTCATGTAAAATTCTCTCAAATAATTGGTGATGAAATATATACGATCAATAAAACATGAATAATTATTAAATAACATGTGGGAATAATATTTATTGAAATTGTTAAATGATAAATGATAATATATTATATAAGTTAGATTCTAGAAACACTTAGTTAGTGACCCTCTATTCCACTTTTTCAAAATCAATAGGTTAAGTAGCCTAAAGTCTAAGGATAGCATATATAAACACACCATGGAACCCATAGAGAACTAAGTTAATGTTTCATGGGAATAATACCACATACAGATGTTTATTATGTAATATAATCCCTTTTTTGTGATATCTCTAATCAATTAGGTTCCATGCTTGTCATGTTGCCTATGTTCTCGATGTCTGTTTATTTGAATTTATATAAAACAAACTTTACAATAAAACACTATGTCCATGTATTTATTTAGGTTATATAATTTCCATAAAAGGGCCTGAGATATCAAATTATGTTAAATAATATAATGGAAAAATCCTTTCATTCATTATTCATTAATAAAATATTATTCCTGACGCATCCAACGTATCATACCTTGCCGTGAACATATGTCAGCATGGTTTTCATCAGAACATAAAAGCAAATGAATTATAACGCTAATTAATAATAATAAAAAAGTTTAAGGATCAATACACACATCCTCATATAGGAACATCCAATGAATCATACAAATGTGGATTTCCTACTTGTGGGTGTCATTATGATACTCTCTTACATTGGATATTACTAAGGGAATACACCTTGAGAGGTTGACTCAAATTCCTATGTTTGTCCACCCTAAATAGCCTGTATCATTTGTTCCACTCTGATAATTTTATCTATCTATACAAAATATATTTATAAATACTTTCGTGGAACTTTGGGGCTCTTATCATAGTGGGGAACTGCTATGACATTTCAGTGCGACAGTTACTATTAAGAAATTATAAAACACTTTTTTAGGAAAAAGAAAAATCACGATGTGATAAATAGTTTATTAATATTCAAAACAATGAATATATGTTATCATAAAGTACATAAAAATTGGTTTTTTGGAAATACCTACAATATACTCCCACTTACACTAGATAAAACTACTAATAACCTTCTTTCTGTTGGCTCTCACATGATACCCATGCTTCTGTTGAGATAGGTCTCTAGTAATGGGGTTTACCAAATTTTCTTATATGGGTAATCTACTTACTAAAACATCACCCCTGAAAGAAAATACCTCAAGTGGTGATACTAATATTTTATGTGCTTTTTTTAGTGGTATGAACTTGTCACTTTTCCAAGAGTTGTTGTTTTAGTATTATCACAATACAATGTGATAAGGTCTTTACTTCTAGGTACCCCATAAAACTCATGGAAAAGGTTTTGTATCCAATTAAACTCCATAGATACGTTATAATATAGTATATACTTATACTCCACTGTATAATTAGTGATAACTAGATGATTTAAACTCTTCAAGATCCTAACTTCTCAATTGATATAGAAAACATATCCTAATTACGACTTTAGATCATTTTGATTTGTTTTAAAACTAGCATCAGTAAAACCCCTAATGACCAGCACCTCATCTACTCCATAAACTAGGTTCATATCCTTAATTATTCTAAGATACATTAGGATATCTTTAATAGTAGACCAATTTTGTCCTCCTGGATCATTTTTATATCTTCCTACCTTGATCAATTCATAGGAAACATTCTTTCTAGTACATAGCTTTTCATACCTAATTAAAGATATCACTGACCTATTTCTCATGTTGTGTCTGTGAGAAAATTTTCTTCTAAATTGTATACCATGTGACCCACTAACTTATATCCTCTTGGATTCTTACATACTAAATCTATTTAGTATCTGGTCAATGTATGAACTTTTACTAAGTCTAATAAGAGTCTTGGATCTATCATGATTGATATTTATTCCAAAAATATAATTTATTTCAACTAATTACTTCATATATAAACACTTTTCTAACTAGTCCTTAATAGACTATAAGACTTTTATTTTTTCCAATAAACAATATATTATCAACATCTACTACTAGGATAATGATTATAGATTCAATAAACCTCTTGTAAACACACAACTCATATTCATTCTTTATGAAACCAAATTATTTTATAAATTCATCAAATTGAATTTTCCATGATCTAGATACTTTCTTCAATCCATAAATAGATATTGTTAGATTTTAAATCCTTTTAGAATCACTAATATCCACAAGACCTTATGTTTTTTAAATGTAGATATATTTCTGAGGGTTCTCAGTAAGGAATGTTAATTTGACATCCATCTGTCAAATTTCATAGTCATGGAAATCAACTATAGAAAGTATAATTTTGATGCATTTATACATGGAATCATATGAAAATTTCTCATCATAGTCAATTCCATGATTATTTTTAAACCCTTTATCAACTAGAATTTCATTATCGATATTTACATCACCTTCTATGTTCAATTTTCTCTTGAATACTCATTTTCTCCCTATAGGATTTAGATCAACTAGAGCACTAACCACATAACAAACTCATTTCTAATACATGGAATCCATTTTAGAATTGATGGATTATTTCAATCATTAAGCTTATGATCTCTCTACTACCTATTATAGTGCAAGTAGTTACCCATGAAGATGAGTTTCTGGTTTGGAGGGCTCATCACCAAGCCCTCCGTGAAGAGGATAATATCCAAAAGAAAGGAATTCAGTTTCCCTCTCGATGATTCTGTTTCTCTAATATTTAGGTGGAGATGGTGGTCAACCTATTTATGAAGAGTGAATGGGATGTTAGTCTAAGGTATTTCATGCATAAATGGTGTAGATACGATGAAACATGCTCATCTATGAAGGAGTCTTTCATGATTTGGTTTTTTGGTTGAGATCAGAATGGGATGGAGTCCAATATCCACAGTATCGTTGTAACTGCAATTTTCTGGACACTATGTAAGGCTTGTAATAAGGCTCGAAAAAAAGTTTGGATGACCTTTTTTCTACTACAGGTGCGTATGAACTCTTTGTTGCATGAATTAGGTTCGCTGGTTAAGTGTGGTTAGCAATGCCTTCTTCTTTGAAACCTCTTGAACCGACCAGTTGCCCGGTCGAGATCCTATGGTTATTGGGTTAGATGGCATCCTCCATGGAATATATTCAAACAAAATGTTGATTGATAATTTATGGATGGTCAAATATGTCGGTGTGGTCTGGTATAGGACTAAAATGGTTCAGTGTTATTGGAATTTAGTAGCTTTCATGGGTCATGGAGTTCATGAGTTGTCGAAGTAAGAGCACTGGTAGGGGTTTCATGCTTTGAAAAAGGTTATCACTGGTGTAATCATAAGTGGAATCAGAATCTGAGGTGTTGATTCAGGAAATTCATGGGAAAGTTGGGTCTCCTTTTCTTTTGAATTACCTTACAAGTATTCATGCCTTAGATATCACTAATGGAAGTTCTATTCGGCATATCCCAAGAGAGGGAAGCTTTGTTGCAGAAGATCATTATCGGGGGAGTAGTCATGAGGAACCCTGATTGGTTTTCTCTAATGTGGGGTCATTACCTTAGTAATGTAACGGTTTTTTCATAGAGGATTCCCTTGGGCTCCACCACTTTATACCCCTTTGATTTATTGTCTTCGTGGGAGTATTTTCTTCCCTTGTTTGAATAACTGAAAAATTATTGATAGAGACACCATCTTCAGTGACTATAAAACTATATCTCTCTATTTCTTTTACCTATCTAGTGCTCTTATGCGGTTCTTTTTTTGCAAGAGATAATTCTTCCATGGTGACCTATAGAATCTATTTCTGTACAAAATCTTATTTATCTTGAGCATTACATTCATCAAATTCAATCTTCCCCCCACTATCCTTTTTGAAAATGTTCTCCCAATCAAATAAGATAGCTTTTCTGGAAATAGTTACTTTTCTATCTGAGGTGTTGTTTATGTAGAATATCTTTGTTTACTTTAGATTCCCTATATAGATACACCTTGTGTCCTAGGGTACTAGTTTGTTGCATGAGAAGGCCTTAAAACTCCTCACAACCTCATAAACTTGTATCTGATAAAATAGGTTTCTTTACAATCTTAAAATTGAATGGAACATCATTTCCCACAATATTTGGTGCTGGTTTTAATATATATATATATTGAATTTTTTATTGAATATTCCCAAAATGATAATATAAGATATGAATAACACATCATCAACCTTACCTTCCCTAATAAGGTACAGTTTCCCCTTTCACAAACACCATTCAATGTGGTGTGTATGGTAGAGTGAGTTGAGATGAAATACTGAACTCTTATAAAAATTTGATAAAATCTTCATTAACATATTCATCACCTCAATTCTATGAATGCTTCTTTATCTTATTTTTAATTTTATTCTCTACTTTGTTCTCGAATTCTTTGAATTTATCATAGGACTATGACTTATACCTCATCAAGTAGACATAACCATATCTACACTCAAGTCATTAGTAAAATTTATGAAGTAATAATATCCACCTCTATCTTCTATTAGAAATGGTCCACAAATATCAGTATACACAAATCCTAAAAGCTCCTTGTCTCTTTCTCCCTGAAGACATAATGGAAGTTTGTTCATTTTTTATCATGAATAAGCATGAAAGATTTTAAGTCGTTTTAGCTCAAAAGAGTCTAAATAACCATCTTGATAGAGATTTTCCCAAAACATCTCATTTAAATGACCAAGATGGTGATTCCATGGTTGGGTGTTATATGAGTTTTGTGACATTTACTAATTATTTATTTCCTATAATTTAGTTTTGTAATTTAATACATAATGTCTATTATTTACATGTTTAATAACATAACATAAGTTTTATTTATAAAAGAAATAACTTTTATTTCCAAACATGAAAACTGAACCCTCTACATCTAAGCATGATTCATAAATTATGTTCTTGGAAATAGTTGGTACATAATGAAAATCCCATAAAAAATATCATTCTTACTATAAATATAAGGTAGTAGTCACCATTGGCTGGAGAATCCATCCTTGTAACATTGTCATCTCGCAAATCCACCTCTCCTCTATAAATCATTCAGAATCTACTTGGTTCTTGTATTTGGATATAGATTTAAGTACCAAAAGTTTTATGTAATACCAAATGTGTATATATTTAAATATTTCACTCAATAGAAAATGCACATTTATCTTCCCCTTTATTCTAGGTGTAGTTTTTCTTCTAATGGCCTTGATTTCTATATGAAAAGCATACTTCCTCTGTTTCCTTTCCCTACCTCTATATCTTCCTCATTTTGGATGGGTAGTTCTTAGGATATTTAGAATTTTTAGGAGCCTTGTGCCCCTTTTCTTAGTTCTTCATTTTCCTATTCACCATAAAGTCTACATGTTTCTCATGCCCCATGCCCATATCCACTTCGAAAATCAGAGTAAGAAGTTGTGAAAAACACTTCCCATTATTATTCAAGTTATAACAATCAATAAAACTAAATAAGGTATTGGTTAGTGATGAAGGTATGATATATATGCTCAAATCATCTAGGAATTTAATCCCAAAGATGTCTAAGTGTTCAATGGATCCAGTAAAATTGACTACATGAGGCCAGCTGGCAGCGAATCTCTAAACTTAGTTGTAAACATATCATTATAGATATCATATCTCTCTTGTCACTCCTTCTCTTAATAGTGATCCCAAATGTGATAAATCATGTAACACACATCTAAGTCCTCATGATTCTTCAAAATCTCATTGTTCAAGGATTATTGAATGAAACATTGAACATTTTTAGCATCATTAAAAATTTTCTCATAGAGAGATAACTCTTCCTCACTAGCCTCACTAACATGTGTGTCAGAAATAGGTTCTTCCAACACATAAAATTTCCTTTCATGTCATAGGATAACACATTGGCAACTTTTCCATTATTATATATCTATACTGGTTAGAATTTTATCCTTCTCAAGTATGGATCACAATGATATGTTTTATGTTATTTGTATTTTTGGTTCTAATAATAAGATGGGAAATGTTTTAATACTTTATCAGGTAAAATTTAGAAAAAAAATAAAAATTATATTTATTAATCTCTCACTATTTCATCAAAACCCAATAACCCTCACCATTTTCTTCAAAATCTATGGTTTCTTGTACATTCTAGTAGAAAGGATCCATGCTCACCTTATCATTACCCCAATTGTGGCTAGTCAAGTAGTTAGAAGGCTTTAGGTAGGTATTCCAATTGCCAACCGCATTAACCCATAGTCTCGTAATCTATTTAGTGGACTCCCTAATCCTAAAATCATTAAATTGGATTTCATTAACCCTTCACTATCTGTTACACCAAGTCCTTCTTTGGCAGTCAACCCTTGATGTGAATTAATTAAATTTAACACAAAATATAATGTTAGAATTCCCTGTTAATTGAAAGCACCCCGAATTTGGATGGTTAAGCACTTTGAAATATAGTTCCTTTTTAACTGAAGTAGTGGAAGGATATACCGACATTAATATATAATTGATGGATTTTATCTTTTATGAATAAATATTCAATTATTATATTTATTACATTCGTTTTAATATTAAGTGGAATTAATTAAGTGATTAACCATGTCTTGGAGAATATTTACGCATAATCCAATTTATTTTAGTTCCATCTTTCATTATTGTTAATTCATTAATCCATGTGATCACGAAAAAACATTCATAATGAAATAACCATAAAACTTAACAGAAATAAAGTAATAAATTGGTATGATCCTGAACTTTTACTAATGGTTAGTTTATCTTGTAGATGATAAAAACATGTCGGCCTAGGGAGAAAACACCTTGAACTAATTATGGTTCTTTCTGCAACTTTCCTCTTGTCCACATATATGTCTCCCTTAGATTGGATTAACTTCATATCCAAACTTGAACCGGCTCCACTAGCATGGGATATCCATCCATTACATATGATTTTACACACATGTAGATGTGGGTCACCAAAAGACTGGTTAATGGTTTTATATAAAAGAAAACATGGGCACGCAGGCTATTACATAATAAGATGAAATAGGGCTCACAAGACAATAATTTAATTTAATAATTAATTAAATGTAACCAATCACATACAATGGTCTGTTCTAGGCTAATGATATTCCACATACATTAAATTAATTATGTAATTAATAAAATTATCATTCAATTCAAAATGTTCTTATTTGAGATAAATCACACTTGAATCAATTAATTGTATTCTTTAATTATTAAATTATTTTATCTTATTTCCCATAAAAAATTACTAGAGATTATAATCTATTGTAATTTTAAATAAAGTTATATAATTTTATTTAAAATTAATTGTGTACAAAAATATACCTTAGAGGAAACACGGTCAGTACCCATCTGAAATACTGAAATTAAATTATACTCATATATTGTTTACTATTATGACTTGTTCATACATGACATATCATGTAATATCATGAAGTGTACTATCAACTTAATGATGATATAGTTTTCATGATTTTTTTATTTTTTACATAGTGTAAAATGCATCAATGTCCATAGAGTAATGATAATAATATTTCTTATATATAATAGGTTGATTTAGAGATTATGCAGAAATAAATTAAATGAACACACACACACATATATATATAATCATCATATATTTTTTCCTATCAACTTAATGACCACATTAAAGTACATGTCGATATGTTTTTTATATTATAATAAATTAGCATTAATCCTATATAATATACTATGATTAGATGGTGTGTATATTTAAAATACATGGTATGTATTATTCGGACTATTATTCATGGAACACAACTAGGAACTTATCATGTAAGCATGCTATGAAAAAATTAGGAGTACACTGCCAACACATGGGCTACATGGTGTGTGTTCTTTGAGTTACATGGCCACCAATCATGATGGTCATTTAAGAAGATACATGGCCCGCCTATGACTACTTTCTATGTACGAATGTTACACAGTGTCTACTCTGACTGACAATGCACTAGGTTGTCCTAGTCAACACATGGTGTATAATTAAATTCATTTTGTGTGATAAATTCACATTACTTGAATTAATTTTTGGCATATTAACCACTAGTACACTGCATGTACCTCTAGGTTACATGGTGTGTAACCTTTTTTTATCTAACCTGACTCCTTGGAACCTCTGAAAGAAATTTTCATATTTATTTTATTCATAAAATTAGTTGATTTGCTTATATTTAGGATAAATTAAGAGGACTGAATTAGATATCCCAATTAAGATTAAAGAGAGATTAAACTATATTTTAAAACCTATATCAAATGTGCAAATTAGTCAATAATCAGTAAATAATTATAAATAATTATTGGTCTTCTCTAATTCCACTTAAAGGTTCCAAGCATAGCAGAAGATTCAGATGAGTCATCCCCAACATTGATTTTTTTCATGATAAATGATTAATATAATATTAACATGATGATAAACACTGTGATCAGAGAAATTGAATAAAACATTATAGAATATAGATAAAATTTTGAAACCAGAGCGTAGAATCATCACATATTATTTATAATTTCTATGATCAATTAAATAATTACCCAATGAGAAATTCATTCTTCATTGATGGATCTACATCGTACCATTGTTGTGTTTTATGAATAAATATTAGATTTCCTCTAGCGGTGATCCACACATGTTCCACAAATCTCCAAACATCACCATAAAAATATTATGGTGCTAGCACAGAAGATCCTATCACTTAGGTAAATTTCCTTTGATAGGCCCAATAATTTCTTCTAAATGATTATCCATAATCTCTCTAAACTCAATACTGGAATGTGGAGGATGATCACTCTCTGTTCTGGGGAACTTTATTGGAGAAGGGATCTTTCTAGGACTTTGAGAGGATTCTCCATAGTTCATTGTGCACAACAAAATGAATTGGCTCTCCTAAAAAATAATATAATTGAGTTTATATACTGCTAGGGTTAGAAATAAATAATGAAACGAGTTCTCTTAAATATTTATTTAATCCTTATGGAACCCCATGTCTATAATAACAATATTATTATTTACTGACATATTCTTAACTTTCAAATTAAATTAAATATTATTTAATCAAATAATATTCAATATATATATTATTTCACATCAAATTTATAAAATTGGTCTGTCATTCCTCCTCAATATTTATCAAGCCTTTAATAATGAATATTTAATAAATAAATAAATATCACTACTTTATTCATCAATAAATAAATTAATATCATATTCACTAAATTTAAAATAAATATTTTTTTTATATGCCACTCACATAAAATTATCTCGAATAATTGGTGATGAAATATATGTGATCAATAAAACATGAAAAATTATTAAACCACATGTGGGAATAATAATTATTTAACTTGTTAAAAAATAAAAAATATATTATTTAACTGAGATTTTGGATACACTTAGTGTCTGACCCTCTAAGACTCATTCTTAGTGGCATTAGGTGAAGCAACATAAATACCAATGTTAGTTTCTAGAAACACACCAAGGAACCCATAAATAAATAATTTAACATCGTAATGGCATAACACATCATATAGAAACTTACTATCGAATATAATCGATTTATCATCATATCACTAATAAAGTTGTTTTCAATCTCATGTAATCAACCTATATGCTCGATGTCTATTTATTTGACATTATGGAAACTGAACATGCCTAGAGAAATCCATGGAAATGGATTTATTTAGGATATATAATTTATATTAATGGTATCCAGATATCAACTAATGTTAAAGAACATAAGGTAAAATCCTTTATTGAATTATTCATTACGGGAATATTACTCATGACACACCCAACATATCCTACCCCTCCATGAACATATATCAACACAGTCTTCATCAATAAATTAAAATAAATGACTTAGAACACTCAATAATAATTATATTAAAGTCTAAGGATCAATACACACATCTATATATAAGAACATCTAATGACACATTTAAATGGAAATTTTCTACTAGAGGGTCTTGTATTAATAATATCATATACTGGATATTACCAAAGAAATATACCATGAGAAGTTACCTCAATGTCCTAGGATTCTCCACCCCTGATAGACTGTATAATTTGTGTCCCTAAATTATTTCATCTGGATATAGAAAAAATATTTAATAATTATATCATGGCACTTCTGCGTTCTCCCCATAATGGGGAACTTTTATGACCATTCAGTGAGAAAGTTTGTATTAGGATAATATCACATACTATGTCACATAAAAGAACAATCATGATGTGATAAGGTGTTTATTAATATTGAAACTAATGAATGTAGGTTATCATAAATAAATAGAAGTTGGTTCTAGAGAACCAACTCAGAAAAATAGAAAGATGGATCACTTTTACTCTTAATGAAACCAAATTCTCATATGACCTCATCAAAATGAACATTCCATGACCATGATCCCAGCTTCAATCTATAAATGAATCTATATAGCTTTTATAATTTATTGGAACTCTTTGGAATAATAAACCCTTCAGGTTATGTCATATATAACTCTTAAACTAATTTCCCATTTATAAATGTGGTTTTAACAACTATTTTCAAAATTTCATATTCGTGGGATGATTTTATAGAATGTAATATTATGATGAATTTTAGTATAGTTACTAGAGATAAGGTTTCATCATAGTCGACACATTTATGTAGCCTGAAATCCTTTAAAACTGGTTGTGCCTTATAGATTCTCACTTGACCATCCATGTATAGAATTTTCATGAATATCTATCTACACCCAATATGTTTTACATCATCTGTTAGGTCTACAAAAAAGAAAAATTGATTTTGTTATATGGACTCCACTTTAGAATGCATGGATTCATTCCATTTAGTAACATCATTTCCATCTACTACTTCTCTATAGATTAGGGGTTCATCATTCTCTTGTAGTAATGTTTCACTAGACTCTAGGACAAGAAAACCATATCTTCCAAGTTATCTAACCTCTATAGTATACCTATATGGTACTTGTGTCTTGAGAACATCTTCCTCTCCAACTGTCACTTTTAAAGATTGTTCATGTACCAACTCTTGTTTATTTGGATCATTGACTTCATATAATTAAATCATAGTCTAAATAATTTCATTTGAAATGTGTTCTCTTCCTATAAATGTAGCATGCCTCACTATAATCACTCTTCAATTTGAAATTTTATATAAGAAATATCCTTTAGTCTCGTAAATATAACCTAGAAATAAGAACTTAGGTATTTTCATAATAAAAAAATCAACATCCTCAAACATATTTGTGTGAAAGAAATAGTTTCATTCTATACCAAAACTTGTATAGAACCTCATATATTGCTTTACATGGTACTTGGTTTACTGTATATTCCATATTCTACAGTGATGATGGTAGAGGTTATTTTTTCCTAAATTTTAAATAAATAGATTCTATATTTTCATGTACTCACTTACTCCTAGGTTTTTTCAATATCTAAGTGATCTCCTAAGGCTAAAAATTCTCAGTCCAAGCCTAAATATTTGATGACATCAATACCTTCTTTATAGAAAATTTCAAAGAGTAAATTATTGTTTGATGATTTCCCCTTGTATTAATGAATAATTAAGTTCACCTCATTGTCTCCCAGATCCATATTGAGGGTTAATTCACGAATATTGATATTTTTTTCAACCATTAGGAATAGGATTCCCAAAATAATAGCTGAATTCCATAGTTCATTATCTTATTCCTTGGTGAGTATATAAAATTATTCTAGAAAACCAGTCCTTCTAATCATATAATCACATATTCCAACCCTCCAGCAATGAAATTATTATATCAGTTTTCTAGTTAGATAACCACTCTTGTGGGATTTATTTCACCTATTTTTAAGGATGCAAAGATAGAGTTAGGCATGGAATAAATGGAAAAACCAATATCACCTAAAGAATTATACATTTTCAAATAACCAATAGTATAGGGAATAAAAAATGTCTCTTGATCATGACATATTTTGGGAAGTGCTGGTGTGATCATCGGTAATACACTCCATTCTATACTGATTTTTTCATCCCTATCATGTCACTTTATCTTAGTGAATATTTCTCATATTTTTGGATTTATCAAATTTCCTCTAGAAGTGTAATGTTAATTTCATCTTTCAGGAAGGTCTCCTAGATCTATTTTTGAATATTGTCTTCTTTAACATTTGTTTATCATGTTAACATAGAAGGGAAGAGTGCCTTGAGGTCATTTTTATCCCTCTATTTCCTATGAAAAATCATTTTATGACCTATATTTATGTGTCCTTATTTAATTATTGTTATTACCCCCTTCATTTGGATGGATAGTTTGTGCTTTAGAATGTTTTTTAGGATCATCAAACATACTTCATTCAGGTGGTGGAAGCTCTTTCTAGCATTGTTTTGTAATTGCGATGACATTCTCCTTAAAATTTATAATTATCTAGACTGGAAGCATTCCTTGACACTTTGTCAAAATGTCCATAAAACTTTTGAATTTTTCTATGATCTTATCAATATTATCTTATAATACAACAAATATGGTCTTTAACCACTTCTCTTCAGTTACTAGTGCACTGGTGGAAGCCTGCTCATAAATCATTCATAGGAAAGTCGGTGGTTGAATGGCTTGTTGTTGCTGGAATGACTATTTTTAGGATTTTTTGAATGGTTTTGGGTTTTTATATTATTTATAGAAAGGTTTATGATTAGAAAAAGGGGATTTTTCCTAGTTTGGTTGACCTCTAAATCCTTTTAGGATTTACCTTATCTCCATTATTGATTTTTAGGAAATTTCTTTTATTGGAATACAGCTGCAAAACTATCCATACCCTCTATCTCATGACATTGATCATATCATGATTGGGTGGTGAACACAATCCACATACCTAAGGTGGGGATGGTTGTTCACTCACTTAATTTATATCCATATGTCTCACTATATTTTTCAATTCTCTAGTTTCAGTTTCAAGTAAATGTAATGATTCAGAAGTTCTTACCTTATGAATACCTCTCCTACCTATACCTATTATTTCAAATTGTTGTAAATTCTATGTTATCATATCAATGAGGTTTCTATATTCTTCTAGTGTTTTTTCAACAAAATATCTCTTGGATTATTAATCCAATAGGATCTTCTCACTTTCTATAAATCCCTAGTATAAGAAAACTAGGGAGTGGGGATCTTCTACTACTTGATGTGGATAGCATGAAACAATATTCTTAAAAACGTCCTAGTATACATAAATAGTCCCACTATTAGCTTTCTGAATGTCATATATTTCCTTCCAAATTGTTTTTCTCTTGGTGTATGGGAATAACAATTGCATTAAGCTTTGTTGGAGGACATATCGACTAGGGATATCTATGGGTTGTAAGTTATACAACCACTCCTTAACTGCTTCTTCAAGTGAAAAGGTGAATTCCCTCCAATTGAGTTTCTCCTCGGCTACTCCTCTTGGTTTGAAACTTAAAAAAAAGGAAAAAAATTATTGAATGTGTCAGTTTGGGTCTTCACCATAAAAGACTTGTACTTTAGGTAGCATAGAAACCATGTTAAAAATAATTCAAAATCATTTTTCTATGCATGCATGGTTAATATATTTTTTGTTGGAAAATTATAGGGAAAAGGTCCCATAAGGTCTATTGTGGATTAATTTCCATGTTTAGTGGATTAGAATTGAAAATTGATGTTTCAATCAAGTCCTCTAAATTTATTTACTGGAATAAAAATTCAAGATTAAGACTCTTAAGCTTATATAGAAAGGTTATTTCTCTCTTAGGGTCAAAAACAAATAGTTCATTATTGGTGGTCCTCATCACAATAATTTTTAAAAGATAAATTAACACTCACTCCTCTTCAGCAGTGCTTGTTTTGACACAAACCAATCATGGGGTGTGGAAAAATCATTTTATTTTCCATTTATGGGTGAAGTATTAGTAGTAACCAAATTCATCTCCAGAGAGTATTGTTTAGATCTAATTGTCATGAATATAAAATTAAATAAAATAATTGTAATTTTAATGGCTCAAAAGTGAAGAAAAATTGGTATGAAATTTAAATGAGAAGAAGTTGATTGGGTATATGATTAATTCCCCTTTTTTAAATTATATAATTTTCCTTTTAAAAAGTGTCTATTATTTTTTATTGATTGATTAAATGAATGGAATAACAATAACTCATCCTTTTCACACTTGATTTAGGTTGATGATGATGAGTAATCTTAAACAATTTCCTTGCCTCAATTATTCACTTTCCAATGTGAGAAATTTCCAATATGTCTTCTTTGAATTGTTTACGCAATACAAAATATGGTATTTAACTACCAAAATATTCAAATTATTCCCCTACTTCTTCCCCACATGTTTATAAATTACTAAAAACATTTCCACTTAATTTTAGATCAACTAATTGGTGCAATCCAAATCATTGTAGATGAAGAATAATATTGTTAATCGAGTAAATTTAAATTATCATAACTAAATTAAAACACAATATCATTCAACTTATTTTATAAAATTGATAAATTTAAATCTCATTAA
Source organism: Viscum album (assembly GCA_963277665.1). Taxonomy (NCBI): domain Eukaryota; kingdom Viridiplantae; phylum Streptophyta; class Magnoliopsida; order Santalales; family Viscaceae; genus Viscum; species Viscum album. The sequence continues at coordinate 271,415,078 of OY728135.1, forward strand.
ATAAACAAAATAGATTCCAAAATTTAATAAGAACAAGAATCAAGCATCATAATATTTTCAGGTCACTTCTCCCTCACCCAACCATAGAGGTTTCTACCTTTTCATTGAAGGGGGGTCAATTGAGGAATAATATGTAGAATAAAGAATGAAAATAAAAATAAATTTGAGAGTAAATTGATGGTAAGTCACCAAAATTGGGGGAGGTATTGGGCTTACCTCTCCTGCGTGATTTCCATGGCTCAAGTGTTTATCTAGTTCTCCTCCAGGCTGTAGTCCCCATTCTAGAAGGTATTCTTCCTCTTTCATATGAAGTGAGGGAACCACCTAAGACTCCCCTTCTTATTCATATCATCCTATAACTCTAGTGTTTTAATATATTAAAATCAATATATCTTCCCCCTAGATCAACAGTAGTCATCAATCAAAAATAAACACCTGAATATATCAGGTGTTCAAAAATAATGGCATTCATGAATGATAGATTTGGTGTGGATAGTGTGGTTTAGCGGCTTCTTAGTGCTTAGTGGAATGAATGGGAATGTTGTGGTGAGGTAGTGGTTCGGTGGATCTCAATAGTGGTGAAGGAACAAGTTTATAGCATGAAAATGGAGCTCTATTCTTCATCAACCCCTCATGCCTTCGTAGTGGAAAGAGGGATCTCAAATTTTGATTCATGGTTTTTGTTCGATACTTCAAAGGTGATCATTGGTGGTGGTTGGCCTTCTTAGTGGACAACGATCTCAAGCTTGATATCTACCATGGTAGGTCATGATGCATTCTTGGTGAGATGTAGGGGAGGTTTGTGAGAGAGGAGTGGAGAAGGCCAACAGAGTCGAGTGGTGTAGGGTGTCCGAGAGGAGCATCATCACAAGAAAGCTGGAACGGTGGTGTTCTGGTTAAATTTAATAGTAAATGGGATCACTCATCCAACATCAAAAATGGAACGGTGAGGTTTGATCTTGTAAATGATAACAAGTTTCATCCCTCGATTAGATGCCTACACCAGGATTGGATCTTAGTTTCATTTGCACACACATGGGCCTTCATGGACCATGTTGGCTCTGACCCAACCTATTCATGTCGGCTAATTTCACAGGCTCACACGCTACATGGGAATGGCCCCACATGTGGAATTGCCACTTCGAGTAGGATCTCCTAGTGTACTTCTTGGTTTAATGGCATCTTCATTAGGTTAGTTAAGTGGTTATCGGTTGTTGGTTGAGGGCTAGGCCTTGGCTGTCCAATTTGTTTTAGTAAAATTCTAAAAAATTATAACCAATTTAGAAAAATGATCAATCAAAATTTCATAATTAAAATTAAAAATAAAAAATTAATATTCTTTATTCATTTAAACCATTTTCTATTATTAATTTTTAAATTTCCAATTTTGATTAAAAATTCAAATATATGGGCATTTCCATCAAAAAAACACAAAAAAAGTATTAAAATTTGTTTTAAAAAAATATGCATGAAATATGAGTGTGTCATTTTCCTAGTATTATATTTTTGTGATATGTTACTAATGGTAAATAAGATATCGATCTTATATTAAATTAATGTGTAGTTAAAAAATGATTCTTTATGAAATGCTTAGATAAAATAGCCTACATTATAGGGATCAAGATCCATCATGATGGATTTAAGAGGCTTCTTTGACTACTCCAAGGTACATAAATTGATAAGGTATTAAAGAGATTCAATATATAACAATCTAAGAGTGGATTGATAATGATTTAACATGGCATATGTCTCTCCAAGAAGATGTTTTCTCAGAGACAAGAGGGGGGATAGAGATGAGAGAGAGAGATAGGGAAAGAGAGAGAGATAGTGAGTGAAATTCCATACTCTTTAATGATGTATTCTATCATATATTTGATCTTATATACCAGGATTGATGTTTAATATACCTTGATCATTGTATGCAGAGATTAAGGAGACTCGAGAGAGCTACATTTGATGGTTATAAATTCTATTATGAAGTGACTAAATCATACATATGATATTTTCCTTATTTATGAAGTTTATAAAGAATTAATTATTAGGGTATATACAAATACTAGATTCCAAATAGTTTAGAATGATCTAAAATCATAGTTAGTATAAGTTTTCAACTGCAATGGGGGATATGTGAGGTAGAAGAGTTTAAATCATCAAGTGGTTGATGATTATTTAGAAGAGTCAAAGTATGCTTCTTATGATGTCGGTAAAGAATTAATATTGTTATGAATCTTCTTTTAAATGTTTTTCGGGGTTTTTAGTATTAAAAATTTTATAGCTATTATCACGACCCATCCCCGGGGCCCGTGTCGTGACTACCCAAAGCCTGCCTTCCATAGGCCAGGGGCTGGCGACTAGCACCAAGGCCTAAATCCCGATAAAAAGGGAAGGCATTGCCTTTGTAAAGTAAACAATAACTACAGAGTAAGAAAGCGGAAGAAGTAAACACTAAGTAAAAACTGGTACAGCTGTAAGTGCAGAAAAGTAAAGGGGGCCGGAAATACAAGCCCAACTGTAAAGTACAATTGAAAGGGGAAAACCAGCAACTGAAAGAAAAACATGCAGCGTCAAGCCATCCTCTGGGAGTCACACCTGAAGGGTGGGTACAGAGATCCTCCACTACTCCTCGGGTCCAGCCGACCGCTCCAAGTACGTCCCACCCAGTGGTCCACCTCCAGGTACCGTCCTGCTCCGCAAGCCTCCACCACGATCAGCGCTGTCCGTCGTCTGCAACCAACACAACGAAGTATGGGCATAGCCCGTGCAGGGGTGAGTATAAGCTATTCAGTAGGGACCCCGAGACCCCCGAAGGTCTCCCAGAATCCACAAAGTATTATCCACAAAGGAAAGATACAATCACGAAGTAACATCCAACACGGCTTAGGTATATTCCCATACATATACCTAAGTCATCAATTCTCGCTCGGCTCCAATATCCGAGCTCAAGTACAACCCAGTCCACATAGGAAAGAAAACCATAAATCCACACAGGATAACACAACACAATCCATAAAGGAAAGAAAAACGTAAATCCACACAGGATAGCACAACACAATCCACAAAGGAAAGAAAACAGGGTTTTAGCTTACATAGGCATACTTCTTTGAATGACGATAGAGATGATCAGATGGAGCCGCTGATTCATCTAAGCCATCGGACCCACAAAGGATCGGTAGGTACTAACCCCCGCAATGACCCACAAAGTATCGATCATGAAGTGAAACCATAGAAATTGGTAAACTCCTTCTCCATAAAGTATAGTTGGTAAGACGCTACAACCAAGCGCTTCCATCTAACCTAGGACTGTTGTAGTACTCCACCTATCGAGTACTGTGGTCTGGCTGCTACAACCAAGCACTTCCCACCATGGGTCTGCCACTACAACCAAGATCTCCCCCTCATAGCCTCTAGAGGTACTCATTCTGTTAAGTACCACGGGTCTGCAGCTACAAGCAAGCGCTCCTCTGTCGTGGGTCTGCTGCTACAACCAAGCACTCCCCCGTGCTGCTACAACCAAGTCATCCTCTATCGTGGGTCTGCCGCTAAAACCAAGAGCTCCCCCGTCGTGGGTCTGCCGCTACAACCAAGCGCTCCCCCTCATAGCATCCATAGGTACTCCTTCTGTTGAGTACTGCGGGTGTGCCGCTACAACCAAGCACTCCTCCGTCGTGGGTCTGCTGCTACAACCAAGCGCTTCCCACTGGGCTATCCGTAACACACTGAGTTGTTCGATCAGCAGTCGTCAAGTCTCATCCGGCTCTAGGGTTTCCGCACATAGCATGCTCCTTCCGGGAGGGTCCACTCCACGAGCTAAGAGGTCGATGCATCAACTGAGATGTAGTCCGGAGTTGACGTATCCCAAGATGTATCGTAGTGGTCACTGCCGAAAACACGAAGGATCCCCATACTGTTTTCATCATCGTCGCAGTCGAATGCACTGAGGATATCTGTACAGTTGTCGTCGTCACAATACCAGTTGCAGCCAGCTCTAGGGTTCCCGCACACAGCAAGTTCGGGAGGGAGGGTCCGCTCCACGAGCCGAGAGGCTGATATATCAACTGACACATAGTCCAGAATTGATGTATCCAAATGTTCCGTATCGTCAACATGAACTCAACGTCGCAGACGGCGCGTCAATCAGACGCCCGGTCTGGGAGTTATTGTCTTTTTCGTCCTAGGGGCCTGGTTGGTTTTTAAGGCAGAAACATCCCGACCGTACTCCCCCTGCATCCATACTTCGGGCGGAGTAAGCCAAAATATCTGTCTCACATAGAGGATTCCACCAAAGTTGACGGCACGTCAATCGGACGTCCGAAGCTCAAGATATGTGGGTTTCCGCTCCAAGGGCCAGGTTGGTTTCGTGTACAAACCAACCCGGCCGAACTCAAAGTATTCCAAAACCTTGAGTGTGATATACCGAAACGACCTTCTCGATCCAAGGATCACATCTCCACTAACAGCTCATCGTTCGGAGTCCCATAGCTTATGTTATGAGCAAAAGACCGTAAGGGTACGGAAATGAGGGGTCTGGGCCCGGACCGACCCGGTTTGGCGCGACCCGGCCCGGCTGGGGTGGCCCGGCCTGGCTAGGGCGGCCTGGCCCGGCTGGGGCGCGACCCGGCCGGCGGGTCGGCTCGTCTCGGCTCAGCCGAGCAAGGGGGAGCCGCGGGGCGTGCAACCCCCGCAGAAAGAGGAGTCGCGGCCCCACGTGGGGCCGCGCTTGGTCAGCGGACGCGGAAAAGCCGCGTCCTGTGTCTCGCCGGACCCACGCGGTCGCGGGTCTGGTCGGCCGCCGATGGATTCCGCGGGCCACCGGAGTTGCTCTGGTGGTCCGATTCCACTTCCGTCTGCGCCGTAGCTCCTCCCGGATCCCGTTGTTCACTTCGGAATCAACAAATCGCCTCTGCTGCCCATTTTGTCGTCATCCGTCATTTCGCACATCAACGAAGAACTGCGGAGGGTTTTCGGGCCGTGTTTGTTTGGCCCGCACCCTCCGCATTAGGGGATAAAAATCCGGAAATAATGATCAACATATGAAAACATAACAAGATACAATTTTAATAAATTAAAATTTCACTTTGATCCCAGACTCTTTGTTTTAGAAGGAAACAACTACGGGGATAAAATATTATTTTCAAATAAAATCCCTACCTCGCTGTAGTCGTCGAGCGAGCGTTCTACGCGGAATTGATCATCACGGTAGGAGGTGATCGTCGTATCGCGGAAGGGTGTCGCGTCATCGTGGAAGGGTGTCGCGTCGTTGCGGAAGGGCATCACATCGACAATCTCCGAGGGTTCAAGAAACACACGGATTTAATTATAACAATTAAATCCATGTTGAGGATAAAAACCATAAAGGAATTTAAAGGACCGCAATCTCTTACCTCAACGGATGATCGAAGATCTGTCACGGAAGAAGGAACGTCATAGAAGAACGTCGCGGGAGAGGAATCTTTGGCGTCGCGGTACTTGGTGTCAGGTCTTTGATCTCCGAGGGCTCGTCATTCTTCGTCCCCTTCTGCGTTCTTCGCGTTCTTCGCGTTCTTCGCGAAGGAGGATGGAGATCTCAAGCCTTGGAGTCTTCTCCAAATCCTCTCAACGAGTAATCCTCAAGAAGACAAGCGTTGGTCTTGTTTTATTAACATGCGAACAAATTGAAAAACAAACTAAGTAACCACCCATTAATTCATAGAATTAATTTCGATGAATAAACCTCCCAATTAATAGGAGCGTTTAAGAGTTTAAGAAAACTCCCCAGTTGACTTTCATTAAAAAGGGTTTTCGCGGGTGCGTTACTTAGTGGAAACGAAACGGTGGGGCTCGTGTGGGCCCCACCCTACAAATATCCTACCAAGAGGGTAGAATATTTTAAATTGCACCATATCTGCTTCAACTCAGCTTAAGCAGCTTTAAAGTGGCTTTAAGTGGATTTAAGTGAAATAAAATAAAGTTGTCACACCACTTTATTTTATTTTCTTCACTTAATCCCAATAATTAAAAACCACACCTGAGTAAATGCAACTCCGGAAGAGGCGTTTATAAGAAAATACCGGTGCTACGATTCCATCAGTGCCCTCGGAATTTGATTCCGAGCACCGACTCAAAAGTTAGAAAAAACCCGCTCGTTCGTTCACTGAACGTACCCGATCCAAACTTCAGAAAATGATTTCGGGCACACCGGCCCTCAGAATCAGGTACCATCAGAAACTGCGTTCTTTTAAAATTCCAAAGAAAATTAAGAAAAAATTTACCTTGAAATTTACAGGTCTTTACATTACTCCTGACACAGGGCTTTACGTCCCCATAAAGATACATCATAAACTAGGGAAACAAAAGCGGGTACTGATCATGCATCTGAGCCTCCCGCTCCCAAGTTCTCTCTTGGAGGTTCCCGTGTTGCCATCTGATGCACACAAGAGGAATCAACCGTCCACGTAGGACCCGCTCCTGTCAATCCTCGATCTCCACCAGAACCTCCGCAAAAGTCACCCCATCATCAATGCCTAGCTCTCCATGGTCAAAGATATGCATCGGGTCGTGCACGTACCTCCTCAGCTGAGATAAGTGGAAGACGTCATGCACCCGATGCAACTGGGGTGGTAGAGCCAGACGATAAGCCACCTCGCCAATCCTGCTGAGGACCTGGAATGGTTCGATGAAGTGTGGAGGCAATTGTCGCCTCGTCCAAATCTCTGTAATCCACGTCGAGGTGAGACACGCAAGAAGACGTGGTTGCCATCCTCAAACTCTAGTGGCCTCCGCCTCCTGTCAGCACAAGACTTTTTCCGGCTCTGAGCTATCCTCATCCGCTTATGGATGACTTGGACCTTTCTGGTCCTACAAGAGCTGCTGAGATTTCTTCTTTATCTAGAAGAGAAAATCCGGTCTCATCCCCTAGATGAACCACGTTCTTCGCCTAATACAGTCAATCCTGACATGGATGATACTATTCCATACCAAGGATGACGTCGTAAGGCCTCGACGCTACTACCAAGATATCCAACCATTACTCTCACCTCCAAGGGTTGAGTCACACTATCGGCATCAGTGTGTGGTCACTGGGTCTCCTCCAGTAGGTATCTCAAAGTGAGGGCCAAGTTAACGGTTTTTTAAACCGGAACCTCTTAGTAACAACTCAAAGAGAGGACAGAAAGGTAAACGCCAAAAGAAGGGTTTCTTTTATTACTACAGCTCAAAGTAAAAAAGAGACAAAACATCTACAAACAAACATCAACAACGCTAGAAGTAGCATAAACAAAAGTCTCTAGGTCCGGAGTTAGTCCTGCTTCTGTCCATCTACTCTCAGATCTCCATGATCATAGGCCTCAGCTGCCTGAAGCTGAGCTCTCCCATGTCCACCAGCTCCCTGCGGTCGGGGTGGACCTCCTAGTGGTGGTGGTGGTAACACCTCGAAGCGTCGTCCAACTCCAATTGCATGGACAACTCCCCTGGCACGGTCTCCTACTCCATGCGATCCTCCTCGATCGAACCTCTACCTATTCCTGGGAGGTCCTTCGTTCATCTGCTGGTCATCCGTATGGTGGGTCGGACAGTCACGAGCCATGTGACCAACCCCGCCGCAGGAGTAACATTATCCGCTCATGGAAAGTCATTGTCCACCCCAATTGCCTCTCACAAACGATCATGTGTCACGTAGTCGACCACCAGTAGGTCTAGTCCTCTGGGACCCCTGGGTCATCTGTCTACTGCCCGCTGCAGAAGACTCTGCCGCATGCCGGAAAGTGGTGGGTCCTGCTGATGGAGTCTGCTCAGCAAAGAAACTCTCCACTAAGAGGGCTCGCTCCAACACCCCTGTCTGTGTCGGAATGCTGTGAGAAACAACTGAAGCTCTGATATCTCGCCTGAGCCCCTGCTCGAAGGTTCGGCCCCTGATTAATGGGTCCCGTACCGTGTCTGTGGAATAGCGCGAGAGATCGGTAAACCTCGCCACGTACTGGGCTACTGTCATGTTGCCCAGTCACAGCTGTAGTAGCTTCTGGATGTGCACCGCTCGGAGGGTGGCTAGGACGAACTCTGAGAGAAAAAGGCTCTCAAAGTCCGTCCAGAGAAGATATACCTCATTGTGCACCTGGAGCATCAAGCTCCACCATCGGCCCGCAGCTGCGTGCAGTAGGCTCGCTGTGAGGATCACCATGAGGTCTGGTGGTGTCCTCACTAGCCTGAAAATTGGCACCACTGCCTCCAGCCAGTCCTCGGCTGCCTGGGGGCCCATCTCCCCGCAGAACCTGGGTGGTCGCTGGCGCTGGAACTCATGCAGTGCACTGTGGAGACGTGTATCATCAGGGGATGGTGCTGGAAGCATCGGTGGCTCAGCGGGTAGAGGTACCGCCAGTGCCTTTGCTGTCAAAGGGCCTTATACCGAGGCCTCATCGCTCGGTGGGCCGTCGTCACGCTCGACTCTTGAAACCCTAGCTGGCTGCTGTCGTGGGGCCATACTGAAAAGGAAACAGGTGCACCATGGTCAGAACAGTATACCTGGCGAGCTGATACAAAGTAATCACAAAGAAAACTTGAAACACACATGCAATCAATGTTTTCGTGCATTAAGTCGGAAATCAGAAGTCATGGTCCTGGTGTACGGATACATCGGCCGCCGCACCAACACTGGGCTCCCTGGACTGATAACCACACTCAATACGCGTAACATTGTTGCTTCACATAGAAGAAATATCAGAGTCTTCGGTAGAACCGAACTCCTCTAATACCAATTTGTCACAACCCGTCCTCGGGGCCCGTGCCGTGACTACCCCAAGCCCGCCTTCCATAGGCCAGGGGCTGGCGACTAGCACCAAGGCGTAAATACCGGTAAAAAGGGAAGTCATTGCCTTTGTAAAGTAAACAAGCACTACAGAGTAAGCAAGCGGAAGAAGTAAACACTAAGTAAAAACTGGTACAGCAGTAAGTGCGGAAAAGTAAAGGGGGCCGGAAATACAAGCCCAACTGTAAAGTACAACTGAATGAGGAAAAACAGCAATTGAAAGAAAAAGCCGTAGCGTCAAGCCGTCCTCTGGGAGTCCCGCCTGAAGGGTGGGTACAGATAGCCTCCACTCCTCCTCGGGTCCATCCGACCGCTCCGAGCACGTCCCACCAAGTGGTCCACCTCCAGGTACCGTCCTGCTCCGCAAGCCTCCACCACGATCAGCGTTGTCCATCGTCTACAACTAACACAACGAAGTGCGGGCATAGCCCGTGAAGGGGTGAGTATAAGCTACTCAGTAGGGACCTCGATACCTCCGATGGTCTCCCAGAATCCACAAAGGATAATCCACAAAGGAAAGATACAATCACGAAGTAACATCCGACACGGCTTAGGTATATTCCCATACATATACCTAAGTCATCAATTCTCGCTCGGCTCCAACATCCGAGCTCAAGTACAACCTAGTCCACACAGGAAAGCAAAACGTAAATCCATACAGGATAGCACAACATAATCCACAAAGGAATGAAAAACTTAAATCCACACAGGATAGCACAACACAATCCACAAAGGAAAGCAAACAGGGTTTCAGCTCACACCGGCAGACTTCTTCGAATGACGATAGAGATGATCAGATGGAGCCGCTGATTCATCTAAGTCGTCGGACCCACAAAGGATCGGTAGGTACTAACCCCCTCAATGACCCACATAGGATCGATCATGAAGTGAAACCATAGATATTGCGAAACTACTTCTCCATCAAGTACATTGGGTAAGCCGCTACAACCAAGCGCTTCCCTCTAACCTTGGACTGCTGTAGTACTCCACCTATCGAGTACTGTGGGCCGGCTACTACAACCAAGCTCTTCCCACCATGGGTCTGCCGCTACAACCAAGCGCTCCCCCTCATAGCCTCTAGATGTACTCCTTCTGTTGAGTACCATGGGTCTGCCGCTACAACCAAGAGCTCCTCTGTCGTGGGTCTGCTGCTACAACCAAGCGCTCCCCCGTGCTGCTACAACCAAGCGCTCCTCTGTCATAGGTCTACCGCTACAACCAAGTGCTCCCCCGTCATGGGTCTGCCGCTACAACCAAGCGCTCCCCCTCATAGCATCCAGAGTTACTCTTTCTGTTGAGTACCGCGGGTCTGCCGCTACAACCAAGCGCTCCTCCGTCGTGGGTCTTCTGCTACAACCAAGCGCTTCTCACTAGGCTATCCGTAACACACCGAGTCATTTGATCAGCAGACGTCAAGTCTCATCCGGCTCTAGGGTTTCCGCACACAGCATGCTCATTCCGGGAGGGTCCACTCCACGAGCTAAGAGGTCGATGCAACAACTGACATGTAGTCCGGAGTTGACGTATCCCAAGATGTACCGTAGTGGTCACTGCCAAAAACTCGGATGATCCCCGTACTATTTTCATCATCGTCGCAGTCGAATCCACTGAGGATCTCTGTACAGTCGTCGTCGTCACAATAGCAGTTGCAGGCAGCTCTAGGGTTCCCAGACATAGCAAGCTCGTTCGGGAGGGTCTGCTCCACGAGCCGAGAGGCTGATACATCAACTGACACATAGTCCAGAGTTGATGTATCAAAAAGTTCCATATCGTCAACAGGAACTCAATGTCGCAGGCGGCGCGTCAATCGGACGCCCGGTCTGAGAGTTATTGGCCTTTTCGTCCTAGGGGCCCAGTTGGTTTTTAAGGTAGAACCAACCTGACAGCACTCCCCCTACGTCCAAACCTCGGGCGGAGTAATCCAAAAGATCTGTCTCACTTAGAGGAATCCACCAAAGTCGACGGCACGTCCATCGGTCGTCCAAAGCTCAAGATATGTGCATTTCCACTCCGAGGGCCTGGTTGGTTTCGTGTACGAACCAACCCGGCCTAACCCAATGTATTTCGAATCCTTGAGTGAGATATACCGAAACGACCATCTCGATCCAAAGATCGCATCGCTGCTGACGGCACGTCGTTCGGAGGCCCATAGTTCAAGTTATGAGCAAAAGACCGTAAGGGTCCGGAAACGGGGGGTGTGGGCCCGAACCGTCCCGGCCCAACCCCCCCCCCCCCCCCCCCCCCGGTTCAGCCCGAACCGGGTCGACCCAACCCAGGTCCAGGTCCGACCCGGTTTGGCGTGACCCAGCCCGGCCCAGCCTGGGTGCGACCCGGCCGACGGGTCGGCTCGGCTCGGCTCGGCCGAGCAAGGGGGAGCTGCGAGGGCGTGAAACCCCCGCGGAAAGAGGAGCCGCGTCCCCGCATGGGGCCGCGCTTGGTCAGTGGATGCGGCAAAGCCGCGTCCCGTGTCTCGCCGGACCCGCGCGGTCGTGGGTCTGGTCAGCCGCCGCCGTCGTGGCTTCAGCTGCGCCGGTGACCCGCGCCGCCGGTGGATTCCGCGGGCCACCGGAGTTTCTCTGGTGGTCCGATTCCACTTCCGTCTGCGCCGTAGCTCCTCCCGGGTCCCGTTCTTCACTACAGAATCAACAAATCGCCTCTGCGGCCCATTTTGTCGTTGTCCGCCGTTTTGCACATCAACGAAGAACTGCGGAGGGTTGTCGGGCTGTGTTTGTTTGGCCCACACCCTCTGTGTTAGGTGATAACAATCGGGAAATAATGATCAACATATGAAAACATAACAAGATACAATTTTAATAAATTAAAATTGCACTTTGATCTCGGGATCTTTGTTTTAGAATGAAATAACTATGAGAATAAAATATTATTTTCAAATAAAACTCCTACCTCGCCGTAGTCGTCGAGCGAGCGTTCAACGCGGAATTGATCGTCGTGGTAGAAGGTAATCGTCGTGTCGCGGAAGGGCGTCGCGTCGTCGCGGAAGGGCGTCGTGTCGTTGCGGAAGGGCGTCGCGTCGACGATCTCCGAGGGTTAAAGAAACACACGGATTTAATTATGACAATTAAATCCATGTTGAGGATAAAAACGACAAAGGAATTTAAAGGACCGCAATCTCTTACCTCAACGGATGATCGAAGATCTATCGCGGAAGAAGGAACGTCGTAGAAGAACGTCGCGGGAGAGGAATCGTCGGCATCGCGGTACTTGGCGTCGCGTCGTCGATCTCCGAGGGCTCAGCGTTCTACGTCTCCTTCCTTGTTCTTGGCGTTCTTCACGTTCTTCGTGTTCTTCACGAAGGAGGATGAAGATCTCAAGTCTTGGTGTCTTCTCCAAATCCTCTCAATGAGTAATCCCCAAGAAGACAAGCGTTGGCATTATTTTCTTAACATGCCAACAAATTGAAAAACAAACTAAGTAACGACCCATTAATTCATAGAATTAATTTCAACGAATAAACCGCCCATTTAATATGAGCGTTTAAGAGTTTAAGAAAACTCCCCAGTTGACTTTCATTAAAAAGGGTTTTCGCGGGTGCGTTACTTAGTGGAAAAGAAAAGGTGGGGCTCGTGCGGGCCCCACCCCACAAATATCCTACCAAGAGGGTAGGATATTTTGAATTGCACCATATCCGCTTCAACTCAGCTTAAGTAGCTTTAAAGTGGCTTTAAGTGGATTTAAGTGAAATAAAATAAAGTTGTCACACCACTTTATTTTATTTTCTTCACTTAATCCCAAAAATTAAAAACCACACCCGAGTAAACGCAACTCCAGAAGAGGCGTTTCTAAGAAAATACCGGCGCTATGATTCCATCGGTGCCCTCAGAATTTGATTCCGAGCACTGGTTCAAATGTTAGAAAAACCTGCTCGTTTGTTCACTGAACGTACCCGAGCCAAACTTCGGAAAATGATTCCGGGCACACCAGGACTCGTAATCAGGTTCCGTCAGAAACAATGTTCTTGTAAAATTCCAAAGAAAATTAATAATAAAATTCCCTTGAAATTTATGGGTCTTTACAACTATGCATCATGATAATACTATAATAATGGCTCAAAACAGGGATCACACATCACGACAATGAATGAAGAATACACTCTAGATGTATCACATCTTGAAGTATTTTTACTAGAGAGGTGAGGTTTCAATTAGTTTAATGACTATGGAAGAGAAAATGGAAAACCCATCGACTAAATCCTTATCTTTAAAAAAGCATGAATTTCATGTGAGTTCTAGTAAACTAAAATTTGTGAGTGGTTGGATCTAGTGCAAGAAAAAGTCTTATAGAATTGGTACCCTAGAACCAATTGAATTTATTCATTCGATCGCTAAAAAATAAATGAATATCATATCACATGATAATTTTTCTTCTATTTAACATTAATATGATAATTTATTTTTATTATTCGGTAATAAAAGGGTTATAGTAGATCCTTTCTATAATGATAACTTAGAGGTGTTATGATGGTATTATTAAAAATATGTCATATAGTCTAGATAACATCTACTTAATGAAACATAAATGATATTTCGATATAAGGTTTTGGAGGCTCAAAAAAAATTTGAGGCTTCTTTTTATAATGTTTTCACATGGTAATATCCAAGAATATAGATATTGATGATATACTAACCAATAATAATTTCACATGTTTTATATGAAATTGAATATTTCAATTTACGAACATCTGTATTGGTCCTTCGACATGATATTATTATTAATACATATCAAAAATCACTTAATTTCTTATATCAATGAAAATCATAATGACATAAGTTCATGATGAAGTAGCATACATTTTGTGTGTCATAAGTGCTAAGAAATTAATTGAATAAGTCATGAAACAATGTGTATCTTCCTAGTTAATGAAATAATATATCTCAACCCCTTTGATTGTGAAAGAATAGTTCAATTAAATCCCTAGTCATATTAGTTCATTGATGAATTCATTTCAAGGATTAAAATAAAGATAAATCATGTACATATCTTGATGACACAGTTATGTGGTTTTCTTGATTAGATATTAAGAAAAAGAGATTATATTATAAAAACGTGTTAGTATGAGGTTGTTATTGTTATGGCATTAACTTCATTCTCTATGAGTTCAATGACATGTTGCTAGATACTAATTTTAAACACTAGTAAAATCTACCTAATTACACTAATAATGATTCTTTGAGGATTTAATAATAAGTGTATCCAAAATATTAGTTAAATTTTATTATAATATAATATTAATAATAAATAAAAATCCTTTTTTGGAATAAAAATTATTTATGTTATGTTGATCACATAAATTTAATCACCAATTATTCGAGTCTAGAAAATATATGAGTTGAATGTTAAATAAATATCTATTTTTGAGTTACTGAATATAATATTTATTTAACACATATTTATTATTTTCAAGTAAATAAATAGCTAAATAATTATTCAGAAATTTAGTGAATAATTCAATATAAAAATTTATTTAGTTATGTGACGATTAAAATAAATATTTATTTTCTAGTTTAGTATATGTAATATTTATTTATTTAATAAATACTATAATGATATTATGCTCCATGGGGCACAACCTAATGGTTGATCCCATGTGGCGGTGGGGTTGGGGGGTCTCAGGTTCAATTCTCCTCAGGTGCATGTGTGGTTTTAGTTATATTGATCCTCTATCGCTGATTAATTATAATATAATGGTATTTATTTATTTAAATAAATATTTATTATTTAAGGTTTGATAAATGATAATGAGGGTTGATGGGATGAGTTAAAGGGTATAGAAGATATGATATATTGATCCATGAGATTAACACATTTCATGAGAATATAATAATAAAAATATTATTATTGTTATTTAATGTGGGGTTTATATTGAATAAATAAATAAATAAAGGTCAATTTAAATTTATAAGTATATAATATTATTTATATAATTTTGGTGTGTGGTGGTGCACAGTGAATTATCTCCAAATAATTCTCTCAAGCCATATATATTTCTTATTATGATAAATAGTGAATGATGTAAGGTGATTGGTTCTTCTGGGTTAGCACCTGAAATACCAAGGCTGGTGTTTTGAGATTCATGGAGTTCATGTGGATACAAATATAGGGATACTAGTTTGTATTCTACATCAAGATAATGAAAATACAAGAGAAACTACCGAATTGATCAATAACAAGAATAATTATCATGATAAGGTAATTCTTATTTTTAATTAATTATAAATAAAAAGTGAAACAACACTATCTGGGAATATTTTTTGGTTACATTCATCAATTCAATCTAATTTATCTATTGAAATCGATGAAAAACATTGTTGGTCTCTTTCATATATGCTTCGACTATACCCTATAACCTTCAATTATATCACATGGAAGTTGAAACTAAGCTCAAATTTTCATTATTTATTTATTTATTTTTCTAATGTTTTTATAGTGGGTTAGAAAAATAAGAATGGGGTGGGGTTTATTTATTGAATTTTTTAAAATTATGAAATAAAAGTATTCATTGTAAAAAAATTATGAAAACAAGATAGATTAATTGAGAAAGAGTGTTAATAGATTTAGGAAAATAGTTGGGAACTTTTTCTGACCTTTGGATGCATCCTTCTTCATTTTCAAACAACTTCCCCCATTAAGTTTCTTTAATACCCAATCTAAGACCCTCAAAATTCTACCAAATACTACCTAAAAAGCATACTAAAAACTCACTATGAATTTTATTTCTAATTTAAAAATTATATAACTTCTCCATACACCATAAGTAATTATAATTAACTGAATTTATTATACTCCTAAAAAATTCCTTGATTAAGAAATCTATATAGAACACTAAATTAATTTACATTCACAAAATAAACAATAATTAAAAACATAATTAGAATAAAATTTAATTATATAATAAAGACATGTATTTTAATTCAAGAATGTAAATTCTAAAAAAATTAAATAGGGTATAAAATTCCAATCCATGACCAAGAAGGGTGTTTGTGTCACCAAAAAATCACTACTTCAAGAAGTTAATCTAAACATATCTATGAATAAATAATGCTTAATTACTCACTAAATGTGTCTCCTTCATTTCTCCAGTTGAATCTTGTTGAGTACCCCCCCCCCATTGTTAATGGAAATGAATTTAAATAGAAACATACTTGGACCATGATATGGGGTTGGATACCACACTTGCAGTGAACATTCTTTTAATTTTATATCGTATATAAGAAAAAATTTATTATAATTTGTATTCCTCCCATGATCTTTATAATTTATATCATATCATCTGTATTTAATGTTTATAGCCAAATATGTATTTTACTGGCTATAAATCAAAACAATTTTAATTATGTCATATCATGAAGGATGGACTAGCCATGATGTAGTTCCTATGAATTTACTTATATAATAAAACTTTATAATCTAATATTTTGATTTCCACTATCATAATGTGTTTTTTATGTTTACTCTGAAGTGTATTACATAAAAATATATTACATTGGGAATTAATTACTCATATTTTAGTGCTTGATTTATAATATTTTGTAAAAAAATTACATCTTCACTCAAAAAATATGGCCAACATTTCACCAAGTACTTGACCTTTATAAATTATCCTATAATATGAAATATTATCATACATATTCCCATGAACATGTTGAAATTCTCTATGTCTAAGACTTTTATATATGTAGGAATAACCATTAATATTGATATATCTATTATTTGTAAAATTGTTTTACTCTTATGTATCACTTAGGAGCATAAATTGTTTTTTACATATTCAAAACAGTCATATTTATGACATATATATATGATTTGAATGACACATACATATCATAGGGTAGCACTGTAATTTTTCAAATTTATTATCTACTACTCTATAAAGACTATTATGTATCTAGAAAATGAATCTTATGTATAAATATATAATAGTATTCCACTTTCTAAATTATTTACTTCTTGTGAATTCTAGAACTCATCATCAAAACATCTCCAATCGAAAATGAAAGAAATTATATGCATATAAAAGGTTTATTTTATGCCTCCCATACCTTTTCCAATTTGATTAAACATCTTTCAGAATTTATCCCATTACTTATGGAATTTTATTTCCAACTCTAAAATGACTCTTACATAACTATATATTACACTTATGCATTCTTTGTGCTCGTCTTTGGTTACTTTTCCAATTTTAACCAACTTCATTGAATTTCATCTCTTTGCTTTAAGAACACTTGGGAAATGTAGGTATTTTCTAGAATATACCTAGAAATTATTAAAAACACATATTCAGTGTAGGATTTGATAAAATAAATACAAAAATGAATAAAACAATTAAAATTCAAGATCCCGTTCCATTTTTTCATATTAAATTCAAATTCCCACCTAGTGCCAAAAAAATATTAATTACCCTTAAATTCATAGATTCATGGCGATTAAATCAATGAATTAAAAAATAAAAAAAAATAATTTATATGCTCAATAAATTCCCTCACACTTAGCATTTAGACTCCCAAACAAGTGAAAGTATAAAATATTACCCAAATAAGATTCAATACACAAACCAATATGAGTTCATTTTTATCATCTATGGTACTAAAACTTGTCATGTCTCCTCAATGTACTATATTTAATCTTTCCCATTAAGTAAAATCAATTCATTTCCACCTTTTCCATCCCACAATTATATTCATACCTATCACACTAGAAATACTTCTCTCATCACAAAATGTATTAATGTAAATAAGGTTTTTCTCATTCTAAACACATACAGGGTTCACCATATGCTTACTGAATTTCTAAATATTCACCATACGAGTCAAGTACTTTTGTTTATTATAAGTTATTTTTATTAATATGTTGTTTATAAGGGTTGGAAGGTAAAAATGTTAAAAATATCAAAATTAAAATGAGGAGGTCCGGCTCTAATTGAAGTAAAATGCAAGATTTCAAATTTTCATTCAGGATATTTTTCTCACTTAGTCCCCTTTTGAAAATATTGAACTCTAAATTAATTTTTTATTTGATTGAAGGTTTACTCATTCAACACTTCAATTGAAATAATTTTCCTCAGTCCATTACCTTCAAAGCATTTGTGTCTTCTATTTTTTTTTTGGTCGATTCTGTAAATTTTTTTATTTTTAAGGCATATATTATTATATAATATTCAAATAGTAGTGTGAACTTCCTATCCCAGATTCTAATGGATAATTTTTTCTTCCATATTTTCCATACATTAATTCTTCTTCCCAAAATAGATTTAGTTGATACGATACCCAAAATAGATTCATGGAATGATATTGTCTTCCCAAAACAGTCTCCCCCACACTTGAGTCCAACTATGATCATATAATTAGTTATAGATCATGATGGATATGGATTTCAATATTTTAATGAAACTGCATAATATCATTATCAATAGTTTTTATAAGCTTATAATATTTAGATGTTAAGGTCATATAGAACTGAATTTTGCTATAAAAATAGTATTTTTAATCAAATAATACCGCAATAATTTTCCACAAAAGTTATTTAATTATCTAAGCCTTCGAATGCATTTCAAAGATATTTATGGTTAATCAGGAATTCAATGGTTATCTCAAGAAGTGAGGGTATTTTAAACAATATTTCAAAAAAAAAATTGAAGCATCATAAGTATGTAATTTTAATATTTAAAAATTATTTCATGTAATAGGATTAAAAATTGAGTGGTCTTTTCATGAATTTCAAAAAAAATTGAAAACAAAAGTTTATTTTAGCATTCATTTAAGTTGATTTTACTAGGTAAAATCTGTTCTCACAATTATCATAGTTCCCAAATATACAAGGGAATTCAATTTGAGCTCAAAGAGGTTCAAAATGACACAAAAATGGAAAATAATCACTCAAAAAATAGAAAATAAAAAATAAAAACAGAAATATTTTAATATAAAAAATTATTCCCCAACATATTTTTTGCATTTAACTCATTATAAAACAATTTAATTTGAATATTTTGATGAAATAAGTATAATTAAAGCAAAAAAATGAGAAGGATACAACATGTCATAATATTCACTCAAAATTTTGAAGAAAAAAGACATCTCCTAATGTTTATTTCAATTTTTCTATAAATGCCTTAAATATATTACCATTAACTATAAATATTGTATAATTCCATTGTTCTTTAATATATAAAATACCAAAGGGAAAAAATAGTAACAATAAAAGTTAAATGGCATTTATAATGAAATTTAAATAGAAAAACCTTGAGTCTAGAATCAAATAGCAGTACTTAATCTCCTTTGAGGATCCATTCATCATGGAAATATTTGGTTTTATCTTTTAAAATCTTGGTATTTTAATAATAATTGTTTTCTATTTATTATAAATCATTGGAAAATAGTTTTATTTAAATCATATATTCTAACAGATTCATATTACATATTTTGATATTTGAAAAGGATTTGTATTCTAACTCCATAGATAAGTGAAATGATCTTCCACACACTAGCCTAAAGGGTAACATTACAATTTGAGTCTTATAAACTGATCTATAAGACCAAATAGAATCATACAATATCAAACTCAAATATTTCCTATTTCTATAGAAACTTTCCTCAAGAATATTTTAGTTATATATATTTGATACCTCAACCATATAATTTATTTGAGGGTGTTATGTAGTAGAATCCTTATGGTGAAATCAATATTTTCTCAAAATATATTCTAAGGTAATATTGTAAAAGTGGGTACCCTGATCATTGATGATAAATCTAAGAATTCGAAAACTACAAAATATGTTGGTTCTTAAAATATTTGATACTACCTTAGAATCATCAATTATAATGGTAATAAATTCTTCCTACTTTGATACATTGTCTATTATTAAAAGAATGTAAATGTATCTAAAAATAATTAAGAAATGGTTCCATAAAATCCATACCCCAAACATCAAATATATCATAAAAAAGATGTGTTGTTATGGAATATCATTTCTCTTGGAAATATTCCATTGAAACTAAAATGTTTTATGTGCTCTACGTAACACAAAAGCATCCTTGAAAATGTTGGTCCAAAATAAACTTGAATCAATAAATTTCCAAACTATTAATTATGGTCCAAAATCTCCACAAAAACTCAAAACATAGAAAATTAATAACACTAATAGTGTATCATAATCTTAAATATATCTCCTAAATATTGGGTTACTTTTATTATACCATAAATAAGGATCAACCCATATATATTTCCTTGCTTCACTCACTAAATGGTAAACTTACTACTTGGAAATACATTTAGGTATTTCAATGGTATCCAAATAGTTCTCAAGATTAGTAAATTGTTCTCTGAGACTCTTAATAATATGAAATTACGGATTAGAAAAGGATTCCCTAATAGGTGGATGGGTTTTTAGGTTTTTTACCTAAAACATTTGGTAGTCTGTGAAAATGGTCAGCCACAAATTTCTAACTACCCTTCTTATATTATATCTCTACATAAAATTATTATAAAAAAATACAACTCGACAACCTTGGTTTTGGTTCATTTTTTATCATAAAAAACTAGATGGAAGAATGGTCATTGAATACCTCCTTTCTAATTTTGACCCAAAAATTTCCCCCAGAGAAATACATGATCCATCAATCATTAATTAAAAAGGTAAATCCAATCTAGGTAGCTAGATAGTGGGTGGGTATACTAACTTATGTTTCATACCCTAACTTATTTATATCTCTCATAAAAGAAAATTTGAGACTCTTTTTAAAGAAATTTGGAAAAAGGTAACATCACACTTGGGATTATAAACATGGATTCCATCTTTGAACACTACATGTCATAGCATAATGCCTCTATCCACCCTAAAATAGTATTTATAAAAGTTGAGAATTAGTTTTTTCTCAATGATATTTTGGTGAAAAATAATAATACTCTTTTAACAAATCTTAAAAAAGGATCCTTACATTATTAATTCATTTATAAAAACCTCCATACACTCCTCTAAAAAAGTAAAAAAAACTCATCGTACAGTATTGAAAAGTGCATATGGAATTGAACAGTCCCAAAAGAATTCATATATATGAAAAATTACTAAAAATATAGGTAAATTTTATTATTATTAATCCTTTGGTGAGATGTGAATCTGAGGGTACCTTCAAAAACCATCCAAAAATAGTAATGAGACTAACCTGTAAGTCTCTCAAACATATGTACAATTAATAAGAGAAGTAAGTGATATAACGTGGTTAGTAAGTTAGTTTTACTCTATTATACACACAACTTACATTTTTTTGAAACTATCACATGAATAAGTTCTCAAAATTCAATTTTTGAAATACAGAAGCCACTCTTTTTTGGCACTGTTTGCATTGGACTCACCCATTGGCTTTCAAAAATTAGAAAAATTATCCCAATATCCATCAAAGTGGTCAATTATTTATAAAATTACACTCTATGTGTATGATTTAATCTCCTTT
Organism: Viscum album; assembly: GCA_963277665.1. Lineage (NCBI taxonomy): Eukaryota > Viridiplantae > Streptophyta > Magnoliopsida > Santalales > Viscaceae > Viscum > Viscum album. Next base: position 271,436,315 of record OY728135.1, read on the forward strand.
AACATTTCATAATAGCTTTGACATCAGCCTCTAATGTTATTCAATTCATGAAAACTAAAGGACTAATTCCGAGCAGACCATATGGGGTCCATCCAATGGATTTCCTATTCACTTTAAGGTCTCCTAAAAATTGATTTTTTTATATAAGGACAACGCTTTTATAATGATCACAGGTAGTTTCTCATTCTCCTCTAAAAATTAATATTTTATATTATTAATGAAAGTATTTATATCAACATTCAGCGGGGTATTTTCACTTGGAAAAGATGGTTTTATTGACTCAAATAATTATAACCTAGATCTCAAATCACTCCAAAACAATCATATTTATTATTTTTATAAGTAATAAACTAGTGTTCATTTGGCTATATAACAGTTTTATATTTTGAAGAAATTAGATGTTCAATAAGGTAGAAAAGCTAGGAATTACCACTAACATTTTCATATGTTTTAGAAAATACAACACTTTATTGATATGTAGTATATCATTTTCTTCAAGAAAATATGTAGAGTATTTAGTTCATTAAATATTATCAACATTTTTAATGGGATTAATAACCAAATCATAATTTTTATAAGTCTCAGAAGCAAAAATTTTAGAATAATATAAATCATGCTTATTAGTAATGAAAAGGCTCTTTTATAAAAGCATCAATTAGTGGTTCATAACTTATGAAATCTAGAAATACTTTATTGGCAAACTAATCAATAATATTAACTTAGTAAGCCGATTAATCCTCTACTGGATATTTATTAGATTAAAAAATATTAAATTGAACCATCTGTTTCCCAAATTCAAATGTCCATATGCCTTTTTGAACTTTTATAATTGCTTTTATATTTTTAATAAATGTAATTACTATAATTAAATGTGCATGTGTGCTAAACCTATCAACTTTTATTTCTAAAATATGACAATCAGTAAGAAAAACCACATATTCCACTCTTACCAATACATCTTCAATGATTCTAAAATGTTTGTAGTACATTTTTGTCTAACTATATCTCAATTCTGGTATGATTGATTACTCTAATGTATAAAGTATTTTTATCCAAGGGAGGAATCATATTTATATTGGATCATATGTCTAAAAAAATATTTAAATTTGAACTCCCTTATAGTGCATGAAATGGTGAATATTCTTGAATTATTTCACTTTACAATGATGACATGATGAATCAGGGAAGAAATATTTTCTCTAACGTCCATATTCTCTCCTACTGTCATCATCCTGTTATAGGAGTTCATTTTATCTAGTAATCTATTTTACTACATATAGTAAAGGAATTTTAATACGTACTTTCCTAAAATTATCCAAAATCTTCTTATCTAATTCACTCTCAAAATTCTATTTAGCTGCAGGGATACCCTGAGGTTAAGGTAAGGGTATATTGGGTATTCCATGTTCATATTTTATGTTTTTTTACAACCATCATATCTTATCATTGTACTATATTCTCTATGTTTTCTGACAAGTAAAAAATCTTCTTTGGTTAATATTTTCCATTCACAACAGGTTCTAAATTATTAGAAATCTCAACACATATCTTCCACTCTTCAACATGATATAAATTAGGTGGAAAGGTGTGAAACATTCCTTAATATGTTCAATTTATAATTCATATCCAAAGGGATGTTTAACTTAATACCCCATCTAAGTTACATGATACAAACCTTTTGATTATATTTTCATTAATTGTTTACATTGTTCTATAAAATAAATCCTCCACTTATTTGATTTATTTTGATAATAATATCAATATTCATTTTTTAAATTTGGGTTAACAATTTGTTCAACATGATTTGTTTTTATTTAAATGTTTCCTTATTCTTGTTTTTAGATTTTTGAGTGGGTTTTTAAATATGTAATTTTCTTATAAGATAGTATTGTATTATTCCTGGAAGTATCTAGGTTGAGTTACATGTATGAACTTATAGAAACCAACCTTGATATTCATTGTGTAAAAATTTTTCCTTAGATTGGTTATTTTATCCCTCATATTAGGTTTTATTGGACTGGAATGGATTTGATTGGTTATTTTATTAGAAATTACTCCCTAGATACATGATATTTCATGCTTTATAGGATTCTTGAATTTGTGGTCACGAGTCACTAAAATGTTCATGTGAGGTATAAATCTCACAAATAACTTGTGGTTGGAAAACTTGTTCATCTTGGGGCTTGTTTGGTGAAGTGTTGGATAGTATTATATACCTCACCATGGTGGTAAGTTCACTAAATTATTTCATAATCATCTTGTTTTTAGAGCTAAAATATGTACTTATGGGTAGTTTCCACTTGATTCAGGCCCCTAGTTCCAAAATTTTGGTAATTTTTAGGTTATGTTAGCTATATGTGTAACACCCCAAGCATCCACGGTACGTTTCCCTTCGAATAATGCGATAGCGTGTGTTGTACGCAACCTCGAGTTCTAACACACACTACAACTAATTAAACTAGCCGTTGTGAATAGTAATACCTACTTTTTGAAATCATATATATTTTATATTTAAAAATGGACTTCATTTTTGGATTCGAAATATCGAAATTAGCCTAGGGTGAAATTTTGGTACTTTTCGGATAACTTTTATATTTTGATGAATAGTGAAAATTACTAAATTTTAATTAAAAACAACTTTTTTAATCAAAATAATTAATATTGATAAATTATGAATTTGAGTGGTTTTCAAGTATATTTAGAATATATTTTTTACCATTTAATTTAATGTTTTTCATTGGACATATTTTCACAATTAAACCAGACATAAACAAGTGTCAATCTTTTGATAGTTATTATCTCTTAAAAACACGCTTTTTATTTTAACAACGGGAATTAATTTTAAATTAATTTCTGCCACTTCTGTGTTTTGAATTTGGAAAAATGGATTACATATTTGGAATCAGGATGTCCAAATTATGTAAATAGGTAACTTTTATTTTTACACATTTTGAATAATTACTGCGGTAAATATTTTATTTACCATGGTTAAAGGGTAAATCCGGTAAATAAGGGTTAAACAAATAATATTATAATAATACAAAATTACCCTAAAACGTGCACTAACCTTATTGGTGGACACATACCCGACCATGGGCATCCTTGGGTCGATTTGGGGACCCCTTGGAGCCACTTGTATGTGGTAGGGACACATTATATTGATAAAGTTAAAATAAAAATAAAAATGGCATAAGCTTACATCTTTTAGAAGAACAATTTTTACATAGGGTTATACATGTTGGATTTTCGATTATAAATATTCATTAGAAATCTAAAACGATTTCCTACATAATTATATTTTATTTATAATTTTTAGACATCCAATAGTTTAAATTATTAATGACACAATAATGATGCAATGTTTACCTCATTAATAAATCATTTAAATAAATAAGATTATAATGATTAAAATATTATCTAAAACCTGTCCAATTCTTATTGGTTGATGTTATTTAGAAAATGAGTCATCTTATCGTCGACCTCAATGATTTTTGGACCATTATAAACCGAATATAATTATATTATAAAGTAATACTTTCACTCTTTCCTAAAGAGCCCCTCCTCTCCCTTATAAAAGGAGACCACTTCTACTCATTCCTCACACCTCTCAAGCCACTTGGCTCGTCCAAACCCTGCACAAATAAGCTCCCCACATCCCTCTCCTCCTCCTTGAAGCTTCCCCTTAGGCAGAAAGCATTTCAAGAAGTCCTTTGGTTCCAACCAAAGTGAGTTACCTAAATTAAAGGTAACGATTTCTCTTAAATTATTTTCATTTATTTTGCTTCTCCAACCCACAAACTCTTTTTATTTCCTTTATTTTGTAACAACACCAGTATCCACAATATACTAGGATGTTGTTATAAGAAGGATTCAAACTAAACATACACACAACTCCATCTAATGGATGATGAACATAATGTTTCTGTGGATGGAAAACTAACGCCTCACGAAACGACGATTGTTCATATACATCTTACCGCCTATCATGGTGGCCATTATGATGGCACTGTAATTAAATATCATATTAATGATATATATTTTATATATAAGCTTCTGTAATTTCATTTTATTTCATATCATTATTCGTTTCATGTTGTATATACATACGATAATTTCATTTGAGGAAGTGCGGACTACCGCCCCCTTAAAAGGATATGACTCGTTCATACCACACATGGAACGTATAAAGGATGGTGTTAATGAACTTAAGTAACATATATAAAATATTATATTATACTGGAATAGTAATATACCTATGTATCATTTGGATTCGATTCTTTTAAAATAAAAATTAAATGGAAGTAGCGTTCGTGCGTACGTACGGACTACCGTCTCCACGAACGCGATGAGATTCATTCTCCATCGTATCCATTCAAGTATTATTCTCATTTTAGGGTTAAAAATAATGTTAATATCATTCTGATTATTAATAAGATATAATCTATCCATTACAAACATTCCTTACGTAACCAAACATTTAAGAAGAACGAATCAATTATCACCCGAAACGACGATAATTCTAAGATATTATTAACAAATCAATGTTAAAAGATCATATATGATATCATATTAAAGTAAATGATTCTTGTATTATTCAATAACAATTATTTCACCATTATACAGGAGGTAAACCTACCATCGACCAAGGAAAAAGTACAAAGTAAGGGATTTTCTTATCTCACTTTCAATTCCGTGAGATTTCCATTGTTCGCAACTAAATTATTGAAAGTGGTGTATTGTGTACGGCCAGTTGATATATATTATCATGATTCTCTTTATATTATTCTGTAAATCATTTGGTGGTTATTAACTTTTGGCCATACTACTCAGTTGATTAACGTGGAAAGGGGTTTCTTAATTCACTCTTAAATTCGTGAGAATTCCATTGTTCACCACTTAATTATTGTATGTGGTGTATGTGTCCTGCCCATGATTGTATTCATTGTGTAATATACTTTAATTTATGGTTATTTACATCATCATGGTATGATACTTCTTTCGTGGGTGTATGTTTCTTAAGTTACCTAATCGATAAGGGGATTTGAGATTTCAATTTCCACTCATTTGGCCTTACGCATATTTCATTGATTATATTACCCCAAGATTATGTGTGGAATCACTATTCATTTGATTATGTCATAATTTCCACTCCCCTTCCTGTGGATATACTTTTGATGCACATAATCACTCCATTGATAATTCTCAAGTCATTGATATGAACTTGATAAGAGTAATTTTAACTCATTCACCATTTGTTGAGTTAAACATCCAATTCGTTGGTGTTGTTTTTACAATAATATGTGTGAATATCCTTTGATTGTTTTACACTGAATATCCAATAATATATAGTGTATTAATATTTGTCACACATAATTATGTCATTGATTTTCCTTAACCTAAGGATACAACCTTTATGAGAGATTTCATCTCAATTTACATTCCATTGAGACTTCTTTGATGATATACACCAAATCACTTTTATATGGTGTATATAATATACTTTGACATAGTATATCATGATTCCCTTTATTCTCATGATATTACAAAGTTTTGATTACCTCAATTATTTGTATTCAAGTGTCTCTTTTGGTTAGAATCTCTAACTAAAATACCATTTTTAAATGTTTTAAAGACTGATTCATCTAAACCTTTCTCATTAATGTCCATGTTTTAAAAATGGTTTTAAGGATTTATTTATATGGACATTAAAGTTTAGAAATCAAAACTCTTTTTAAAAAGTTTCAAAGTGGTATGGGACACTTTGATTCAAAAATCTACTTTTAAATGGCTTCTTGACGAATGGTGTGACTTTTAAATGTTTTCAAGAAAAGGGGGATATTTCTCTCAAATAGTTTTGATGATTATTTTCATCTATGTCAACATCCTTCATTATTCTTTATTGAGGTTAATGTGATACAATACAATCTTCCATATTGTATCGAATGAGTTATGTTTGACTGTGGATGTGCTGTTTTTATACCATTCATGGTTTGTGGTAAAAGTATTGACATTTCATATGCTAGTTTTAATACGAATGTTTATGTTATGTTTAAACATGTTAATACGAGGAATTCATTGGACTTAATAAGTGATGGGTGGATCCCGCTATAGCTCCTCGATGCATCGGTAGGTCTCATGAGACAAACTAGTGTCTTGGCACAAGGCCTTGGCAAAATCTTATTTGTAGTCTTGGCACAAGGCCTTGGCTATGTGGTTATGATAGTCTGTCATTATGCATTCCATCATTATGAAAGTGGATATTGATATTGCATGTGATCATTCGACTAGTAGAATATCCATGTGAGTAAGTAAATGGCATTATTTCATTTTACCTTTGCCATTTTATGCTGAAGTTCAAGTTTAAAAGGCTTTTGTTTTAGTTATAAATTTCCTTAAGTGTTTATGCTTATTTATGAAAGCTTATGCTATAATGTTATCCTTACTGAGCATCTGAGCTCACCCCTTTCAATGTTTTATTTTTTTTCCCAGGATTATGAAGAAGTAAATATGAATGACCTGCAGGGATAGTATGAGGGGATATGAAGACAAAATGTTTTTTTTATGATGTAATGTAAAAATTTATGGATGTATCTAGTTATTCCAAGTCTACTAAACTAATCGGTCTTTCGAGACTTGATCTTTCTCGTGATCATGCCAATGTTATGTAATTAATGCACCGACTCTGGGTAACTGGGGTCGGGGCGTTACAGTTGGTATCATAGGAAGTTTAGTACAAACCTTGGTAGCTAGATTTAGATAAACTCTGATTAGAGCACGTAGACCTAAGATGAACTTTGAGGATTAGTATAGAAGAACTTCCTAGAATTTTGGTATTGTAGAGATTTTGTGATTTTTCCGAGCAATACATCCCTGTTTGGATACGAGCAGGTAGAGGTGGCTCTGGCACAGATGTACCTAGGGGTAAAACCCGAAAACACCGCTTTGAGCTAGACTCGAACGGGAACTGGTGCACGACAACGGGCCTTGCTGCACTCTTGGTTACGACACTCCCGGGGGATATGCTTTGGTAAATTCACAAGATTAGTATAAACCATTAGTAAGGGAATGCAAAAAAAATGCCCCTAAGAATATATGTCGGCAAATAGATAGTGGATAACCTAGATTTTAACATAGGGTACCCCAAGTTAGGATATATTGTTCAATTACAAGATTATCCTATTATGTCTATTTTTTTTTACATTCTTATTAGATAAGTATTCAAAAACACTAATTGTATTTTTTTTGTTAGTTGAAACATGGAGGGAGCAAGATCACGAACAACTCTTCTCTCTCTTCCTGAAGAACTACTTACAATTATTATCCAGAAGTCATGCGCAGATGATGTTGAAACATTTTCAAATGTCCAAGTTACATGAAAACAACTTTATGAGACATCCAATACCTCTAGCATTGCATGATTCTTTCAAGGATCAAGTACCGACTATGGGATAATGTTGCGCTCTCAACTTTCTTACCACACTAAGCGTGGGAAGTACCATCAGGGTCTTTTCAAATTATTCACTTTATCTCAAAATTACGATGCACTAAATGATTTTCTAGATGCTGCAGAAGAGGGAGACCTTCGAGCAGCCTATATGTATCAAATTATATATTTATGTCTTTTGGGATATACAAAACCTGATTTACCAAAACCTTATTTTGAAATATTTGAAGATGAATCAGTGAGATTTTTTCTAAAAAAACATGTTAAAGATGATGTCTCAAAATTATACATAAGAAATACCTATTTTTTATGATGCATCGATGCTTCCATCGATATAATCCAAAATGGATGAGGAGTTTTTGGGTAAATGAAGTAGATGATTTTGAAAAATTCCTGAGGTACCATTGTGACACATGAACGCATTCTACCAAAAGGCAAATCTGCCTAGTCTCTCCAGAGTTCATGTTGTGATCCACATACCTCTAGTGACAAAATACATGCCTGACCCAATGCATGTACTCACCTATGAAGAATTATAACTGGAACTCGATCTATCTTATTGTGGAGAGCCTATCAGAATTCTTCATACCAAAGATCAAGTGTTGAAAAACGGGATGACTTGTCTGGTAAAAGATCTATGGAGAAATCATAAGATGGAAGAGGCAATGTGGGAACCCGAGGAACATATAATGAAGAACCTATGTAGAAATAAATGGATGGTGAAATGTTTAAAAGTGTTAGTGCTCTTTATTGATGGGATTAATTTGGAATAATTTTCTCTTGTATGTGTAAACCTGCAATTTATCATGTGAAAATGATATCTGAGGAAGAATTATCTTTTATGTTGCAGATATAGTTATAAATAACCATTTGGTCTTATATGATCATTGGGTTTGAGGAAATTATAAGTTATTATAATTTGGGATGAAAATGCAAGGTATGTTATAATATTTGTGGTTAAATTATGTTATTTTGAGGAATTTATCTCATTTTTGTAATATTATAAAATATAGTTTTTAAAAAAGGACAACACGTAGACCGTGTGACAACCCGTCGCGTCGGACAAAGCTGTGGGAATCGAACCCACAACCAAAGTGCGATTGGGATTTATCGCCTACCACTGGACTACGTGAAGTCCCTGGTTAGTGTGACTATTTTTTTAGTTAAATGATTTTATTGATCAATAATAAGTTAATTTGGGTTCTTATTTCTTATCAAATGAATACCCTTGGTATAGGAAAATGATTTGGTGCTTAAGTGATAAATATTATTTTGGAAGATGTTCGATTTATTGCGAACACTATATGCCCAAGGAAAATAGAATACTATGGGGTTTCATTTGAGGATTAATGGTAGATTTTTATCTATGTTTTTATTGTGGATTTATAGTGATTTGGGTTATTTATGGAAATGATTAACCTATAATAGAGAATATGTGATTAGATTATTTACTTTTGAGTATGTGACTTTAAGAGTAGTTTATGTAATTTGGAGATACAATTTAACATGGGAGACTACATTATCAAATTCTTTAATGCTTTGGGGTTTAAATATTACTTTGGATTATATGGAAGGATTTTAAGGACAATTGATTATTGAATGGTATTTATTTAACTTTGGGGTATTGTTGGTTTAATTTTAGAAATTAAGATTAGTGCATATTTATCTCAATGAATATCCTTTTGGGGGATCATTAGATCATTCACTAACCATTTTGGTTTTGATTAATCTTCAAAGACAATGTAAATATATGGATTATCCTGCATGGATCATGTGATTCTATAGAAGTTTATTCTAGCTCTTCCAGTGTGACCAAGTCTTCTTGAATACTCATCGTTTAAAAAAAAATTGAGTTAGTGGTGGAAATTTATTAAAGAATGAAAATCTACTTAAAATTTAAGTATATCTCATAATGTTCTTAGTCAATATCATAAATGAATTCCTCTTCCTTATGTAATGTAACTTAAAAAAAATGTTGTCCGTTTACTTTCCTACTAGGAGACTAATGGTCGTTTGTCCCAACACAAGTTTGTGGTTTTCTCATTGTTAACTTTCTCCTGATCGTGATTTATATCCCTCTCCATTAGAACTTTACACTTAGTTTATCATCCATATCCATGTTTTCTTACATGGAATCCTAGTATGGGTTATCTTGGATGACCCTTATACCTCTCTTTCTTTCTTTTAAAGTGATAGTTTTATTGACTCTTTTTCCGATGTGGGAATTTCCATTATATTCCCAAGCAAAATTTTAAAAATTTCGAGGATGCAATTTCTTGAAGGAGGGGAGAATGTAACACCCCAAGCTTCCACGGTACGTTTCCCTTCGAATAATGTGATAGCGTGTGTTGTACGCAACCTCGAGTTCTAACACACACTACAACTAAGTAAACTAGCCGTTGTGAATAGTAATACCTACTTTTTGAAATCATATATCTTTTATATTTAAAAATGGACTTCATTTTTGGATTCGTAATATCGAAATTAGCCTAGGGTGAAATTTTGGTACTTTTCGGATAACTTTTATATTTTGATGGATAGTGAAAATTACTAAATTTTAATTAAAAACAACTTTTTTAATCAAAATAATTAATATTGATAAATTATGAATTTGAGTGGTTTTAAAGTATATTTAGAATATATTTTTACCATTTAATTTAATGTTTGTCATTGGACATATTTTCACAATTAAACCAGACATAAACAAGTGTCAATCTTTTGATAGTTATTATCTCTTAAAAACAGGCTTTTTATTTTAACAACGGGAATTAATTTTAAATTAATTTCTGCCACTTCTGTGTTTTGAATTTGGAAAAATGGATTACATATTTGGAATCAGGATGTCCAAATTATGTAAATAGATAACTTTTATTTTTACACATTTTGAATAATTACTGCGGTAAATATTTTATTTACCATGGTTAAAGGGTAAATCCGGTAAATAAGGGTTAAAAAAATAATATTATAATAATACAAAATTATCCTAAAACCTGCCCTAACCTTATTGGTGGACACATACCCGACCATGGGAATCCTTGGGTCGATTTGGGGACCCCTTGGAGCCACTTGTATGTGGTAGGGACACATTATATTAATAAAGTTAAAATAAAAATAAAAATGGCATAATCTTACATCTTTTAGAAGAACAATTTTTACATAGGGTTATACATGTTGGATTTTCGATTATAAATATTCTTTAGAACGATAAAACGATTTACTACATAATGATATTTTATTTATAATTTTTAGACATCAAATAGTTTAAATTATTAATGACACAATAATGATGCAATGTTTACCTCATTAATAAATCCTTTAAATAAATATGATTATAATGATTAAAATATTATCTAAAACCTATCCAATTCTTATTGGTTGATGTTATTTAGAAAATGAGTCATCGTATCTTCGACCTCAATGATTTTGGGACCATTATAAACCGAATATAATTATATTATAAAGTAATACTTTCACTCTTTCTTAAAGAGCCCCTCCTCTCCCTTATAAAAGGAGACCACTTCTACTCATTCCTCACACCTCTCAAGCCACTTGGCTCGTCCAAACCCTGCCCAAATAAGCTCCCCACATCCCTATCCTCCTCCTTGAAGCTTCCCCTTAGGCAGAAAGCATTTCAAGAAGTCCTTTGGTTCCAACCAAAGTGAGTTACCTAAATTAAAGGTAACGATTTCTCTTAAATTATTTTCATTTATTTTGCTTCTCCAACCCCCAAACTCTTTTTATTTCCTTTCTTTTGTAACAACACCAGTATCCACAATATACTAGGATGTTGTTGTAAGAAGAATTAAAACTACACATACACACAACTCCATCTAATGGATGATGAACATAATGTTTCTGTGGATGGCAAACTAACGCCTCACGAAACGATGATTGTTCAAATACATCTTACCGCCTCTCATGGTGGCCATTATGATGGAAATGTAATTAAATATGATATTAATGATATATATATTATATATAAGCTTCTGTAATTCCATTTTATTTCATATCATTATTCGTTTCATGTTGTATGTACATACGATAATTTCATTTGAGGAAGTGCGGACTACCGCCCCCTTAAAATGATATGACTCGTTCATACCACACATGGAACGTATAAAGGATCGTGTTAATGAACTTAAGTAACATATATAAAATACTATATTATAATAGAATAGTAATATACCTATGTATCATTTGGATTCGATTCTTTTAAAATAAAAATTAAATGGAAGTAGCGTTCGTGCGTACGTACGGACTACCGTCTCCACGAACGCGATGAGATTCATTCTCCATCGTATCCATTCAAGTATTATTCACATTTTAGGGTTAAAAATAATGTTAATATCATTCTGATTATTAATAAGATATAATCTATCCATTACAAACATGTCTTACGTAACCAAACATTTAAGAAGAACGAATCAATTATCACCCGAAACGACGATAATTCTAAGATATTATTAACAAATCAATGTTAAAAGATCATATATGATATCATATTAAAGTAAATGATTCTTGTATTATTCAATAACAATTATTTCACCATTATACAGGAGGTAAACCTACCATCGACCAAGGAAAAAGTACAAAGTAAGGGATTTTCTTATCTCACTTTCAATTCCGTGAGATTTCCATTGTTCGCCACTAAATTATTGAAAGTGGTGTATTGTGTACGGCCATTTGATATATATTATCATGATTATCTTTATATTATTCTGTAAATCATTTGGTGGTTATTAACTTTTGGCCATACTACTCAGTTGATTAACGTGGTAAGGGGTTTCTTAATTCACTCTTAAATTCGTGAGAATTCCATTGTTCACCACTTAATTATTGTATGTGGTGTATGTGTACTGCCCATGATTATATTCATTGTGTAATATAATTTAATTTATGGGTATTTAAATCATCATGGTATGATACTTCTTTCGTGGGTGTATGTTTCGTAAGTTACCTAATCGATAAGGGGATTTGAGATTTCAATTTCCACTCATTTGGCCTTACGCATATTTCATTGATTATATTACCCCAAGATTATGTGTGGAATCACTATTCATTTGATTATGTCATAATTTCCACTCCCCTTCCTGTGGATATACTTTTGATGCACATAATCACTCCATTGATAATTCTCAAGTCATTGATATGAACTTGATAAGATTAATTTTAACTCATTCACCATTTGTTGAGTTAAACATCCAATTCGTTGGTGTTGTTTTTACAAGAATATGTGTGAATATCCTTTGATTATTTTACACTGAATATCCAATCATATTTAGTTTATTTATATTTGTCACACATAATTATGTCATTGATTTATCCTTAACCTAAGGATACAACCTTTATGAGAGATTTCATCTCAATTTACATTCCATTGAGACTTCTTTGATGATATACACCAAATCACTTTTATATGGTGTATATAATGTACTTTGACATAGTATATCATGATTCCCTTTATTCTCATGATATTACAAAGTTTTGATTACCTAAATTATTTGTATTCAAGTCTCTCTTTTGGTTAGAATCTCTAACTAAAATACCATTTTTAAATGTTTTAAAGACTTATTCATCTAAACCTTTCTCATTAATGTCCATGTTTTAAAAATGGTTTTAAGGATTTATTTATATGGACATTAAAGTTTAGAAATCAAAACTCCTTTTAAAATGTTTCAAAGTGGTATGGGACACTTTGATTCAAAAATCTACTTTTAAATGGCTTCTTGACAAATAGTGTGACTTTTAAATGTTTTCAAGAAAAGGGGGATATTTCTCTCAAATAGTTTTGATGATTATTTTCATCTATGTCAACATCCTTCATTATTCTTGATTGAGGTTAATGTGATACAATACAATCTTCCATATTGTATCGAATGAGTTATGTTTGACTGTGGATGTGTTGTTTTTATACCAGTCATGGTTTGTGGTAAAAGTATTGACATTTCGTATGCTAGTTTTAATAAGAATGTTTATGTTATGTTTAAACATGTTCATATGAGGAATGCATTGGACTTAATAAGTGATGGGTGGAGCCCGCTATAGCTCATCGATGCATCGGTAGGTCTCATGAGACAAACTAGTGTCTTGGCACAAGGCCTTGGGAAAATCTTATTTGTAGTCTTGGCACAAGGCCTTGGCTATGTGGTTATGATAGTCTGACATTATGCATTCCGTCATTATGAAAGTGGATATTGATATTGCATGTGATCATTCGACTAGTAGAATATCCATGTGAGTAAGTAAATGGAATTATTTCATTTTACCTTTGCCATTTTATGCTGAAGTTCAAGTTTAAAAGGCTTTTGTTTTAGTTATAAATTTCCTTAAGTGTTTATGCTTATTTATGAAAGCTTCTGCTATAATGTTATCCTTACTGAGCATCTGAGCTCACCCCTTTCAATGTTTTATTTTTTTTTCCCAGGATTATGAAGAAGTAAATATGAATGACCTGTAGGGATAGTATGAGGGGATATGAAGACAAAATGTTTTTTTTATGATGTAATGTAAAAATTTATGGATGTATCTAGTTATTCCAAGGCTACTAAACTAATCGGTCTTTCGATACTTGATCTTTCTCGTGATCATGCCAATGTTATGTAATTAATGCACCGACTCTGGGTAACTGGGGTCGGGGCGTTACAATATGGGTCCAAGTTGTATTTGAGGTTTTATCTAACAAAGAAACTCCTACAGCATCATCTATCATGCTTTTATTGGTAAGACAAAGTCCTTCATAAAAATATTAAATCAATAATTGTTCACTAGTCTAATAAAGGGGTAAACTAAAACAAAATCTTTTTAATATCACTTAGTATTCATGTATGGTTTTACCTTGCATTTGTCTAATCCCATAGATTTGTTTCTTTATAGAATCTACCATAGAGGAATGGAAAATTTTCATAAGGAATAATTTCTTTAATTCATTTCAATACCTTATTAGAGTGGAGTGGAAATAGTAAAACCAATCCTTTTCAAATCCATATTAGGGGAAAGGAAAATCTATGAGATTTATTTGAGCTCCATTCACCCCTACTGATTTCAGGTTTACAAAAATATAGTTAAAATAATATTATGGTTTTTGGATCTTCCTTGAGAATTTCATGAAAGTTTAAATGTTGATGAATGAAATCTAATATTATTTCAAAAAAATAGGTACCTCAAGGTATTCTTGATGTTCTTCATATGATACACCCAATTAATTAAGAGTTCTTTGGTTTGAAATTTATTCCAGGTTCAACAAGTTCTCTTTTCTAGAAGTTTTTGAATATACACTAAGATATATATATATATACAATGTATGATATTATATATATATATATGTGTGTGTATATTTAACAATCAGAATTAGATGTTGGTGTTATTATGAATTTATTAAATACATGTAGTAATAAGTATATGTATTTGATTTAATTATTTACTTCTCCCAAAAGGTTTTATTTTCAATCTGTTATGAATGGATTAATTGGATGAATATTCATTGAATAAGACTTAATGAATTTATGTCAATGGGAATAAATATATATGGATACATAAATATTTATAACATGTTTCTTTTAATGAAATGTGTCGTAAATGGCTATATAAAGTGATATAGTCCCTCCTGTTGAGAATAACCCAATTGTGGGAAACCTATAAATTCTCTCTTCCAACCATGTTATTGTTTATCATCTGAGATGAAGGTGCTAGAACCCCTTAATAATTTGAGTATCCTCCATGATACAATCACAAATCCATTTTTTTGTTTTATCCCCTCATAAGTAGGGTGATTTTTTTTTATTTCATGATATTTTTCAAGCAGTATCTTTTACTGGGGAATAAAAAGACTGATGTTATTGGCATTTTATAGGTACAATATTTTTAGTGTTTTATTTTTTCAATGATTCCTAAATATATATCTTTTGTGTTTGGGTTTTCTTATGTTGCATATGATCATAAGATGATCATTCTAAACCCTTCTGTGGTATTAGAGAATAGGCTTATTTAACTAATCAGTGTGTTTATTAGTTTATGAAAAAAAATGTTTTAATTGTAAAATGAGATTTTTCAAGCCTAGAAAAAAATATTAAAATTCAGAATTAGTAATTAAATAAAAACATTATTGAATTATTTTTTTCTTCAAATTTATAAAATGATTTATAAAATGAGAAAACATTAATAAGCCTTAATAAAAAAAATTAATTAAAATTTTTCAAATATGAAAAGTTCATATTTAGTACACTTGTTTATAAAAACTATATAAATTATCTATTTTATTCAAGAGAATTCAGTTATGAATTCAATTATATTATTTTTAAATTTTATATAAATAATGAAAAATATTTTTTGAAATTTTTATAGAAATTTATAATAGTTTATTATAAATTAATTAACTATAAAATTTTTGTGGTTAATTGATAAATATTTTTAAATACCTTTTTACAAATTAAATGGAATTCTTTATGATATGGAAATAAATTATTTATTTTAAAATAATAAAATTTGATTTAAAAAGAGTTTATAAATTGGAATATATATGATATTTAGATTATATAAAAAATTATATAATAGATATTAAATTACTAAATTTCTATAATTCATTAAATAAAATATAAATTTCATTTAATATAAAATATAAAGGGGTCCATGTGGAAATTAATATAAAATTTTTATATTTTTTCTAGTTTATAAAATGTTTATAATTATAATTAATTTATGAATATTTTGTAAATGTCTCAGGTTTTGGAAAATAAGTAAATTATATATTTATTTTTTAAATTTCATTGATACATGTTTATTTCTTTAATATATAATTGTTCAAATTAAAAGGGCATTACATTTAAAATTACTTAATTTGTGTCAAAATATTTTTTGATAATTGATATGATCATGATTTAAATAATAATTAAGTATGTGATATTTAGATTATGTAAAATGTTTACGTGTTAAAAATTTAATTATAAATTATTTATAATTCATATAATATCATATATTTATAAATAAAATATCATATATTGAAAAATATGAATGATTTAGTATTGAGAAGAATATAAAGAGTTTATATTTTAAATTATGGAATGTATATAATGTAAAATAGGAAATTATAAAAGTGTTCATAATTTTTTTATTTTATGAAATTGTTCATAAATATAAATCTCATGTTTCAATATTTTAATAGTTTATTTATTTAACAGTTATTCCCTATTTTATTCATAGTTATATATTTTTTATATTATGAATGATTGTATTCCGATGTATATATGATAAATTGACTCTAGGATAGATCCTTGTGTATCAAGATAGCTTTGATATTATAAAATTTAGTTTTCTTCCACCTTGACCTCGGCTTGTAATTGAAGTTATGATCTTAAAAATAGTTATTGTTTATATTTTGTGTATATTATAAGCAAGAGTTTTTATGAATTGAATTCTATATTGAGTAAATTCTCCTTAGGAAGAGTGACTTGGGGTCAAACCACTTATTTTCTAGGAGTATTTCTTGGGCTAAGAATGTGAATGAGGTTTTGTATTTATCACTCAAGGAGTAATCATGTAGAGTTTTCCAATATCATATAATTATATGCCTTTACATGAATCATTCATGTACCTTATGCATATAATGGATTTGGTTATACCTGAGTATACTTGAATTTTATTTTTTGGGTTATTAAAAATGACTTGTGAGGTGGGTAAAGAGATGCACATAAATTTGGTCTGAAAAATTAAATTTGGTGGATGGAATAGGGATTAAAAAACAAAATTATTAGAGGCATACATACACTAAAAGGGAATAATATGTGAGAATATAATGAGGATATATGATGTAATGGGTATGAATTTAGTATGAATATATTGTATATTAAATGGATGAGGTCCTAAAAGTAAAACCCAAAAATACTAAGTGTGAGATTCCTTCCAAAGAAACACTTCTCAAGACCTAGATCGTCTAACCAGGTAGTTTTGTGTCATTGTAGGGGGGCCTGGATTATCTTATGTTTGGTAAGAAAACAACAAGTGACTCTATATTTTCTAGTTGGGTAGTTTTGTACCATAGTCGGGTGCCCCTAAATTTTTATTGGTTCTATTGTTTTTTTCATTTTATTTAGGTTGCACTAATGGGGAATCCCTAATGGTTAGGATACCAGATGAATTATGTTGAGTGAATCCATAAGATGGATTTGGATAAATGGTTATCTGTTTAAATATCTAAGAATCAAAAAAAATTAAATTGAGATAATTCCCAAACTCAATAAGTAATTAGTGATATGGATTCCCTTATGGACTCATTTCTTAGTAAAATATGAATCTTGGTTAACTAAATTGATATGATGTATGGGATTTTCAATTTCTGTGGGATCACTTTAATAAAAATCCGTTAATGAATAGATATTAGACCTGATTTTCTTAAGATTAATTTTTTTATTTTTGTTGATAAATGAATCATCATCATGAAACTAAACATTATATTAACACATGAAAAGAGAAGTATAAATTAAGAAGCTATTAAAAGTGCTACCTTAAGAAAATTTCATAAGAAATTGAAATATTATATTTTTCAGAACAATTACTTCATGAGTAACCTACTTTTGAAATTGTTCCAAAAGTGAATATAGATGCTTATGGAAGCATGGAATAATGTTATTAAGGTTTTAAAGACATTAGATGGATAATAACCAATGTAATATAAGTCTCCACTCAGGTATTCAATTTTATTGGGTACATTAATGATTTTAGTCTCATATATGAAATATGGTTGGGTATGTCAAATTATATTCAATATGATTAAATATATTAATGACATTGTGAGAATAAAATTTTCATTAAATCTTTAATGGTTATAGAAATAAATTCTATTATTCCAATATATATATGATATTAATTTTATGTTTTACAAAGTGTTGTAAATATACATAAGGTCAAAAAGATGAAAACAATTTGAGGCTTGAATTTTTTTTACATAATAGAGAAAAAGGAGTTGATACATTGATAACATGGAAACTTCCATATTGGATAAACTCATAATAAGATGTGTATTTTATCTCATTTAGCTCTTGAGAATAGATTGTGAAAAAATTATGTCTAATTGAAATGATATAGGTGTTTTTACACATTGTTTATGAATAGTTTAATTATAAAATATGCTTTAAAGAGGAGACTAAAATGGATTGTTTTGGTTAAAGAATTTATCCTATTGTAAGTTATGGAAATTTTCTAAAATTTTGATTGAATACAATGAAAATTTTACATGATATTCTCAAAGTGTTAGGAATGACTGGTTAAGAAATATTATTTCTATATTCTTGTATTATGTAGATAGTATAAGTGAGTAGAAGTTCAAACTATAATAAGAAAAGATATTTAAAAAGTTTAACAATGTTTATTTGAGAATAAAATAGAGGTAATTGAAACCTATGGATGTCAGTAAAGGAATTTCAATAATTCAATATTATTAGATTATCAAAGATATACCTGATGGATTTTTTGAAACTCCATGGAATTTCCATATAAAGTAAGGATATTATAGAAAATAATTCTTTGATTTTTGAAGGGTATGTGATTCAAAATGTATATTTTTCAAAAAATTTTAAATATACAAGAGTTAAAAATCAATGGAAGAGTTGATTAATATAATAGATCATATTCATGAAATGAATTAAATAGTTTCTACATATAAAATTTGAATATAAAAGATTTTATCAAGTTAAAATAAATCTAAGTGAATAAAATGTATCTCCTTATCACGTCTCTTATATGATTAGAGGATTTTAGATAACAAAGATATATTATGAGATGACAAAATGTATACACATGGTTTATGATTCATTGGATTATATAACATCTTTTGAGAATAATATTTGGATAATTTTTTTATACAAGATAAAATTATTTATCGAATATTTTGTTAAATATGTGGGAAGGTGTTCCTACCACCCATTAGGGGTATATTTCAATAAAGTTTTCCTTTCATGAAAGAATGTTCCAAACCCGTAGAATACCAAATATGATATGAAAAAATGGTTTATTTTTTTTTATTCCTAATAAAATGAAATATATTTTATTTCCTAGAACAGAAATAAGTTTGTGTTGAATCATGTAATGATATTACAAAGATAATATGAACTATAAGAGGCTAGTGGGAGTATGTACAGACTTAGAAAAGTTTGATTATAACAAATAAAATATTGTTCCAATCTGAGTTTGAGTTATTTTTCTCCCAGTATGACAAAGAGTGAGGGTATGTGATAGTAAGGAGAAATATAAATAGTTACATTTAGTTACTATGAGAAAGTGGTATCACTATTTACTAAATGATTTTACCAGTTTAAGGTTTTAGTAATTCATCACTAAAAGTCCTCAAATTTTTAGTACATATTGTGATAAAAAAATATTAAGAGTTATATTTAGTCATCATAAGAAATTGAATTTCACTTAATATCCTAAAAACGTTTTAGGATATGTTAGTAATGAAAATTTTAAATCGTTACATTAGTTACTATGAGAAAGTGAAATACACTTTATATCCTAAAAAATATGAAATAATAGTAAATAAAATGAAAACTATTACATTTATTTACTATAAAAAGTGAATAAACCTATTCTATAAACGATAATAACATATAATACTCAAATTATTTCACTTTATATCTTAAAATAGTTTTGGGTATATCAGTAATAAAAAATGTAAAGAGTTATATTAGTTACCATAACAATGTGATATCAATTTATCCTAAATATTTTAGGGTGAGGTGGTAAAGAAAAATGTAAATAGTAATATAATTTACTATAATAAAGTTTATATCAATTTATCCTAAAAGAGTTTAAGATGTGCTAGGAAAGTGATATCTAAATAGTTTCATTATATAAAATGTATTTCAAGGAAAAAATTAATGGAAAGAGTTCTAAGGATGATGATGATGTACTTATAAATATTTATAAGTTGAAAATATATCATGAAATTATAACATTTGATGTTTTAAAGTCAAGGATATTGAATATTTTCAAATATTTGAACATTATGAATTTGAAATCCTAAGAATCATCATTATTAAAAATAGCTTGCTTTATAACATTTACTCACTAAGAGTTTAGTGGGGGTATTTTATCTAATGGTCACATGGGGATGGGGTATATTTTACATTTGGATGTAATTAAGAGGAAAACATTTCAGCATCAATAACATAAAATTAATTTAGATTCTCAACACATATTGGTTATAATGGTTATGAAAACATATAATGTATTTATAATAAAGGAAATATTTATTTATCATTCATTCATATGTGCTGAAATTTATTTGACATTAAAAGTTAAATATTAAATATCCCCTCAAAGTAAAAAGTTTTATTTGTCCATAACTGATGATTAATATGGAGTGTATTGGGTTGTGACAATATGTAAATTGTATCTTTAATATATTCTTATATCCATTGAAAAGATATGTATATGATATGTTAAAGAATTTATTTTTGAGGTAATATATCGATTCTTATTTCTTGGACTAGTCTTCTAATGTATATCTCATGGATTTTCATACATCTATGGATACACTTAGGGGTGTATGTTTATTATCAGTCCTTCTTACCTGAAGTTGGAAATATACCTAGCATTATAACCTTAATACATCATTACCCTACTTATTCAAGTAACCATATGAACTTATCTGATCAAGGGGTGGTTGGGTAGGATTTTGATCATTTCATCAGTGGTAGTGAAACCAAGATGGGATTTTTTATACTTGTATGACAAGAAAATACATGCGGAACTTGATTGAATTACATAAAGGAAATGCATGTCCACGATTAATTTCTTCACATATGATGTTTTCAACTACTTGTATAAGTTACTAGTAAAGTGCTTATTTGATAGATGACTGACATGTGATGTATTCATCCAAATAGTCTGTATTTACAAATAATCAAGAGAATAATCAGAGGCCTATACTAGATTGGCATGTTCCATGCCTACTGTTTGCTCGATGTCATGGAAAAATGGATTATATAAGATAAATATTATTTATATGATACACCTTATGGTGGAAATATACATATATAGTTATGAGTATGTTTGATGGATGTAACAACCCCAACTCTAGTAGCCTAGATTTAGTGGTTTCTTTATTAAGCATAGAATACAACATAGTATTTTCTTTGAGTACTCCATTAATTAATTTCTCATATCCATGAATATCAATAATAAAAACTTACTAGCATCATATTGAAAGGAAACATAAGAAATGGATGAGCTCTAATGTTCTGTAAGGGTCTAGTTAAAATGAAATATATCGTGAATAAATTTAAACTAGATTTTGTTCGAAGGAGCTAAAAAAATCACATTGAAGTAAAGGTGAGAGTAATCAAGGCCATTATGATGGTCCCCCACTCTTCAGGTCTCTACTCTCCTCTACTCTAGGGTTTCTTCCCACCATCTCCACTAATTCCCCCTCCCTCACCCCCATCGAGGTGAAGATCCTTCTTCAACGCTCCTCCTCTTCTCGCCTTCTTGTTCCCCTACTCTCCGTCTCGCCTCGTTTTCTCTATATTAGTGACTATTGTTCATCTTCTCATTGGCTTTGGCTTCTCCGTGTTTCTTCCTCTTTGGTCTTATTTTTCACTTTCCCTCTAGTGAAGTCTCTTCGGTCTTCCACGAATCAACAATGTCTTCTTAGATTTTCCTCAAATCAATGAAATAGTATTTTCTCTTCCTTAAATCAACTATGTATTCATCTATCTTCCTCAAATTGAAGGCATCTTGTTTTTTCTCCCTCAAATTGACGACATATTATTTGGTATTCATCGTATCTATGACATTTTCTACCTGGGTTTCATCTCATTTTCTTTGATGGTCCCCATTTATTCTGAATCATTGACGACACCTCTATTCAGATCCCTCGGTCACTTGAACCATTTCTTTGACCCAAAATTTTTCTACTTCTATCCTGGTCATATTTGGAGTGTGGGTTACAATGAGGTTTTGGTATTTGTGGTTTATTGACTGTCGATGTTCTAGTTGTGAGCTCCTTGTTGTTGGCTTTGGTGTTTATGTTTTCTTACTCAATCTATCAGTGGAGGTTTGTATGATTCTTCCTAGTCATCGATCTATTTGATGCTTATTCAGTGGTGTTCCAATTTTGAGTTCAGGTTTGGTTTTGATGTTAATGACGGGTTTCTTCTTGGTGGTGATGATGAATACTACTTGGAAATGATGGTATTTGAGGGTTTCTTTCAACGTCAATTCTTTTAGTGATCAATAGTGATGACGTTGGTGTTCTCGGTGATGATGGGGGGTCTACGGTGGTACAACGATATGATGGATTTGGTTTCAGTGTGTGCATCTAGAGGCGATGGTGAAAATGGCATGATGATGGTTTAATACTTAGTGTGATGATGGTTTAATACTTTTTGACTTTCAAATTTTTAAATGGTTGTTTTGGTGGGGGTTTTGTTGAGTATTTGTAGGCTTTTTACATGTTGGTATCTTTTAAATTTTGAAACAGGTTGCATCTGATGGGCAAGGCATGGTGAATGGATGTGTTTCTTATTTGGAAATTTATCTATGTAATGGGTGTTTTATTAGGTTGTGTCTGGATGCTGGAGGAATGGTTTTGTAGGTTCCCACTTACCCTTAAAGTGGATTTTCAATAAAATTAAAAAATGGAAATATATCATGAATATGTAAGCACACTCATCATGGATAAGAAAATAACTAAACACACATGATTTTTTTAATAACTATAATATCATGATAAGATAAGTCATAATCAATATGATAAGGTAAATAACTAAACAGACATTCTATTTAATCAATATATTGATCTGAAAATGAATACATGGATAATATCATAATGAAAATCTTGTGAATAATTATAAATAAATTCTTAATTAAAGAAATTTTTAATCATTGAGCAGCTTTTTCATTAGGACATGACATATCTACTATTAAGACATTTCATAAGACAATTTAAAACTATAGGTAGAAACATATTTAATTCTATAATTATAATTTTCCCCCTGAGACTATTTATGCATTGAGGGGCTATATAATATCAGGATTTGTCCCTCACTATAGGTCCAAAGAATTCCTAATATATTGAATAATCAATTTAACTCATGAATAATGTGCCTTATTGTGAAATATATGTATTTAGTAAAGAATAATTATTTATCAATATTTCCATATATAAACAAATAACATTCAAAGTATAACATTGTATTTATAAATGATATATGATTTATGTAATAAATATATCCATGATACATGAATATATATATATTTATAAGAGATACAATATCCAAATATCATATTTGTGTGAATGATTTAAAGGATGGTAACATTAAAACATATACCCAATGGTGAATAAGTAAAATAAATTTTTTTGTCATTGATGAATAAAAGTACCATAAAATGATCATTAAAAACATTTTTTAGAAAAATATATTTTTCACTTAGAAAATAACTTTTAACGGAAAAAAAAATATGAAAGTAAGATAGTAAATATTTTATTTTAAAATAACTTTTTAAACTTGTAAAAGAGAATTAAAATCATTAACAAATCATGATTAAGGAAAAATATTCTCATTCTGTATAAGTAAAAAAAATACTTTTGTTTTTTGTGAGAAAAGTGACAAAGTAACCTATTTGGAAAAGGACAAAAAGATTCCTTTCGTACTATTTTTGAAAATGTAAAACATAGTTAAAATGAATATAATAATTTTAGGATAATATAATAAAACATTTTTAAAACAAATTTACAAAACATTTACTTTGAAGAGAAATATTCCCAATTTGGGACTTAAATATAAAAAACCATGAATTATGATGAAATTGTGAAATAAAACCCATACCGTTTTTTGTAACAATTAAATCCTAGAACCCATGAAAGAAATAAATTTATATAGAGATGTATATTCCATAATTTTATGATAATAATCTTAAATTACAATCATGATATGTATGTATACTATACCAAAGAAACAAGTAATGTATAAGGCATGTGTCCCACATAAATAAAAGTGCGACAAAAATCCTTACGTTGTGCTTTCCTTTACATGAGTATTATTATACTCTTTTATAATGGTTTAAATTATGTTCTTAATTTATAACATAACTATATTCAAATTTATTATATCATATATATTTATTATATTACATCTTACCACTCATTTGTTAATAGTATTTCATTGTTACCATTGTTTTAGGTGTTAACTACTTAATTTTTCATGCATGTTTTGTCACATAAGTTCTGGTTTATGGAAATGGGATATAGATTCATCATATCTAGAATATTATTAATGATATAAGAACTATATTTTTTAATACATTTTTAGAACCATTATTGAAATTTGAATATGGAAAATGAGTCGCATCGCTTCATGGTAATGGTAGCTCGTACATACGCATGAGCGATGGTATCATTACACTGATGGTGAATGGGTAGAGAAATGGATGATAGCTTAATTTCTGAGAATCAATATAATTTTAAAATATATATATATATATATATATTATTTTTATCATTATAACCATCCATGTAAATTGATTATGGAAAACAATTTTCATCGATACGTGGAGATGGTAAGTCGTGCATACGCGTGTGTGGGGCTTTCGTTTTTCATAGCATGTATAAAATGTGCAATATGGTTGTTTAATAATAATAATAACATATAATTTTATATATTATACTATATTTTTTAATTTTGGATGGAAATAATACATTAAAAGGAAGTAGAATAAAAAATAAACTAGAAAGAGTTGTAAACATGATTACCTCTTCTTCAGTGGACTTCCACTGGATATCTTTTTAAGGGATCTAGGGTTGGTCTTTTGGAAGGACCATAACATATTGAACATGAATAATGATGTTTATAAGTGTAATTGGTTGATTTTAATTGATATATATATATATATATATCTCAAAGTGGTGTAAATAAGTGAAGTAAGAGATACCCTTTTATAATTGGGGCGAAGGGGCACTTTTGAAATTTTACCAAATATTAAAATATAATAAGACTATTCTAGAGCCAAATGCTTCCAAAAGGCCCATAACATCACATAGGATGGTATTTTAGAGATAATATTGTCCCATTTTCATTACTTAATATTTTTTATTATTTTTATATAATTTAATAAAAATATCAATCCCATAAAATATCATTATTGTCAACTTTGATATTGTTCATTACTCTGACTTTAAAAACATCAAGACAACAAGTCAAATTAGAAACTAAAATTTTATTATATACTAAAAATTTCATGATCATCTAGATAATTTTTTTAATCACCTTATATATCTCAGTTTATGTTACATGTAATATTTTTAATATCATTTAATAGATGATTCCACTAATTAACTAATTACTGCATATGCATTGTGTAATAATTTAAGTAAATTATTTATTCACTAAAAATTAAAAATAAATTATCATGAGGAAGATAAATATTTTTTATTTCAAAATATTATTTATAATTGGTCATATCCTTTTCTTATGCCTATATTAAAAATATTATAATTATTACGAAATAGAGTGTGATATATTTGACTTTTTATTAAGTAAAATAATATAAAGGTCATAATATCATAAAATTGGCCTCCAAATGTCATAAATTAGACCCCTGGATGATTATGGTCGATATATACACAGAAAATAATATTTAGATATGTGTTTGGGTCGTTTTATGTCTCTTATTATTTTATGTTTAACATAAAATTGCACGATTTACCCTTTATCATGGTAATAAAATTACTAAGTTTACTATTCATATCAACCAAAAATAAAAGGTACCTACTAACTAAATTTGGACCTACTAATTTCAAATATTGTATTAAATTTTGGAAATTCAAAATAAAAAAGTTTCAGAATTTAATAAAATTAAACCCGCAAAAAGAAACAAAAAACATTTTTCTTGAAAAATGTGTTTCTAAGCCCAAAAATGTACTTATAAAAAATGAAAGTATAAGGATAAATGAACATTAATTAATTAGATTATATATAACTAAATATTAGTTAATTTAATTTTATATAAAATTAAAATCCTAAAGCTACTTTTTAATATAAATAAAATGACGGTTTTATAAAATTCGGTGTTTTTCACTATTCACTAGAAAAATCAATATTTTCCAAAAAAATCCCAAAATTCTCCCTAATATAATTTTATTATTCTAATTTCAAAAATAATAATTTTTTATAAAATAAAATTCAAAAAAATTATATAAATTGATTATAATATTAACTTGTAAAAATCAAGAAACCCATTTTTGAAGAAAAAATTATTTTTGAAGAATAAATTGACTTTACTAAATATCATGTGCTTGTTTAAAAAGAATTAATTAATATATTAACAATGAGTATTAAAATTATATAATTCATATTTTTTTAACATTATTCTTTTCCACCAATTTAGTGGTTAGGTTATAATGATCACGTAATAATATTTCAATGTTCGTTTAAGGTGGGTGCAGTGTATCTTATACAATATCGAACATAGTGTTTTTTTAATAACAGGGTGTTACATTTTCCCTTCCTTTAATAATTTTTTTTCACATATTTTTAACTTTTGATTGGTAATAAATGGTTTGACATTTGAAAAATACTTTGTGAAATTCCAACATCATAAAAAGTTTTAACAAAACTTTTTCTTAAAAATTGGAGAAATAATATACAACGATCATCACAAAACTAGGTTTATAAATATGAGAAATTTTGTAAGAAGTGTAAATATGGAAATGTAAGAGAAAACTAAAACATAATTATTATAATATATTGATAGAGAACATGTTAATTATATAGTTAATCGTCACAAAACCATAAATTTGTGGTGGGTTAAAAGGACATTGATTTCTTGGTAAGAAAATTAAAAAAGACAACTTTTTTATTTCAAGGTCCTTTTTCAAATGTTTAGTGATTATTTTAATATCTTGAAAAAAAATAAATAAAAAATATTAATTGGCTGAAAGTTATTTTTTATTAATACCAAGAGAAATCCACCTTACATTTCATGGGGGACGAAAATAGTGAAGGCCAAGAGAGTCCTTCTGAACCACATTAACACACTCCACAGGTAAAGAGTTAAGAGTGTTATAAACCACAAGCATCTCCTCAGGACGGCCCCAACGAGCCAGCTCATCTGCCACAAAGTTGGACTCCCTCAGATTATGGTGAACCATCCTTCCCTGATTAGTCTCCACTTTACACCAGCGACAAATATACATTAGATCCCATGAGATGTCTTGGTAGACCTAAAGAGATCTGACCAGAACCATCGAGTCAGATTCCACCTCTGTCACCGGGAGCCCCTTCCTCCTACATACCATCAAAACTGAAAGAATAGCTCTAAACTCCGCACCCATAGAGTTACCTGGGCCATAATACGCACTAAAAGCAACCAGAATCGAACCCCAGCAGTCTCGCAGCAAGCCACTGCCCTTCATAATTCCTCCCACACATGAGCCATCCACATTAAGCTTCCACCCATGCATTGGAGGTTTCCATTTGATCCACCATCCTCTATCCATCCTTTTTCCATCCTGTTCACTAACCAGGCCATCCATCATAAGCAATGGAACACGATTTTTGGGAAGGGATGACAACTCCACAATAATAGCTTTCATCCGGATCTGAAGAAATAACAAGGACCTCGCACCACCCAACCGTACCTGGTTTCTGGCCTCCTAAATGGTCCAGCATATGGCTATAAGAGCAATGATGCGCGCTGTTCTCCCCCCTACCTGCCATCAATCCAAGAAAGATAGAAAGAAATGTAGTCACGGACTGAGTGGTACTCCCCGCACGAAAAACTGAAACGATCATACCGAGCCCAAAGGAAAGATGCCCATCGACCCTGAAAAAATAGGTGGAGAGTGGACTCCGCACATGGTTTCTCGCAACAGTGGCACTGAGAGGCCAAGCTGATCCCTCTTCTCTGAATATTCTCCTCTGTTGGTAAGGCTTGATTTCTGACCCTCCACACTAGAAAGTTCATTCTTGTTGGTAAAACCTTGCACCAAGTAGTCTCCTCTTCTCCAGCTGTCGTGTCATTACCATGTAATGTTCTTTCTATATCGTAAGCGTTATCTCACCCATTAGTTATTCGTTTATTTATTATCACATAATCTATTAAGATATGAAATGGATATTTAAGATGAATTTTTCATTCCTTATACACATTTAGTGAATCAAATGATCGATAAGTCATTCCTTCATCCTTTAAATATATACTAATTCAAAAATGTTTAGCACAAGTTATAAAATTTGATAAATCATATTTTAACCAGAAAAAATAATATATAATTTTGAATTTAATCCATTCCACAAGTTTCCAATCTTTTGGCTCCTCTAAAATATGTCTAACGAAATTCAAAAAAATACAAAAATTTAGGTATACAGTCACTCAATTACTAACATGAACTTATCTTTAATTCCCCATAAATTATCTCTTAATTTCACATGTAAATACATTGATTATATATTCTACTAAAACATGGTGATCGCCATATAACCTTTTTGAATACATGCATGCTTCCAAAAATTAACTCTTTTCTCATAAAATCACATATAATTGAATATATTACTTAATTACCAAAATAAATAAATAAAATAAATCATGAATTAAATTTTCATTAAAACATTTTCAAGGTCACTAATACTACTCCATTTACTTCTTCAATGTCATTTTTTATTTAACCCAACTAAACTCAACATCAGAAACATATTAAGCGTTATATTTCTCTTTTCCATATATTCTCCAAAAAATATCACCTTACCACAAATTACTTGCCTTAGTTATCATACCATTAAACATATTATCTCAAATCCTTAAATAAAATATATTAGAGTACAATTCTTATGTATTTCATAATTTCTATAACCGGAAGATCATTGATAAAATATTATTGAATTGTAATTATTTAATTTGTATACACAAGTACTTTAATCATTACACTTTGAAAATATTAATAATATAAGATTAAATTTGATCCATTTTTTCATCTGATCTATATTCCCTTTACCCTTGTGGTATTTATTTTCACAGTGCCCCATATCCTCATAATTGAAACACTAAAAATTATGGATTTCTTTTTTACCCTTGTATTCACATGCATAGTGTCATTTCTGTAAAAACTTGTAGCAAACTCCCATTCCCTGTAAGAATTTACTAGGGTGTTTCATTCCATAATTTTCACATATGGTAAAACACTTCTTTCCCTTCGTCCCCTTATCCATTTCTTTCTTTTTCATCCTTTTGTTCTCTGGATTCCCTTTAATGACATAATACCTAGAAAATTATTTATCTATATTTATATCACAGGATACTATGTATCATATGATGATAATATTTGTCTGACTAGTTCCCATTGAAATATTGTCTTAAGACCTTCATGGAAATGATCATTCATACTCTTTGGATTTCATTCATTGATATAGTAATCATTTCTTCCACTGGGTTCCTTTTCTAAACAATTAAATACACTATGTTAGACCATAACCTTATGAATCATAATGTATAATATCAAAATTAGTGAAAAACTTAACATTAATTGAATATTTAGATATAACTAATCTATAAATCATAGGCTTGGTTTCTTTGAGAATATTTCCAAATTGAGTCATACAGTTTCATTCACTAATCGATGTTTTCATAAATCTATCTCCAAAGGTCTCTACTAAACATCCTCTAATAAAAACTATAATGACCCCAATACCAACATCCCAGAGTGAGTAATTACTTTATTAAATGGGAACTATATATAAGTAATCACGTCTCAATGCACCAACTACTTTAGTATTCTTATTAAACTAGATACATACTTGAATTTCACCTTCCAATTGAAAATTTAATGAAAAAAAGTATTATATTTGATTAAACCATTAATTCCATTAGAATATCCCAACATATAAATCATAATACACTTCTTGGCATCTTGATGAAAAAAAACATAAGAAAGGGGGTTCTCTATTTCTCAGTAAGGGTATGCATACAACCTAAGTTATCATGAATAAATAGCCATAATCATTATGGTAAGGTAAATAACTTAACACACATGCCATTTAAATAACATAACTTCCATGATAAGATACGGAATAATCAATTTGGAAAGTTAAATAAATAAACACACATGACATTTAATCAATATATTGAGCACAAAATGAGTCTGTGGATAATATCATAGTGAAAATCTTATTGATAATAATAACTGAATTCTTAACGAAAGAATAAAATGAATCATTGGACATCGTGTTGTTAGTAACATAATGCCTATACCATAAATACCTTTTAAAAAACTATTTAAAATATTCGTAGAAACATGTTTAATGATAGCTTACTAATTCACCTCATGAGACAACTAATTCATCTAGGGGATATATAATTCTGGGGTCCACCCATCACTGTAGTTCCAAA
The DNA here is from genome assembly GCA_963277665.1 of Viscum album. Taxonomy (NCBI): domain Eukaryota; kingdom Viridiplantae; phylum Streptophyta; class Magnoliopsida; order Santalales; family Viscaceae; genus Viscum; species Viscum album. The sequence continues at coordinate 271,467,132 of OY728135.1, forward strand.
AAAAATTCATATATAGAATAATCTTTATATTTTAGGAAAAATATATATTATCATAAAATATCTATATTTAGAAAATAATACAAATTTATCAATATTTTCCTAAAAAAAGTTAACTTTCAATGTAGAGCATTGTATGTGTAAATGATACATAGTTTAAGCAATAAACATATCTATGATACCATAATATGAAAATTTAAGATAAATACAATATCCAATGATCACAAGTAAGTAAATGCATCAAAGGATGATATTATTAAAACATATATCCAGTGGTGAATAATTAAACTGAAGTTTTTTTAATTGATGATTAAATTTACCATAAAGAGATCATTAAAAACATTTTCTTAGTAAAATATATTTTTCACTTGGAAATTTATTTTGAAAGGGAAAAAATGTGCTAGTATGAAGGATAACATTTTCTTTGAAAATAACCATATAAACTTATAAAGTAAGCTTAAAATAATTAACGTTTCATGAAGGTGTGAAATGATCCTCATGATGTATAAGTTAAAATAACCTTCCCTTGTTATTTTTTCAGAAAATTCATAAAGCACATCATTTGGGAAATGAAACATCGATTCCTTTCAAAATATTTTTTAAAAATTAAAACATGGTTAAATATGAAATTAAATAATTATAGGGTAATATTAAAATCCATTTTTTAAATAATTTTATAAATCATAGAGATGGAATATAAATATTCATCAATGGGGTCATAAACATGAACAATGCTTAATTATGATGAGATTGTGAAATAAACCCTTGCCGCATTGGTGACTTTTGAATAATAAGCCCCGTGAAAGAAATAAAGTTATATAGATATGTATTTCCCATAATTTTCCAGATAAGAATCATAAATTAAATTCATGAGGAGTATATACACCAAATAAAAGAAAAATTAGTGTATAAGGCATTTCTCCTACAGAAATAAAAGTGATATGAAAATCTCTTAACTTGCACTTTCCTTTAGTTTAACATGAATTAATCTCCTATATAATGGTTTAAATAATTTTATAAATTTATAAAAGAACTATATTAATATTTATAATAACATATATAATCCTTATATAACATATTACCACCCATTCATTGATAATATGTTATTTTTATCAATGCTTTGGGTGTTAACAGCTTCATGTTTCGATGCGTGTTTAGTCACAAAACATCCTGTGCATGTGCCAGGGATATAGATTCATCATATACAAAATATTATTAATTCTAAAAGTATCATATTTAATTATTTTATTCATTTTTATAACCATTGTATAATTTTGAATATGTAAAATTAGTCGCAACACTTTGTGGAGGTGGTAGGTCATACATATGCACAAGCAACGATATCATTGCCTTAATGGAAAATGGGTTAGGAAATGGAAGATATATTAATCTTAAATATTCAATATCATTTCATAAGTATTATATATTTCCAATATTTAAATAATTATAACCATCCAAGTAAAGTTGTGATGGTGTAAAAATTACATCATTGTGTGGAGACGATAAGCCATACGTATGCACACACGGTGCTTTCATTTTTCATCGGATAAGTAAAAGGTAGAATATGATTGTATTATAGTCACAATAAAATATTATTATATATATGATACTATATTTATTAAATTATTATGGAAACAACACATTAATATGATGTTAAAGAAGAGATAAACTTGAAAGTGTTGGTAAAGACAATTACTTCTTCTTTGGCGGACTTCCTTTAGATCTCTTCTTAAGGGATCTAGGATTGGTCTTTTAGAAGGAAAATAACCTCTAAATATTTGATAATTATTTTTATAAGAGTAATGGAAAAGGGTTTGTTGATATAGATATATTTAGGTGGGGTAAATAAGTGAATGAATAGGTTTACTTTTATAATTGAGGCAAGGGGAACTTTTAGAATTTCTCAAAATAATAAAATATAATAAGATTATTCTTGATCAAAATGCTTCCAAGTGGCCTATAAATGAATATGGTATGAAATTTTAGAACATATATTATTCCATTTGTGTTTATTTAAAAAAAATATGTGTTTTTTAAATGAATTTAATAAAATATTAATCCGATAAAATATCATTATTGTCAATTTTGATACTATTCATCACTTTGACTTCGAAAACATCAAAAAAAATTTAAAATCTGAAATTAATATTTTTTTATATCCTAAAATTTTCATGGTAATATATATAATTTTTTTATCATATTAAATACCTGAAATTATGTTACTTTTAATATTTCTAATATCATTTGTTTGATTATTCCACTAATTAAATAATTACTGCATTGATGTTGTGTAAACATTTATGTTAATTATTTCATCTCTAAAAAATAAAAATAAATTACCATGATGAAGATAAATATAATTTCTTTGAAAATTGTATTTTTATTCAAACATATCCTTTAGTTATCACAATATTAAAAATATTATAATTATTTATAACAAGAGTGTGACATGTTTTACAATTCATTAAATAAAATACTATAAAGGTCATATTCTAATCCAAATGAGACCAAAAGGTCATAAATATTAATGTTGAATGATTATGGTCTACATATACTCATAAAATAATATTTATATAATTTATTGTAACATTTTACATTTCTTATCATTTTATTTCTAACTATAATTACCCGATTTCCCTTTACCATGGTAATAAAATTACTAAGTTTACTATTAATAATGACCAAAAATTAAAGGGATATATTAATTAAATTTGTACCAATTGATTCAAAATATAAAATCAAATTTTAAAAATTTAAAATACATAAGTTGTATAATTTAATAAAATTAAACCCACAAAATGCAACGAAAAGAATTTGTCTTGAAAAATGGGGCTTTTAAGGCCAAAAATGTACTTATTCAAAAATAAGGTATAATTATGATTAAAATGAAATTAATTAGATTATATCTAACTAATAGTTACTTTTATATCAAATTAAAATCAAAAATTTTTCTTTTTCATAGAAATAAAATGACAGTTTTATAGAAATTTAAAATTTTAACTATTTAACAAAAAATCTATCTTTTTAGAAAAATCTCAAAAATTCACCCTAAGATGATTTCAATAAGATGATTTAAAAAATTATATCATTTTTATAAAATAAAATTTATATAAATTATATAAATATATTAAAATATTAACTCATAAAAAATAATAAAATCATTTTTGAAGAAAACTTTTTTTTGAAGAATAAAGTGTCTACTAAAAATCAAGTGCATATTTCCGAAACATTGATTAGTACATTAAAAATGAGTATAAATATTATATATTTTTTGATGTGGTTAATACTATTCATTCCCTCCAATTTAACAGCTCGGTTATAATGACGACCTAATGATATTTCATTGTTCATTCAAGCTGGGTGTTGTGTATCTTGTACAAAATCAAACATAGTGTTATTTTAAAATATTGAGGTGTTATAATGGTTATCACAATAGAAACATTAGTTTATTGATTATCACTAATGTTTTTTTAGGCCACCCTTTTCTTAAATCTATGAAATAGAGATTTCATTGTTATTGTCAATGCGACTAGGGCTCGTAGGGTCACATAGTTAGTCCCTTGGATAATGATAAAATTTTAGATAAAGTGTTTGTTCAAAATTAAGAGAGTTTGATGAAAAAAATAGATTCAACATAGTTTGGATGGATTCACAAATAATTTTGAAATTATACAGAAAAGTCCTCAGGGGGTTTTATTGAATGTGTGAGATTATTGAATAATCACTAATATATATATATATATTATAAATGTATATTTAATAATATGAATTTGATGAAGGTATTATTATACATGTATTAAATAAATGTGTTAATAAATATATGTATATGCTATATATATTTCTCCCAAATGATTTTATTATCAATTTGTTATCAATAGAATAAATAGCTTGAATATTCATTGACTTGGATTTAAGTAATTTATGTCATTGTGAATAAATGTATATGGATACATAAATATGGTTGATGCATTTAATTTAATGAAATGAATCATGGATGGTAATATAAAGGGATGTGATCTATCCAATTGATAATAACCCATGTGTGATCAAGCCTATCAATTCTCTCTTTCTATCATACTACTATTTATTATCTTAGATGAAGGCGCTAAAACCCCTTAATCATTTGGGTATCTTCCTAGTACGATCATGGATCCATTGGCTAGTGTTCCCCCCTTAGAGATAATGTGATTTTGTTCACTGTTTTATAGTCTTTTAAAGAATTATCCTTAACTGAGGAAAGAAGTGATTATTGTTGTTGGAATTTTTTAAGTACCCTATTTTTATAGTTTTATTTATTCATTAATTCTCAAAGATAGATTTTTCTATGTTTGGGTTTCCTTTTTCTTCATATGATTATATGAGGATTGTTCTAAACCCTTCGAGTTAGTGGGTTCACTATAAATAGTAGATGTTTCAAGTTAATTCATTATATTTTACACACTAATTAGTTCAACAACTTGGTTCTCCTCTTTCTTATTCACTTCCCTAGCCTAGGAGTGATATTTTTAGTCAATTTATAGGTCAAAAAAACTAAATTTGTAACTAAATACCTAGGTATACAAAAAATTCTTTTAACAAATTTGGAAACCTCCCCAGAATTGACACCTATTGATAAGACAATAAATTTTTCACAAATCACTACATCAAACTTTTATCCCCTAAGAATGAAACAATAGAAGTTTCTGAGGTTTTATAACATGAAGGTTACAAATAAGTACAAATTTCAAATTTTTATTTATTTTTCTAATGTTAGGGTTTGAAGGAGAAGAATGGGGATCTATTTTTTGAATCTATGATTGTTTTGAAACAAAATAAGACAAAGAAAAAATAATGAAAATATAATTATAATTGATAAAGAGTGTGAGTAGATTTATGATAGTATTTGTGAACTAGTTATAACCTTTGGACATAGCCTTCTTCATTTTGAAAAAGTTTCTCTTATCAAATTTCACAATGCTTGGGCTAATCCATTAGAAATTACACATAATCCATATTAAAAATCATACCAAAACCTCAGTATGAATGTTGTTCCTCCTTTTAAAGTTATCTAATTACTCAATGACCCTAGGTAATAAAAACTAACTAAATTCATTATGATCCTAAATATGACCATGACTAATAAATTAAAACTAAAAAAATCAATTAATTTTCATTAATAAAATGAAAAATAATTCCGAACATAATTGGAATAAAATTTCATTCAAGAATAAATACAACCATTTTAAATTAAAGAACAAAAATTACAGAAGAATTAAACAAGATACCAAGTGAACTCCTAAACTCATAAGGGTATCAATGTAACCAAAATCTCACTACTGGAAAGGGTTTTATCCAGACTTGGATGTGAATATTGAATTCATTCCTCACCAAATGTGTCTCCTTCCTTTCTTCATTCAAATAATGTTGAGTATCCCCCCTTCATAGTAGAGGGAAATTAATTTAAACAGTTGTAGGCTTGGACCATCATGTGGGTGGATACTATGCATGTAGTTCAAATCCTTATACTTTTATTCCATATGGTAGAAAAATTTTATTATAGTTTGAAATCCTTCCATGATCTTTATTCTTTCAATATTATTTTTTGTATTTAATGCGCGTAGCTGAATAAGTATTTCATTGACTGAAAATTGTAGCACTTTTAATTGTGTCACGTCATGAAGATGGAACTAGACATGGTGTGGTTATTAGGGATTTTTCTATCGAAGAACACTTAATCTCCTCACAGCATGATTTTAATTTCCATGATATGGTTATTTTGTATGTTTCCTCCCAAATTTTTTACTTGAGAATCTATCATGAAATGATTTCATTACTCATGACACTGGGTTTGATTTCTTTTATTTTCAATGTAAATATTTCATCTTCACTTGAACATCTTGGTCAAATATTGCATCATCGAAAACATGCCTAAAAATTGTGAAAAACACATATTTAGTTTAGGATTTGTTCAAGTAATTAAAAAAATGGAAAACAAACAATTATAAATAAGTAAATATATACATTTTCCAATTAAATAAAAATTAAATCCAAGTATCAAAAAATATATTAATTTCTCTTAAAATATGAAATGTGTGGGGATTGAATCATTTAATTGCAAAGCAAAAAAATAATGAATTTATATTCTCTATTAGTGTCACTAATAGAGATAATTAGATAAAGTGGTTATAGCATCCAACATTCAAAAGATGAAAATACATGAAATTGTCATACCAATTGAAATACTATAAAGTGTAACTATAATCCGAACTTTTTTCTAGAGCACACCAGAAAACATATTCCTTTCTATTATGTGTGAAACCAAAATCTATACCTTCATGCAAGATAAATTTTCCATAGAAAATTACAAGTGTGTTATATGATAAGGTTTACTGTGATCAATGAGCCAATCTCAATACAAAGTGACCAGTGTCATTATAAGTTAATGATTATAGAGTAAATTCGAATTTTGAGTCTTTAAGCTTGGTTGTTTTGAAAATTAAAATTTTTATTGGAATTTGGGGAGTAAAAACATATTTATGAGATATTTTTATACATGTTAGGGTGATTATATGGTATTAGGGGGTGTTGGGGAGAATTTAGAGGAGTTGGTCTCAATGTGGGGTGAGAAATTTGATGCAGGTTATAGATCATGTCACTACTAGGGGTCATTAGAGAATGGTGTGTATGTTGTATAAGACTGAGGTTTTGGAATCTAGGGGAGATAACACCCATCCCAAGGTAGTGTGTCATGAGGGTTTCTCAGGGAGGAAATGTCTCACCACAATCTAGGGTTTTGTGCCATTAATCACCCAATATATGTTTTTGGTTATGACTTTGACAGAGATATTGAATAGTGAATCCTAGGGTCGTACTGCAATGGGTGGACTCAGGTTTCTAGTTTTTCTTATAGAGATAAGTGTTACATCAGAGCCTATCAGGGTATGCAGTAATTTACCCTTGGGGTAGGGGTGTTGAAAAATGAGTCTTTAGGTCACACTGAATCTTGAACCAGGATTGGTACATTGTATCCTGACACCTATGGTCATGTTGCAATGTACCCCCGATGTAGTTTTTTTAGAAGAGGAAACCCCATATTTTCCAACTATCCCCACTTTTTTTCAATCCAAATGGCTATGCAGGGGAGGCTATTTTTAATAGAGTTCTCTCCTTAGTTCCTCCCCACTAATCCCACCTTTTTCCATTTCAATAGGTGGTTGATTGAAAATTTTCTTACGACACCAGAGCAATGTAATCACTCCCTATATAAATCTTATCTTCCTTTTCTTCTCCTCCATATAATTTTGGATTCATCCATGGATTCAATAATGATTCCTCTATATCATGCTAGATTTATCTCCAAATCATGGGTATTCTTGGTGTGATGGCCAAAGGATACTGAGGGAGGTTGAACACAACTTGTTACTCATCGTTTAACTAGAGGTAAGTGGTATGGTGATTTTATTAGTGGATTTTATAAAATTAGGGTGGAATTGACTGGCGGAATGAAAAATAAATTTTAGATTTTTCTTATGGAATGGTCAAGTATGATCTATGAGTTTTCTTCCATGTGTTTTGTGAGGTTTCGGCCATGGGAAGCCACTCGGTGAGTTTTTAGCGATTATGCCTCCTTTGGTTAAATTGAATAATTAATTATAAATATCTATAACTAATTTCACGTGAGCCTCATCCAGGTTGGTGAGGACTCTCCAAGTTCATCCACGAGGCCTATATTTGAATCCATGTGAAGACATATTTTTGGGTTACTATAGTAGTATTATAGCAGGTACTATACCAGGTAATGTTCGGTACTAGAGCAGCTAAAACTATTCACCTTCGGGCTTCCAGTTGAGGTTTGGAGTCTTTAAGGACTTTTGGCCACCCAAGGCCTTCGGGCTAGTTATGGATTCCTAGGCCACCTCAAGGCCTTTATCCCACCCCATACAGATCGTGCAAGTGTATATACAACCAAATAGAAAAAAGGAACTAGATCTATATGAGGACTTAGAGAAGGCAGTTTCACCGGAAAAAATCTATCAAGATTCGGATGAATGAGAGAGTATGAAAATTGCCATTGGGATCAGGAATTTACACCTATGAATAGGTATTGCTAGCTGAACAAACAATCCAAAGGTTGGAAGATGAATTTTAAATTTATACATTGGGGGTTATTTCCAAGTAATGTCTGGGATAAATTCTTATTAGTCATTCGGGTCATTAAATCCACTAAACCTATGGGCCTTCTAAGTGTTCCACCTCATCCTTTGAAAGGGGGATTATCAAAAATCAATAACAATAAAAGGCCTTAAAACCATTTAGGAAGGTGTGATATAGGGGCTTGGGATCTTGAAAGGGCTTAGTGTGGGCTTGCATGAGACTTGGGAAATCACAATTACGTAATGGTAACTTCAATATGGATTTAGGTGGTCCCTATGATACTTAGCCATATGCATGTTTATGTATAATTGAGCACGCATGCAAGGGTTTTTGGGTTTGGGTAATTTAGAGGGGGTAAAGAGTTCCCATGTGAATATTTGGGTGGGGTTAACCCTCCAAGAATTAGAGTGAGTGATTCATAGTGTTTCATGTGATATAATATCACATGGAGACTATGTCTCAAAGGGGGAGAAGATAATAATTTTTTGTGTGAGGATCCCCTGATAGCCCCTTTGTCTTGTGAAGAGTTTTGATAGACTAGTTTTGATCTCTTAAGGCTGGTATAGAAGGAAAGGTGGGTTTAGTCCCATTGGATGGGTTGGACAGCTGAGGTCTTGTGAGTGGTTGATGGAACCCTCCTGAGGGTGGTAGTGGTCTTCAATCTTTTAGTGAGCATGGTTATTCCTCAATGTCTCTATGGAGTATGGTGAGGAGGGATTACCAATAGGTGTTTTAGATAGGATTCCTATTGAGTTAAATTTTACAGTACTCGGGTAAAGGATAGGGTAAATGGGTGCTTATAGCCTAGAAATGAGTTTCCTAGGGGCCTTGATGGTGTTTGTATTAGAATGGTCCTCATGTATCAGGACCCGAAATGGTAAATTGGGAATTGGAATAGGAGTTAGACTAGACTTTATGGATAGGGTTCGGTAGGGTCTATGAGCATTGGAATCATTGTAGAGTGATGGATATGGCTGGGTATTTGTGAGTAGAGACCGGGTTCGGTTCGAGGAAAAAAATGGTTTCCTCATTGAGTAATAGGGGTATGTCAAGTTTCATACCATATGAGATATAACTTAGTATGGAAGGGTGGTGGTGTGGTGCCAATGAATTTTTATTTTCATAATGAAGTTATGTGGGGGAGATGAGTGTCCTAGCCATGAGTTGGGGTGCAGCAAGCTGATGAAAAATGAAATTTCATAAAATTTATCATGTTAATCACTGAATATTTTCCCTTAATTTATATTAAAATATCTTTCATTAATTAATTTTAAAATTTAATAAGATTTTTGGTTAACATAAAAAAATGGTTTAATTTGTGGATTTTTGTGATAAAATTAAATTTTAAATATAACCTTGAATTACTTGTGTTATATTGTAATTACTTTTGGATGAATTCAATTCATATATAAACTCTCAACCAGTATAAATATGTATTTATTGATAAATTGTTGGTAAGTTCAATATTTTTTATTATACTAGACATAAGAAGTGGTTTAGTGGAATTACTTGAATTCATTGGGCCTCGAATAAGGGCCTACAAAAATAAGCCGAAAGGATAATGATAGGTTGGCTAGTGTGTTTTTACACCATCTGATTATCATTGGGGCAGTGAGAACATCAATTAAAGATAACAAGATAAACCATTTAGGACCATCTGAGATCAAGATACTCGAGGGATCTAGGTTCGTAGTGTCCATGGGAGCCATTTTCATTACTGATCAAGGGAATAATATGGACAGAAGCTATTGGTGGTTGTTTATTTACTAGATAGCACCACCCCCCTTATTTTTCAAGGGAGTGTAGATCGTGGTACGTGGTTGGTGGCCAATCCACCAAACCCACCAGTAGTGGATTAGCAGAAGGGGGAGAGGCGGCATATAAATGGTGCTCTCTCCCAGCGGATCCATCATCAACTTCACCCTCATAAGCAGACCCCATTTGAGCAGTATTTTGTAATGTTGTTTCCTCATTATTCAAGAAGTATATTACAAGGGTTTCCTCATTGTTATAGTGATTGTGTGTGTACTCAATTTTAACCATATTGATCTTTCTTTTGACCCATGGATTTTTAGCCATTTAATTTTGGAGTTTTTTTCATGTTGCATCTGAATTCAATTATTTCCACATTTTTTAGTTTATTTGATCTCTTTTTTATTGATGAACTAGTGGGACGATAATTTACAATCCCAATAAGTGGTATCAGAGCAAGGTTATGTCCTAGTGCTTTTTTCTTTTATGGGTATTAATAATTTTTATTATTTTTTGTATTCTCTATTATTGAAACTCAGGTTGATCTATCACATATGAAACACTTTATATAGATTATTAAATACACTATTTTGAAATACTGAAAGTTTCGAACTGATGGTGTGTCTAGATGGTGGTGAGATTCGAGATCGATAAATTCAATGGGAATAAATTTTCATTATTGAAAATGAAGATGCAGGCAGTACTGTGGAAAGATAATTTTCTACTCGAAATTGGAGAAAACAATTGTGAATATGATGGAGGAGAAACAGAAAGAATTGGATGATAATGTTTTTGCCAACATCCATTTGACTATGTTAGGTGGGGTCCTATTTGGAACTGTGAAGAAAAAAATAAAAAAGGAAATATAGGATGCTCTGACAAATATATTCGAGGCCAAGTTACTACACAACAAAATTTTCATAAAGAGAAAATTGTAAACTCTTTGAATGGAAGAGTAATCATCAATGACTGACCACGTTAACAACCTTGATACCATGTTCACTCAGCTCATGGTGTTGGGATTTAAAATTGTGTATACTGAATGTACAGAAATTGTTCTCCAATGTTTTCCATATTTATATAACCAACTCATCATAAACCTCACCAATAATATCCTAATGGATACGCTTCCCATCAATGATGTTGCACTTATGGTTTTTGAAGAATAAAGTCTGTGTAAGAACAAGGAGGACAGATAGAAAAATGCACACTAAGAAGAGGCTATATCAATGGAGGGAGAAAAGTTGATAGAGTGTGGTTTGATTGGGAGACAAAATCATGGCAAATCCAAATTGAGGAGTAAAAAGAAGAATTTCACGTGTTTCAATTATGAAAAGAAGGGGCACATCAAGAATGATTTTTTAGAATAATAAGAATAGAGAAAAATATTCCTCAGGGAAATGTGGAAATATTTTTTGGAAAAGGAGACATTCATATCAATGGAACAACAATGAATATTGGAAGAATAAAGCATCTCAATGATGCTTCGATAATTGACTCATGAGAAAAATGAAACATGAATTATCAATAGGAATAGTTTGATCAGTATAAAACTATCTCAGAAAAACTTTTTTACATGGGGAACAATATCACCTTGAAGATCATTAGAGTCAGTACCATCAAACTAAAGATACAAGATGTTATTGTTCGAACTATCCAAGGAGTACGCCATGTAAAGGGACTGAAGAAAAAAATATTGTCTTTGGGACAATTTGATGACATTGGATGCAAAACTTGAACCGAGAATTGAGTGATGTGAATTGTGAAGGGAATTCTTGTAGTGATGAAGGTAATGAAAATATTGAATAAACTATACATGATTATGGGTGAAACATACAAGGAGGAAGAGATACTTTCCACATCAACTACCTCGATGGAATTGTTGATGACGTTATGGAATTAGAAGCTTTTCCACATATTACAACAAGGCTAGAAGATTATTATGGATTAGAATTTGTTTCCTAGGCTTACAAAGGTATCCCTTCTATTTTGTGATCATTGTGTTTTGATCAAGAAACATTGGTTAATGTTTAGGATGCCAATAGTAGGAAGTAAGGACATTATAGAGACGATCTATTCGGAAATTTTGCAAGCACCAGTTATTTCCCTAGGGGAGAAATGTACTTTGTTTCATACATTTATGACTATTCAAGGAGATATTTTTTGTACCCAATCAAGAAGAAAGTAGATATTTTTGAAGTCCTCGAAACATTCAAAGCACTGAAAGAACATGAATCTGGAAAGAAGATCAAGTGTATGACGACAGAAAATGGTGGAGAATATACAAGCAATGCATTTGATTCCATTATTAAATGTGAAGAAATAAAGAGATAGTTCATGGTGGTGTACATTACTTAGCAGAATGTAGTGGCAGAGCGGATGAATAGAACCCTGTTAAATAGAACAAGGGTAATATTGAAGACTACCGAAATTGTCAAAAACTTTTTGGGTAGAAGGAGTGAATATTATATGTTATGTGATCAAATAATACCCTTCATTGGTGATTGATATAAAGACACTAATATAGATGTGTATTGGTAAAATGGATGACTATTATTAGTTATAAACATTTAAAAGTCATGTATATGCTTTTTTAATGACTAGGAAAGATAAATATTGGATTCGAGATACTTGAAATGTATCTTCTTGGGGTACTCTAAGGGTGTGAAGGGGTACCGTTTGTGGGACCCCACTACCCGCAAACATATCATCAACAAAGATTTCATTTTTGCAGAATACAGGGTGAAAATTGAAAACTAATGAAAACATGGAGAAAGAGATTATAGAAACTTCAACAGTCTAAGTAGAGGAAAATCCAAGGAAGATCCAGTTTACTCTGAGTAAATACTAGAGCATGAAGATCAAGTACTGGTTGAGTATGGAAAACAACACTCAACTCAGGAGAAAAGATCACCAGTATGGAACTCTAACTATGAAATTGAGAGAAATATTTTACACTACTTATTGAAATGGGATGGAGAGACATATTATTTTTTGGAGGAAAACTACAGTCCATATGTATTCTTCTGGATAGCAGTTGTACAAGAGGAACTTAAAGCCCTAGAGATGAAAATGGCTTGGGATCTTTTTCCATCACCTCATGGAAGGAAGTATATGGTAATAAAATGGTTCTTTAAGATCAAGAAGTGTGGAAAGAACCATGTAGAAAGATACATTTAAAGACTGGTGGTCAATGGATATTCTTAAAAGGAAGGTATTTATTTTAATGAAATATTTTCTCCTTTTGTTAGACTAATGATTTTTTAGATAATATTGGTGATGTGTGATACAAATAGTTTACATCTAGAGTAGCGAGATTTGAATAAGTCTTTTTTCCATTGTGATCTTAATGAAGAGAACTATACGCTCCAACCGAAATGTTTTTCAGAAGAAGGCAAAGGGAACTTGATCTGAAAGTTAAAAAAATCTGTATATGGTCTAAAGTAGGTTCTGAGGTGTTGGTTCAAGATATTTGATTCTTATATCATGATCCTTGGATAAAATAGACTTCATTAAAATATTTGTTCATAGATGGTAATGATTTCATCATTATTCTCTTGTTTGTTGATGACATGTTGGTTGGAGGGCCCAATAATGATCAGATCAAGGAGACAAAGTCATATATGGATTGGGAGTTTGATATGAAGGAAATGGGAACAGAAAACAGGATTCTTGGGTTGCAGATTTACCGAGACAACAATAATGGGAGGATTTGGATATCATAGAATAATTACTTATGAAAAGTCTCGAATCGATTCAACAAGAAAGACTATAATCCAATCTCTACCCATCTTCCTGCTAATTTCAAATTATTATCTATGATGATCCCAAACATTTATATAGAGAATAAAAAATGTTTCGAGTACCATATGCATCAGAAGTGGGTAGTCTGATGTTCGCTCGGGTTTTTACTAGACCAAACAGTGCACATGCAGGGGGAACAGTTAGTCAGTAAATGGTGAATCCAGGACAGGAGCATTAAAACATCGTGAAGAGGATCCTGACATACATCAAGGAGACCCAAAAGACTACATTGTATTATGGAGGATCAGATTTCACTATCAGAGGATATATTGATTTAGATTTTTTAGGTGATTCTGACCATAGTAAATCCACTACTGGTAATGTGTTTACTATTTAAGGAGGAGCTATGATCCATATTTCAAAGTTATATTCAGTTATGGATTTATTCATGATAGAGGTGGAGTGCATGGAAGCTACATAGGCTTGAATAGTGTTTAATTTGTTGTGATGTTTTTTGGAGGATATTGGGCACAAACAGGGTCAGATTCCATTATTTTGTGACAGTCATAGTGCCTTGAATATTGCAAGGAATCTATCTTTTCATTTGAGGATGAAGCACATTAGGGTACAATATCACTTTGTTCAAGATGTGGTAGAGGAAATAAGTTTGGATATTTATAAAATTCATAATAAATAAAATATAGAAGATTTCATGATGAAGGTTGTTGACTTTGATAAGTTTAAATACTATAGATCCTTGAGTGGCCTCACAAATATGTGAGAAACGTGTTTGGAAGATAGAAAGGATGTGTGGATATGTGATTGTTTCTCAATAAATTTTCCAAGTGGGAGATGTGTCAGTGGTTGTTTGTTTTTAGGATGGCATTGTCCCCCTTATTTGTCAAGGGATGGAATGTGGGGGTATGTGGTTGGTGGCCTGATCACCCAAATCTACTAGTAGAGGATGATGATGAGTGGGGGATGCAACCTATAAATGGGGCTCTCTCCCAACAGTTCCATTATCATCTTCACCCTCATCAGTAGAACCCAATTCATAATTATTTTGTAAGTTGGTTTCCACATTATTAAACAGATATATTATGTGGGTTTTTTACTCATAATAATTAGAGAGTGTGTACCTACATTAACCCATAGTGACCCATCTTTTTGCCCATGGTTTTTTTACTCCATTCAGTTTTGGGTTTTTCACATATTACATCTAGTATCATTTATTTTCACATTTTTCACATTTATCCCATGATTATTACTTCACCAATGGACCAATAATTTAAAGCCTTAAAAGAAGTTAGTTAGATTCTCACCCTTGCTACTGTTCTACCATCACTCAGAAATTTGGTGTCACGGATTTGAAGTAGGTTAGAATTTTGATTCCCTGGTTGTAATCTTTTGTCCATGTTGTTGTCTGGTGCTGCATCTAGATGTCCTAAACTAAAATCTGAGGCCAGATTCATTAGGTGTGTATAAGAAATCGTTGCTTTCTACTATGAATATAGATGCTTTAGAGTTCAAACAGTACTATGAATTTGATGCAAGCTACATGCAAGACCAAAGATCAAAGAGCCACCCCATCATGGTTTGTGTCCAGATCTGCATACATGTTATTAAAGATTAAAAGACTTACTAAGCTCACTTCTTATTCAGATCTTGATATTTCGACATTCTTTATAAAAAAAGATATATTAACTAAGGATTTTGGTTGATTTTTTGGATAGACATGGCTTCCCTAATTTTATCCTGAGCTCTTGCGCTTATAGTTTGTTCATAGTTCAATCTTTCTACTATAGATGAAAACAATGGGTTCGGTTTGAGAGTACATAAAACTGAGATGGGATATGCTAGATGGAGTCTAATGGTGTCATGATTGAATTGGAAGATGTATATCATCACGTCTTCCCATACTAGCCTCATTATCTCTCTCATTATAGACCTGTTCAACTCTTACAATCCATGGTGCTCAGGCTCACTGATGTGAACACTTGCAATATGTTTGATCATGTTTTTGGCCAAAGCTACATCATCTTCACTTAGATCCAAGTTATGCCCACTAGCTGAGTAATTCCAAGATCAACTTTTAAACCCATCAGGACAAAACTATCCAACACATGCACCACATCTCCCCAAACGTATATGAAATCACACATATGCAACAACTATACAATGAGTAGACCGAGCACTCATATTCCACTATATTTTAAAAAATGATTCACATCAACTTGTGATTATTTCTGAATGTATATAGAGCACAATCATTATATAATTTTGTATGAGATAATGTTGTATATTTTTTATGTGAAAGGAGTTATGGTTCTCTATTAAAAGGGGATCAGGAATGCGGGGACTATATATTCCCATCTTATGGGATAGTTCATTATTTTTTTCTACCACTTTTAGTTTAAATTTATCTCTGTTATGTGAATTGAAATTCGATCTTCTTTGTCTTTTGTTTTTGTTTTAGATTTGTTCTTTGTTATGTAATAGTGATATCTCAACACCATGTTAATGGAGTACTATCCCAAGGCTAAGTCAAGTGGGAGGTCTTACAGTTCTCCCAAGTCCATTCTCATATTTATTTACATTTAAATTTTTTTCATGGGATTGTGAGTTTTCATAAGGATTGTGAGGTTTATTTCCTTCTATTTTAAATTTTCATAGCCTCATTCATATATCAACCAAATATTTCCCCCTCTCTTGTCTCGATCCACATTTCATACAATAGGTGTTCTATGGATCAATGGATGGACATTGTATGATTGGGAATGGGTGAAGGGTGGTTTCTTGTCTATGCTCCTTGCATGTTCTTCACTTGACACTATAAAGGAGGTGATACTTGATGTGTCGAAGAGGTTTTCAAAAGTGAAATATGCCTTGAGAACTAATTTGAGGTTTGTGACCCATGAAATAGTGTTAGGTGGATTATCAAAAGATCTTAATAAATTAATTTAGATATTAAAGGACATGTTCTCCTATTACATTCTTCTATATAATCCCCTTGTGTCTATCCATCCATGACTCGATTTCATCTTGAGTATACATCTGACATCTTATTGTACTACCCACTCTAATCTACTAGAGAAAGAGAAAATTGTTGGAATATTAGAGTTCTATGAAGATTCATTGTTAGGGTTGTGTCTAGGTTTTTTTGTTTTTTAGGGTGTTCATGCAATGGTATTTTTACCAATGGGCCTTCATTCCACTAAAACTTTTATGGCCATGTGCCTCTATGAATTTGAGCCATGCTGTATTTGGTCTTTTGGGACTTTGAATCATGTGTTTTTTTTTGTCTTTTGAAATGTAATTGGTTCCTCTCGAACACAATAACAATGGGGTTTTTTTAATAAATGGGCTTGACCCCAAATCATTTCAGTATAAGAAAACAACTTTGTTTTGACTAATGTGTAGAGGTGTTTTTTTTGGTTTTTCCAAACTTTCATTGAGCAGATTTGAAAACCCTAATGTAGTTTTGAACCCCAATTCATTAGTGAGAAACTCATTATTATTATTGAACTTAAAAATCTAAAATTATTTTTTCTTTTTATTTTTTTTCTTAGTCTTTTCTTTTTAAGCATTTTCTTGACTTTTAATTAGAATTTCAAATCCAAAACCACTAGAGTCTAACCAATATTTTAATTCCCATCTTAAGAGTTATTATAAACAACTTTTAAATATTATTTGTAATACCTTTATTTCTTGAGATTAATGATTTTTCTGTTAAATTGAACTTTTTTATATTCTCTTTCAAATATTTAGAGTTCATTGGATGCTTTCAAAATGGTTGAGACATTAAATTTCCTAGCCCCTCATCTATCCATGAGACCTAACTTGAACGTTTACACTTTTTAATCCCTTAGATTAATATAAATGGCCTTATATGTTTAAACATCATTACATCCATAATTATCCCCTACCTAACCGTTCTCTAAAATACATTTTCATGATTAATTCAATTCTAAGTGTAGTAGAAATGGTCTTACATGTGTGTTTATTTGGGAATAATTTCATGTTAAGTGGAAGGTGACCTAGGTTTGATATTGTTTTAGGTCATTTGAAATAAATAAATGAGAATGATTCATTATCATTCATTTTACTCCATTTTTATCACCATGTTTCCCTTAAAAGTGTGCATAAAAAATAAAAAAAAAATATAAAGATATTAAATCATTCATTATTAATATCTATGTGATTTATGACCCTATCAATAAAAGGTCATAAATCACTAGTAATTATACTCAATATACTACTAAAAACTTGAAAAAATGGGAGAATAAGGAAAAATTCATTTATTGGATTCATTTTCTTGACTCATTGATTGAAAAATAAAAAATAAAAAAATGGAAATGTGGGAGTCATATCTTGTAAAGGTAATTGAGTGGAGGAGATCTTCATTTGTTAATATGAATTATCATGCATTGTATTTAATGAGTAAAACCTTTTTCTTTCAATCCTATATTTTTAACACCAACCCAACAACCTTAAGCCACAAAACAACCTTTTCAATCCCTCATGATTGATTGTATTTTCATGTCTCACAGTGTCAAGAAATGGGAATTTTCACATGCCTATAGTAAATATTCATTTTAAAAGTATGAATATAACTCCACATAAATATATTCTCTTAATTTAAGAGTGAAAATGAAAATCCTTTGAGGTAGGTCATAAAATGGTTTTGAATGGATTTTGAAGTTTGAATTTCATGTGGATAAGAGGATTTCATGTTTTTAGAATTAAATTCATGTTTGAAGCATGATGTGAGTTTTAGTGGAATGAACCGAAAAAGTTCACTCACTCTTGGAATGGTAGTTAAAATTTGATATAAATTGGTTTTTTATTGTTAATTTATTTAATTTCACAATAAATTTGTTTGAGATGGGTTTTTTGGAATCAGATTTTCCCTGAAAACTATTTTGACTGATATACAAGTATGAGGGATAACTGAATTGAAATCAATAGAATATTTGAAATTTCAAATTTGATCATTGATTTAATTTCATATTAAATTGTTTTTAAACTATTGTGCACTATTTTCTAGATTTAAAAAATGAGTTTTTATAAATACTTATATATAATTAAGTGATTCTGGGTGTTTTTTTGAAAATGGAAACACTCACTGAGCTACATGGTGTTTATAGTTATAAAATAATAGAGGTATCCTTTGAATAGTGATTAAAAAATTCCTTGCATTTTCATTTAAAAAGAAGTGTTCTCCTAGTTTTATTTTAGAAAGACAATTAAACAATTCTTGATAGTTGGTGTGATGGTTTCTTTGTATTATATTGTAAACATGTAGCTATGGATATTTTTTAACTGAAATTATTGATTTAATATATCTAAAAATCCATTTTTTCGGCATGTTTTGGAAAATATATATGTTTTTTAGGATTGTTGGTTTGGAATTGAACATGTTTTGAACACAGTAATGATGAATTTCTCGGGATTGAAATATTCAAGTGTGTGGAGTGATAAAATGTAATATTTCATAATTTTAATCAAGTTATTCGTTGAATATATTCCCTAAAATTCTATTAAAATCATGGGCATTACATAATTTTCACATTTATTAATATTGTGGGTGAAAAAAATAAATCTAGATTAATTTTTTTGTTTTTTTGATAAAAATAAATTTGAAATATAACCTTGAATTACTTGGGTTATATTATAATTAGTTTTTAATGAATTCAATTCATATATGAACTCTCAATCTACCTAAATGTACTTTTGATGAAAAAATAATGGTGATTTGATGATTTTGGATTATGCCAGACATTAGAAGTGGTCTAGTGGGCTTATATGAAATTATTGGTCCATGGATAAGGGTCTTCAGAATGAATCTGAAAGGATAATGATTGGATGAACCATGAGTTCTACCCCCATCCTGTTATCACTGGGGAAACCAAACCATTGATTCTACATATTAATAGAATCCCTTTGGGACCATTTGGGATCAATCTGGTTAAGGGAGGATAGGTTCATGGGATTTTTTTTATACGTTTTTGAAAAAAATATTAAAATAAACCTATGTTGGTTTTTAAAAAAAATTAATATAGAAAGGTTTCATCACCGATGCCCCCTTTCATTTATCCGAAACAAAGGCATGGCTAATGTCACCTTTCCCACTCATCAACCTGGATTGATGTCCTAGAAAAGGAGGCAGTGTTGATGCCACCTTTCCCCCAATACCCTATAAAAATTCAACCCCCTCTCCCTTCTCATCACTCATTACCCCCCTATATCTAATTCCACTTCCTCTCTCACTACACTTTTTCTAGTGTTTCCTCCTCTATGTGTGGGGTTTGGGTGGCCTAAAAGTATTTCCATATTTCACGAAGCGTCATTTAGAGGTATTTTTTCTTATTTATTCTAATGTTATTTATTTATTTAGTTGTTTCATTTTTAGTTAGTTTTAAATATGTTATTTATTTAATTGTTTAGTTTGTTAGATATAGTTTATAAATAATAGTTCATATTAGTAAATTAAATATTATTATTTATTAACAAATTTTGAGTAATGAATTTATAATTAATCTTTATATTGGAGTAATTATTGTTATAATATTATTATTTAATATAACATTGTAGTTTTTAAATATTAGTGTCAAAATTAAGAATTATTATTAACAAGATGATGGATAAATTTTATTGAAATAATGGTTTACTAATAATTAAATATTAAATTACTATTGATTAACTAATGCTAAAGTAATGGTTAACTATTGATTAACTAATGAATAACTAAGGATTAAAGAAGGATTAGTTAATTAATAACCCAGTACTAACTTTGGAATTACATAGAATTAAGTAATGATTAATTAATGATTAACTAATAACTAAATAAGGAAGAAAAGTAATTAAAAAATAAAAACCATAAAGTACTTAGCTATTATTTAACTAATGATTAATGAGATATTAACTAATGATGAAGGGATAATTAATTTAAGATTAACTAATGATTAGATAATAAAAAACTAATGAATATAAAATTATTAACTAATGATTAAATAATGGTTAAATAAAAATTTCTTAATGATTAACTATTAATTAAAAAATAATTACCTATAAATAACTACTTCATATCTATTAATTAAGTAATAATTTATGATTTATTAATATATGATTAAGCCATAATTAATTTAGGATTAACTTATGTTTAACTAATGATTAGCTAATAAATAACTAATGAATAACAAGTGATTAAATACTAATTGAAAATGACTAACTAATAATTAATTAACGATTAACTATTAATTAACTAATAATTAATTATAAAGTAACAACATAATGTCTATTAATTAAGTAATGATTAGCAATTGATTAATGACTGATTAATATATAATTAATTTAAAATTATCTAATAATTAACTAATGGTTAACAAATAATTAACTAATGAATAACATATTCTTGACTAATTACTAATGAATAATTAACTAATAATTACATAATGATTAACTATTAATTAACTTATAATTGACTACAAAGTAACTCATTCATATATATTAATTAATTAATGATTAATATGTGATTAATGAATGTTTAAGGCTTAATTATGTTAGGATTAACTAATACTTAATTAATGATTAGATAATAGTTAAATAACTATTAGTGAATGATTAAGGAATGGTAAAATAATGATTAATGAGTGATTAAAGAATGAATAATCAATTATTAAGGATTGATTATCGTGGTATGAATTCATGATCAAGTAATGATTAACAAAAAGTTAATTGATGATTAACTATTAATTAACTATATGCTAAATACAAAAATAATTAATATATAGAAATTTTTTAATAATTAACTTAAAAGTAACTTCATAATAAATATTATTTAATGAATTATTAACAAGTCTTTAACAAATTATTAAGGGGTATATAAATTAGGATTAACTAATGGATAATGAATTATTCAGCAATGATTAACTAATAATTAATGAAATATTCAAGGTAGATTAAAAAATTATTAATTATTTATTAAGAAATGATTATTCAATGATTAATGAATAACTACATTAGTAATAATTAGTGTTGAAGAAATTATTAAACAATATTTATTTAATGACTAAATATTTATTAACTTTTAACTAAATACTCATGAACTAATCATTAATGAATGCTTTACTACTGCCTTAGTAATGATTAACTAAGTATTAACTTATTATTAAATAATGATTAGCTATTTATTAACATTGGATTAGCATAGAATTAACACAGGATCAAATATGGATAACTGGATGAAAATGAGGCTTTACTGCACACCTAATTTTTTACTCCCATGATTTAAATGATTCATACCTTATTATGCACCTATTTTTGTACTCTTGATGGATATGTTTTAGATAATTCATAGTCTCTTTATAAACCACTTAACAAACCTTTAGAAATATTAAAAAAATGTACTGTGAAATAATTATTTTATATTTTAATATATAATAAGGAATTCTGAAATTTCGATAAAATAAATATTATGTGGTTATATAATCAATGAAATCCATATTTTGATAGTACAAGAGTATGTGGATATAGTATAGTTGTACTTAGGGGTAAAATCCCCAAAAACACCATATTGATCTAGACTCGATCAGAAACTAGTTAATGATAATGGGCCTTATTTCACACCTAGTTTGACACTCCCAAAAGATATGATTTATATGATTCACAATCTCTTTATAAAAAATTGTACTTTCCTTAGGGAGATTAAAATTTTTACTATGAAACATTAGTGTCATATTTTAGGATATAACAAGATGTTATAAAATTTTGGTTAAATAAATATTTTTTATTCACACCTACATAATTATTACTCAGTATCAATATTTTTATCATGACCCAACCTAATGGATCTCAAGAAGCAACTACCCTGGGCTCACCTCTATATGTTTGGGGCTAGCGACAAGAACCATAAGTAATAACTAATATGGGAGGCCTTTTCCCAATGTACTTGTATGCATGCACCCAACCATCTACATGCATTAGTGTGAAGGAATAATAATAATAGATGGAACATATGGGGAAAAAATATTCATGTAACAACAACTAGGTAATACAAGAGTACAACAACATAAACTCAAAAGTAAAAGAGATAAAATATATGATATACTAGAAAGATGTCTCAACCAGAAAAACTAGAAAAGTAAATGCTGAGAGAACCTAGCCCTAGATCTCCAATCCTGAACACTATAAGAGGTAAAATTCATCATAGTATCATTATGATCCTCTATAATCATTATCAATCTATCTATCATAGGTATATGACATGACACATGTGGGTAAAACCCATATAGGGGTGATAATATGAATACCAAGTAGAATGTCCCAAAATCTATGGGGGAAGAAAAAGAGACATGATAGAAGAAGACATATCAACCCATAACAAGAGATAAATGAATCCAACAACAAGTTTATATATATTCACAACAAAAGAATCCAAAATGGGAGGAAAATTGGATCAATATCTCACAACCTAGTCTAAGAAAAGTGTAAGTCATCTGTTCTAGAGTTCCATCAACAATTCCCAAAATCTCATGCGTCTATCCAACTGAATCATCCATGTCAAGACACACCCCACTAATATTCCAAACAGTTAAGGGGATACAATCTTGAGGTAGAGGACCCATTCCCTGGTACAATAGTAGGGTTCAACTCAATATATATAGGACCCATTCCATGTTCTAATAAGAGGGTTCCACTCTGATTGTAGAGGAGTCATGCCCCAACTCTTCTGGAGGGTTCCACTCTGATGGTCGATAGAGTACTCATGCCATGTCCCAGTAGGATGGTTCCACTCTGATGGTTGAGGATCCATGCCCTAAATCTGTAGGAGGTTTCCACTCAATAGATATCTCGAGGACCCATTCCTTATCTCACTAGTAGGGTTCCACTAAGATGGTAGATAGAGGACTAATGCCCAATCCCAACAGGAGGTTTATACTCTATAGATAGCTCGAGGACCTATTCCATGTCCCAATTGGAGGGTGATACTATATAGATAGCTCAAGGACCCATGCCATGTCCATGTAAGAGGTTTCCACTCTATAGATAGCTTGAGGACCCATACCCAATCCCAGATGAAGTGTTCCATTCAAATGGTCGATAGAGGAACTATGCCCTATCCCGATAAGAGGGTGCCAATCTAATCTCTCTGATGATCATTCCGAATCAATGTCATCATCTAGAATCTCCTAAACAAGAAACACACCCAAAATATATCACATTGTATCTTAAAATACATTATGTAGTCCGATGTCACCTTCTACATTGAAAACACAAAAGAAGGGATACTTGTGGGCCAAAATCAGAGTCCAAATAAAAGAGATACAGGATATAGAAGTTTCCTTAAAAAGGAGGGAACATTATGTGTAAGGGGACTCACACTGTGTGTGGTCCTACCCTAATAATTGTCCATGTCTTTTTTAGTACATAGATCACTACCCATGTATCCTAACATGGTGTGCCTCGGCCCCTCGGTGTCTTTTCCATGCTCTTGGCCATGTCTATGTACCCTGGTTGTCTCTGTGTGCAGTGGGTGTTCATGTATACATTATCCATGTACATGTACACTATCCATGCCCATGTACATTGTCCATGTTCATGTACACTATTTGTGTTCCTGGTTGTTCTCATGTCCTTTTACTCTCGGAGTACAAGTTAGGTCTCCTGCACCAAGTCACGCGGCATTTGGGGGTCCCATGCATCGTGTGATATTTATAATATCCTAAAAACCATAGAACCATGGATTTTTTAATAACATTCCATGTGTTATTCAATACTACATGGTGTGTACTCTTTTTTTATAGAATCCTATATTTACTAAGTGTTTCTCCAAATGTGCCTTTTCCACTTCGGCTCAGGCCTCTAGACCACCTAAAATCAATGGGGGTCAGTTCATTTTTTGAGGCCAACTGAAAGCAAAAAAATCATATTTATGTCTATCAATTCAATATATATATGCACCTCATAAACCTCCCATTCTATTAAACACTCTGTATCAAATCCCATATCAAAAAATAAATCAACTGCAACCCACAAGTCATCCTGATCCATGCCCTGATCATCGATCAATTCATCATACATGAATATTCCATTAATCTGGGGTTCTAATCATTCTCAGTCCTGACTTGAAATAGTTGAATCATTATCCCATCGTCGAATGATAATGAACACAAATAAAAGTGGGGAAAATTACATTAAAATGGAGCAACTATCATTATCCAAGTGATTTTTTCCAATAAATTCAAATTGGGGATTTTAGGGGTGAGAAACATGACACAACAAGAATTAATTTAAAAATATATAATCTGTGGGAACATTCAAATTCAAAAATTTGGTACAAATCAAATAAATAGGAAGGATCATGCTCAATCATTTAATCATAAGGGTATAAATCCACATATGTTGAGTCTCACCTCAATTCGAATTGGTCATTGATGAAGAATGTTCTTCCAAATGAAGGAGGAAGTTACATTGTGTTTGTTATTATAGTGAATTGGGTTTTGACCTGTATGAATTTGGAATATTTCTAAGAATATTTCTAAACAAATTTCTATGTCAGCATGGTATTCGGGGCCTCAAAGAGCCTTGGTGCGGGAATATTAAAAATATTAAATATATTTTATCACGCATGCATAGTTTTTTTTGGAAAATATGGAATAACTCTTACGAAGAGTATTATATGAGAAATTTGAGACCGTGTTTGAGTCCATAACATGGTTTTTACCCTAGGTGTCACATAAAATTTTTCAGCGTTGGGTGTCGGGTCAGAGGTGAGTCATTGGCAGGGTGTTAAAAGGAGGTTAATTGATTTAGTAAAATTAAATAAATTAACCCTTCTATCCCCTTGGTGCATATAAAATATTGGATAAATCCCCCTCCCCCTTGGATTGATGGATTAACTGAGGAAAAACCAAGGAGAAGAGTCATTTATGATCTATGATCTTGACGACGATCGCTCTCGGATCGTGGTGCAAAGGATTCAGAGCATGGATTTGAACTCAAATCATTGGTGTTTCACCGTGAGGTAGACCGATTTTATTTTTATGTTACAATACCCTTTTGATGCATTTTGTTACTGTTTTAGAGCTATTTTACAACTTCTAGGGGCCTAATGGGGGTGGATCTGTAGGTTTTGTGGAAAACTGAGGTTATTGGGGTGGCTCATAAGGAAATCCTATTAAGAATTCCTGATCTCGCTATGTTTAGTTCAGGGTCACACACTGCGTGTTATTCCCATTTAGAGAAGAAAACTTTTAGGTACTATAAATCATGCACCAGGGTTACAAACCATATAGTGACCCCATGTTGTGTAGTTAGGGGACGTGGCCAGGGTAGCCTTGTAAAGAGACATGGTTGTGTGATAGTACATGGACAACATACATAGACACAGGGTGATGGACATGGGAATAGTAATAAGGCACGATCAAGGGGTTATTTAGCTAAGACACACCATGTACTAGGTGTACATGAAAATTAGAACGCATGGATGGTCATCCCGTGTGAGGAGATACATGGTCAGGGGCCTGGGTGAGGTGATACATGTTATATGAAACATGTAGATGCCATGTAAGCTCACATGGTCTGCCAAGTCATGCATCCAAGGACACAGCCGAGTGTTCGGGAAGGGTCACACACTATGTAGACCCCCGTACATGTCGTTTAGTCATATTGATGATTTATTCCTTAGGTATTTTTTTCTTTAGAGCTCAGATTCAATCCTATGAGTATCATATACAGATCATTTTTTACATAGAATGTGATGGTGTCCATATTTTGGTCATTTGGGATATGATTCAAGGTTATGTTGTGTGTACCTTCTGTTAGTGACAGTTTGACTAGAAATAGTTTAGTGAGTCCCTTGGTCTATCTCTATGAGGTTACAATGCGACATTATGTCCTCAATACATGATTGTGATCTATTTGATAGGACAGGATTTGATAGAGTTTTTTCATCCCTCTAAGAAGGATGAGGTGGGATCCTCTATAGTATCATTAGATTTACTGCATCCCTTCAGGGAGTTCGGGGTGGGATCCTCTATCATATCATTTTCCCTTGGTGGGGTTCTTGGTATCATCGTGACCAAAACTATACAGGTTAATATCCCCTATCTAGAAGGATAGCCCAGTAGGGTTTGTGGCATCATTGGTTATATCATCCCATATATACAGGGTTTTTTTAGTAGTGTTTGTGGTATCATGGCTTATACAATCCCCTACAAAATAGCTTTGTTTCAATAGGGTTTTTGGTATCGTCAGGTGTAAGATCCCATAATTCACAAGTTGTATAGGCGGGGTTTGTGGAATTGACATGACTAAAACTACATAGACGGTGATCTTCTGTCAAATCAATAAGATCTCAAGGATTTCATACAAGGCTTATGGTGACCCCAGTGGTACTGGGAGTGATACCCTTTCTAAGTGATCTTTGTGTTACTGGATTAGGTTCATGGTGTACCCCAGCTTTTCTGGGAGTGATCCCCTATATGAGGAGGTATATTTTCTATAATTCCAAACATGGTTCACAGTGTCCCCTAGAAACTCTAAGAGTGATCCCCTTTCTGATTGTTGAGACCTTTTGTGGTTCTAGTAGGGTTAGTGGTGTAAATACCCTGACTCCAATAACCCAGAGTCGGTGGTTACTTCATTACATTTATATTAAATACAAGGAAACACATCCCAAATAACTGATTAGTTTAGTAGAATTGAAAAACTAGATACATACATGAAACCCTTACTACATTGATAGTTAAACATTGAACATAACAAAGGAAGGTAATTTTCATCTTTGAGATCATTCAAACAATTCATCTTTAGGTCCTATGGAAAAGTGAACCAAAAAAGGGTGAGATCAGAAGCTCAGTAAGGGTTATATATAGTAGAATCTATCTTTAATCAATAAATAATAATCATTATGGAATGATAAATAACTAAACAGACATTCCATTTAATAAATAATTTTTTATCATGAGAGGATAAGTCATAAACATTATGGTAGTGTAAATAATTGGAAACAAATTCCATTAAATCAATAGCTTGTGAAAAATCTGAATCCACAGATATTATCATAGTAAAAATTACATGGATAAACAATTGATATGTTATTACTGAATAAATTCTTAATATTGGATGCTATGATCTTATACATAATGGTTTCTTGATTATCAATACATATCACAAAATATTTTAATAAGTATGGGTAAAACTAACTTAATTTGGCCAACTTATTCATCTCATGAGACTACTGATGCATTAAGGGGATATCTATAACTAGAACCCACTCATGTATTTATATACAAAGCATTACATATATATATATATATAAGTGATCAATTTGTTTTATGAATCTGTATTACTTATCAACAAATATCCATATTGAGGAAAAGATAAGTATTTAACATTATTTCCCCATTTCATCAAATAACTTTCGAAGTAATCACTATATGTAAAAGTTGTATAAGATTTATAAATTAATCATATACATGATAAAAAAAATATGTATATTTAATAAATTATTATCATAAATAAATAAAAGTGGAATTATATACATAATAGAAATAAATTAGTTGCATAATATGCCTTGAGGAAGTGAAATTGAGATGAAGTCTCTTACCTCATACTTTCCTTCAGTCGTACTTAATCGAACCTCATGTATAGCGGTTTTAAACATGTTATTAAGTTATAATATAACCATATTTATATTTATAATATCATATACTATACTTTAATAGTATCTTATCACCCATTTATTAAAAAAATCATTATTTTCATTGTTTCGGGTGTTAACAACCTTGATTTCTTAAGGTTGTTTTGTCATGAAAATCCCAGTTCTTTTGGATAGGATATAGATTCATCATATTCAGTACAATATTACTGTTATTAATATAATATTTAATCATTAATAATAGTTTTACAAACCCTTTTTTAATGTTGAATATTGAAAATGAATTACATCGTGTCGTTGAGACGGTAGGTCGTACGCATGCACGGGGGATGATATCATTCCATTAATGGGTAAAATGTGAAGGAATTTTAGGGTATATTAATTATTGTAAATTAAATTTCATATAATAATTATCATATATATCCATTATTTCTCATCATTATACTCATCCATGTAAAGTGGTGATGAAAACAATTACACAACTACGTAGAGATGTTAAGTCGTATGTACGCATGCACGATGATTTTGTTTTTCAGTGGATGGATAAAATATGGAATGTGGTTATCCCAAAATAATAATGAAATCATAGAATATATAAGATATTATATTTATTACTTTATCATGGAAACATCACGTGAAGAGGAAGTGGAAGAAGAAATAATCGTTAAATAGCTGATAAAGACAATTACCTCTTCTTTTGCGGAGTTCATTTAATTTCTTCTTAAGAGATATAGGGTTAATCTATTGGAAGGAACAAATAATCTAAAACATGTATTAATATGTTGATAAGAAAAATGGGTAGAGTGTAATTGATCTATAAGGCTCTGTGTGATGCGAATAAATGAGGGAAGAGGAGCCCTTTTATAATTGAGGTGAGGGGAACTTTTGAAAACTTTCTAAATATTAAATTAATATAAATTAATTTTCATTCAAAAATGGATCAAAAATTATATATTTAAAATATAATATTACTATGGATCTAAATAATGTCATACAACGATTTTTAGGAAATTTTAGGTCACATTCATACCCTTATTGTTTTGAACCCTTATGTAATCCCTTTAACTCTTACCATGGCAACATGGATTTTTACACCTTTCAAGTTAATATAGTTACCATAAAATAAAAAAATAAAAATAAATGGATAATTGATAGTATTCTAAACACTATAAAAATAATATAGATTAATTTAATAATTTTATTCATCTTATTTCATTAAATAAAACAATATTTATTTTAAAATATCATTAATGTCAATTTTGACATTATTCATTACTTTGACTTTTAAAAATATCAATATAGAAATATATATTCTAACCTACAAGTTTAATACATAAATAACATGTAAATTATATCTATAAAATTATTTTATGACATTAATTATCTCATATTATATTTATTTTTATATATTTAATATCATTTATTTGATATTTCTATTAGTAAAATAATTACTGCTTCAGTGTTTTGAAAACATGTAAGCTAATTATCTCTTCAATAAAAACTAAAAATAAATTTAAATGATGAATATAATTAATTTATATTTAGAAATTATATTTATAACCAAATATATCTTCTGAATAATACCCTATTAAAAATGTTATGGTTACTAAAATCATAAATGTGACATCTTTGACTTTTTTTAAATAAAATATTATAAGAGTCATAATGACTTCTTAATGGAAATATTGTCACATATCCAAAAATTGAATAAATATATACAAAAATTACTCATAAAATATAATTTTTAAAAGTTTTAGAGTTATTTTATAGTCATTATCATTTTATTATTAACCTCAATTTCCTAATTTACTCTTTAAAGTTGTTACAGAATTACAATGGTTACCATTCAGAATGCCCAAAAATAAAAGGAACCAGCTTATTAAATTTAAAACATAAAAATCCAAATGTGATATCCATTTTTTAAAATTCATAACACATAATTTTTAGTATTTAATTTTAAATTAACACTGCAAAATGCAATGAGAAAAAAATAGTTTTCTTGAAAAATGCATTTTTAACCCTAAAAATGTACTTATACCAAATAAAGTTTAAGGATGATTAAAAAAGTAATAAATTAGTTTTTTATATAAATAAATCTTAATTAATTAACTTTGTGATAAAATTAAAATCATAATTTTACTTTTTAATATAAATAAAATAATAGTTTTATAAAAAACGTTATTTTTCACTATTTACTAGAAGATAATTATTTTTAGAAAAATACAATAAATTCACCGTAAGATAATTATGAAATTTCCATTAGATAATTATGATTATTTTTCAATAAAATTTATAAAAGTGAAAAAATGTTAAAATAAGTGCACCTTCAAAAGGTGGAAAACTACCTTTAGAAAAATACATCTTTTTATATATAAAATTGTATTTATTTTTATATCATGTCTAGAAAACAAATAAGATAAATTTTAAAAAATATATTGAGTATTATATATATATATATATCGTCAAGTTTTACCAAAAAATAGTTATTTTATTATTAGAATATAACACACTTGTGTGTATTTAAATAGTTTTTCAGAAAAAGATTTCTTTTTATTTTCAAAGGGGTTTTATTTTAATTTATAATTAATTGGTCACCAATTAATTAATTAAATATACATGTGTGAACCAAATTTTTATAATTCAGTTAATTATGTTCATAACCTCTAATTTAATGGATTGTTTTTAGGGTCCTATTGAAATAATAATATTTAATAGTATATCATGGATATTTTACGATTGGTGTTGCATGCAACATAAACTATTGAAGAATTTGAATTTATTCAAAAATAGACAAAGCGTAAAATCTTGGGGTGTGATATTCTTCCCTTCTAAAATTTTCGACCTCAAAATTTTCTTTAATATTAATTTTTAAACAGATTAATGTGGTTCATCTTCATAATATCCTTAGGTTCCTATATTGCTTTTACCATTTTATAGTTTCTCTAAATAACTGTTACCTGTTGAGTTATCTGATTCCTCAACACTTTCTCTCTAGTGTCAAGAGTATTTATATAATCTTCACAATAAGACAGATCAGGCTTCAGATATATTTCTTCAAAGTTGATTACATGTGTTGGATATGGCATGTACATCCTTAAAAATGATATTTGGAATACATCATAAACATTAGAGATACTTGGGGGAATATCAAATCGGTAAGATGCATCTCCAATTATTTTAGAATTTCGAATGGAATGATACACCTAGGGATCAATTTATCCTTTTAAACAAACCATCTGACACCATTCTATGAACATACATTAAAAAATATGTGATCTCCCACTTCAAATTCCAATTCCTTTCTTCGTTTTTCAACATAACTCTATTGCATACTTTGAGATTCTTTGATATGAGTCGGAATTGTATTTACCTTTTTCATTGTCTCTTCAACAAGTTCTAGTCCTATTTCTTTCCTTTCACCAACTTCATCCCAAAAAGTTTTAATATGGAATCTCTTACTATATAATGCTACATACAATGCAATTTTAATACTTGAATAGAAACTATAGTTGTAAGAAATTTGTGAAAAAGGTAAATACTGATCCCATACATTCAAATTTTAGTGTGCATGATCTCAACCTATATTTTAATATTTGAATAGACTTTTTATAATTTCCATCAGTGTGAGGATGGTAGGTGGTTCTCAAATGAAGCTTGGTTTTTAGATATTTTTCAAGATACTTCCATAATTTTGATGTAAAATGAGGATCTCGATTAGATGCCATCGATAGAGGTGCACCATAAATTCTTACAACTTCATTCATATAGATTAACTCTAGGAACAAGAGCCTCATCCTAGTAGGTGCGGACTCATCAAGTGAATCCAAGAGACCTGAGTTCAAAACTGAGCGGAGACATAATTTTCCAGTTATTGTAGAAGTACTATAGAAGACACTATTTAATACTATAGGAGTTGTAACTATTCATCTATTTTGTCTTGCGGGCCACCGGTTTAGGAATCATGTACTTTAAGGCCTTCAGACCACCAATGGACTTCGGGCTAGTAACAATTTCTAGCCACCTAAAGGCCTTCAAGCAAAATCAAGGCCTTCAGGCCACCTCAGGGATTTAGGGACACCCGAAATTGTGCTTAAATGATCAAACATACTCTACAAAGAGAAGACTCCAGATGGGTATTCAGAGCAGGAACATTCACTAGAGAAGAATCTAAGTGGGTTTTTCATAAAGATATGGTTTGTTATTTCCATTAGGACTAGCATTTGCTTTCATGGGAAGCCTAGCTGAACAAGACATGTGAAGGTGGAGAGCTGATATCATTATGAAGAAGCTTCGGAGGATTAGTTCCAATTATAGTCTGTATATTTCCTAAGACCTATGGGTTTTGTAATATCTAAGACTATGGGACTTGTAAGGGTTCCCCATCATCCCTTTAAAGGGGGGTTATCAAAATTCAATAAAAAAAAGAAGGCCTTTGAGCCATTCGGGCTATAGAGTCTTTCTAGGTGCTTGAGAGGTAAATATTATCTTATAATAAGAAAATGTGCTTATTTGGAAATGTGATCAACAATAACCAATATTTCATCATTCATTCTATGGGCATTTGGTAGTCCAGTGATAAATACCATAGTAATAGCATCCCACATCCACATTGTAATTAGTGGAGGTTGCATGACCCCTCTAGGATATTGTCTCTCATCCCTTACGTGTTGAAAAACTAGGCATATTGACATATTGTCTGCTATTTCCCTCTTCAAATTATCCCACCAAAAATGTTCCTTCATATCCCTATACATCTTGGTACTACCCTGCTGTATATATAAATATTATTTATGAGCATCAACCAACAGTTAACTTCTTATCCCTAGAATTTATGGAAAACAAAATCTCATTAAAATTTTCAAAACACTGTCTTAACAAACCAAGCCTTCCAAATTTCAATTACTCACAACTTTAATTTTATTATGGAAAACCTAATTATCATATTGGAAGATTTTTATCTTTTTTAATAAATATGGTTTCACACTCATTTGAAAAGGGAGTGATGTATCCATTTCTGTAATAATTCCCATATCCATCTTTACTAAATCAAATAACAAAGGATCTCTCTCAACCATTTTTTGGCTCAGAAGTCCATGATCTATCCTTCTTAATTCATATGATACCATATTTGCTTTTCCTCATTGGCAGTGTATTGATAAATCATATTCTTTGAGTAACTCAATCCATCGTCTTTACCTCATGATGATTTCATTCTGTGTAAATATGAATTTCAAACTCTTATGATCTTTATATATCCCACAACTTTCACCATAAAGATAGTGTATATATATTCTAAGATTAAAGATTATGGATGATAACTCAAGATCATTATTTATATAATTTTTATCATGAGTCTTCAACTACCTTGATGTATATGTAACAACTTTATCATTTTTCATAAAGAAACAACCTAGTCCTTTCTTCGATGCATCATTCTATATCACAAACCCTTCATTTTTTATGGTAGATTAAAAATGAGATCATTGAAAAATATTGTCTTCAACTCTTAAAATTATTATTCACGTTATTTTTTCTATACAAACTTTTCCTACATACGTGTGAGATTGGTTAACATTTTATCTTGTCAGGTAAAATTTTGAACAAAACACCGATAGTAACCTACTAAAACAATAAAACTATATACCTCAGTTACATTCGTTGGTGTAGGCTATTCTTGGACTGTCAATTTCTTCATAGGATCAATTGAGATTCTATACTTAGAGACAATATTTCCAAGAAAAGAAGTTTCCTAAATCCACAATTCACACTTGCACAATTTATCATATAACTCTTTCCTTATGAGAGTCTTAAAATGATCCATAAGTGATGCTCATGGTCATCATAGCTATTTGAATACACTTAAATATCATCAATAAAAACCACAAAAAAATCATCAAGATATTCTTTGAATACTCTATTAATTATATCATTAAACACCGTGGGTTCATTAGTCAACCCAAAATGGAATTACTATAAACTTTTAATGTTCATACCTCATACGAAAAGTAGTCTTTAGAATTTATTCCTTCTTTAGTCAAAATTGATGATACCTAGAATAAAAGTCAATCTTCTAAAAATATTGATCTCTATGAAGTTGATAAAATAAATCATCAATATGAGGCATAGGATAATTATTCTTTATTGTAATATCATTTATTTATCTATAATCAATGCATGGCCTCCTGGATCTATCTTTCTTCTTGACAAAGAGAACAATGAATCCCCATAGAGAAACACTGGGGTGAATAAATCCTTTATTACTCAACTCTATTTGTTTCTTTAGTTTCACTAATTCATCATTTTCCATTTTATAAGGTGTCTTTGATATTGGTACTACATCAGGGATTAAATCAATGATAAACTCAATTTAGCACTATAGGTGGTATCTAGGTAATTCCTCAAGAAATAAATCAATGTATTCCTATAAAATAGGTTTATACTCGATTTAAATATTACATTCTTCATCCCCAGATGTTGTTTTCTCTTCCTCTCTAAGAATTTCATTCGTTATATCTATTGGGGGTGGATCTATATAATAGTCAAATGATAACATTTTAACTCTAAAGATAAGTAATTATACATCTTCCTCACAAATAATAATTTCCTTCTTCTAAAAAAACTTTCACATCATATATTTAAATCTATTTTACAGCAAGGATTATATCAAAGTCAACCATATTTAGGATAATAAGATTAACAAATAATTAATGTTTATGTGTCATAATGGGGGTTATCGGACACAACTTTATTGCACGGATACCTCCCTTGTGAGTTCTAATTGACAACTCCCTCGTTAAATCAAAATAGAAATATCTAATTTTCTTAGAAACCCAGGTAGATATAAAAGAGTGTGATGATCTATGACCAAATAAATCATTTAATAAATTTGAAAATATTATTAATTGACCTTCCACCACATCATTGGGTACTTATACTTCAGTTGAAGTAATCTAATAATCTTAGCCTTATCTCATTGGCCTCTTATGTGGTAGATTCCCTTGGCACTTGGGACATTGGTTTGAATAATGCCCCATTTATTTTCAGTTGAAGTATTAGATATAATTATTTTGTTTCCCTTTGCACTCATGATACATATGACCTTTTCTCCTCAATTGTAACACACTCATATGCCCTTCATATATTTCATGAGATGTTTCTTCCCATAATTATCCTGAGAATGAAAATTCGTTATTACCTTGTTCATATTTGGTGATTTACCTTTCTCATGGTTCTTATATGGACTTTTATTCTCTTAATTTACTTTTAATATGTAGGATCTTGCGAATTTATTATCCTTTTTGATGGAACATAACACTATTTCATCATATGATGAAAATGTTTGTGAAGTCAATTCCCTTAAGAGACTTGGATTAAGAACTTCAAAAAATGTTGAATCTTTCATTCTAAATGAAATATATAATATGTAACATACCAACTTAGACATGTAAAGTTAGTCTCAGACATTACAACACTCTATTATTACTTTTTATTTAAGCTATGTAATTTTATCTTAATTTAAATTCGTTGGTCAAGAGGTAAATATTTGTTGAAGGAATTTTCATTAAAACCTCTCCATTCTATGTGTTCTATTTCATCTTCCTCTCTATTATTCTGGATCAAGGACCACCATTGATCAGAATCACCCTTGATATAGTATAATAACATTACTACCTTTTCATTTTCATTTCATTCGAATACTATAAATATATTTTCAATAAAATATATCAATTTTTCAGCTATCACGGGGTTAATATCCCCACTAAAAGATAGTGTCTTCTGTAGTATGAAACGATCCAACAATGGTGTAGAAATTTTATTCATCAAATCCTGGGTATGTTGTCCTAATATGGTCATGATATACTAATATCCAATGCTAGATGTGTTCTCTTTATCAATGGATAAATCCCTATATTTTTGTGGCTATTCATTCCCTTCCTTCTATTAGGCACCATCACTAAATAATAGCACATATCGTGTTAGCACATAATCATCATGACTATTAAGATACAAATATTCCTATAATAATAAAAAAAATATACTATATGGAATTATATTAATTATTATACTAGATATTTTTATTTAAAATATACTTTCCATGGTTTATACTAATCTTTCTCCAATGCCAATTGTAAAGACCTAGACTCCAGTAACCCAAAGTAGGTGGTTACTTCATTACATTGGTATTAAATACAAGAAAACACATCCCAAAGGATAGGTCAGTTTAGTAGCCTTTTATAACTATATTCATAAATTTTAACCTTATTACAATTATAGTTAAACAAATAACATAACAAAGGAACGTAATTTTCAACCTTGAGATCATTCAAACATTTCATCTTTAGATCCTGGGGAAAAGAGAGCAAATTAAGGGTGAGCTCAGATGCTCTGTAAGTGTTACTTACAGAGGAAACAATCTTGAATAAATAAATAAAAATAAATATTGAATGATAAATAACTAAAAGTACATTCTATTTAATCAATAATTTTTTTTATCATTAGAGGATAATTCATAAACATTATGGTAATGTAAATAATTGTAAATAAATTTCATTTAATCAATAAGTTGTTCAAAATCGGAATCCATAGAGAGTATCAAATTGAAAATCAAATGGATAAATAATAGATGAGTTTTTTATAGATGTAAATGTGTAATATTGTATATCATGATCTCAGATATCATGGTATATATATTTTCAATACCTTTTACAGGACAATTTAATCATTATGGGTAAAACCTGTTTAATTTGGTCAACTTATTCATCTCAAGAGACTATCGATTAATTGAGGAGATATATATAACTTTTACCTACCCATGTCTTCATGTTGAAATCATTAATCATATATAAAAAAGATTAATTTAATTCATGATTCAATATTAATTATCAAAAAATATCTGTATCGAGGAAACGATGCGATTTTAACTTTATTTCCCCAGTTAATCAAATAACATTCAAAAAAATCACCGTACATAAAAACGGTATAAATATTAGATAATAATCATATAAATGATTAAAAAATATGAATATTTAAGATATAGTTTGATCATAAATAAATAAAAGGGTAATTAGACACAATATAAATAAATTAGGTGCATAATATGCCTTAATGAATTGAAACTAAGATGAAATTTGTTTGCTCATGACTCAATTTAGTTTACAAAAATTAATCTCCTTTATAATAGTTTTACAAAGGTATTTAACTTATAATAAAACCATATTAATATTTATAATATCATATATGATTGTTTTAAAATATCTCAGCACTCATTCACTAGTAATATTTCATTATTTTCTTTGTTTCAGGTGTTAATTTATTAGCTTTCTTATGCCTGTTTTGTCATGAATATCCCAGTTATTTTGAATAAGATATTGATCCATCATCTAAAGTATGATATTTCTAGTATAAATATAATATGTAATCATTAAATAGAGTTTTAGGACCACTATTTAATGATGAACATTGAAAATTAATCACATCACATCATGGAGACGATAGGTCGTACGTACGCACGAGCGACAATATCATTCCATTAATGGGTGAAATGGAAAGAATTGGATTGTATATGAATTTTTAAAAAATAATTATCATGTAATAATTATCATATATATATCCCTTATTTCCATCATTATACCAATCCAATTAATGTAGGGACGAAAAACAAATTACACTTCAATGATGCAGAAGCTGGGGAGGGGCAGTTCAAGTGGGTTGGTCCTACGGGTCATGTATTGGGCATGGTATGCCTCTGGTCCTTTGGGTCATGTATGGCGAGTCAGTTGTGCCTTGTGCCTTGGGCGTACATGTCATGTACGGGTTCCCCTTAAACCATTAAAAGGTGTATTCTTCATAATAAAAATAAAAAAGAAGGCCTTCGGGCCATTCGGGTCAAAAACAAATTACACCATGGCATGAAGATGTCAAGTCGTGCGTACGCAAGTGTGGTTCTTTTGTTTTTCATAGGATGAATAAGAGATAGAATATTATTTTACCATAATTAACATCTCAGAATATATATGATACTAGATTTACTAATTTATCATGGAAAAAACACATGTATAGGAAGGTCAAGAATAAATAAACTTGAAATATGTGATAAAGACGATTACCTCTTCTTTGACAGACGCCCTTTAATTTCTTCTTAAGGGATATAGGATTTTTCTATTGGAAGGAAAAAACATATTTAAATTGGATAAATATTATTTTAAGATATATGTGAAGATTCTGGTCAGTATATAAGTCTCAAGGTTATGTGAATAATTGAGGGAGGAGGTTCCCTTTTATAATTATGGTGGGGTACTTAAGGAAACGTTCAAAATATTAAATTAATATATATTAATTTTCATTTTCAAATGGATATAAAATTATTTATTTCAAAGATAAGATGATTATGGGTCTAAATATTCTCATAAAATAATTTTCAGAAGAGTTTAGGTTTCATTATTACCCTTATATTTTGGTTTTAACCCTTATGTAATCTCTATAACACATACTATGATAACATTAATTTTTAATCTTTTAGAGTTAATATAGTTATAAAAAAATGAAAAAATATCAATAAATGGATAATTTATGATATTTTACACCTTATATGATTAAATTTTATTAGTTTTATTTTTATAGGTATTTTATATCATTTAATAAAATATTATTTATTTAAAAATATCATTGATGTCAATTTTTTCACTATTCATTACATTGACTTTTAAATATATCAATAAGAGAATCTATATTTAAAAAACACTTTTAATATATCCCTAAAATGTAAAGATAAACTATTTAATTCTTTTATAATGTTAACTATCTGAAATTATTTTTATTTCAGTTTCTTAATAACATTTATTTGATATTTCTTTTAATAAAATAATTATTGCATTAGTGTTTTCTAAGAATGTAAGCTAATGATTTATTCATTAAAAGTTAAAACTAAATTAATATGATATATATAATTATTTTATATTTCAAAATAATATTTGTAGTTGAAGATACCTTTGAGATTACACTATATTAAAAATGTTATAGTTATTAAAATCATTCATCTGATATCCTTG
This sequence comes from Viscum album, assembly GCA_963277665.1. Lineage (NCBI taxonomy): Eukaryota > Viridiplantae > Streptophyta > Magnoliopsida > Santalales > Viscaceae > Viscum > Viscum album. The sequence continues at coordinate 271,506,468 of OY728135.1, forward strand.
ACTTTTCATTAAATAAAATATTATAAGGGTCATAATCCTTTCCTGATGGAAAAAGTTGAAATATATCCAAAACATGAATACTCATGGACAAATATTACTCATATAATAAAATTTTGGCAAGGTTTTTAGTCATTTTATAGTCCTCATAATTTTATTTTTAACCTAAATTACATAATTTACTCTTTACTATGGTAACAAAATTACCTAGGTTACTATTCATATTGTCAAAAAATAAAACAGAAAACAGTTCTAAATTTTTAAATTATAAATCCAAATTTTATTTCCACCTTACCAAATTAAAAATAAATAATTTTCAATATTTATTTTAAAATAAACCCTGTAAAACGCATTAAAAAATAGTTTCCTTAAAAAATGTATTTTTAACCCTAAAAATGTACTTCTACAAAAATAAGGTATAAGTATGATTAAAAATTATTTAATTATATAATATATAAATAAATATTACTTAAGTTACTTTGAGTTAAAATTAAAATCCTAAATATTCTTTTTAATATAAATAAAATAACTGTTTCAGAAAAATCAGTATTGTTCACTATTCACTGGAAAATAAATATTTTCAGAAAAATTCAAAAAATTCACCTTAAGATAATTTTAATGTTAATATTAAAAAATGAATATTAAATATTCAAATAAAATTTATTAAAGTGTCAAATTTTATTTTTAAAACAAGTGCACCATTAAAAGGCAGCAAAACTACCTTTAGAAAAGTACAGTTTTTATGCATAAAATTAGATTTATTTGTATATCATGTATATAAAACATATATGATGAATTTTAAACACTATATTGGATATTATATATATATATATATATCATCAATATGGTCCAAAAATAATGATTCTATTATATAATTGGTATAAAACACACTTGTGTGCATTTAGATAGTTTTTCCGAAAAAGATTTCCTTTTTTTCAAAAGGGTATTATTTTCATTTATAATTAATTTTTCACCAAATAAATCATTATATGTACATGTGTAAACAATATTTTTAAAATTCATTTATTCATTTTCATACTTTCTTGTTGAACAACTAGTTTATAATGGTCATGTTAAAATAATAATATTTAATAGTATATCCTGGTTCTTTTAAGATCAGTGTTGCGTGCAATGTAATATTTCAAAGAAATAAAATTTATTTAAAAATTGACATATTGTAAAATATTGGGGTGTGATATGTGGAATCCCCCATTAGGGATGGGTGAGATCCCCTATTTGAGTCTCGATATTTGCTGCGTTCCAGTGTGACTTTCTTCGTGGATAGATATGATGAGTATGTTCCCTTGGATTTATGTGACTTGGTATGGTGGGGATGTTCCATAAGATTTGAGATACATAATGGAGAAGTATCTCTTTGAAAATTACCATCTGGGATTGTGGTGATAATGGGGTGAGTTCTCATGGGTGAGAGCTTTCATCAAGCCTCAATTAGAATCATGTAGCTGACTATGAGGTCAGAACCTCATGAGACTTGGAGTCTAACATGAGTATATTTGGGTGTTTCTAGGAGTCCTTGTGGTGTATTTACATCTTGTATGAAATATAATTTTGGATGAGATGAATTTTCATGTATATCTTTGGTTGGGTCGATATGGAGTTTCACTTTCTATTGGGTTCTCTCTATCTTGGTCGAAAAGACTATTGTCTTTTAGTTACTCCCTTTTCTTTTGGGTATTTGGGGTACCTATTGTGTATTTTTATACTCAACCCTATAAGGGCCTTTACAGAACATGTTTTGTCTTGTGAAGACCACATGCCTTTTATGGGGTCCCAAGAGAACCTAAAACTTTCAAATTTTAGCGATCTAGACTGACCAGGGTGTTTATCGAAACATGGATGAGCATATTTCCAGCAGTTGCATTAGACAATGATCCCATTCTTATCAGTAGGTTGGATGATTTTATAGTTTTTTGGGATTTCATTTTTCCTTTTTCTACTACTTGTTTACTCTAGTTTTTTTATAGATGTATGCATGAATTTTACTTACAGTTTATTATCTATTCACTACTGCATGGAGATGTATATGAGTGTATGAAAACAAGTACCATAGGATAAGGCCTCACATGTGTGTGATATGCTTACTCGGTGCTAGATAATAGCCCTTGGCCTGTGTTGGTGGTCTTGGAGAGTAACAACTTGGGCCTCGGTGGGATGGGTCATAACAGTGTGGTATCAGAGGAGGTCCTTCCCTGGGACTAGAGAGTTAGAGTTTATCTAGTTGTGATCTTGGTTTGGGTTTCATAGTAATATTTTTGAAGTGTTTAAAGTATGTATTTTATGAAAGGGACTCCAGTGTTGGTGTAGAAGCTAACGTATCTATTCAATCTGACTCTGATAACCGACTTTTTGAATCGGTACATTAGAACACTAGTCATAAAGAAATTTTAGTACATGCATCATAAATGACTGGGTAGTGGGTTCTTTGTCCTTCTTGAGTCAGATCATCAGATATACTCTTTGAATATGGTTCATCTTTATTGTATTTTATTATGATTATGTGAAGTTATCTAGATAGGGTTCTATGGTGGTATTGTGATGACTATCTTTCTGAACATGAGGCTACAGTTCAGAGAACCAGTTCTATGGTTGGACCTTTGGGTGGTCTACCAGTTGATCTACCAGCCATTGAGTTGAAGGTTGTTCCAGAAGTGTTGGTAGAGGATTCACATATTTTTAGTGTGTTTCACGAGTTCTAGAGGTATTGACCTTGGAGGTTTTGGGTGATCTAGACCCTCAGGTAGCTGATGACTGGCTTTAGGTAGTCACACACGTACACTAATAGAAAAAAAATTCTACACCAACAGTTTGGAACTGTTCTTATTATCCCCAAAACTGTTGGTATAGAAAATAATTATGGTTTCTCGGACTGTTGGCCAATATTCCATAGATTTAGATCTATACCCATGGTTTTGAGAAACCATTGGAATAGGGCTACACCTACAGTTTCCAAAACTGTTGGTATAGGTAATTTAAAAAAATTGCTTGGATGGATTTGATCCCAGCATTTCTAACTTATACTTAAATGACTTAACCACTGAGCTATAATAACTTTTGTGAAAATTACATGATATATATATTTAGGTATACTAAAAATTAATTTAAATTTTTATGTATTAAAATTTATTTAATAAAATAATACATAAAAAATCCAAATACCTATACCAACAATTTAGAAAACCATTGGTATATGTATTTGGATTTTAGGGACCTATACCAATGTTTTTTTCAAAACCATTGTCATAGGGGGTTATTATGGAAGCTAAACCAATAGTTTTCCAAAAACCCTTGATATAGGGTATTAATATGGATGACATGCCTATGTTTTTTCCCAAACTGTTGGTATAGCTATGACATATACTAATGGTATTCCCAAAACTGTTGGTATAGGGTCTTATTCTGGAATCTATACCAATGGTTTTACCAAAACCATGGCTATATCGAGCACTTATACCAAAATTTTAGCCAAAACAATTCTTATAAGGTCTTCCTACGATGCATATACCAATGGTTTGGGCCAAAAAATTCATATATTGTACCTATACCAATGGTTTTCAAAACCATTGGTATAGTTCCAGTTTTAAAAAGTTGTTTTTTTCTTATGAGGACCCCCCCCCCCCCCCGATCAGATGATTTTCGTAGAGGAGAGTCTTCTTATAGGGATTGATCAGTCAATGATGGTGTCCGGTTATGAATACCCATAAAGAGGTGGCACTCACTTGGGTAGATTTGGACTGTTTCTTTAGGGAATAGTTTTATCCATCTATATTGAGATCAGTGTGTATCCAAAAGCTTTTATATCTTCGGTAGGATAGAATGTTTGTGATAGTGCACACAAAAATGTTTAAAGACTTGTTTTGATACTCCATAGACATGTTTTGATATCAATTTTTCAAATCTCAAACCTTTATGTAGGGATTACACTAGGATATTATGGTATTAGTGGTACTTCTCATTATTACCACCTATGTTAGAGTGCTTGACTAGGGCTTAGTAGTGGAGAGCTTTCTAGCGGAGCAGACTCTGACTATTAGTGTTAGGCATGTAGGATTTGAAACCTCGATAGTGGGTAGATTATTGAAGGATTGGGGATTTATGCATGTGATATTCTTTAGTTGATGATCCCAGGATAGAGGGTCTGAGGCTCAGGGCCTCTAGGATAGTTTTGGTCAGTATTAGGAGAGGTGGTGTAAGGATTGCGATGGTTGAGGACCTCTTTCTAGAGATTTTCCGAATCATCTTCCTACTGAGAGGGATATGGTCGATGGACCATCCTTGTAGAGGAATAATTTGGAGCATGGAGTTACTCATAATGTAAAATGTTTCATAGGACTGTGGATGGTTGTAGGAGGTGGAAGACTGTATGATTTCCAACCACCACCCCTCCGGTGGTCCACGCTTGGCTTAGGGAGCTAGAGGAAGGGTTGAGGATAGTTGTAGCCCATAGAGTCCTATGATCCAAAGTCATTAAAATTGAATAGTGGTATGATTTTTTTCTTTTATAGTTTATTCAGTAGTATTGATAGACACTAATGTGAGGTAATATTTTCTTACCACCTATTTCTTTGGTTTTGTCTATGTTGACAAGGGGCATTGGTAGAACCCTATGTTGGTTTTGTTTGACATAGCTTCAAATGTATGTGGAAGAGGAATTATTCCCCCACTTAGATACGTTTTTATTATTTGATTAAAACCATGTGGAAAAGTCAGTGCCTCCCAATGTGGATAGTGTTGAGGTGTGACCAGAGAGTTTCCTTGACTAGTGGGTTCAAGGTAGGGTTTCATGTTAGAGATTTTCACAGAGGGTATGTTAATACATAGTGTGTTCACATAGGAGGCCTTGTGTTTTTAATGGGTAAACTTCCATGCTCAGTGTTGGATATTTATGTGATACACTTGAGGAGGGCATGGTATGGTTACATTGGTTCAAACTCACAAGAATTGGGGACTCTTCCCCCAATAAGATGTGTTCTTGAGAGGCGATACAAAACCATGTAGGCGGGTCAGTTCCACCCAAAGAAAAAATTATCGAGGTGTGGAAGATTAGTTCCTTATCTTATGTGTGATTTAATGGGGTGTTGTTCCACTAGACCCATTTGCGGTCATTTGGGGGGTGCTTTTTATTTACCAGTTGTCACTGATGAGGTGACATGTGCTCACTTTATAGCATCATATCATCCTAGTGTGAGCTAGATGTATGTTTAGTTTTTTTGTGTTTCAATTGAGTTTGTTCTTATAGGAATCATGGGAAAACCTTATTTATATTTTTGGTGTGGGATTTCCAATGGAGATCTTAATTTTATCCATCTACTTAGGATTTCACTTTTGGGTTAAGAAAAGACATAATGTGTGGGGGGGTTGTAGTGACTCAGGTTTTGACTTGTAATAATTTTGAATGTTTATAAGAATATTTCTAAATCCATGTGATGAGTCCCTGAGGGGTTCTAGGGCTTGTAGAACTAAGGTTTGATGATATTAAAAATATTCAATATATTTTATCATGCACACATAGTTTCTTTGGAAACACAGAATAACTTATTAGTGAAGTGTAAGATTGGAAACTAGAGATCGTAGCGGAGTTCAGAATTTGGTGTTTACCCTAGGTGTGGCATAAAATTTTTCAACAACAGGTGTTAGAAGAACCTAGGTGAAACCTATGTGAAGAGGCATCACTGATCTCCAATCTTGATGGAATTCACTTCCAAATTGTGGTGCAGTAGTTTTAGATTGGGGATTTGAAACAGAAGCTTTAATGTTTCTCCATAAGGTAGGAAGATTTGAGATTTAATTTCTAATATTATTTTTATGAATTGTTTTAAGGTTTTAGAACCCTTTTATGACTATTACGGACCCCATGGGGTTGATCTATAGGTTTTAAGGGAAATCGGGGGGATTCAAGTGGCTCATAGGGAATTCCAATTTGTAATTCTGGATCACACGACATGTTGTGAAGGGTCACACATCACGTTTTCTTCCCATTTAGTGAAGATGACATTTGGGGACTAAATGTCATGTAATAGGGTTACACATCATGTAATGACCCCAGGTCATGTTTCTATGAGACAAGGATAGGGTATTCATGTAAAGAGACATGGACATGTGACAATACACGGCTAGAGTACACAGACACGGGGTTCCCGACATGGGAACAGGCAAGAGGCTCATCCAAGTGGCTGTTTAGTAGAGACACACCATGGACCGAGCGTACACACCATGTGGAAAACATGACTAGTCAAGAAGTGTGGGGAAATGCATGGTCGGGGGCCAGGGTGAGGTGATACATGCCATGTACAGCATGTACAAGTCATTTAATCTCACATGGCCATCTAGGACATGCAGTAGAGGACAAGGTTGGGTGTTCAGGCTGGGTCACACAAGGTGTAGACCCTTGTACTCATTTTTAGTCTTGTTTAAGACTTATTCCTTTGGTATATCCATCTTCAGGGCTCAGATTTAGTCCTATGAGTATCTTATCATGATTACTTTTCTACACAGAATGTGATGGTGTCCAAAGTTTGGGACTTTGGGATACGATGCCAGGTGATTTTGTGAGTGGCTTCAGTTAGTAATTAATATCCAATAGTGGTTGAGTGATCCCCATGGTATTTCCCTACGAGGGTACAATGTGGCACTATGTCCTTGTTATAGGATTTTGATCCCCTCAAAAGGATGAGCTTGGATAGAGTTGTTGTATCCATCTCGAGAAGGATATAGAAGGATTCTTGATCATATCATTAGAGTTGTTACATCCCTCTAGGGTTGTTAAGGTAGGGTACCTCTGTCATATTGTTTTACCTATTTTGGCTTCTTGGTATCATTGTAACCAACACTACATGGGCGGTGATCGTCTATCTAGTAAGATATTCCAGTAGGGTTTGTGGCATCATCGGGTATACAATACACTAGGTAGCGGGTTGTATTAGTATGGTTTATGGAATCATCTGTTATATGATCCCTGAATCAACTACATTGTTTTAGTTGGGTTTTTGGTAAAATTGGTTGTATGAGCCCCTAATTTATGAGTTGAACCATATGTGGTTTTTTGAAGTTTCATGACCAACACTACATGGGCAGGGATCCCCTATCTGAGTGATATGATGTATGGGATGTCAGGATGGGTTTACGGTGTCCCCTAGTAGTACTGGGAGTGATACCCTTTCTAAGAGATCTTTGTGTTAGAGGATTGGTTATGTGGTTCCCCTAGTGGTTTTGGGGGTGATCTTCTATCTAAGGATGTGTGGTTTACAGTATTGAAAAATGGGTTTATAGTGTCCCTTAGTAGTTTTCAGTGTGGTCCCATTTCTAATTGATGATAACTTCATTGAATCTAGTTGGGTTAGTGGCATCCCCCATTAGGTATGGGTGAGATCCCTTATCTAAGATTTGATAACCACTAGGTTTTGGTGTGACTTTTTTTATCATAAGATTTGATGATCATGTTCTCTTGGATTTATGACACATGGGATGGAAGGTATGTTCCATTATATTTGTGGTACCTGATTGAGTAAAATATCTTGGATGAGTTTCATCTTTGATGGCAGGGCAAGTGAAGTGTGTTCTCTAGGGTGAGAGTTTTCGTAAAGCCTTGAGTAATATCTTGTAGATAGCGATGATGTTAGAACCTCATGATACGTGGAGTCTGAGACAAATATATATGGGTTTTTCTTGGAGTCCTTGAGATGTAGTCACATCTTGTTCTCTTATAGCTACACTAAATGGACAGATATTGTCATGCACTACATCTTGACCATCTCTTTCAGAATCAAGTTCAATGGGGAGTTCACTAGAGGATTCACCCCAACCCGAGGGTTGCGCCAGGGAGATCCTCTCTCCCCTTTTCTCTTCATCCCGGTGGCTAATGTTTTCTCTAACCTTATTTATAGGTCTGCATCCTCTAAGTCTATTCATGGAGAAAAGGTCTTCCGTGAGATCCCAAAAGTGTCACATCTCTTCTTCACTGATGACTGCCTCCTTTTCTCAAGAGCCACTATTAATGAATGCCGGGTGATCAGCCATGCGATCCCGCAATATGAGTGGGTGTCTGGACAGTCTATTAATCACAGCAAATCGGAAATCTCCTTTATCTTAGGGGTGCCTCTTACCAACAGAGCTGAGCATTGTGCATCTGTAGGCATCCATATGGTCGACAAACACCAAAAGTATCTTGGAATTCCTATGGTGATTGGCTGGTCCAAAAAAGAAATATTTGCAGCTCTGGTGGATAGAATTGAGAAACAAATTCAAGGTTGGATCCCAAAAAGCATCTCTAAAGATAGAAAAGGAACCCTCATTAAAGTTGTCATTCAGTCTATCCCCAGCTACTTTATGTCTATGTTTAAGCTCCCAGCGGCCATCGTCAATCTGATCCATTCTCATACTGCCAACTTCTGGTGGGGGAAAACGATGGAAAAAATAAACCCCACTGGTTGGTCTAGGGGAAACTCTGCAAACCCAAGTCGGAGGGAGGGATGGGATTCTAGAATCTTCTTATGTTAAATGACGCATTGTTGGCAAAGCAAGGATGGATCCTTTTGAACCGTCCTTCATCTCTTTGTGAGTTGGTACTCTGTGCCAAGTACTTTCCCCACACGGTCTTCTTTGGATCCTTTCTAGGCCCCCGTCTTAGCTTCCTCTGGAGAAGTATTTGGGGGGCCCGAAATCTCCTGGAGAAAGGGGTGGGCTAGGGTATTGGAAATGGCTAATCTGTCAACATCTGGACCGATCCCTGGCTTGATGATAAGGATGGTATACGGGCCACATCCCCTGCCCAACCAGGTCTTGAAGACGCCACTGTCAACTACCTCTTTTCAGACCAGGGTCCAGGGTGGTGTGTGGAAAAGATCTAGGAATGGTTTAATTAAAGAGACCAAAGAATTGTTCTGAGCATCCCCTGTGTCCCTAATGCAGGCCCTGACCATCTTTTTTGGACCAATGATGTTTCAGGAAACTACACGGTGAGATCCGGGTACAGACTAGCTCTTGGAATTCACTCTCTCAACCGTGATTAGGGACCATGGAAAGCGCTTTGGAAGCTCAACGTCCCCCCTAAAATACACCAATTTTGGTGCCAGGTGTGCACGGGCACCCTCCTACCATGAGCCTCCTTTTTTCCCGATATATGGACAGTGCTGTGTCCTTCCCTTTCTACCCGAATATTCCTGAAACTCTTTGGCATTCCATCATTCACTACCTAGGAGCCATGGAAATTTGGAAGAAATGGGGCCCAGCTTTGGATTCATCACTGGACATTGTCTCTGACCTCCCTGACCTTTTGATGTGATGTTGTTCCTCTCTTTCATCGACCGATGCAAGCTCTTGGTGTACCCTGTCCTGGATCATTTGGGTTCGGCGTAATGATTAGATTTTCCACCAATCTCATCATCCGCCTGAGTTCTGTATTGAACGCGCCACATCAAGGATTGAGTGATGTAAGGACCGCAAAGGACACTTTATGCTAGGTGTTACCCCCTCTTGTCCCCCTCATTGGACCCCCCCCCCACAACGGAAGGGAGTCTTAAACTTAACATGGATTCTTCTCTCCCCAAGGACGGGTCTATTGCTCTCGGCCTCCTGGCGTGAAATCATCTAGGGAAGATCATTGCAGCAAAATATGAATCACATAATCCTTTCTGGGAACCTGCAGTTGCTAAGGCATCTTCCATCCTTGCAGGCATGATGCTCGTTACGGAACGTGGACGGGCTGATATCATCATTGAATCTGAATGCCTCTCTATTATCAATTCCATTAACCACAATGACGTCGGACTCCAGGCCTTTGGCTTCATCATTAGAAGAATCCACTCGCTGCGCCAAGGCTTCTCTGGTTGCACCTTCTCCTTTTCCAAAAGGGAAGGAAACTATGCGGCCCATCAGCTGGCGGTCTCAGGCCCCTTCGATGTCAACTAGCTATTGATGGACAATTTCCCTTCCTGGCTCTTCTTATGTACGTCTACTGATCTCAGTTATTAATATTATCCTTCCTTATTCTCAAAAAAAACAAGCTAGACTAACCAGAGTGTTTAATAGAGATTTACTGAGGAGCATTCTAAAAGTTTCATTAGACAAAAATACCCTCTTTATGAGTAGTCTGGACACTTTTATAGTTTTAGTGGGATAATTTTTTTACTTTTTTCATTTTTTTGTACTCTCATGGAGGTATAGTTGTATGCATGCATTTTACATTCATTTTATTATCACTGAATAATTTCATGGAGATATGTGTGGGTGTGTGCATATATGTACTATAGTCTAAGGTCATCTATCTTTTTGATATGACTACTCAGTGCTAGATTTCTGCAACTAGCTTATGGAGGCGGGCTTATGGAGTCATGCTTTGGGGCCTAGTGGGATGGGTCGTCAGAGTTGTGCCTCAATTCACCTTGATCTGAAGGCTTGATGTCATCTGATCTTGATTCTCCAACGACATGTGGTGTAATTATCCTCTCAATGATCATAGGTTTATATGGATAACCATAGAGATTCACCATAATATAATATTTAAATAATTTATTAGGTTTAGGTCATTTAATTATTTAATTAAATAATTAAATAATTAATCCAATAAACGCACCTGCCAATGGCCATTTTATCTGAATGCCTCATACTGAACAACATTAGGTCCCACCTAGGGTAAAACTAATGTTATGGATTCAACCATAGTATTATATTTTCAATTTAAAAATTTATTTAGGATTTATCTATTTTTGAAAAAATATATATGCATGATATAAAATATATTTAATACTTTTATAGAATTAATTTTGGGCGCCTAAGGCCTCAAAAGCACACACCATCTCACTGCCTAGCTCTAAAAAAATTCCAACATATATTTAAAATATTTAAATGGGAAAAAGGACTCTAAAATTATTTACATTCTTATAATCTTGACCAAAAAATATTTTTTTCATGTATAGAATCGTGTTTTCCATAGTATACTGCTATAGGGAGGTTATTCAATCCAAGCAAGGAGATTCTTATAGTCTAAAACCAACCAAAATGGTTAGGAAATATTTTTGTGTAATCCTAAGAGATCATTAAGAGATATTTCATGGTCATTTAAATATGGCACCTGATTAAGTGATCCAGTCTATTATCTATAAACATTTTTAATTCCTGACCACACTAGTTCATCTATCTTATCTATTGGGTGCTGATGAGGATTGAGTCTAATCAACACCTTTATTTCCCCAATGGTCTGATGGTGCCATGATGGAGTTATATTTTGAGGTTTCTAGTGTACACCAAAAACATCCTATTATATGAAGATATAAACATTCAAGACTGGTTGAAAAATGTATATCCCTCTAAAAAAGAGTTTATTTCCTATGATGTGGAAGAAGACAACCAAATTGATCTCTCAAATACACTACATAATCTATTGGATGATAAAGAAGTTTCAAATGATGGAACAGATGGATATAATAATTCTAATGAGGAGGAATCTACAGAAGTTAGGGAGGAAGTTTCTGGAAATTTAGTTGCATTATAGTAGCCTTGATGCCCAATAAATCATCCACCACTCTTCACAATCCTGGTTAGAATTAATGACACGTTTATCTAAATATGACTGGAATGTTATCACATCCGTAACTAATATTACTAGAATTGTAGAGGATAGATTTTAAGATATGGTAAAATCTTTATATTCTGGATAATATTTCCAAGTAAATATGCAATGAAAAACATAATGAAAAAATTTCATATTGATATACACTATAGATATTTAGTTCAGGATTCAATTCATACAAAATACATCACATGATGTGACAAATATGGGGATGATTATATATTCCTCTTTCGGGATATTCTTGACATTTCATTTGGAGGTTGGAGAGTTTCTACAATTGAGGTCGCTCATAATTGAGTTCAGCCAAACATGACACAAGATCATACATCATTAGATACTGAATTTGTGTTATCTAATATCATTATGATTATTAGAACCTACCAATATGTGATTTTATCCCTTGTTCAGGAGGATATAACAAACTTTTGGTTATAATATTTCCTAAAATAAGGCATGGATGGAAAAAAAGAATGCAATTTTTAAGGTCTATGGTGATTGTGATGACTCGTATTGGGTGTTTCCACAATTTTTAGACATGCTCAGATACAAAGATCAAGTTTTCTTCTATCACAATACCAATGAATATATGTCTCAAGAGAACTATCTTGATCCATATCATGTCAAATTTCATCACTTTTTTTGGGCATTCCTTCCCTAAATTTCTGTATTTCATTTCTACACATAGTTGATAAAAATCAATGAGACTTTTATGTATATAAAATACATGGTCATATTGTTAATTTTGGAAACCGAAGATGGAAAATATTTAACTTTGATTCTTGAATAATTAAATTTCCCATGGATACACTGTAAATGAAGCTTGTGAGAAAATAACCATGAAATATACCATTATGTGAGAAATAATACATAAATGAGAAATCACACCATTTTGGATCTAACCTATTATTATTCATTCTAGACATGAATTAAATACTCAATCCATAAGGTGGATCCAACCTATATAACCTATGTTGAACATATCAAACTGTCCATGGATACACCATAAATCAAGCATGTGAAAAAATAATAATGAAATATATTGTGATGTGATAAATCATACATAAATAAAAAATACTCCATTTGGGATCTAATATATTGGTACACATTCTAGACATGAAATAAAAATTTAATCCTTAAGGTTGATCCAACCAATATCACCCTTTTGTGTACATTATAAAGAATATTAAAAGTATTTATGACATTACATGAATGAATAATCAAAATTTCCATCGATACACCATAAATCTAGAATGTTATCAAATAACCATGAAATTTAACATCATGTGAGAAATCATATATAAATGGAAAAGCACACCATTTGGGGTATAACCTATTAGTATACGTGCTAGACAAGAAATAAATACTCAATCCCTAAAGTGGATCCAACCGATATAACTTATGTGTGCACAATACCCATTAGGATACCAACATGAATGTTTTTAAGGATTTTACCCATGAAAACTGAAAAAACTAGTTTCAAAATAATTTTAAAACTAAACCACTTGAAAATAATGGAGACTTGAATTGTCCTCCATCTGAGGCTCACACGGTCACTCAGACAAACCTCTCACTCACACCTCAATTAACCCATGTGCTACTCCATGCTAACACATCACAATAAAGTGATCATATCAATAAAACCATAATACAAGTTATTTAATAAGTAAAACATGCTCAATTTAAGAAAAACACCATTTTCTTTTAGTCATTTTTTCATAAACAAAATTGAATTAGTAGTACTCAACGCGGTTGGTGATGAATCACCAAGTGCATCCATGAGACCTAAGATCAAATCTGGGATGAGGCATATTTTCATATGTTCTATAGTAGTACTATATAAGTCACTATATAAGGTAATGTTTGGTACTATAGCAACCAGAACTATTCACCTTTAGGCCACCAGTTGGGTATTAGAGTCCTTTAGGCCTTCAGGAACCCATGACTTTAGGTCAGTTAGGCATTCATGTCACCTTAAGGCCTTCAGTCCATCTTAAGGCCTTTAGGCCACCTTAAGACCTTCGGGCCACATAATGTGAAGACACAAACCAGACAAATTTTACAAGGAACATGCTCTAAAGGAGGACTCAGATCAGCCCCAATCACCAAAGCAAAGCTATCAAATTTGGGTAAATGAGAGGGTATGTCATTTTCCATCGGTACCACACCTTTGCATCTCTACATAGGATAGCTAGTTGAACATCCATACAAAGGTGGAGAGATAAACATGTTGCATTTATTAGGTTGGTTCAGTTTCAAGTATTCATAGTTTGGGATGAATTCCTTTAATAACTTTGGGTCCTGTAATTTATTGAAGACTACGGGTCGTGCAAGGGTTCCCCTTCAACCCTTAAAAGAGTATTATCAAAAATGAATAAAAATTTAAGGACTTTGGGATATTCAGGTATAACATTTTGTTGACCTTTATTTTATATTTATATATTAAACTTAAGATATATTTCAGTTTTATAAGTATATATGGAGGATACTACTCTATTTAATAAGCAGTATAGTCATGTATCAGATGGCGTGCTAATGGGCCATGATGTTCGACAAATCCGGGTGTGTTGATCCCACTATTATCATAACATTCTACCTTTAGCCACCATTATACCATATGTATGCCATGCTAGATTCTATGGTGTTGTTGTATCCGATTATACATTCCTTTATCATCACCTCCTTGCTACCCTCACCGAGATATGGATACCTAAGACACACACATTCCAGTTTCCGGAGTGAGAGATGACCATCACCCTTAAGGATGTGGACATTATTCTCGATCTTCCTATACAAGGGGATTCATTTATAGGACCCACACATGGAGATTGGCCGGATCTTGTACATTTATTGTTAGGCTTTGACATTGTGTGAGATGATGATGCTAGATAGTAGGTAGATATCTATGAGATGTCTTGAGATTCACATTTAATAATTACTCATTGATGCTGATGAGAATACTATCAAATGTTATGCTCATGCATATATCTTGCATCTCATTAGAGGGACATTGTGCACTGATCACTCTGGTTTTCATGTGCACATGATTTATCTAGGGCTACTGGAGGATTTCGATCAGCCTGGGATATAAAACTGGGGATCTACGTGCTTTGAATATACTTACAGAGCATTATACCTAGAATTCAGATTATATTGCATAGATATTGGGGCATGTTCCATCCTTATTTAGATGTGGGCATGTGAGTGTATCCCTCCCCTCCCCCTATTGTTTCTGGTTAGGATCTTCATATTGATGTGTTACATGACACTCCGCATAGACGTGGGTATGATCACTCAAATATATTGTTTTCTAAGGATACTTTGAGTTTTTAAATTTAATTTCTTATTAATTATCTGTTTATAAGTTGTACATTATGAGTGGAGTTAGTCAAACCACGTTTTTATAATGTTGAGGCCCAACATGGGTGCATATCATCTCATGTTTGATAGTTTAGTACCCACCAATGTAAGTATATACAATCTTTCCTTGACTAACCAATTTCATATTATTATATATATTTTGTTTTTAGTGACAATTTTTAAAAAAAATGTCACATTTCATTTTAGATTTCATGGTTTCCATATTCAGCTCTATCAAACTAGCTTCATGTATACCACACTGATGGGATTCATGATGCCACAATTGAAGTGCCTCTCATTCACTTTAATATTTTTGAGTGGAACCAATCTGATATTTTCATTTTTTTAGTTTCGATTCGTTCAGTGTATTCCCTTTCCACCTAGATAGTCAACAATGCTTCATTCTATGAAGCTGAAAAAGAGGTAGGATGTCGACTAGCATGGAAAATATGCAGAGTTTATAGACCTCTAGAATAGATGAATTTCATTTCATATAGAAGGAACATGTACGATTTTATTCCCTATGGAAGATATCCTTCTATATAAGCCATGGTATAGACTTAATTTCATATTGTATCTCATTCCACACTACAAATGACTTCATCATTTGGTGAGTTAATAACTTTCCATTAGCTTGTTTATTTGACATTTTTTAATTCATCGTGAATCTATTTATAGAAAACCTGATTACAAGATATTATATGAATGTCTGATATAGAGAAGGGAGAGGTTTTTAACTAGAAAACATACCATGCTATAGCACAGGGTACGATGTTGGCATATCGTTTTCCACACGACAATGTCTTTGATATTCTAGCTTATGGAGATTTTTCTCTTGCCCAGGGAGAGGAGTGTCCTACTCAGTAACCTTCTCATGCAACTATTGATGTTGAGGATCCATGATAGGGGCGACATAGACCACGTCATGCTATACATGAGGCATCACATGTTCCACAGACATAGGTTACAACTCTATTAGTCTAGCCTCAACCAATTGAGGATGCGCATCAGGAGACATGAGATCCATTTAGGTTGTCAAGATATCCACAGTTTTCTCTAGGTACAACTTGTCCGATTTTGAACCATGGACCATTTCTCATGCATCCCCATTTTGTGTCCAGTCCTTCATAGGTCTTTTGGTTCCCCCATCAAATGTTGGTAGGTCCTTGAAGTTACGGAGTGGGAGAAGAATTAGGTGTACATGAAGACATCCAGATTCCACCTCCTTCTGATGAGTCACATGCAATGAATCATACATTTGTGGTTCTAGTTCCTAAGGAAGAGACCTCTCCAACTCATCATAATCCACCCCAACATATAGATCGGTGATCTTGATACGGGTGTCCCATTCACACACAAGATTGTGGTATGGGGCATCATGATAGATAGTGATTGTACTCATTCATTTATATACATTCTGTTGAATTAAAGGATTTTAATGAACAATGTATTATATCCTCTATATTATTGTCTCTCAACATAATTGACGAAATTATTTTTACCATCAACAATTTTTTATATGTTTTTCTATTATTTTAATTTTCCTTTATATTTTACTTAAATTTTGAATTTTATAATATTTCAAAGTCGCCTACTTGAAACATTGGAAAACATATTAAATTTCAAGTAGGAAACATTAAAATCTTATAAAATATAAACTATAAAAACAATATAAATAAAACATAAAACATAGTTTAAAAATTTTAAAAATTATTGAAAATAAATATAATTTCAATATGATAATAAAAGAAAATTAATTTACATGACATAAATATAATGGATTAAAAACATCCTATTTCCACTTTAAAAAATAATTGTACTTAAATTACAGTCTAATTAAATCAAAATTAAATTTATAACATTAATTAAATATATAAAAAATAGTTGAAAATAAAATGAATGTAAAAACAATTATAAATGTAAATGTAATGTTTTAAAACAACAATATATTATTCCACTAGAATTACTTTTATTTAATTGTTTTTATGAAATTATTGTTATTTTTAAATAATTTTATATGTTTATTAAGTGTTTCAAATTTAATTTAGATTTTATTTCTACATTATTATTTATAGACATTCAAAGCCATCTACTTGAAACATAATAATGTTTCATGTAGGTGAATTTGAGAGCGTATAAATTATACAGTTTAAATAGATTATAAATTAAACTAGACAAGCTAACTAAAACTAAAAAATATAATTGAAAATAAAAAATCATAAATATAATAATTAAATACTAATTTACATGTCATAAAATTTATTTCATAAAAACATAACATTATCACTTTCAAATATTAATGGGAATAATTATAGCATTAAATTTTTACTGTAATTAAAATAATAAATCTTCATAATAAAGTAAATAATATAATTATTAACGTAACTAATAAATTAGTTAATAATATATTTCTAAAGTAAATCTTACTTATATTAGTAATAGGGAGAATTTAATTACTAATAATAATGGTATTATTAACTAATTATTTATATATATATGTGTGTATCTAAACAAAATAAAGTGAAAACAATTTAAATTCTAAATATACAAACAAATATGTTTTTAATTTTTTTTAAAAAAAATTGGGAAAGGTGGCATCAGAATGTCCACTTTAAGAATAACCCCAAAGGCGGAAAGGCTAATGGGTGAATTAGTTTTAAAAATAAATTTAACTAAACTTATTTAAATAATTCATTTTTTGAAAAAGTTATTAAAAAACTCGGTTCGTAGTGTTCCTCGGGGATGTTTTCCTTTATAATCAAGGGGGTTTTGGATATATCCCCCTGTGTATTTTGAGTTGCAAATAAAAGAATTGAATTTATAATATATTTTTTAATTCATTTGGATGTTTTAATTGGCCTTTCATGAGCTTATATATTTGTTACATGGGAACTATTCATGTGGTGATTTTCACTATTTTTTGGATTATTTGTATATTGTATTTATTTTCAGTTTTTTCCCTTAAACCATTAGAGGATTTTGTTCTGGACCATTAAACAATAGTGACCTAGTGGGCCAGTGTGGATCCTGGCGTGTTTCTCTGATGAACCTTGATTCATTGTTCCACTTCCACTCTTATCATGTTGCGCAACTTGTCCCCTGTGATGTACCAATTTCAGTTGCTCGAACCATCTACGTGATTGTAGTCATGTATGTGGAATTTATCTCATTCTTCTTCCTGACATCTTGACTCTCATTGATTGTGCTTTCTATGCTAGGATGTGGATGCCCTCTTGGGTTAGGGTTCTCACCATTTTGGTTCTTTGGAGATCTTTGTGAGCGAATCTCTTCTCTAACTCCACGAAGAAGAAAAGAAGAATATCCAGGGTTTCTCCAGGAACCCTCACTCCCCTCTATCGTATTTTGTGCCATGTTCTGTAACTATAGTTCTTCTCCGGTGGAGACTATGTGTGGAATCATCTCGGTTCTTTGTTTTTGGAAGACTACTCTCTAATAAGGTCCAGTTCTTGATAAATCTTCAATCATAACCAGGATTCGGTATATGTTTCTTGGCTCTGTAGTGATTTACCTTTATTTTTTCATGTATTCTATAATATCATACTTGGGTGTGTGAAAGATTCCATCCATAAGTGGATGGGTTTGACTCTAAATGATAGGATTTATCATTTTCTCCTAGATCAGCAAGCTCATCATCCTCATATAGTTTCTATGGACCTTTGTTTATTCTGTATTTGAGTATGTATTTTCCTTGTGTGTTTCCTTTCTTCTTAATAAAACTATTACCCTAGTGGTGTTCTCTCCATGCACATAGTTCACCAAAGGGATAAAAGCGTGTTATATCTATTATCCACTTACATTTCCACATTCATGATTTATTTTTTCAATACTCTATTTTTGAATAATTCTTGATTTTAATATTTTATATCTCTTGGTTAATTTAATTAATAATATTGATAATACATCAAAAGTGATAGTGGGTCTTGGTTCATTTAGGGTTAGAGTGTTTAACCCAATAAGTGGTATCAGAGCCTAATGTAACATTAGTTATGGGTTATACTATATTTGATATTGATAAGTTTGATGGTGAAAATGACTTCAATATCTGGATAATTAAAATGAAAGGCTTGTTAGATCAAAATGACCTAATATTTTCCATTGGGAGTTCTAGAAAGAAGATAATCACTACTGCCCCGGATGGTCAGGATTTTGTTTCCAATATAGATTTCTATGAGGAGACCCTTAGGAAATCCCCTAGTCTAATGCGTTTATCATTAGGAGGGAAAGTGTTAAGATAATTTTCATATGAGTCCTTTTTTTGTTATATGATTTAAACTTTAATCCCTTTATATGACCAAATATCTTGTTGGTAGATTGTATAAGAAAATGAGATTGTAAACTTTCAAAATGAACCCTATAACTATAGTTAGGATACACATTGATTAATTTAATACAATATTGTTAGATTTTTGCAACATAGATATTAAATTGGATTACTAATACCAATCCATTATTTTATTGACATCCATAGATGATTCCTTTAATTTTGTTAAAGACTCTATTATGTATGGAAAACACACAATTACTCTTAGAGAGGTAAAATCTTATATCCAATCTAAAGACCTTCAAAGGAAGGGTAGTATTAAATCTGAGGATGGGGGTTTAAATGTTAGGGATAGAGGTGATTATAGGGAAAGAAGTGAATCTAGAAGCTGAGGTGAGTCAAGGGGTGGGATAAAAGAAAGGGGATAATCTAAGAAACATAGAAACAAATATAAAATAAAGGTTATTAAATGATTCCAATGTAAACAACATGTACATATTAAGAGGAAATATCCTAATAGAAAAGGTGACTATAAAGATAATACAAATGACCATTCCCTATTAGTTTAACAAGAATTTGAGACTGATGATGTGTTAAATATCTTTGACATTTCCATCCTTGATGAATGGATCCTGGATTCAGGATGCTCAATTCACATGTTCCCTACGAAGGATTTTTTTACTGAGTTGAGGGAAATAAAATATTGAGAGATTTTCCCTAGGAATCCTTGACTAGAAAGTTTATAACATCAAGTAAGGTTCCATAAGTCTTAAAGATACCCGAGGATCCCTTGTAGTTATGAAAGGAACCCATAATAATGGAATGTGTGTGTTGGATGCTAAGGTCTACAGAAGTCAGTTGAAAACATCTTCTAGTTCAGAACATGGTTCCACTACTTTGTGGCATAGGATAATAGGGAATGTTAGTTCCAAGGGACTAAGTGAAATTAAAAATAGGGCCTTATAAGTAATCTTACTCCTAGTAGCCTACCATTATGTGAGTACTCTTTATATGGTAAATCCAGAAGAGTTGGTTTAAGTAGGTCTACGTATAAAGCTAAAGAACCCATTGAATGTGTACATTCTGATTTACGAGGTCCTTCTAGGGTTACCTCCCATGGTGGAAGATTATACTTTGTGACTTTTATTGATTATTTCTCTCGGAAGGTCTGGATTTATATACTTAAACACATATATGACACCTTTTGGACCTTTAAAAAATGAAAAGCTGGGGTGGAGAGTGAGAGGAATAAAAGACATAAAGCCTTAATGAATGATAAGGTTTTATAGTATCTATCCATCGAATTCATATAATTCAATGAATATGAGTGACTAAAAAGATATTAGACTATGGTGGAAACCCCATAGCAGAATGGATGATGTGGCTCAATTTTAGAACTCTTTTCCATATCCTTTTTTATTTTATTTTTTTTTACTTTTTAATATCAAACTATTGTATTCTATTTAATATTTATCAAGTGTTGTATTTTTCAAATGAAATTATGAAAAATGTGTTTATGTATTAAAAGTTTGTTTTTGTGTTTATTTTTTTCAATAATAAAATTAAGTTATTATTTTAATTTCATTTAATTAATTCTTGATGTTATTAGTTTTCAATAATTTTTAATTCAATAATAAAATTATTTATTTATTTATTCTTCAAATTTTAAATAAATTTCTCATTTTAGTTTTTAGTCTTTTAATAATTAAATTAATTTTAACAATTTAAGTTTATTCAATTAAAATTTCTTATTCTTTAATTTACTTTATTAATTATTTAATTAATTGGTTGATCAATTCAAGTTAGTAACTTTAAATGTTTTAATTTTTCTTTAATTAATTTGTTTATAATTTTTAATAAAAATAAATTCCTTCTGTTAAATAAAACACAATTAATTTTATTATTTAACTTTGTTTTATTTATTTAGTTTTTAAATTTTGTTTAATTAATTTGTTAAACGTTTTTTAGTTTTATTAAATTATTAATTTATTTAATTTTTTGTTGTTTTTTTAAGTGTTGTTGTGTGTCGTGGCTCCTTCATGGTCATGGTGGCATGTCTCATCATTTCCCCTCCAAACGGTGGCACTGTTACACAATTACTGTTCCGCACTCATGGTGTCACCAGTTCCTTCACACAGTGTCTCACTTATGGTGAGACTGTGAGCCTCAATCATGGTGAGACTGTGAGGCTCACTCATGGTGAGACCATGAAAAACATTAACAATGCCATCTTCCTTATTCACACTACACACTGTCACCCCTACTGCACCTCTTCTTCTGTTTGTCTTCCCACAGAGGAACAACACACTAACACAACAGTAACACAAATCAAGGAAGCAATGCTTTTTGCACCAGTAGTAAGCAAGTCAAAATCATAAATCATGCATTAACACAATTCAATCGCATATCCAAGTAAAAAAAATTGACCCAAGTGAAATCAATTTCTCAATTTCTGGGAAATAAAGATGTCGAATTCATTCTAACCCTAAAACCTCATGCCATTGAAGATCCTTGCATGTTCACCTCGCCAGATCTGAACTGCGAGCTGAACCAACTGCTCCGGCCTTGGCACCACCCTTCGTGCACCCTAACCCGTCGCGCCCTTCTCTATGAGCCAGTCATCACCCCCTTAGTCGTCGTACTAATTCTCCCCTATCTCACCTCCCCTTCACATCTCTTCCACCAGAACCACTCTCAACCCATTCCTCCGCCGCAAGACCTCACCCCGGCCTCACCTTCTTATCCCTTCACCAGTAAAGACCCCCTCCATCGTCGCATCCTACCTTGCGTCCCCATCGCATGCCAACCATCCAGCCTACCCCCAGTCCCTTCCACTTCCTATCCCTTATCTTCTAGAAACCACTGATCCCACATCACCTTGCTTCCCTGTACTACCTGTACCATCACCCCATGCTGGAACACTTGAACCCCGCGATCCCCTGCCTCCTCTCTATCCGCACCACGAAGACCCCCCCCCCCTTCTATTTGTGTTTTCTTTATTTCTTTTTAGGTAGATTTTATTCTATTTCATTATATTATATAATATATATATATATTATTATTATTTAATATATATATCATATACTATAGAATAATGATAATCGGTTTAATAATAAATAGTATATAAGTTTTTATATATCATAATAATATATGTATTAATTAAATAAATTAGTTATTAAATATATATTACTAATAATTTAGTTATTATAATATATATGAATATATATATTAATAAGTTGTAATTATTATTAACTTTAAGTAGTGATATTAAAATATAGTGTATAAATTTATTTAGTTATACATAGAAGTTACATTTTATTAGGCTCACGTGTGTTTGTTGTGTTTTCTATTGTTTTGTTGTAGGGGAGTTGTATGCACTTACATTGAGTTCACTAAAAAGATAGTGACATGCACATAAAATTCCACCACGTGGATTTTCTAATTTGTAGAGGGAAGATTGTAGCTCACCGCATGCACATCATTTTCATTCAGTTTGGAGCAACTACTCTAGTGACCAGTGCGGGAGGAGCGGCACGGTAAAAGCACAACGTGGAGGCCAGGGAACACCTCGGGAAAAATTATACAGTCTTTGACTAGGTCATTAGATTTCATGATGATCATGAGATGATTGAGACAATGGAGGGCAGGATGTAGCAGGAGGAATCATTGATCCAACGGGACGGATCGATCGAGGATCCAGTGGGAGGCATCGATCTGGACAGAGGGCGGAGTGAAAGAGGAACGTACCATTTTCCTTCGCGAGAAGATTGGAGTACCGAGAGCAGCAGATTAATGCATTTCACACCTCGATTCCTAGGGTGGGACATCGAGCGCATTCCATCATTGCATCCACCATCAAGTAGCAAGAGTTAGAACTTTTGGGAGCTCGAGCAGGGTGACGAACATCCTTATTTGTCTTGTGCTCTATTTTTCTGCATCTCATTTCCATATGAACTTATTTGATTCTAATTCTATTTTTTCATTGAAACCAATAATTATGTTCAGCTAAATTCTCTTAGGGGTTGATAAGCTGGCTAATTAGATTTTTTCATTCTTATTCATGCACTGTTTTATTTTTTGGGATGTCTCTCTCACTGTTTGCGGAACGAAATTATTTTCAAAACAACAAGGTCCAGTGAAAACTGATCTTGATTGAATCTTAATGAAAACTATTTGAATCTGAGGGACTCATTGAAAAATGAGTCATGCTCAAATGAGAGAGACACACTGAACTCAACTAACAAGTTTAGTATAGTGACATCTGACTTGTTATCGCCATTGGATGGAATGACTTTTACAGTCGAAGGACTGTAAGAGCTATTTCCTCACAAACTGACCAAATGACAAATCTAACAAGTTACTTTTAGTCAGATCCATATTTTTAAAACATCAGTGCGTGAAAAGGGTAAGAAAAATTGAAATTTTCCACTGGACCTCCTCCCCTTACTCATCTATTAGATGTTCTCACCACAATTTTCGTTGTTGCTCAATCTACTTCCATTGCACTCACCAGTTCACCTTCACTTCCTCACACACTATTTATCACTCAATCCACTTCACCACCACCAACTGTGTTTTCTTTTTCTATGTGTTTTTTTGTGTAGTTTATTCTTTCCAGATCACCAAACACAACATTAGTCCTCCCTATGGTTCGACCCTATCCTGCCACTGTCATAAGTAGTATGTAGGTTATAAATTTTAGTTTGTCGCCCGTTCCCAACAATGCGCGTGTGTGAAAATTTTGGAACTATTGTCAGGGATATGAAAATTGTTTCATGAAGTCTAGTATGGGTTTAGAGGTTTTCTTAGGTAGTGTTAAAACAATTAATGTACACCCTAATTAATCATGGACACGTTCTACAATAGTCTCACCTATTACCACCAAACCTTGCTGGATCAGTCTTCTGGAGGAGAATTTGGTGATAGGACTACTGAGGAGATCAAACAAATCTTTAACACCTTAGCTCAAAATTCCCAACTCAAATTTTCTAGGGGGAGGACCATTGTGAGAAAAGAAACCGCACCTTCTCCCCAAGATGAAGCCCAAGCTACGGGATTATTTAATGAGAACCCACATCAAACCCTTAAGGAGCAGTGGCACCACTGTGGCATGTATGAACATTCTCAAAACTATTGTCCAAACATTGATCTGCTTGTCCAGACTCATGAGAGTGCCATCTTTGCTAGCTATGGACCTCAGATGCATCCTCGAGAAGATCCTTTTTTCAACACCTACAATCAGGGGGTTTAGGAACCATCCAAACCTGTCATAGAGGGAGAAGGGAGTCCTCCGACCTATGACCCCTCCTAGATTCCAGTAGCCTCCTAGGCAGCAATTCCAACTCCAACCCCAACCTGAGGTCGAGTCATCCAACTCTAATGATGAGGTGAGAAACTTTTTCCATTAGTTGATTGGGAGGTTTTATGAATAAAGGACCAAAAATGATTATGATAAAGTTCAAATGGATGACAAAATGAAGAATTTGGAAATTCTAATGGGGTAGTTGGCTAGGGATTATAGTAATAAAGAAAAGGGTATGCTTCCTGGCACCACTGAAGTCAATACTAGGGAGAATAACATAGCAGTTACAACTAGAAGTGACCTCCAAACACACCAAGAGCCTAGGAAAGAACCCCGAAATGCTGAAAATGAAAAACTGGATGAATCTAGAAACTCAAATCTGAAAGAACGTGAATTTGGAGAACAGGACAACACCACTGGAATCCCTCTAGTTCTGGCTGTTCCAACTCAAATACCCAAATAATAAGTCTTGAAAAACAAATACAATAAAGGAAAGAATTTTTTTGATGGGGAAGCTATAGAGATACTTCCAATTGTGAGAAATTTTTTCCCCTGTAATCTCTTTCACATAAAGAATTAAGAAGCCAATGCATGATTCTGAATTGTTGAAATTTTTGAAAGTGGTTAAAAATATGAACATTAATATCCCATTATTATAATCCATGATTCAAATCCCTTTATATCTAAAATCACTCAAGAAAATCTATTCATACAAGAAGACATTGGATGAATTTTCCACCTATAGCCTAACAGATGAGTGTTGCATAGTCCTACAGAATAGGATACCTCTTAAGTTCCAGGACCTAGGAGGTTTTGTTATCCCTTAAACTTTTGTGGATAGAGGTGGTAAGTTCAAATATTTGTGTGATTTGGGTGCTAGTATTAATCTTATTCTCTTGTTAATTTTGCAGTACCTGATATTAGGAGTTCCCCAACCCACCACTATTGTTTTACAGCTTTCTGATAGGTCCATTACTCATCCAGTGGGTAGAGTCTATGATCTGTTAGTGGGAGTGGGCAAACTCTTTTTTCCCACGGACTTTCTTATCCTTGGTATGAAGTGTGACCATGAGGTTCCTATCATTCTCGGTAGGCCCTTCTTGTCCACAGGGGGAGCTGTGATAGATGTGCCCAAGGGGAAACTGATTTTAATTTTGGGTGAACAAAAAGAAAAATTCAATGTTTTTAAGAAAATCAAAGAACCCACCCACCCATTATTCCACAAAGATTAGATGTTAGTTATTGAGAGTAGTGTTCATAAGGAGGAAGAAGAGTTTCATTGAATGATAGCAGAAATCAAAAGTGAACATGAAATCCATGCTACCACTTGCATGGGGATCAGCTCAAGTAAGGAGAGAGAAATTGCTGATGAGTATGAGAGAGAGTTTTTGGAGAACTTAGATGGTTTTGTTTTAGAGCACATTCTTACCCGGAGAGAGGAGTCTAATTTTGAGGAGATATTTTTTGGAAGCTCTAGTGCTGAGGAGAAATCCTTCTCTACTACCTTATTTAAGAGGAAGCGTGAAGACCTTGGGCCACTCCGGCCCAAGTTTCTCCCCTCAAGCCAGTCACCACCCACCCTTGAACTGATTCCCCTCCCTTTTCATATCAAATATTCCTTTTTAGGAGAGAGTTCCACCCTTCCTGTTATCATTTCATTCAACCTGGATGTGAGTCAAGAGCAAAATCTGGTTAGTGTTTTTAAGAAATACAAGTCAGTTATAAGATGGTCAATTGTTGATATCAAGGGGATAAGTCCATCTTTCTGCATGCATAAAATTCGCATGGAACCTAAGTGTAAGCCCAGAGTAGAATCCCAAATAAGACTCAAACCAAACATGAAATAAGTTTTGAGAGAAGAAGTGATTAGGTTTCTTGATGCTGGAATAAGTTTTCCAATTTCTGTTAGCCCCTAGGTAAGTCCGGTCCAGGTGGTACCCAAAAAAAGTGGAGTGGCAATGGTCACTAATGAAATGAATGAGAAAATCCAGACAAGAGAAGTGAATAAATGGAGAGTCTGTATAGACTAAATAGAATTGAATGCTGCCACAATAAAGGATCACTTTCCCATTCCATTTTTAGATCAAATGTTAGATAGATTGGTAGTCAATGAATTCTCATGCTGTCTTGATGGTTATTCTGGTTACAACCAGATTTCCATTGCACATGATGACGAAGATAAAACCACCTTCACCTTTCCATTTGTGACATTTTCCTACCGGAAGATGCCCTTTGTCTTGTGTGGTTCTCCTGCCACTTTTTAGAGGTGCATGATAGCAATTTTTCAGACATGATTGAGAGGATAATTTATGTGTTCATGGCTGATTTTTCTGTTGTAGGAAATAACATTGAGAACTATTAGAAAAATCTATAATTGGTGTTTGAAAGGTTCCAAGAGACCAACTTAGTCTTAAACTGGGAAAAGTGCCCATTCATGGCCACTGAAGGCGTAGTTTTGGGACACAATGTTTCTACTAAGGGGATTTAGGTCGATAATGTTAAAATTGTTGTCAAACAAAAGTTTCCCCCACCTGAAAGTGTTAAAGGAATCAAAGGATTCTTGAGACATGCTGGGTTCTACAGGAGGATCATTAAGAACTTTTCTAAGATTACTAGACCCCTGTGCTCCATGCTGGTTAAGGACACACTCTTTGTCTTTAATGATACATGTCTAGGGGCCTTTAATCTTCTTAAAGAGAATTTGACTACTTCACCTATAATCATTGATCCTGACTGGAAGCTTCCCTTTGAGGTTATGTGTTATTCTAGTGACTTTACAGTAGGAGTTGTGTTAGGAGAGAGGAAGGATAGAAAACATCATGTTATTTACTATGAAATCAAGTTGTTGGATGATGCCCAGAAAATTTATTCTACCACTAAAAAGGAGTTGGCTGTTGTGATGTTTTCTATGGAAAAGTTCATGTAGTACTTGATTGGATCAAGGATAATAATTTTCAAAGATCATTCAGCCCAAAAGTACATGCTGGCTAAAAATGACTCAATGCCCATACTCATGAGGTGGACCTTGCAGTTACAAGAGATTGATTTAGTGATTAAGGATAATAAAGGGGCTGGGAAAGTAGTTGCAGATCACTTGCCCCAATTACCCAATTCCCTAAGTAAGGAACTAAATGAGATCAAAACATCTTTCCTTGATGAACAATTGCTTGATGCCTCTGCATACTTGTCTGCTTGGTTCACAGACTATGCCAACTTTCTGGTAGCTGGAGTCATGCCCAAGGATCTCTCCCACAACTGAAGGAAGAGGTTTATATATGAACTGAAATATTATTTTTGGGATGACCCTCTTCTCTTTAAGAGGTGTGCTGATGGGATTTTGGGAATATGTGTGGTTGAGGAAGAGATTTTTCCCATACTTGAGAGCTTCCATTCATCACCTTGGGGTCGCCACCATGGAGGAGAAAGGACTTCTTAGATGGTCCTACATGCTAGTTTCTTTTGTCCTACACTGTTTAAAGATGCATGGAGTTTGGTTATTAGCTGTGAAAAATGTCAAATGTTAGGAAATTTGGATAAGGCAGGAACTACCCCAAAAAGGTATTCTGGATTTTGAAATATTTTATGTGTGGGGATTGGAATTCATTGGACCACTCCCATATTTTTATGGGAATGAGTATATTTTGGTTTTTTTGGACTACGTGTCCAAGTGGGTTGAGGTAGTATCTCTTCCCGACAATTTAGCTGCTAGTGTTGTGAAATTCATCAAGAAGAAAAATTCCAGATTTTGTGTGCCTCGGGTATTCATCACTTATAATGGGACTAATTTTAATAATTATAAGTTAAAATGTTTAATGGAGAAGTATGGGTGCTCACATTGGATATGAACCACTTATCACCCACAATCCAGTGAGCAAGCAAAAGTTTCAAATAGAGATCTTAAGCAGATTTTAGATAAAATAGTTTCTAGCTCTAGGAATGATTGGTCAAGGAAGTTGGATGAGGCCTATTGGGCCTATAGAACTACTTATAATACTTATATAGGGATGTCTCAATATAGGCTACTCATTGGGAAAACATGTCATCTACATGTGGAGTTACAATAGAGATCGTACTGGGCAGTGAAGGCTCTTAACTTTGATTTTAAGTCTGTTGGTGAAAGGATAATGTTAGAGCAGAGTGAGATGGATGAGATTCGAAGAGATTCCTATGAGAATGATGAAATTTAAAAATAAAGAACAAAGTCTTTTCATGACTCAATAATTAAAAATAGGAAATTCAAGTTTGGTGAGAGGGTCCTGCTTCTCAATTCTTGGTTGAACCTGTTTCTAGGAAAGTTGAAGTCCAAATGGTCAGGACCCTTTTCCATTGTTCAAGTCTTGGTAAATGGAGTTATTGAGCTAGTTGGAGAAGAAAATTGACCTTTCTTAGTCTATGGTCATAGGATTATGTAATTATTTTAAGGGAATCCAAAGGTCTTGGAAACCATATCTCTATTGAAAGAATGAGTTATTTCAAGTCTAAGGACTATAAACTCAGTGTTTCATGGGAACTAACCCATGACTACTTAGTTGTTTTACTTTTATTTTTGTTCTCAAATAAAGTTAATCCCTACCGGTTGTTCTTCAGTTCAATTTATTAACTGCTAGATGGTGCATCATGATATGTTATTGTTTTAGAGAAGATTTTCTCCTACCATAAACATGGACAAGAAACACTAAGGGAGTAATCCACTGCATCATATGGATAACATTTCTCTCTACACACTCCATTGGGTTACTTATCTTGAACCTAGAACTCTAAAATCTTATTTTACTTATTTCAACTTGTTGGTTAATGAAGAGGAGTAACAACCCACTGCTGTTGGAAAGGATCTATCTTTGGAATTCAATGTTAAAGGTCCAATAATTTAGGGAAGTGTCGTTATGCCCTTTTTCACTTTTAATTACTTGCTCAATCTTCACTGTGAATTAATTGTGGGGAACTTCCCCCTAATAAATGGAAAATGAACATGTTCTCTTGCATGGGTGTTTATCAGCTAGTATCTAGAGTGTTAAAAAAACTATTTTGAGCTGATTCTTGAAACATGCTTGCACACATTGCCTTTAATTTCATTATGATGCTACTAAACATCACTGTTAATCATGATACTATTCAAAGTAAGTTGATAAAATCTTTTGACTTCTCACAAGGATCCAAATCATGAACAGTTTAGGAATAGAATTGTACTTGGTTGCTGGTGATGGTTGGTGGGGTTTGGTTCTTCTGTTATTGTTTGTTGGTATTTTTATTTTCTTTCACTTTTTGTGTGGAAAAGATTTTTTGAACCTCATTGCTACCCTTCCATATCCTATTTAATCTGAAATGTCTATTTGTATTGAACTTAAACTATCTCACACCTTGAGAGTCAACATTGGGGACAATGTTTTCTTATAAGTGTGGGGGAGAGGGGTCATACTAGTGTCATTTTATATTCTCCCTTCTTGAACCTGAAGTTTGTGTTTGAAAAAAAAAATGGTCAAAATTTTTCAAAAATTGTTCAAAATATTTTTAAAAAAAATCTAATTATTTCATCACTCTATGGTCATTATAGGTTCATTGGTACTTCATTTATATCCTATTTAGTGGAAAACTACTTGCTGGTTGTTGAGTGTGGCATTTAGTCATAAATTGTAAAGCATGAATGATTGTTGAGTGCAATTGTTCACTGTCAATATGAACCATTCTGTTTAGGAACTGAGGATGGGAGTGTGACAGGATAGGTTTTGTGGGACGATGATCTTGACTTAGTGTAACTAGAAGTTCTCACTGGAACCTAGGGGACTCACACTTGTTGAAAAATAAAAAAAGTCAATCACTTTAGGAAGTCAACTCGATTAACTATTAGTTAAGTCCTTTGTAACTGGAGTAAAATGGGAAAATGGGATCCCACAGTGAGTATGTGAGACAAGGTGCATTGGGTGCATTTCTATGAATAAATAAATTCAATTTCAATCTTAATAAGTGCTATGCATAGTGCTCTGCACATGGAATATGGCTGGGAAAAATGAAAATAACGTTCCCTTGTCAAAAATTAACTCTTTAAGGTGAGAAGAATTTTGAACCCAGATGAAGAAGGGAGATATTGACTTGGTTAATGTTCATTTGAGTTGAATGAGTAATGTGATAAAATTATTGAAAATTAATTTATGGAACTTGGGAGACGGTTAGAATGGAAGGTGAAATTAGTTATGTTTTAAATTCCACTTCATATAACATGTCAACACTCCTTGAATTAGATCTTGAATTTGAAGGTGAAGTAGGATAGTTAATGAGTACACATATGAGGCATGACACACTTGACAGTATATAAATTTGTGAGGCTTTTGACTTCTAGTGAGTTTTTGGCACTAGACAGGACATCATTTTTGTACAACTTTGAAAAGCCTAACCTACTGTTTCTCTTGATCTTCTAGGTACTAAACTTTAATCATGCACCTTTTGAGCTAAAACTCACAAAATATATTTCTGTTCTAAAGTTAAATTCATGTATTTGTTTGAGGACAAACAAAATTTTAAGTGTGGGGAATTTAGTGTGGCTCAATTTTAACACTCCTTACCACATCGTTTTTTATTTTTTTGTTTACACTTTATTATAAAACTGTTGTTTTCGGTGTAATATTTATCAATTGTTGTATTTTGTTAATGACATTATGAAAAATGTGTTTATATATTAAAAGTGTGTTTTCGTGTTTATTTTTTTTCAATAATGAAATTAAGTTGTTATTTTAATTTCATTTAATTAATTCTTGATGTTATTAGTTTTCAATAATTTTTAATTCATTAATTAAATTAATTAATTCCTTATTCTTTAAATTGTAAATAAATAACTCATTTTAGTTTTTAGTCTTTTAATAATTAAAATAACTTTAACAATTTAAGTTTATTCAATTCATATTTATTATTCTTTCATTCACTTTATTAATTCTTTGACTAATTGGTTGATTAATTTAAGTTAGAAACTTTAAATTTTTTAATTTTTTTTAATTAATTTGTTTATAATTTTTAATACAAATAAATTCATTATTTTAAATAAAACACATTTATTTTTTTATTTAACTATGTTTTATTCATTTAGTTTTTTAATTCTATTCAATTTAATTTGTTAATGGTTTTTTTTGTTTTATTAAATAATTAATTAATTTATTTTTTTTTTGTTGTGATTTTTTTCATGTGTTGTTGTGTGTCGTGTCTCCTTCACAATCACTGTGACACATCTCACCATTTCCCACAGTCACCGCTTCTGCATGTCTCACTACATCCCATCCAAATAGTGGCATTGTTACACAATTACTATTCCGCACTCATGGTGTCACCAATTCCTTCATGCGGTGTCTCACTCATGGTGAGATGGTGATCCTCACTCAGGGTGAGACCGTGAGCCTCACTCATGGTGAGACCATGGAAAACATTAACGGTGCCTTCTTCCTGATTCACGCCGCACACTATCACCCCCATTACACCTATGATCCTATTTTTCTTCCCGCATAGAAACAACACACTAACACAATAGCAACACAAATCAAGGAAGCAATGATTTTTGCACCAGCAGCAAGCAAGCCAAAATCATAAATCGCGCATCAACACAATTCAAGCGCGGAGCAAAGAAAAAAAATTGATCCAAGTGAAATCAATTTCTCAATTCCTGGGAAATAAAGAGGCCGAATTCATTCAAACCCTAAAACCTCACACCATTGAAGATCCTTGCCGGTTCACCTCGCCAGATCTGAAATTTGAGTTGAACTGACTGCTCTAGCCTTGGCACCACCCTTTGCGCACCCTAACCCATCGCGCCCTTCTCTGCGAGACGGCTATCACCCACTTAGTCATTGCTCCACTTATCCCCTATCTCACATCCCCTTCACATCTCCTCTATCAGCGCCGCACTCAACCCATTCCCCCACCGCAAGACCCCCCCTAGCCTCACCTTCCCATCCCTTCACCAACCAAGACACCCCCTGCCCTGCTTCCCCGTCGCGTCACATCCATCCAGCCTACCCCCATCCTTTCTACTTCCTTCACCATGTCTTCTAGAACCCACTAAGACCACATCACCTCACTTCCCTATACTACCTGTGCAGTCACCCCTACAAGAACACCTGAACCCCATGATCCCCTGCCTCTTCTCCATCTGCACCGTGAAGACCCCCCCCCCCTCTTATTTGTGTTTTCTTTATTTCTTTTTAGTTAGTTTTTATTATATTTTATTATATCATATAATATAATATATATATATATATATTATATAATATATATCATATACTATAGAATAATGATAATAGGTTTAATAATAAATAGTATATAAGTTTTCATATATCATAATAATATATGTATTAATTAAATAAAAATGTTATTAAATATATATTTCTAATAATTTAGGTATCATAAATTATATATATATAAGGTGTTATTATTATTAACTTTATGTAGTGATGTTAATATATAGTGTAAAATTTTATTTAGTTATAAATAACAGTTACTTTTTATTTGGCTCACGTGCGTTTATTGAGTTTTCTATTTTTTTTGTTGCAGGGGGTAATGTGGACTTACATAGAGTTCACTAAAAAGCTGGTGACGTGCACATAAAAGCGTTAAATGGGGATTTTCTAATTTGTAGAGGGAAGATTTTAGATTGCCACACACACATCATTGTTATTCAGGTATGAGTAACTACTCGAGTGACCAGCACGGGAGGAGAAGCATAGTGAAATATACACGTGGAGTCCAGGGAAAACCTCGGGTGAAATTCCAGAGTCTTCGACTGGGTCATTAGATTTGGTGATTGGAATGAGTTGATTGAGACACTAGAGGTCAATATACGACACGGGGCATCATTGATCCAAGGGGAAGGATCGATCAAGGATCCATCGAGAGGCATCGATCCAGGCAGAGGGCAGAGTGCAAGAGGAACATACCATTTTCCTTTGCGAGCAGATTGGAGTACCGAGAGTAGCAGATTAAATCATTTCATGCCTCGATTCCTAGGGTGGGACATTGATCACATTCTAGAATTACATCTGCCATTGAGCAGCAAGAGTTAGAACTTCCGGGAGCTCCATTAAGGAGACGAGCATACTTATTTTTCTTGTGCTCTGTTTTTATGCATCTCATTTAAATATGAACTTCTTTGATTCTAATTCTATTTTTTCATTTAAACCAACCTTTATGTCCATCTAAATTCCCTTAGTGGGTGGATAAGAGGATGATTAGATTTTTTAATTCTTATTCATGCACTGTCTTATTTTCTGGAATGTCTCTCTCACTATTTACGGAAAAGAATTATTTTCAAAACAACGTGGTCAAGTGAAAAACGATATTGATTGAATCTTAATGAAAACTGTTTGAATCTGAGGGACTCGTTGAGAAAAGAGTCATGATCAAATGAGATATACACACTGAACTCAACTGATAAGTTGAGTCTAGTTACATCTGACTTGGTATCTCCATTAGATGGAATGACTTTTACAGTCGAAGGTCTGTAAGAGTTATTTCGTCACAAACTGAATAGACAACAAATCTTGCTAGTTACTTTTATTCAGATCCATAATTTTAAAAACTTCAGTGCATGAACAAGGGAAATCAATATTGAAATCAGCCAGTGGACCTCCTCCCCATACTCATCTGTTGGTTGTTCTCACCACCATTTTCCTTGCTGCTATGTCTACTTCCTTTCCACTCACCAGTTCACCTTCACTTCCTCACACACTAATTATCACTCACTCCACTTCACCACCACAAACTATGTTTTCTTGTTTTTGTGTGTTTCTGTTTAGTTTATTCTTTCTATATCTCCAAACACAACATTACGCATCTTTGTGGTCTGACCCTATCTTTCCACTATCCTAAGTAGTAATTATGTTATAAATTTTAGTTTTTCGCCTGTTCCCAATAACGTGCGAGCGTCAAATGGATTAGAAGAGAGAATTAATAAGACTATTATTGAGAGGGTTATGTGTATGTTATCCCGCTCAAAACACCCCAAGTTCTTCTGGGCCAAGGATTCTTCTACAGAAGTATACCTCATTAACTTTTTTCCATCTTTTGAAAACTCTTTTAAGACACTTGAATAACTTTGTAAAGGTTCACCCCCGAGTCTAGCACACATTATTATTTTTGGATCCATAGATTATCCCCATATTCGTAAGGAGAATCTAGATCCTAATGTTGTTAAGTGCATATCCATGGGTTATCTAGAGGGTGTTAAAGGGTATCATTTATGGATAGATAAACTTGGTTATCAGAAATGTATCATTAGCTGAGATGTTGTTTTTTATGAATATGGTTTGTCCAATGAAAAGGGGCCTGAACTAATAGAGTCTTCTAATAACACTAATGAACCATCAACAACAACACATCCACTTAGTGTTGAAGTAACCTTTGAACCCAGTGACCACTCCCAGTCCACTGCTAGTCCTACTCCCCTTATTTACCAGACCCAAGTTGAATATGATTCTAGTTCGGATTCTAAACCCAAGACTGAGGAACCCGATGATCTGAGAAATTATCTTCTCACTCAGGATAGATATGGGATAATTATTAGACCTCCATCTCATTTCAATCAATTAGAAAATGTTTCCTATGCTATTATTGTAGCACTTGATTTGTTTAATGATGAACATCAAACATAAATGTAATCTATTAAATCCAAGTAAGTCTCTAGATGGTTAGGATAAAAAGAAGAGTTGAATTCCATTCTTAAAAACAACACTAGGGTTTTATTCCCTAGACCCAATAACCAAATAGTCATAGGATCTAAATGGATTTATAAGAATAAAGAGAACAATGTATGAGAAACTAAAATCAAATTTAAATCTTGAATGATAGCTAAAGGGTTTCTTGAATCTGAAGGCATTTACTATAGTGAAATGTTCTCCCTAATTGTTAACCATTCATCCATTATATTTATTCTTCAATTTTCTTCGAAATTTGATATGTATGTTTGACAAATAGTTGTAAAAACTTCATTTTTACATGGTACTCTTGATGAAAATTTTTATGACTCCTCCTAAAGGATTTTCAAAACTATTAAAACCTAATAAATTTTGTATTCTTATGAAGTCTTTGTATGAGGTTAAACAATATTCAATATATTGGTATAAACTGTTTGATTCATATATGATTGAAAACCAGTTTTCAAGGAGTAAATTTGATGCATGTGTATAATATGAAACTGTTAAACATGAGTTTGTTTACCTATTATTGTATGTTGATGACAGGATGTTAATTTGTAAAAACATGAGGATTATAAACTTCTTCAAGGACTGGTTGAATTGTGTGTTTGAAATGAAATACCTTTATCATATTAATCAAATTTTATGCATGTATATAATAAAAGATGGGAAGGCTAGAACCTTATACATATCCCAATCAGCTTATGTTAGAATGTTATTAGATATATTCATGTCTGATCATGTAAAACCTATTAGAATACCTTTAGTACAAAACATTAAGTTTTCCTTGACCTAATCCCCTTGAAGTGAAGATGAGGTTTTGATAATGTAAGATTCCATATGCTAATATTGTAGAAAGTCATATATATGATATGGTATATTCTAGGTGAGATATTTTCTTTGATGTTTTTACTTTCAATAGGTTCATGGGTAAACTTGGTAAGTTTAATTGGAATGAATTGAAATGGATCCTAGGTATGTTTCTATGTCTGATAAATTGTGCATTCGGTATGGATTAAATAGTAGTTTTGATAATCATATAATTGTATTTATTGATTTTGATTATACTGTAAATATTGATTCCAGAAATTCTATCACTGGTTTTGTATTTATTACATTTAGAGGACTGGTCTCTTGGAAGTGCAACATGCAATTAGTGGTTTCACTTTCCACTACTGAGGCAGATTTATTGCCTTGACAGAAGCCATATAATAAACTATATGGCTAAAAGGTTTTCTATCTAAATTACAAATATATGATGAAATCGTAATAGTCAACTATGATATCCAGTCTTCTATAAATTTATCTAAAAACTATGTATTCCACGTTAAATATAAGAACATTAACATTAGAATTCATTTTTATAGGGATATTATAGAATCTGGGATAGTAAGTGTCACTAAGATACCCACTGGAGACAATCTGGGCGATAGTCTGACTAAGAACGTGCCCTTTTCTAAATTCATGCATTTCATTAATCTTATGAATTCATTCCCAATTCTATAATATAGGTTGTGAGGACATCATCATTGAATTTATTTTAATTACAAGGTGGGGATATTTTTATATATTCCCCTACATGTTTTGAGATGCAATTAAATGAATTGAATTTATTATATTTTTCAGTTCATTTGTTTGATGTAATTATCTTTTCATTGGGTTATATATTTGTTTCATGGGGACTATTCATGTGGTTCTTTTCTCTACTTTTTGGATTATTTGTATACTGCATTTGTTTTCCATTTTTTTCAAAAATCATTAGCATCTTTTATTTTGGAAGGTTGATAAATAGTGATCCAATGTCCTAGTGTGGATCTCGGTGGGGAGGGGGTTTTCATTCAAGGGAATCTATGATGTTATCTTCTTTATGATGGTGGTGGCCACTACATATTTCCCTCTTTCACTATTGGGGGAGGGACCTCTGGCATATAACAATGGAGTGGTTTCAACTTTCCTTCCCTTTTCTAACCTTGGCCTCCTTCCACTTTTCCCTTATGTTTCTCTATGCCTGAAGTTTCCATATTTTCATGATGGATTCCCTATTCTCAAGATCTCAATCATGAAGTTCACAGAAACCATGGAACTCCTGAAGCTCACATTGATTCCTCAGTTTAAGCAATTACACCCATCAGTTTATTTTTTTGATAGGTATGTCTTCAGATCTTGGGATCTGCAGGAGAGGGAGACAGTGGGTCTACTGAACAGACAAAATATTATGATCTGTTTTTCACTGGAGGAAGATATAATTAGATCATGGTCATGTTCCCCTTAAAACTTCAATGGATTTCATTTTTTCCTATTTAGAGGGTATTTTGACTTTCATATGAAGAGATATCCTCCTACAATGGATATTTGGGTGGGTTTTCTCAATCTCCCCTTATTCTTTCAAACCCCCTCTATAATTAGTATGGTTGGGAACCTGGTTAGTAGATATATGTGCTCGGATAGTCTCACAAAGCCTCTTTGTTGTCATGTTAACCCACATATTTTTGTTGAAATATATGTTTCAAGAGTACCATTTTATTATGTTTGGATTACTGTTTGTGAGGAGTACAAGTGAAAACAACATGTGGTCTATGAATCATGGACTGAGTTATATTTTATCTACAAGTGATTGGGAAACTCGATGGATAATTGTCGATGGGGGTCTCAATTTCCCACAAAGAAGATGGGAAATGACAATGGAAAGGAATCAGAGGTTCGTGTTGAGGTAGGTTTAGATTCCAATAAGTATGGAATGTAGATTTTGGGTTATTAACCCTCTATTGACCGATGTCTTTATTAGTTTATGGAAAGACCTAGGAATTCCTCAGTCATTGTTGCATTCTTCTTTGGGGAAAGAGGGGTATGTGGAGGAGGAGTGACCTGCTAGTGTCTCAGTGGATTACAATGTGTCTACTAGGGTTTGTGATGGTTTGGTTCAAAATGATGGCAAGGATAATCTTTTGAGTATGTCAGATGCTGCTATGGAGAAATAGGTGGTGGTGTCTCAAGATAACCTAAAGGTCTCTAATGTTTTTAACAGGTTTAGACAGGACATGAATGGTCCTTCCACTCAAAAATGTACATAACTATAATGTCAGTGCCAAAGTGTGTACTGGATTTGTCCATAATGATGCTTCTCTGAGAGAAGTACAAATAAATGTGAGTAAGGATGATATGGTACAGGTGGATGGCGGTGGGGAGGATGTCACTACTTCTTCTAATTCAGAGGTGTTAAGTTCAGGCATTAGTGCCCTTTCCAATGGAATTCAAGGGACTGCCCTCGATGTGGAAAATCAAATCATAGTTTAAAAGTCCTAGGGTTCTATCCCAATGACCCAGACATAAATTCAATTGAGAAACATCTTTGAAGTCCTTGCAGTGGAAGGTTGGATCATTGACCAAACAGACTTGGTCTATACAGACGGGGTCTGTGTAAAGGAATTTAATGAAAATGGTCACAGTTTTTTGGTAGGTGAAGCTTCAAGCCCAATTAGTAATAGGAGTAACAAGAGGGGTAAGTGTATGAAGGATTACACCTCTTTACCACCTCCTTTAGAGACTAAATCAGAAAAAAAAAAATATAAACTCGAAGAAGATCGACAGTGAGGCCATGTGCCAGCAGAAATTATGTGGTGTGTGTGAAAAACCCTTGGACTTTTTTTGAGTTCGAAAGAATAAGTGATCAAGAAGGTTCTGTTACCCAATGCTTCTAAAGAGGAAGTGGATAAACTAATTGGGAGGTCACTGATGGTGACTCTCAATGAGGATTAACACACCTTTATTGAAACGTATGCCCTGATTCTTATTGGGGGTTTCCACAATCGGAAGATCAGCCTTGAGGAGTACATACATTCCTAGGACAATCTATCCTCTTTGTTTGGAGATCTGATTATGGATGAACCATGCACTCAGGTAACCACTATATCCTAGAAATATTTTATAGAAATTGATTTTGGTATACTTAAATTACACTTCATTAACTCTATTTTTTTCCTTTTGTGGTTGAACATTTGGTTTCTCACTATTTCCTTAAAAGCATTTGAAATAATAAAAATTCAATTTTTAGCTAGTGGCTCCCAATGTGTTTCTTTGATAGACCTTGATCCGCTATTCCACTCATGTTGAACAACTTTTACCTTGATTTTTTAAAATTTCAGTTGTTAGAACTATATGCCTGATCACATACATCCAGATGGAATTGATCTTGTGTCTCCACCTGACATCCTGATTCGTATTAACTGTGTTGTTTGTGCTGGGATGTGGCCTCACTCTTGGGTTAGGATTATCGGCATTTTGTTTCCTAGGAGCTCCTTTTGAGCTAAGCTCTTCTCTAAATCCATGAAGAAGAATGGAAGGAGATCTAGGGGTTCTTTGGGAACTTGTACTCCCCTATTCTATAGTTTGTGCCACCTATTGCTACCAGAGTTCTTTCCCAGTGAATACTCAGTGGGGAATCCTCTCGGTTCTAGGTTTTTGGATGAATATACTCCAAGAAGGTCTAGTTCGTGACACATATTAAATCGTAACCAATATTTGGTATATGATTCTTGTATATGTAGAAATTTACCTTTATTTTATTAGGTATACTATTAAATCCAACTTGGGTGTGTGTGAGTGTCCATCCAAGAGTGGACGGGGCTGACTCTACATGACATGATTCATCATTACCACCTAGTTCATCAAGATCGTCCTCCTCAGATGGTTTCTGTAGTCCTTTATTTATTCTGCATTCGAGTCTATGTTTTCCTTCTATGTTTCCTTACATCTTAGTAAAGGTGTTACCCTGGTGGTGTTCTCTTCATGCACATAGGTCCCCAAAAGGACCATATCTTGCTATATTTGTTGTCTATTTACATTTCTGCATTAATTGTTTATTGTTCGAGTACTATGTTTGTGAATAATTCTTGATCTGTGTGTTTATAATCACTTGCTTAATTGAATTCATTATATTGATAATCCATCAAACACAATAGTGTTTCTTGGGTCATTTAGGGTTAGGGATCATACTGAATTGAATCATGTGGGATATCGCATACACTGGATATAGTTTTCTATGTGAATTTATCACTGGTACTGCATCAGGATGTCCAAAACTATATGTTGAATTCAGGATCATTCAGCATGGCTATGAAGTCATTGATTATTACTATGAATCTTGGTGATCTAGCGTTCAAAAGCTGCTACAAATTTGATGCAAGTCCATAGATCAAATTTTTTCATCACTTAGTGCTAGGTTGGTCAACGAATATTGAGCCTCCACATCCAATGTTGTGTCTAGATCTGCAAACATGTCAGAAATGATTTATGGGATTACTAGGATCATTGGTTATTCATATCCTGATATTGATTCACACAACCTTCTTAAGGAAATTCTAACTAGGGATTCATGTGAGTTTTGGTATCAAAATTGCTTCCCTGATTCTATCTTGAGCTCATGCACTCAATTTATTGTTGTTTCATACTTCAAGCTTGCTGTTACGGATGAAAACCAAGGGGCTAGCTTGGGAGAACATCATTTTGTGACCAAGAAATGATATGATTGATGGAGCCTAATAGTGGCATGTTTTAATTCAAAGACCCAGATCATCACATCTACCCAGACCATATACATGAGGTCTCTCATTGCAGACCGGGAATAGGTATTCCAATCCACGGTGATCAAGCTCACCATTGTCCATGGCTGAAAGTTTTATGATCAAATGTTAGGCCAAAGTCATAATAGATTCACCCGAATCTAAGTTAATCCCACTAATATAGTAAGTCCTAGCCTAATTTTGAGACACATTCATCCTCAACCAACTAGAAACTGCACCACATCTCCCCAACTTCTCCTCACATGAGGCTCATATAATTAATCACACATGCACAATAATGATATCATGAGTAGACCTAGAACACATCTTTCTCCGTACCACAAAGTAACGAAGCACATTCGCTCATGATTCTTCTCAAATGTGTAAAGATAATGATCATGGAATACAATTTGGTATGAAATCTTATTGTAGTTTCCTGTTATATGAAATGGGTTAGGGTTGGTTATTAAAAGGGGATGAGGGCATATAGGGAATATATTTTCCAATATTCTGATATGGGTCTTGACATTTTTCTTCTTTTTTTGTATTTTCAATTTATCATTATTATGTGAAGTGAGATTTTGTTCTCTCTCTTTAATTTTTGTTTTTGATTTGTTCTTAGTTCTGTAATGGTGATCTCTCAACTCTATGTTAATGAAGTATTATCATAAGGCTATGTTCGAAGGGAAGTCACATGGTGCTTCCAAATCCCTTTTCATATTTATTTTCATTTTCAATTATTTTATGATATGGTAGTGATTTTTATCAAGGATTGTGATGTTTATTACCTTCTCATGGTAATTTCCACAACCTCATCCCAATATTAACCAAACTTTTCTCCCATATATTGGTCCACATTTCATACAGTTTGAGTTGTTTGGATCAATTGATAAATGTTGTATGATTGAGAGAAAGTGAAGGGTAGATAATTTTATACAATTGTGGCGTGTCCATCACTTGATATTATGGAGTGTGTGAGACTTTGTGCACTTAGGTTGTTTTTGAAGGTACACTAAGCCTTTTAAACTATGTCGAGGTTGGTGATCCATAAAATAGAATTGTTTTTAATATCAACGGATCCTAAGTAATTAATTTTAATAGTCAAGGATTTATGTTTTTCTGACCTAGGACTGACCCCTATCCCTGCAATGTTTTTGATTTTATGCTTTCATTTAATTTTTATGCACACCCCCACCCTTTCATTCCTTTTCATAGAATTTTGAAAAAAACACAAATGGTATAGAATTATGATTGTTATAGGAATAGTTCATTGAGAGACAAGAATGTGGTCATATTCTTGTTATACATAGAGGATTTCAATTTATGCATTGATAATACTCCACAATTATGGTCTAATAGATGCGGCGTACATGAAAGATGTTGTTGGGATCCAGGACTTGGGGTTGTGTTGTCATGTTGTTTCAACTTAACCTATCTATATTGATATAGGACTGGAGTATGTTATAGTATCTAGAACCCCCACCCAGAGTGATAGGGTGGTGGTACAGGACTGAGTATGAGACCTCACCCTGAGTGATTGGATGTAGGAATAAGACGTGATACAATACCTCACCCTGGGTGGTATGGTGGTTGTTGAGACATGAGGCATGAACACATCCTGTGAGATCATGTAGTGGATGGGATATGATACGAGACCTCTCCTAATTAAGAGGGTTGTGGAAGAGATATGATATAATACCTCAATCTGAGAAATAGGGTCAGGTATTTTAATTGGTTATGAGAAGCCACCCTAAGTGATAGGGTGTCATTATGAGGCTTAATTTCATAACATAACTTGAGTGACAGGGTTATGGTCAATTGGTGTGAGATTATTCACAGATGTTTCATATATCGAATTCTAGCTATGATCTCACATTCCCCTGATAGGAATTCTATGAAATGCATGATGAAAGTCATAGTTCAATGGGGGGTGATCAGTGAAAGGTTTTTAAGGATCATCTTATGATCATGGAAGCATAAGAATTCCAATTAATGTGCATGTACTATCATCAAAAATCAAATTGTGGTATGGAGATAATAAATATAATAGGAATTCCTAAAATTCAACAATATCCATCACTTTTGAACATGAAGAAGTTTTCATGATAGAGACCACCGAGCAACATTCATTGGACTCTTGTCTCCAGAGGGATGTCACTAGTCACTATAATCTTCATGCGCTATGAGAGGAACCCTCAGACTCTAAAGTCATGCTTGAACATTCTCTATAAAGATGATTGGAGAACATGGGGAAATAGAGAGCTTCAACTGTGGCCAATTAGTATCATATTCACTAAATAAAGTGATCCCATTCCATTATATAGGTTACCATAATTCAATGAAGGGAGTCGACTATCGGTTTCCAAAAATTGAAAACTGATATATGTTATATTAATGTATGCATGTTGAGTATATAATCATTTGAACATTTCAATCAATTATAATTAGTTCATATAGCTATAAATGAATTTAACTACTGATTAATAACTAAAGGAAACTATGTAGAAGATATGGATAGATCCATACACTTGATATCCAATATCTCCAACCTATCATACACTGTGATAGATAAAAATTTAATGTTAAGATAAAGTCATCTGAATTCCATATTTCATTCTAAAACTCAAGTATATCATATAGTGTGATATATCTGGTTTTATTACATATCCAACAATATTTCATTTGTACTAAAATATCATAATGACTTTATAAAAAACTTCACAACTCTTTTTTAATCCATCCAAAGTCATTTGAATATGGTTTATCAAACTCTCTTAATTTTAGAACAAAATCTTTGTCTAAAATTTTAATCCTTATTATAATTCATAACTATATAAACCTATGGGCCTTTTTAGCATTAACACAAAATATAAAATCCATATTTCTTAGATGTAAGCAAAGATAAAACTCAAGCAAAACATTGATGCTACTCAAGATACAATGGGATCTTGTGTGATCTCAATCAAACATACTAATATCTTTATATGAACATTTCCACCATAAGATATATCATATAATCACCCCAATGGCCTAACTTAGTGAGAAATGGCCCTATGGGGTGTCGTGGAGGTCTCGAGTTTGAGTATCCCCGGCTTCGTACATGTGTGTTTTCACGTTTCTTTGTAGCTTTGAAGTTCCCATTCCCTGCTCATTTTTAATATATCTTATACACCATATATGTACCTATATAATCCTTTTTTTCCAATGAATCAAGTGACCACTATACAAGAAGCATGTCAATCTATTATAGGTCACCTCATACATTCATGGTTCTTCAAAAATAATCTAACTATTATGAATGAATACATCACATGTCATTCATCCAATTAGTCGACCAAATCACATGTCACACAATTAATAATAGCAATCAATTTCCTCAGTCTAATTCAATCAAGGGTCCATATTAGTTTAACTCATCAAACGTGTGGATAAATCTCATCTTGTTTGTGCTTCAACCAATGAAATTATTAACAACATACTCAGCCACCCCTTTGATTAGCTAAGGCTCAAGGATTGAATAAGAAAGATATCAACATATGAAGGTTCTTAGGCTAAGTATCTCTAAAACCTCATATAATGGGGATTTATAATAATCATACAACCCTAGGTATATCAGTGTTAGAATGATGTATCTGATCTATTTGGATGATGTTGGGCTGAACGGTAGTGGCCCAGACTACACATCAGACCACGACTTTGTGGCTCTGAAGTTCCAAAGTACTGT
Source organism: Viscum album (assembly GCA_963277665.1). Taxonomy (NCBI): domain Eukaryota; kingdom Viridiplantae; phylum Streptophyta; class Magnoliopsida; order Santalales; family Viscaceae; genus Viscum; species Viscum album. The sequence continues at coordinate 271,550,939 of OY728135.1, forward strand.
AGAACAACTTGGGGGGGTGGGTTAATCATTTTTTGCCTTATTAAACATTTGGAATTTATAAAACATAACCCATGAAACTTATTAGAATTTCTTCCTTATTAACATTTATTAAACTCAAGTACATGTAGAAATATAAAATTAAAAAATGCACATAATTAATAAGGTTCAGTATCTATATGAAAACCTATATCCTTATCATAGCCACTCCCATGGTACTATATAAATTCACTATTATAAATAAGTGAATAAAACATGTGTCAACTACCATTAGACACATTCTATCTCCCAATAGAGATGATTATATAGACTCCCATCAAGTTAAAAAAAATTCTTACAAAATGTGAGCCACAAAAATAATTAAGAACATTGATAGTTTCTGCTCCACAATGTTCCATCTAGAAATTTGTGTCCTATCAGCCTCTATCTGTCCTACCTACGTATGATGGACTATATCCAAAAGTCTTATATTGATGTACCAATTCTCAATTTGTGCAATTTAAAACTTTCTGATATGCCTGTATAACCAACTTGAACTTCATAAACAACTAATCAAAACTCATAATGATACCCTCAGTCCTATCAGGTATATTTGATAATCTAAACTTCTCTTTATCTGATCTTCTGATTAAAAAACATTGTTTGGAAACTCTTCTTTATCACGAAACAACTTCGGTCCGAAAAACCTAGTTCTTTCATAAAGTATTCAGTTCTTTATATTTTTATCTCACTATGAACAGTAAAAAGTGTGATGTGTTATGCACTTTAATTTATAGGTACCCAAGTTAAGAAATAGGATGGGAAACTAATTTCTTTTCCCACTAACACGAATTATAAAACCCTAAATTTCACATTCTTTTCGGCATCATTTTGACCAATTGAAATCTTCTCAACTCTTCTGGTGACTTCTCAAAACACCTTGAATATTCACAACTATTCTCAAATTCGAAAACTTCATTTAATAAATGATGGTCTCGAACATCTTAGTGTAGAACTTGTTCATCATTCTAATTCTCTTGACCTAATTGTAATTCAAAAATAAAATTGCACACTCTGATGTTCTTGACCCAATTATAAACAAAAAAAATTCATTATTTCTCTTTTTGACTCTCCTAGACAACTGAAAATTGTGGACTACATTGTTTCAACTTCTAAATAATTTAGTTTCCCATTAATTTTGTCCAATTGAAACTTATATATGTCTCAAATTTTCATCCAATTTCTCCATATGATCATATTTTTCATCTTTTATTCAGTCTGATCATATAGTGTCTGATGGAACTCTACATCCAATGGCTTATCAGTGTCACAGTCTCATCAGATGGATCGATGTTTTCATCTTGTCTGATGGATCGGTATTTGTATCTCATCTAATGGATTAGTATATTCATCTCATCTGATGGATCATAAGCTACATCTGATGAATTATCAACATCAAAATATCATCTAATAAATCTTCTTCTTATTTCATTTTTTAGAACCACACAATCTCAGCAACCACAACAATTTTATCTTTCTAACAAGTTGTGTGTCTGATTCTTCTCAGCCCAATGATCTGCATATGGAAAACTTCAATTTTGGAAACTTCGTAATTGCACACTTATTATTCCTTCTTTAAACATTATATTGTATCATGACTTCCTCATGATGTTTTTGGTACTTTAAAGAATAAAAAATCATCATTTGACTAATTTTTGAAATTTCTATAACTTACCATCTTTTCAAGTCTCAATAGCATATAAACATTTCTAAATCTAAATTATAGAAAATTGCGACTTTACAGAAAAATATCAATGCAATGGATTGTGTCTGATTGATCATCTAATCAAGTGTCTGATATCCAACTTTTTAAAAACACTTTCCTTATCCTGATTAGTAGCATCTTCTTAGTAAACATGATATGGAAATTAAACAACACACTTTCACCTGATTTACCAAAACATTCTTTGACAAAAACATAGTTGTAAGAAAAAACGCAACTTTGTTAAAACAAAAACATCACAACGGATCTTTAATCCCCCCCCCCATCTATTTGTTGACAACTATCATCAACATCTTCTTCAACTCATTATTTTTCAACACTCAGACTTTCTATAACTTAAATTTTGAAACAACACAAAACATAGCCTTTCTCAAAATAGAGTGTTCTGACACCACACTACTAGAAAAAGTAATGTTTCTGAAGTAATTACAACTCCTAATGACATGAAAATTTGCATCCATGTTAGGATAGACCCCATCACTTTTATCTTTTATTATCACTTTTCTTTCTCTCTCCCAATTTATGATAACCACAACTTCACATTAATTTAAGTAAGAAAAGTACTTATCTCTCTCTTATAGGATAAAGTTGTAAAAATTCTACCCCTTTGTTAACATAATCCAATGTAAATTGGGGGGGGGGGGTTCCTCTTAAGATGTTTAGGAAGTATTTGGTGGAGAATGAACATAAATTATTCAAATGTCTCCCTTGGTATAGCTTTTGTGAAAACATAATTATTTTGATATTTTGTTGAAATATATCCAAATAAAACATATTCATTAGAAACTTTCTCTTTTATAAAGTAATATTTAATAGTAATGTGTTTTGATCTTGAGTGTTGAACAAGATTTTTAAAAAGATCACTTTCTCTCTAATTATCAAAACTTATCTTCAATGGTTTTCAAACTGGTACTTTAAAATATTTCAACTAAACATTCATCCACAACATTTGAGTACGAGCCTAGGTTGCTGCAACATATATTGATTATATTGTCAATACTGGAAAATGGACCTATACCCATGGTTTTGGGGAAAACTGTGGGTATAGGTCACCATATCCCCACAGTTTTGGAAAAATCATGGGTATAGGAATTTTTTTATAGCATATCCCTGCGGTTTGGGGAAACCGTGGGGATAGGATATCCTATATCCATGGTTTTCCCCCAACAATGGGTATAGGGTATCAAAAAATGACTATACCCACAGTTTTCCCAAAACTGTGGGAATAGAGTGACCTATACCCACGGTTTTCCCCCAAACCGTGGGTATAGTCATCGGATAAAAAAACTTATACCCATGGTTTCTGCGGGTATTGGTTTCCAGCGTGTGCGTGGGAAATTTATTTTTTCCGCAGGAACAAAAAACATTTGGCGGGAGTTCTATACCCACAGTTTATTCCTTTATACCCACGGTTTGAATAAATATATTTAACAAAATATATATATACATACAGCTTTGCGGTGTTGGGGTAGTGGTATGGCCGCTCGCGAACAGAGAAGTGGTCCCAAGATCAAATCCCTGGGGCCGCTATTTTGTAAAATATGTTATACCCACATTTTCCAAACCGTGGGTATAGAGTTATGACACGGTGGAAAACCCTATACCCATAGTTTTTCCAAACCGTGAGTATAGGTCATAGACCTATACTGATGCCACCAACGACCACAGTTCACCAAACCGTGGGTATATCCTATACCCACGGTTTTGGGGTTTATACCCAAGGTTTTGAACCATGGGTATAGGATCATTTTCTAGTAGTGTGTGTTGAAAGTTACTGAACTCTGTTTCTTACTATGTAAACTCACACAACATTCTCTCAAGAAAAATGTTCCTCTAAAAGTTTATTTTATTTTATTATAGTCACCATCCCAATCAGCATTAGTATGACCATGATAGTTCATATCACTACTTCTTTTGTATATCATCCCATATGAAGTTGTTCCTTTAACATATCTCAGAATTATGTTTTTCTTCCAACATTTGAGATTATTTCAGATCACTATAATATTTGTAAAACAAAATCACATCATAAACAATACAATTTCATTAGTATTTTAGATAAAGAAAACTTCCTAACATCTTTCAAAAATCTTTTTGATTCACAATTTTTTGGTTTCATCAATAATGTCACATCATAAACAATACAATGTCATGAGGTTTTTAGATAAAGAAAAATCCCCACCGTCTTTAAAAAATCTATCAGATTCACACATTTTTTCATTTATCTATAATAAAATTTGTGCTCAGTTAAATAGGAATTCAAGCATATTTGGATTTTTCCACACCAAACTTCTTTAAAAATCCCCTGACATTCTTTTCTTGAGATAGGAAAATCCATTTTCTTCTTATTAAACTCTTAATCCCAGGAATAAAGTTAATTCTATCAATATTGACATTTCAAAATTATTCTTCATTTCTATATAATGTTCTTTACAAACGTTTTCTTCATATATAAAAAAATTATATCATTAACATAAATAATTACCATTAGGGTGTTGCAGTTGACTTCTTTCACATACAAGATTCTGTCAACATTTCCTTTCAAAAAATTTAACATTCTCAAACAATAGTTAACTTTGTAATACCAAGTAGATGGATCTTTTTTTAACCCATGAAAGGTATTTTTAAATTTCAAAACCTTGTTTCCATATTCATTAATTAAAAACCCAAAAAAAATTCGATGTAAAATTCATCTTCAATCTCACTAGTAAGGAAAGATTACTTTACATTCATATGATAAGCATTGTAATTATGATTTTCATCCACTGCTAGAAACATTCTAATAGTTTTTAATCTTGAAACTAGGGGAAAGGTTTCTTCAAAAATCAACACCTTCCACTTATGCATATCCTTTGAAAACAAGTATTTCTTTGTTTCTTGAAACTTCCCCATGTTTATTCAACTTGTTTCTGTACATTAATCTTGTTCTAATGGCATTTTTATTTTTTGGATGTGGAAAAATCCCCAAGATTTATTTTTCTCAATATGATATAACTCTTACTTCATCATATCAACCCATTTCTTGTCTTCAACTAATTCTGAAACTAATTCTAATTAGCCTTATGAAATGAGAGATGTATGATTTTCTAATCTCACCCTTTTTATTATTTGAACTAGTGCTTTATGATTCCCAAGAATATTTTCATTTTTATATGTTTTTTTAAGGTAGTAAATTTTAAAGTTTCTATTCTAACTTTACTTTACTCATCACATGATTCATCTAGGTGTTGATATATCTATTTTGCATCACTTTCACTCTCGATGGAAATATTCAGTTTTCCCTCTCAATATTTTCAACCCATTTTGTTAAGGAATTTTTATTTTCAATAACATTCACATCATAGGATTCCACAAAATTTTGTAATTGTTTATTCCAACATTTGTAACTTCTTATGTTGGCTGAGTATCCCATGAAAATTCCTTCTTCATCTTTCTCATCAAATTTTCCAAGATCTTGATTTTGGGTTTTTAGTAAACAGGGACTTATTAAAACATTGAAGTGTTTCAATGAAGGTTTTTTGTTACACCACATTTCTAAGTATGTCATGTTGGATTCCTACATCAACAAACATCTTTTTTTCACATGTAAAATAGTAATAGTAGCTTCTCTCCAGTCTAAATTTTAATTTTCTATTCTACCAACATGCTTTAACCATTTCAAAAAACTTCTTTTTTTCTTTCTACTACTCCATTTTGTTGTGGGGCGTGTAAAGCACTATACTGATGTCTGATTCCATGTTTCTTAAAATATGATTTGAAGGAATTGCATGTGTATTATATCCCATTATTAATTAACAAATTCTTTATATAAAACTCCCGTTTCTCTCCAAAAATATCTTTTAAAATTTTTTAACATCTCTACAACATCTGTTTTATGTTTCATAAACTTTATGTTGGTCATCTGAGTGAAATCATCAATGAAAGTGATGAAGTAAAAATATAATTTGGTTGATCGATGTCTCATTAGACCACAAATATATAAATGAAAAAGTTCAATTAGTGTGGTAGACTGAATCTCTACTTTCTTATAACATTTACTATTCATTTTTATTTTATAACAAGTTATGGAAATATCATCTTATCTTATTTTCAAAATTGTAAAATTTCATACAGCATCAAGTTTAGTGATTTTTTTATACTTTTCCACCCAAGGTGGCAGATTTTATGATTCCTCAACTTATTCTCATCTTCAGTACTTAGATAACATGAGTTATCTAGTTCTATAATCTAAAAAATATTTACATTGGTTATTTCTTTTCTTGTAACAATTTATCATCTTCCACACTTCAGATGATACACAAATCTTTTAATCAAATCACTTCTTTTCCATAATCAAAAATTTGACTTACACTAAGTAAGTTATGTTTTACCCCATTAACAAATAGAAATTCCATATATTTTAAATTTTATACTTCAATATCAACTGTTCGAATTCCATTGATTTTTAAGGAACTATCATTAGCTCCCTTATTTCAACTTTCAACATATTTCAATATCATCAAATTAATTTTCATGTGTGATGAAGAACCACTTTATAGTATCCATGGTTTTTTATTTTTTTACTTTATTTAAGTATTGTCTCAATAATGAAATCTCTTTCTATAACTTTATTCTTTCTATATTTATTTTATTTTTTAGAAGAAAAAAAATTCCATGGAAGAAATGTCATACATTCTTCAGCATGGTGACCAAACTGGACGCTTCTTCCAAATATTTCTTCCAGAAATTTAAATTTGTTTTCTGTTGGAATTTTTATAATATCTTGATATTTTACATTTACAACTCTATGTGTTTTAGGAATGTTACTCATTTTGTTTCCACCGTTTTTTCCTCTTTGTCCATACCTTCTTCCAGAAATAAACAAGTTATGCCAATAGTTGTAGGATCTATATTCAAAAATTATACAAAAAAACAGAATCCATGAAATATTGTTTTTTGATAGAAGTATGACCATTCCCAATAATAATATTCTTGAGGTTTATGATAGTTTTTAACTTTAGTTTTCTTCTGGCATGTGGGAACCTTCCTTTGGGTTTGATTCTCATATTTTGTTTATGTGATAGATTTTTTATATCCCTTATCAACCCAATATTTCCAAACACTTTACTTCACACATAAAATGTTAGAAAAATCATATGAACCTTTTAGTTTAGTGGGTGAAGATTTCACATAATTATTAGAGTCAGGTTTTTCTGCAACTTTATATGATTAATCTTTTACTTTCTTAGCCTTGATGAAGTTTTCATTCAACTTTATTAATCTATGTTCAAGTTCAAGGGGATTTTATTAATTATTTTAAAATCGTATTCCTTAGATACCAGCCTCTTAAAAATTTCTTCAACCATCTTTCTCTATTTAATAATTCTCAGTTTGTAACCTAAGATCTCATCGATGTATTCTTCTTCCCACCTGACAATATCTTTTCCACTATCTTGATTTATCATTCATATTTCTTTGTTAAGAGTTATTTTTTTCTCAAGATATTCAAAATGTTATTATCTAATATGATACTATATATAGGATTCTTCAACTCACTTTTATTGACTATTTGAGAAATATTTTTTTCTCAACTTTTGGAATTAATATTCTGAACATTTCGGAACGTTCATCTTCTAAATAATTTTTTCTGGTTGAGTTAGATTCTTTTTTCTTACTCAGCATACTTCTTCTATTTCCAATGAACTTTTTCTTTCCAATAATGTACTTATTTTCTTTATTGTAAGTTTTTTTAAACTTTTTACAAAGAGGCTTCTCTTTAGAATGATCTTTAAATTCAATAACTTTATTTTTGGGGAAATTTATAGTAAAATAACCAATTCATCCATACTCCAAACATTTGAGAGTATTTTTTTCCCTATACTTTCCTATTTTTCAATGATAATTCTTAGAGCCAAGAGACATGATTTTTTTCATTTAATTTATCAAAATCATTATCTTCATACATAGAAGAATCAACATCTTCAATATCTTGAATTTTCATCATTCTCATATGTTCAAAATCCATTCTATCATTCATATTATTTTTGAACATTGTATCTTTTCTCATTTCATAAGAAACAAGAAATTTATGAAATTGATCAAGAGATAAATGCTTTTTTATCTTCTAGAGAATAACATTAAAATAAATTCTATAAGAAATGTTTCTATTTGGTTTATTAATAATTTTAGAATCTTCCAATACATATTTGAAACCTTGGATGTTGCAAACAACTTCATTTACTCTGATGAAGTACTCAGTAGTTTCTTCATCTCTCATTCTTATGACTTCAAACATGCTACACCAGATTTGTAGCTTTTATTACTTCATGTAAATATTCACTTTGAAAATAATTTTGGGTTTTTCTCACATAATATTTTCTATTTTCAGACCCATCAACTTCATATATACATTTTCTAATAGAGACATAAGAATAAAATTTCTAGATTTTACATCGAACTAAATATTTATCTTGTCGGAAAATGTCATGGGGAATCTTTTTTAATGGGTGGAAACCCAATTATAGTGTCATCAAAAACTTTAAGGCCAAGAGATAAGAGATATGAAATCATCATGTTTTTCAAACCATAATAATTTTTTCCTTCAAATGTAGGAATTCTTATATTTTTGAAATAATTGAGATTATTCATTATAATAATTCAATAGGGGAACCCTTCATTATATACCAATTGAAGTTCCAAAGGATCATTGAACATTGGAGAGGGGGTTGAATTATTTGATTCCTTTTTATGAAATTTTACTTTATAAAACCTATAACCTACAAAATATTGGAGTTTTTTCATTATCGGATTTTAATAAACTCAAGTTCATGATGAAATAGAAAAGTAAACAAGGCACGTATGATTTAAGAGGTTCGGTCATAGTGTAAGAACCTAAATCCTTTCTATATACACTCTCATGGGTATTTGAAAAAGTGGATACAACTTGTGTCACCTCCCATTAGACACCTTATATCTGTCAATATCAATGATTATACTGACTCTGATCATTTTACAAATTTTTTCTTACAAACTTTTAGCCACATCAAAATAATGAAGTACTTTGATACTTTCTGCTCTCAAAAGGCGCATCCAGAAATATGTGGCTAGTCCACCTTTGTCTAATTTTCCTTCATCTGATAGATTGCATTGGATTATCTTATATTGATTTCTATATTCTATATTTGTGGAATTTAAAACTTTCTGATTTGAATGTATAATCAACATGTGCTTCTCAAACAACTAATCAAAACTCAGACTAATACTCTCAGTTTGATCAACTCTTTCCAATATTTTTAACTTTTCTTCATTTGATTTTCTGATCATAATACTCTATCCAAAAACTCTTTCATTATCAATTAACTTCAATTGAAAAACTCACATCTAAAAAAATATTCATCGCTTCATTTTTTTTGTCTCATTGTGAATAGTAACAATGTAAGATGTACTATTCAATTCTATTTATAGGTTCACCGGTTGAGAAAATGGTGGGAAATCGATTTCCTTTCCTTCCCAATAAAATTTCAAAACCCCAAATTTTACATTCATTTGATCTTCATTTTTACCATTTCAAATCTTCCCAAATCTTTTGGTGGTTTCTCGAAATTTTTTGAATCTTTATAACTATTTTTGAATTTCAAAACCTTAGTCCAAATATGATAGTCTGAAATATCATTGTTCAGAAAATTATTCATCATTCTGATACTCTTGAAAAAATTAAAATATAAAAACACAATTTCACACTCCAATGTTCTTGAACCAATTGAAATAAAAAAATCATGATTTCTTATTTTGATGCTCTAACACTACTAAAAATGGTTGACTACATTCTTGAAGCTTCCAGAGACTTCAGTTTCCTTCAACATCTTTCTGGTTGAAACTTCTATATGTCTAACATTTTCATCCACGTTCTCCATCTAATCATTTTGTTCCTATGCTATTCAGTCCGATCATACAGTGTCTGATAGAAATATGTATCTGATGAATTATCAGTGTCACACGCTCATTCGATGGGTCTGTGTCTATAGATCATCTGATAAATCAGTATCTATATCTCATCCAATGGATCGGTATCCAAATCTCATCCAATGTATCGGTATATCTCGTTTGATGGATCAACATATACATCAAATGACTTATCACCATAGAAAACTCAAGAGATAGATTTTCTTATTACTTAATTTTTATAGAACCACACAATATTAGCAACCATAACACTTCAAACTTTTTAAAAATTTCTATGTCCAATTATTCTCAATCTGGTGATCTACATCCAAAAAACATAAATTTTGGAAGCTCTATAAATGCACACTTCTCTTTCCTTCTAAAAACATTATCTTGTATCAAGAATTCTTTGTGATGTTTTAGGATCTTCAAATAGAATAAAATCATATTATGAATAATTTTGGAAATTTCTATGACTTCCCATATTTTTAGGTCTTAGTAGCATAACAAACTTTCTGAATCTAATTTCCAGCAACATTTGAATTCACATCAAAATCTAAATATGATGTACTATGTCCGATGGATATTATGATCGAGCGTCTAATCACTAAATTTTCAAAAACACTTTCTTAATTAGGATTCTCAGCAAATCCATAGTAAAAAAATTATAACCATTCAACAACACATATTTCACCTTATTTATGAAAATATTATTCAACAAAAAAATTATTTTATAACAAAAAAAACTTTTTTTAAAACAAAAAACATCACAAAGGATCTTTAGGTTCGACCTTCGTAGTGACGTCGTTGAGGTTTGCAGGGAAAACGTGCCCCAACTCTGGGGGTTGAAGGGCCTCAAACCAAAATTGAAGAAATTATATCAATAATGACTCACAATAGTAGGGATGATTGGTGACACCAACTGGGTAATGTAGCTATGAAGACTCACTATAGTTCAATACATCATTACACTATAGCATATCTATATTTGGAGGCAGTGGTCATTTAGATCTGTAGGATTCATTCCATCGATATTGTAGCATCTTGGATTTGGGTGGACGTGGTACAATAGCAATGTGGACTTGGGTTGTTGGTGAAATTTCGTAGTCAGGATCCAAATATCACTAAGAGGGGTGGGGTTGAATTAGTGATATCCTTTTATTTTATGTTTTCTTATTATAGAAACAACATTAACCTCCTATTAAAGAGTTCTTTCCTTGATGAACACAAACAAAACACACATCCATAGGAACTGAAGATTTTCATAGTTCACTACTCAATAAGAGTAGCTATGTCCTTAGTATGGTACAGTAAAAATCTAATACCACACAATCCACAAGAAAATAATACTTTTATATAGAATACAGTGAGTAGAATATACTGTTACACTCTTGCAGCAATTGGAAAACAATCTACAAGTGTGTGTGCACCCTTTTAGTCGAAATAGGAAAAAACAATGTTTCAGTGCTTCTTAATCAACTTTCATAGTTTGATCACTCAAAATAATTCTTCTATTTCCTACCCAAAAGATGGTAAGAACTAACTTGGAAACAACTTAATGGTTGTTTTGAACTCAAATATTTTACACACACTTTTAGGATTCTTTCATGTAACTTTTATGCCATGTGTGCACAATTTGAATTTTTTCCTAAATCACCTCTTTTGTGCAACTTCAATCTTGCGTGCAACTTCTTATTTTTATGTGAAACTCCCTTTACTTAAAATTATTCTTTACTTAAGACCTTGATATTTCCCTAAGTGTTGATCTTATCAAATGAGAGGGGTCACCTCTTATATATAGGCATCACTGACCCCTGCATGTAGAAACTCTAACATGTCACGCAAGATCCAGACGCGTCGCACAAAACCCCATTTGGTGTTGCATTGGGAGTGTAAGTCTCTTTCTTACCAACCTAATCTTCTGAAAACTTCTTTAATATTTTATTCACTTAATTAATTTTCTATTTTACAATGTTCTGACCTTGAAGCATGCATTGTATGAAAGATTCCGAACTCCCTTGAATCTTTCATGCAAAACCCAATCTTTCACGCATGCCTTTCCTTTTCCAGATTTTAATGTTCAGATCCTGAAACTCAACTTGCATGCAACATAACAATCTATATTAAAACTTGTGAGCAACATCCTTTGAAAAAAGTATATATCTCCATTTCTTGATTTTCATCCCCAAAAATTTGGTAAACACTTGAAAATAGTGCCACCTTAAAATCTTATTCGGGAAGAACATCAATGTTGTTTCACTATCATCTAGATTATTCAATAAACAACTTCTTTTATCACAAACCATAGCTTCCATGATATATATTAATTTATCGAACACCATTAGCATTGTCATATTTTCAATGGAAAGTACTACATCTTACTTGTCTTCCAAAAACATCATTATTTCTGATCAAAACTGAATATGATTGAAATCCACATTTCTCTCATTTTCCATCATAAGGATTGAATCACATGTTCTCAAAACTTATGATATTTTGGAAATAAAAATTTTCAAAGCATAATCTGGTTTACCATGGAATGTATTGTAACTTCCCTATCTTACCTCATCTACTTATACAAAGCGAAGTGATTTCCTTTCTTCTAAAACTTCCTTGGAAACAAAAGACAACTCCTAAAAAAGATACTCTTCATTTTTATCTTGTTCATAACGGTTTCAGAATTGAAGCACAATGGACTTACTGTGTGGTTGGTGGAATAGTGAATCATCTTCTTTATTAGCTCGTTCGAGCTAGGTTTTCTATGTGTGAAACTCTAATTATCTCCATGTAATCATACTTCTGAAACTAGTTATGTTTTTCTACCTCTCTATGTACGTGGATATTTTTTCCGAACAACATAAATTGTTGTGTTCATGTTCATATTCTTCTCATTCTTTTGTTTTTGTTATTTATTCATCTAAAACCCATTTTGTGGTTGCGGATCCCAACGTTTTTCTCAATACAATGACCATATGAAATTTTATGTGATATACTTTGGTGGTTCAGTCCAAATAACAAGTCTCAAATTTTTACCTCATGAGTATTTTCATTATATATCCCATAAAAATCCTTTTATCAATTATAAGATTCTACTCATGCTAATCTTAGCATTTCATAACAACCCATAATACTTCATGATGATAATCAATTGGAGAAAAATCAAATTCATACTTTATATGGATATTATCATTCCAATATTTATATAATATAGATGTGACACACATGAATAAATGATAAATAGATATTTCCTTTATTGTAAAATCATGATAAATTTTACAACCAATATATTCAATATTTCATGTATATTATACCAAGATATTCAACATTACCCTCATGTTTTTATTGCACTAATTTTTTCATCAAAGGATCTGCTGCATTTTAATCTGTAGGCTCCCAATAGATCTTTACATCACCCATATCAATGACCTATCAAACGATATGATACATTTTAATGATGTGTTTAGTCCTTTGGTGAGACCAATGTTCCTTTTCCTGAACAATTTTCCACTATTTTAATAGTAAATCTTGATTTTTGTCAATTTTCATCTTGAGTTATAATATATTTTCAATATTTTTTATGGTTATTTTGGGTTTGGGACGTTTTGGTTGGTGCTTGATGGCTTAAAAGGGTTTTTCTTAATTCCTTGCTGCAACATAGTCTAGAACACATTGTAGTCCAATTCATATTGGGCCTAAGGATATCTTGTATACCATAGGAAGAACTAACATTTCCAATGAATGTCATGGTGTTGGTAATAAATCACTCAAGTTAACTCTATTATTTTTTGGGGTGATTATTTTTTTTGAAAAATTAAGTTGTCATGGTTAGTTGTGGATTTACAGTGTGATTGTTGATCAGTTATGTTCAAAAAAGCTTCAGGACAGGGTTATGGAATCTTTTGAAGTGGTAAAAGTATTGCATATACAAGGTGACATAATTTACTAATGTTTACCAAATTTTTCGGTCCAAATTTTAGAGGAAGGTTCAAGTTTCACGAAAGATGGATTTCCTGGAAAACATCAGGAATATATGGTAAAGGCATGGAATTATCAAAATTTTGGTGTCACAAAGGTTTATAGATTCGTGAAAGAATGTTTCATGAAATATGTATTGAGCACAAAGTAAAATATGATAAGTTACATGATTATGAGATATTTCATGAATGAAAATTTTATTTTATGTTTGTTGGTGGAGTTTCATGAAATTGAATGAAGAGTTTTGTGAAAAGGAAATTAAGAGCTTGGAATTTTCATGAAGGGGTGATAATGCCTATAAATATGTGGGCACCCCCCTCAATTGAAGAGAATAATCCATAACAAAAATCCAAATTCTTTGAATTATTGAAGGAATTTCATGAAAGATTGCCTTATTTGAAGGATTCATAATAAAATCAGTTTTTCTGAAGCAAGGAAGTTTTGTGAAATCTTAGAAATTTGTGAAAACGTTTTTGAGTTTAGTGAAATTAATTTTTATAAGGTTTGAAAAGATTCATTAATAATTGGGTAGTTTCATGAATGTTGGGATAGGGTTTTATGAAAGTGTATCTTATGAGAACCAGAAATATTTTCCCATAAAAATTGTAGTAAAGTGTTATTCATCAAGTGGATAAAATTGAAACTTAAGGATACTCCAAATAATTTGTAAACTATATTGATTCAAGTGATCAACATAACAATATTCTGGAGTAGTGAACACTCTTTAGTTAATTGAGTAGTGATCTTTCAAATTGTAATTGGTTGTAAACTAGGAGAGATTATGAGTTCACTCAAAACCTTGTAATAGTAGTTAATTTTAGTGGCTTTGGTGAATCATCACATTGTGGTTTTATAGTCCTTGTACATAGCCTAGTGATGTATAATCAAGTAAAATTATCATGTCTCATGCATGATTTCATTTCTTCTCATACATTACTTCGAGAAAGGGAGAGAAGAGGGTTTTGTTTAATGGGAAAAAAAGATCTGAAGGGGTGGTTGTTATAATATTTCATACCCCAATGCACCCTCTCTCAGGGTATTTAACCCATGTGGTATCAATCATGGGGCTTGATGATCCTCCATGTGCACCACGACCAGCTTTTCTCTACCATGTCATGGTTCAGGGCACGATGAGTTCAAAACAGCTAGTGTCTCTGAAAAATGTGGTGGTTAATTAGTGTGTCGGGCTCATTGTTTTGGTGTGATCAAGACAACCATGGGTGTGGTGAACACCCACCATGTCTTTTTATTTTCCCTTAGATGATATAACCCTCCCTCGATTACCTTATGTTGGATTTCTTGTTGTGTGATCAGTCTAAAGGTATGTGGTTATTCATTCCATATATTAATCTAGAGTACATTAGATTGAAAATTAATGACTTGAGTTTGTTGGTATAGGGATCTTTATTCTCCCTAGATCTCTTCTTCATGTAGCTTACATATCCCATGTAATAATTGAAAATATTAACTGTTTCGAGGTGTGAATTTTCACAATGAGCCTTTTGTAGGTACCAAGGCATTCAATGAAAGCATATGGGCCAGATATTTTAAAAAAAAATCATTGTCAATCAACATAACTACATCATATCTGGTGATGCACAACCTAATATGATAGTCAAATATTCAATTTTAACATTTTATGCATAAAAATAAATTGAATAAATACATTGTAGGATTTGGAGATGTGTTCTAAATCCATTTGTTGTTGGTGACTATTGCTCAAAAAAACCAAAAATGTATCCCTCTAGATTGTTGAAACACTCTTTGAAATTTTGTGGGGTGCCAATCCTTAAAATATTTGTGCTATCATGGAGATCTGATAAAGCCCTCAATGTCCTGATGATCACCGTTGTGTCGATCTTTCGATCCGTGAAAAAGAACTCATATCAGTTGCTCGGATCAGCAGATTCTCTCTCTAGGATGCGGGAGAGAGGAGAGAGATGCACTCAAAATCCTGAAGTGAATAGTAACTTGTATGTGAACCTCCTCATCATTATATATTTAGGTGTAAAATAATCATAAATGGATCCTCGACCCCCAAATATCCATTATCCACTAAATAGACCATAAACAACAAGTTATGAATAACTAACCATGTCATAAACATCATTTATATTTTTATCACTTACCTATAATATCATAAATATATCATGTTATAATATCAATCCATTTAGTCGACTCTTTATTCCCACAAATATTAAACAAACTTTGAATATTAAAATAATATCCATTCATATAGTATTTCCCACGTATTAAATTAATATCTTAAGAATACTTTTAATAAATAAAATCATCATCAATTATTCTTTATTCAAATAAATTGAATTTATTTATTCTATGATGATCGTTTAATCTTAGACATCTCTCTGGACACGTGGTGGTCCCCACCATGTTCTATACATCTATTAAATAGAATATATCAGACTTTTGAATACACTTAGTGTGTAAACCTCTAAGACCATATATCTATAGTAGCGAATATCATTCAAAAACTAGGAGTAGAGTCTAGAAACCCATCAAGTCCCCTAAGGAGATAAGGAATAGTCATATCTATGAAAACCTTTCATATGTACACATTGTTGGATTGGTGTAGCTGGATACTCTTTGAATTTGTTGGGTTGAATGCTTGCGAACCATACTGCACGGCAGGTCGAAACTCCCTATGACTGAGATCTATGGTGAGCTTGTTAGGGGTTACAAGGGGAAGCCCTCCCCTACTCCGAGGGTCTGGGGCACTATCAGATGGAGTGAATCATCAAGGGTCATGATCGGATGGTCTATATTTGATATCCGTTGAAAAACATTGTCCCACATTGAATTCTCACCTATGACTACCTCTAGTATATAGGACATTTGGCATCTTCCACTCAATCCATCAGGAAATGGGGTTGGCACACATGTTATATGCATCACTTAAGGTTTATGATATTGAACTTCTTGATATTCTTGAAAGGAAATGTAGTGTTATAATTATGATTCTGAGTATTTCTACGAAACTCTAGTGTTATGAGAAGATTTTAAGAACTCTAGTGTTATGAATATAATACTTTGGATTTATCCTATGTGGATGAGGATCTCTCAATGTAAAGAACATGATATTTTAGTGTTATGAAGATTATAATTTGACCACAAATTCTTGAATTAATCCATTATTGGTTGTATCTTTGACTTGGAAAATGAAATCCCAAGTGAATCCACTAGAGGTTGAAACTTTGATTTGGGAAACAAAAATGAAATCCCGAGTGACGATTTTGTGATTAAATCTCAAGTAATTGTTCGGATCATCCACGATGCTCATCCTGTATGAGTAAAACCAAACAGATCCACATCCATGAGGATGAGGAACTCTCAATTGTTGTGAATATGATACTTCTTCTTCCTCAAGTGTTATAAATATTATACTTTGGCCACAAATGCTTGAATGATCCATTGTAGATTGTATCTTTGACTTGGGAAATGGATACCCTGAAATAGGATTGGGTACGAATTATAGAATGGAACAGGGATTGGGTGAAATGGAACTTGTGATTGAATCGAAAGTAAAGAAATTGGATTTCTCTATGTATCCCATGTGTATGATAATCAAAATACACAAATTAGATCTAGATCATACATACTAGGGGATATCATTATTTTTTAATGAATTCCCATGTAAATATTTGGTGATGAGATTCGGGGTAATGATCTATGTTCATGTGAAGACATTCCTCAGATAATCCACGATGCTCGTCCTTTATGTGTAAAACCAAACAGGTCTAATCGACTGGATTTGAGTGATTGACCATCAACATGTTACTATTCGAAAAATTGTTCACTGGCATTAAATTCTTCATTAATGAACCTCCTCTATTAGATCTTGAGAAAATCTATTTTACAAGGACAATTTGGACATGGTATCCTTCCCAAATTCTCTAACCTTTTCCTAAGTCAGGGAACATAGAAAGTATGACTTTATTTTTGCTAAGACCATATAATGGGCCCCATAATATTTGTATCATTTTATTTGTTTCTCTCTAACGTTTATCTAAGATTCATATAGAGGAAGACTTGGAGGGAATGGACTTGAATTTTTCCCCACAAATGCTCGAATGATCAATTATAGGTTGTATAATTGACTTGGGAAATCAATACCCTAAAATTGGATTGTGTATGAATTCTGGAATGGAATAGGGATTGGGTGAAATGGAACTTGTTATTAGATCCAAAGTTAAGAAATTGGATGTTTCTACGTATCCCATAAGTATGAGAATCAATCTACACGTAGTAGATCTAGCTCATACATACTAGGGGGATTTCATTATTTTGTGATGAGTTCCTGAGTAAAGATTCTGTGATGAGATCTCAGGTAATGATCCATGTTCATGTGGAAACATTGATCAGATCATCCACGATGCTCATACTTTATGTGTAAAACCAAACAGATCTAATCGACTGGATTTAAGTGATTTACCTTCAAGAGGTTACTCTTTGAAAAAAAAAATCACTAACATTAAATTCTTCATTGATGCACCTCCTCCATTAGATATTGAGAAAATCTATTTTACAATGAAAATTTGGACATGATATCATTCCTGAATGCTCTAACCATTGCTTAAGTCAGGGACTTAGCAACCATGAATTTATTTTTACTAGGACCATATAATGGTCACCACAATCTTTGTCTCTTTTTATCTGTTTCTCCCTAACATTTTTCTAAACTACACATGGAGGAAGAATTAGAGGTCATGGACTTGAATTTTTTCCCAAAAATGCTCGAATGATCCATTATAGGTTATATCTTTGACTTGGGAAATGGATACCCTAAAATTGGATTGTGTATGAATTCTAGAATGGAATGGGGATTGGATGAAATGGATCTTGTGATTGGATCTGAAGTAAAGAAATTGGGTGTCTCTACATATCCCATGAGGATTAGAATCAAGCTACACATAGTAGATATAGCTCATATGTAGGAGGGGTATATCATTATTTTGTCATAAATTCTTGATTAAATATTTTGTGATGTGATCACAGGTAATGATCCATGTTCTAATAGAGACGTTTCATGGATCATCCACGATACTCATCCTTTATGTTTAAAGCCAAACATATCTAATCGAATGGATTTGATTGATTTACCTTCAATAGGTTACTCTTTGAGAAATTATTCATTGATATTAAATTCATAATCTATGCATCTCCTCCATTAGATCTTGAGAACATCTGTTTTACAAGGAAAATTTTGACATGGTATCCTTCCTGAATTCTCTAACCTTTTCCTAAGTCAAGGGACCTAGAAAGCTTGACTTTATTTTTGCTTGGACCATATAATGGGCCCTATAATATTTGTATGTTTTTATTTGTCTATCCCAAACTTTTCTCTAAGCCTCACATGGAGGAATAATTAGCGAGCATGGACTTGAATTTTTCTCAGGATTCCTTCTTATAGGTTTTCAACCTGACAAGTTTATATACCTCTTTTGTTTCATAGATGCTCAATATTGCCTAGATCACACAAAGATCATTCCTTGAAAATAGAGACTCAACATTCTCTCAGGATTCCTTAATTAGGATTTAAATGTGGACAGTATCATGTCTTCTATTATTTTAAGGTCCTACAAGATAGACTTTCATTGTGATGTAGTTTAGGGTCTCTGAGCTTGGACCTTTTGGAGTACTGTAGTTTAAGGTCTTTTAGCTTAGACCTTTGAGATTTCATGTAGTTTAAATTTTTTACTGTCATGAATTTTAGGGAATATAAGGCTGGAAGACCAGGGATGACTCAAAACACTCTGGGGTTCTATGTTCTGTCATGGTGCTTCTAGAGCTCACGAGGATTGGAGTTCTTTTCTTTCAAGAATTGGATGCCTTTAGTTGTTGCGTAAAATCCCTTATACATTGATAGCATGGCCAAGAAATGATGATACTAGTAAATACATCTCCTTTCCAAGATATGGAAGATTTTGGGGAGTAAATATGGATGAGGAAGAAATACTAGGGAAACTAGGCCCACCTGGATAGTTGGAGTGTGGGTGCTATAAATCATATCCTAAAAGTTTGAGTTTGTGAATATGGGATGGGTAAAACATGTCGGCTATGTCTTGTAACACATTGAGATGTTTGGTTCTACCTCAGTGTTTTTAGGGCTCATAGGGATTATAATATCCTTTCTTGAAATGAGGATATGCCTTTATTGGGAGGGTGAAATACCTTATGCATCGATAGAATGGCCAAGAAAAGCTGATCTCCACTTCTTCGCAAGGGTCATGAAAGATTTATGAAGAATAAAACGTCTATATGATGAAGTTGGGTATGGATTGAAGGCAATCCAAGAATGGATCTGGCACCCTAGGGTAATCCAACTCTTATGTTATGAAGACTAAGCCCTATGACCTATGGTTTTAAATATTAAGGTTTGGTCCTTCAAAGGTTCGATAATGAAGTGTTTCATTCCAACCTTGAGAAAGGGTTCCAAACATGGTGATGAAATGTCGAGGATGTTAGATCCACTTGAATAGTATGGTATGGATATTGTAAATATTATTCCAAAGTGATCAGTTCACAAGGAAGGTATGTCATAGTCACACCAGGGAGATCCTAACACTGTTGGGTGCTAAGTTCCACTGTGATGATACCAATATCACAAGAATCATAAAGCCCTTTATATTGGACCAATATATCTCTAATTAGTGGGTCTAATCCAATCTACATCAATAGCATGGTCATGCAGAGATATATCTTTCCTTTTTCCGGGGTCACGAAAGGTTAGAGATGCCACGACACTTTAAATCATTAAGTTTGATTTATGGAGAATGAAATATCTAAGAAGGGGTTGATCACTCTAAAAGTTGTTCCACCACCTAGAGAATGTATTATCATGGAGAGAAAATGTGACAAATCATTTATCTAATTTTTTCATGGACAAGGGGTTCCAGTGAGAATAGCCTTGATTTTATAAGGGATATAAAGTGGAATATATGTTCTTTATTCCTTATACATTTGTGCCCTAAGTTTTTCCGAAATTCTACTGATGAAGAGTTTAGCGAGTGACAACTAGAATTTTTCATAGGTCTCCCTTTTCATGTTTTCAACCTAACAAGTATTGTATCTCTTTTTCTAAAATTTTAAGGTCTTTAAATTTGAACTATTATAAGTTAGAGTTTAAGGTTTTATATCTTTGACCAAAGCACGGGTAGATTAAGGTCATTACTCACATGGACCTAATATTGGAGATGTTACACAAGAGCCTAATTAGGATACCCATGGTCAAGAGAAGACCACCATACTTCTAAGAAGAAGATGTAAATGTTGTAAATCATGACATTAGGTTCTCATGACATGAGTAATGATATGAGGTAGACATTCCAGGTATGTCCCGTAACACTTTGAGATGTTCGGTTCTACCTCAATCTCATCCAATATCACAATATTTGAAAGCCCCTTATATTGGACCAATATGTCATCAGTTGGTGGGTATCGATCCCTTTTGTATTAATATCATGGTCGAATCGAGATATCTCTTTACTTTTTTAGGGGCTATGAAAGGTTTATGGTGACCTAAGATACTCAAGAAATGAATTGTGGTTTATTGAATGAGGTTATATTAAAATATGGAAGAAGCACCCCACATTCTGGTTGACTAGGTAAGGCTCTTATGGTCATTTTATAAGGAGTGAAAATCTAGTGATGGTCTGCAATGTTTATCAATGTGTAGTAGGGAAATTTTCCATGTAGTTTTAATTTCATGTGGTAAAGACATTTTCCATTAATCTTATCATCATGTAGTAAGGATATATTTTTTGTGTAGTTTTAACGTCATGCAACCAAGACATTTTCCTTACAGTTTAACATCTTTAGGGAAGGAAATACATCTGTGTATTTTATCATCATGTTGTAAAGACATAGGAACCAACATTAATGGATGTAAATTTCACGGTCGGGACCAAGGGTGGAATCTCAAGAATCACTACGTATCTCGTGAAAATGATAATCAAACCACACGTGGTTCTAAAGATCCATGCAGTTTAATGTTATGCAATAAGGATGTGGATCACCTGATTTGAAATGGTGTTATTACAGTTGGGCCCAATGATAGATTTTTGGACATCATTATATATCTCATAAAAATGAGGATCAAGCCACATGTAGTTCTTGAAGAATCATGCAGTTTAATGTCATGCAGTAAGGACATGGGTGAATTGACATGAATGAAGATCAATGTTATGGATCCATGCAGTTTTACATTATGTGGTAAGCACGTTGACCACATATTTTAACATCATTCATCAATAACTCTTATGGTATTCCATGAAAGACCATGATGGACCTATCACATACTTTCATGCATTGTTCTTACAGAGAAGCCTTTGATATGATTACTAAGATCACATTATCTATGCTTGATGTGGGAACAAATGAGTAGCAAGGGTTCATCTCACAATACAGAGGCAGTTGAGGGTTCAACAGGGATATCTGTTTATCATGTAGTGGTTGGACCAAGATATAAGATTGATTCATCCCTATGTTTCTCATTGATAAATGATAATCAAGCTGTATGCAGTTATGGAGGGGACATACAGTTTTACGTCATGTAGTTATGATGTTATCAATGATGTTTAACATTGTTTGGTAAGGATATGGGCCACCCTATGTGAATGAAAGAAGTTATAGGTCCATTTAGTTTTAAAACATGTGATAAGGACATTTTCCTTGAAGATTAAAGTCATGTGGTAAGGAAGTTGAAACTCCTGACGTGAAATATAATTAATCTTGTGGATGGGCCTAAGAATAGTGGTTCATAAATCATTATGTGTCATGTCATAGTGGGAATCAGTACATCCATTGTTCTTAGGAAACTGTGCAGTTTGACATCATATGAAAATGATGAACTCCATATATTTTATTATCATGTTGTCAGGATGAATTATGGGGCTTACTCTAATGTGGATGCCCATACCATTCATCGATGCATGATATAGAGGATTGTATCCTCCAGATCAGGATTGGTCAGGATAGTGGCTGCATTAGCCAATGCATCTGTGCAAACATAATTAAACATAGTCTCAAAAGGGAAATCTTCCATTAGTCCACTGATGTAGCCAGTGCGGGAGGTATTTCTTCCTTTTTAATGGAATTTTCACCATTCATCTGCTTTATCACCAGCCTTGAATCCCCTTTGATATTCAGGTAGGCTATTTTCAATTATAGAGATGGTTATAAGCCTGCAATGAGTGATTGGAACCCTACATCATCATTCATGCAGCTATCGGATAATGATAAAATGTAGGGAAAAACTTTATTGTCTCGAGAGACAAATTCAATCCCTAGGCCAACCCGATTTAACATTGGGTTTTCCAACCTTGTACCAATATATCTCTATGAGGTGCCATCAAAGAACATACCCCATGTTTGGGGAGTGTTATGGGCATAGAATATCTCTTCATCTGGAAGTTCAGTGTCTTCCAGTGTATTTTCCAAGTCAAAATGTACTGTAAGGAAATCATCTAGGGCATGTCCTTTCACTGACTTCTAAGCGGATAAATACAAGAGACCAGATGACTTTGTGGTTCTGGTGTCATCTAGATGAGGATGTAGAGACTATTCTCACTTATCACATCATTTTTATTTGGGTAGAGGGTTCCTAGTGAGCATTCCATAATGACCACATATAATATAAGTGGACTACCTTCTACCAGAGGCATCAAAACTGATGGGTGCAGTAGGCACCTCTTGATAATTTTAAAGGCTTTTTGGCATAAGAGGGGTACATCCACTTGGAAGCCTTTTTGAAGCCTCGATGCTCCTTAGGTAGGAGGAAATGGTGCGTATCCACATATGGATTTAGTCAGGGAATTTCTATGTATTTCTAGGAGAACACATATTGATATTTCTTTAGAAATGAAATGTACATATCTTTATCTTTGAGTTTCATGGTAGCACTAATCAGAGTAGGTTGTGGGTCTTCTTCTATTCGCAGATTTATTTTTATGAGCACATCTATGGTGGTAGATACACCTTCCTTGATTGTGGGATGGTAATTCCTGAGGTTATTCTCATCCTATTCCAATTCTGAATTTATGGAGATATTTTTATGAGAATGTGGTAATATGGGAGCTTCTACATCACTATCAGGGTAAGGGAGGCCATTAGAAGAGACACTATCATCCTTTTCTATCTGATTCATCATAGAGATATGATGGATTTGATTTCATTCTATGTTATCACTGAGAATATGTGGGGATTATACCTCTGGGATTAGATCTGCTACCTCAACCAAATTTATGGGGAGCAGATAGTCATAGTTGGGCATACTCGAGGGATTCACGGGGGTGGTCCCCAAGCTATTGGGAGTTGCAACCTGTATATCACCATCCACCATTGGTTTCATGACTCCCATCATATAGAAATATGCTTCAATATATATGGATTTGTAGTTATGGAAGGGGAGTTTTCACTAGGTAGTATGCTGACCTTTTGATGTCGACAATGTCTTCTGGAGATTGAGATGTCACACATTTTATTGTCCTGTAACCGGGATGTGTTCCATGAAATTTGTCATCATGTGGTAAGTATGTGAATATAAGTGGTTGGGTTAGAGTACAGAATATATGCATCCCAATGTATCTTATTAGGATGATAATCAAGTTGTACATAGTTCTCAAATACCGGTACGGTAGGAGACAAACACCATAAATGGTGGTCCTCTCAGGAGAGTTCCATATGAATGTATATGTTTATGTCATGTAAGGGACATCAACCATGAAGTTCAAAATCATGTGTTGAGGACACAGGGAATTCTTTTTATCATCTTGCATTCGGGGTCATATTTGGCATGTCACCAGCTTACAAGCGCTATTTTATGTGGGGAAACCCTTATTGGAATTCTTAATCTCAAGTGAGCTATGATCAGTGTGAGAAACATGTAATAAAAAGGGTTCCTTTCACCATGTAGAGGAATTAGAGGATAGGATAAGAGTATTTTTTTACCATGTGGTAGCTGGAAAAAGATATAGAATCAATGAATCCCAATGTATCTCATTGAAAATGAAAATCAAGCCATATGTAGTTCTATAAGAACTATGTAGTTTAACATCATGCAGAAAGTATGGGAGCCATAAAGTTTAACATCTTGCGATATGTATATCAATCGTATAGTTTAACATCTTACGGTTATTATGAGATACATACATTTTAACATCTTATGGTAAGGACATTAGTTTTACAATTTAATGCCTTGTGGTAAGGAAAATGATGAGTAACCTATCATGATAGTGGAAATTTTGAAGGAGCTTAGAAAAATATTATTCATGTTGTATGAGTATTGAGATCCTTCAACTCTATTAATCCTCCACTTACTTGTCCCACTAACAAGTCTTTGAAGACAAAATAGTTCTCTATTAAGTGCCTAAGATTCCGATGGTAGGGGCAATGATTGTCATGGCTTGTTAATCCTACCTCTTTTAGATTCATAATTATTAGAAGTTTTGTCAAACTATTTTCCATGGTGCAGTCAAAATACTTTGAGATGTGATTTTTTTTGAAAAAATAGGGTTTGTAAAATCTTGATTTGAAAGATGGCCACTTATCCTTGGGTGGTATATGGATTGTGCTCCTCTGCACAACTGGTGCATACTATTCAGAGTAGTTAGATGACTAGAGTAGAGATTCAGGTGTTGGTGGTTCTAATATCCTCATGTCCATTAGCACATGAAACCATTATTTAATGGAGACTCAACCTTCTATAGTGTGTCTGAGACATCAATCATAGTGTAAATGATTATCATGGACTATAAATCCTACCGCACTCTACTTTATCACTAGTAGGAGATATATCAAACCATTCTCCATGGAATAATTCAAATACCCCGAAACATGTTTGGATTGGAAGGAATATGATTTTCTCTTCAAATCATCAAGAGATGGGAGACCAATGTTATCTATATCTCCATTAGTGCAGGCATATGGTTGTGTTTGGAGATTGGGGTATAGAAACCTAGTCTTTATTTGTCCATGGGAAAGTGATGAAGCAATGGGGGTCTTGGACGATGCATATACATCCCATTGATTAAAAGATCCCAACTCTCCTGGAGGATTTTTGGAATCAACTGAAGACATATGGTTTTCAGAATATCTTTCACAATGAGGTGGAAAATATGGAAATTACCACAGCCATGTGGGCTGGGGTGATGTGGAACAATATTCAGATTTCACCCAATGAGGGGATGAAAAATATGAAAATTCCCCCAGCCCTGTTGACTGGGGCACTTCACTGTAATTAGGGCTTTCATATGTAGACACTAGTTCATCATCCCAAGGTAGAGACCTCAAGAGTATTCCCACAATTATCTCCTGACTATTCCTATTCTTTTGTTGGAGTTGATCAATTTATTCTTCTATAGAAATTTCTTTATGATCCTCAAGGGGCTGGCTGGAAGGGGACATGAAAACACCCATTCCTATTTAAATGGATGGGTTAGTTGATGATGATGGGAGTTCCAACATAGACCCCAGAGACTGAATCCACAACCACCACTATCTGTGTTCTAAATTTTCACTATACTCTTGGATATCAACATGGTTGGTAGCACCCTCTATAGATTCTTGGTGGGTACCGATGAGCCTTCTTGTTCTTATGTCAACAGTAGAAGATAAACCAACATGTTGTGACTCAAACAACTACAGGAAGGTATGACTGTATCCTTCAGAAGTGTGCTTATCAGGATCTAATAATAATTCTTCATATCTGACCGATATCATATTGAATAAGATACAAGTAGGCTAGTTCTCCTCATAGACAGAGCATCCCATTTGATGGATCAATGCCCGATTTACCATTTAGGGGGTTGTTTCTCATGACACTACTTGAGGGTTTGGTACCCATGATACCATTTGAGAGGTTGGTTCCTAAGATACTACTTGAGGGATCAGTTCCCATGGTACTATTTTAAGGGTTGGATCCCATTATGAAGATGATTACATGGTAAAATATGATTAAACCTCCCCTAGACTTGTGGGTTGGGGTGCTCCATCGGATTCCACACTCCCTAAGGATAGATATAATGATGTGAGAGGTTCTTAGCTAGCGATGATGTTGAATTGGATTTGGGCCACATTTAGGATTCATCAGTGGCCCTTAGATAGAATGGAGATATCAAGGAAATAAGCCTGCTCTGGAGCTATATCATTTAGATACCCTTGGAGGGATCTCCTGTTGGGTTCCCCAACTTGTACAATTGGTGTAGGCATGCCCTCTTCTACAGCTCTTTGTGGACTCATGGTCATATGTTGATGATGATGACTAGGATGTATGGGATCCCTCCTAGTAATCTTTTGGGTGATTGAGTTATCATGCTGACTATCCTTATCCACCTCCCTGAGGTAGTGAACGTATGCATTGTTGTGCTCTAGGGATAGGCTCCCAAAGAGATTGAATATGTCAATAAGGGTCATTTCCTCTCCTGTGGTCTATCATGGGAAAGGGGACCAGTGGGAATTCATCCTTCGAAGTATTTCATGGGCCCATTCTAGAATCGGGATGGTGCTATTGATGTGGTACTCCTGGAGAAATATATTCAACAATTGATACTGTAAGTGGTGTGTTGGTGATAGCTTACATCGGGGCTTTAGGGCCAAAGCATCTTGTCCTACGATCTCATAATCTATTGGAACATTTTAGATGTCATTTCAATTTCATGGAATCTAGAAAGTCCTATAAAGGAAACAAGACACCTTATCAGTGCAACATCATATATAATAGTATATGTTCAATCAATAACGTTCACAATTAAAGGAAAATGAGGTCATACCTTTTTTAAAAAAGGATTAGTTTGGTTAAAAGAATGTATCGAGTTCACAGTTTTATTGTGCAATGGAATAACATAAACTAGAATGATGGGAACTCGACAATCTTTCATTTTTGAACTGTGGAAGGAATGACACAGTTAAAGAAATTCATATCGGGTTCACTATTTTGTTTCGTCAGGTTTTTAAATTGTGGAATGGTTTTTTATAGACGATTTGGTTGAAGGGGGTTTTAAGGCCTTGCTCAATTAGTCATATCATGTTTTCCATTTGTTTTTTCTTTCCCAAAAACTCCCAAATGTTCCCATATCTGTTGTTGGGTACAGACCTTCTTTCCAAAGGTCAGTGGTCATCTGGTTTTTTAGGCCCAACAACTCTTTAGGACTCGCATTGGTCGAAAGGATGGGAGGTGAGGATCATTTCACCCTTTTGGGGGGAACTATTTATTACCCTGGGACTCTCTTATAGATTTATGATATGTTCGTGAAATCGTTCCCAGAACCTAATATAGGACTGGTTACCCCCAATTCAATGACTTGATTATGATCACACATCGATAGGTAAAATTGTGTGCATATCATGGGTTCTATATTGCTCTCTTATTTAATTATGATGCTTTGGGATATGGCCATGTTCCAGAACTCTAGAGTTTATTTCTGTCCATGGAGGCAGTTGGTGTCTTGAAGATGGGATTGAACCTCTATGAATCGTCCTATGTATCCTGTGAAACACAGGAATCGAAGATCATGTAGTTTGTTTGACATAGTTTAAGCTCATATGAATGAACTCATCCATGAATTTTAATGTCATATGATAAGGATGTTAATATCGGGCTTAGACCTCAAAGAGGCGTCCTATTTATCCTATTTAAATAGGAATCAGGTTCCACGTACTTCTTGTAATGAGAATATGTGTCATGGGAGATACGACAATAGAGGCCCTATGTGGCACTTATACATATAAGACTTCCCTAGATTATTTCTTCGGGAATGTGGAACATTTGAGAAGATATGATATGTAATCAGACTTACATCCCAATGATGGGCCCACTTTAGGGGAAACCTAAACATATTTTTAATACAATTATCACTGGTCTCTGATCGTACCATAATTCACTGTATCATTTTCACCCTTACACCATTATATTAAACTGAATTTGTGTTGTAAATTACAAAAAAAAATAAAAAAAAAATCTATGTTTGAATAATTTAATTTATTTTTAACACTATTAAAAAGGGAAATTTTACTTGTTTTGATGATTCCATTGTAGGAGGAGGTGATTTGGAAGACCCATGATGATGTCCAAGAAAAATGGGCAAAACTGCGCAAGATTCATGCACACTAGGGGACTCATCCGCGCACTGCTCTGGAACCGTGGATCCAAATGGTCTGAAATTATGTGGGATGGTCCAAAATTCATTTTTCTAAATTTAAAATGAAGTTACCCAAGACACATTCGGCCATCTGGGGGCCCAACCGACCTGATCTTTCTAGCACACCGAATCTGCACGAAGTCAAAAGTGGTGTGTTGTGATCTGTCCAGATCTCGGGATTTAGGTGTTAAAATTATGCCAAACATTTTTTGGAGACATCCAAAAGGTACGGATACAACTTTTTTATTTTCTTCAAAGAGATATAAGGTTTTATGGAGGTCGAAACCTAGATTACAAGTAGTTTTATGAAATCTGTGTGCTCAAAACCACCTTCCCATTTTCCTATAAAATGGCACCTTGGGCTCCCCATTTGGAAGTTAGAACCAGGAGCGAAGTTATGCCATTTTAGAGTCCTAGAGGAGTCTCTTCATCATCCTAGAGGTTCTGGAGGTCCCTATCCTCATAGGGGGGTCAAGGATGAAGACAGAATTCCACCCGAACCTCCTCCTCCTCACGATGGCGAGCTAAACGGTGGACGATCATTTTGAGGGAGCTACAAAAACATGGGAGGGAGGGAGCACAAATGTTCTTATACTGGTTTTGTATAATTTGGGTGTTGAATATTTCACTTATTTTGTATCTTGACATGCATCCCCTTGATTAAATTTCATTTGATATAATTAAGTTGAATGATTTTTATTTCAACACCGATCGGGTTGAGATTTCATGTGGGAATCTTGGGTTGTTCTGATTGGACAACACAACAATCCTATTTATCTCACACATGCATAAGCTTTATGTATGCTTTTGTTGAACTTTTATTCTATTTTTGACAACCAAATCTTGGAAACAAAATTGTTGTGTCAAGGGGTGGTTCTTTAAGCATCATTTGAAGAGGCAAGAGGAGAGTCAAGATCTTGACAACCTCCAACCAAAGAATTAAACAAAACTGTGTTAAATTTTCAGAAAATGAACTATCCAAGATTTGTAGTGAACTTGAAATGATCTTATTCTCCCATAATTGTTAATACACCACCTTTATTTATCAACTATTTAACTTTTTAATTACATAATTTACTTAAAATCTATTTTCAAAACCACCCCCTCTTTTATTAATTATTATTAAAAATACATACTCAAAACCTATCAAGGATCCTTGAGAGAAGACCTAGGGTATGACCTTGAATATAAATCAACCTTAAAAACATAATCAATTTGATGTGTCATGATAGCACGGTCAGTCTCTATGCCCACATGAACCATTTCTGGTGTAAGAAACAAGAGATAGTGGTAGATGTGATAGATTTCATGTGAGCATATCCATATAGGGCCTACACATTAATGATGCCCTTTGAGGGGTATGATTTTCCATATAATTGAGGATATGGTATGGTTCTTGAGCTTTAGGTAGGTGTTCTATGTATCCTAAATATGGTGGGAATCATAGTTCACATAGTTCACTTATCCCTTAACCCACTGATATGATAAGGTGGATGATCATGCTCGGAGACATTATGGGCATCCCTAAGGTTTTAGGAGTTATAAGGGCTTATAAGAAAATGTATTCCCTTTTGATCAGGGACATATTATATTATGTCGATAATTAGGGCTTACACATTGGGACAGCTCAATTAGTCAGGGCTTACACTCTAAGGATTCCCTTGCCATCGGGGATTACAGTATGAGGTTTCCCTATTGTTTGGGGCTTAAACCATGAGTTTACTTAGTTGTTATACTAATTCTTTATCTTATAACGTATTAAATAGAGGCGGTGACCATGAATAGTCTATTCGAGAGCATGGAATCAGTAGGGTTTCATGATGCATGGCCCTAGCCCCACAGGGACAATTCCCTTGTAAAAAGAGTACGAAATCAAAGGTTCATGGTCGAGGTCCATATGGCATGAGTCCAAATGGGTATATTGGACAATGTGAGTGTGTTATAAAGGATTTTCCCATCATGTCTTGTAAGTCTAGTAGATATATCTTGATTGTTCACCAGAAATGTTGGTGCACCAATATTACATCATAGACACATCCAAGGGTGTATTGCCTGATTAATTGACATGGATTGGATGTGTCTAACCCAAAAGAGTCCATATTTGACTCCTGGTGAGATCCCCTAGTTCATTCTATTGATTCAAAACTATCATCATGGCCTACCGTACCACCGATGCACCTCTGACCCAAGAACCTCAGATTACTTTAAGAACCACATTGATCCTAAAGTAAACACTTGAATCGATCATCCACCACATCTGTTCTTCAATTATCATTCCCTAAAAAGTCTTTAGACACGCCACATTAGCTACTCACTGGCATCACATTGCCACCATGATCGATTCCCTACCTGTTCCACACAACTCTGACGCTTACAACACAAGTGTCCTACCTTTGCGATTGACACATCACTCCCCTCCACATGAGTGTCATTGTCACCATCTCACTCAAGAAACTCCAACCTCTCTGGCCCACACTCTATCCATTTATAACCCAAGAATTGGACGTGGCCATCTCATTCCCACTAGAGAAATAAAACGAAACATCAACTATCACTCGTTCTTAGATTCCATGAACGAAACCTACATCATTCACTAACATCTAGTCTTTCACAAGGACCTCACTCATAGATGGTCGATGGTTCACTTCCCATTATACAGCTTCACGTACACCACACCACGAGTGTAATCTCCAAGGATGGCTTTCATCAAACTAGAAATGACATTTAGATAGCTTGGAATATAGACGTTGCTCTCTCAGCATACTGAGGCTGATATCATGATATTGGGCATGATCATCTCTAAACTGGGAGTTCACCAAAATATCATCAATTAATACCATCACAACTCATCCATTTTTTATATCATCTCTAACCTTAGGGATATGTCAAACCCATTCAAAGGCCCTGGCCCTCCTTGCCCGCAAGCATCTTATCAAACCCACATTGGTTTTCATCTTACTCACGACTACTTATCTCAAGAACATCAAGTATATGTTCCTATAACATTTTATCTACAAACCAAATGAAGCAACATGTCACCATGCACTTGTTCCTATAAGATTCCATTAATTCTTAACCATTACACACACTTTTCAACATAACCATAGATCTTGATTCTTACTATGGAAAGTAACATCTCATGAATACGCAACTCACAATCCCTATCCATCGATCATTCCCACACCTCATGCCCATATCACCTAACAAACATCACCCTAGGTGATTTCGAAAACCAACGAAAACTCACCAAGACAAAATCACTTGCACGACTACTTCAGTCCCGAGCGTTGTTCAAAAGTTTCACTAGGTTCATTTATGGTCTCACCATGTTATCGAAGATGAATCCAGATCTAACTGGGCTAGAAACCTAATTGGTCATTCCATCAGAAACCACATGTTCCATAAAATCATCAACACTCCAAGTAATTCGAATCTCAAAGAAACAATACATCTCCACGTTTCTCAAAAAAAGAAAACATTAATGCATGGTCACCACCCAAAGAAAACCCGCACACCAAAAATAACATTCTCTTGAGAATGTATTGTGCCCTCCATCCAACTCATAACCATCAAGGACATCCTAACTACACAACCATTACCTGATCTAGGCACATGAATGATCTTGTCCCTTAAGAACCCAACCAGAAGGCTAAATCATTATCATACAAGTTATCTCTCTCAAAAAAAGGCATCCAACGTTCCTAAACCCCATACTTACCTTCACCATTCATGCACCATTGTCAAAAGTCCCAGAACAACCATTTGTGCCTCAGGCGGCCAAAGGCACATTCATCTCAGCCAACCCCCCTCAAAAGTCAACCTTGAATGTCACATGCCACTAACTCTCTAAATAGGAGTTACGTCAAGAAGGTCACTAAGCTCTCCCACCTAGCCCTACTAGTAAAGTCTCAAGGAAATTCACTAGGTCCAACCACTTAGGTCTACGCCAACTCACAGAAGGCCACAAATCACTAGGAATCAGACACACTTCTGTCCCAACATCACATGACATCAACATGTCAAAACACCCATCTTAAGGTTCTCACATATAAAAGATTCCATATGTCAGACAAACCACCCACCACGAGGGAACCCTCCCTCTCCAAGAATCTATATAGCATACTACTCCTTGGAGGACTTTTCCATAAAAATAACCTCGAATGATAATCACCCACAAGGGTCCAATAGTCATATAATCATACCATGTTGACCCACCAGGTTCACCGCACCTATTGTTCATGAGGATCGCCCCATCATCCTCATCATTGAGCATCGCACCGTAGATCCACATAACCTTCCATCATAAAGAGATCCATGTACAATTTGTACCAACTAATTAAAATGTCACCAAGGAGTTTTATAGGAAAATTTCATATGAGGAGTTGTTGACACTTTAAACAATTGAGCCCCCATCATCATAAAAATCACACTCTAGTAGGCCTATAACATGTGGATCATGTGTGCCTACCATGATTCATGAGACACCTCTTTCCTCTACCGGCCAAGATTCAAAACCAAATCACAGGCCTCTTTCTTATCCTACAAGATCCATAAATCCATCATAAATCAAAACATCCAAACTACATGTGCATTGCCTAAGGTGAATATAATATACAACTGTAACATAGAATATTAAGAACATTAATCCCAGTCTGGGATAACCTGAACATCCTATTACAATAGGTGTTCGAGACACACCAGTATCCAAATACCATTCGAGTAATCATATAAAACCATGAAAAACTCAACAAGATCCTTATCCACAAACATGTGCATGCAATAAACAAGTGTGAGCTACTCGGGCACCCATGTGCAGTGGAAGTCTGAGATGGGTGTGAGTAAAAGTTAATAGGTCACATCCAAAGATGTATGAAGAAAATAAAAATCAGAGAAACAATGTATATAGATAAATAGTAGGATAAATAAACTATATAGAAAGGAAGGTATATCACAGAAGATACAACTAGTTATCTAGTAACATGGGTTCAAAGCCCACACCTAGGCCAACCAAATGTGCATCAACCCAAGTAAGTTTTCTAAGTCATAAAACATAGGGTGAAGCATATTTTAAATTAAGGAAGAGACTTTTCAATCCATCATCCATATCATGAAAGTATAAATCATTAATCATGCTCTCTAGAATTAAAATATGGAGAACCATGTCAGACATCTGAAACCATACCCATGGAGCATCAAGTCTAACTCTTTAAACCTCAGATGTGGAGCACCATGTCAGAAATCTGAAACCATAGATGTGGAGCATCAAATATAACTCTCTAAACCTTGGATGTGGAGCTCCCTATCACGCATCAAGAACCATACCTATAGATCGTCATGTCCAACTCTCTAAACCATAGATGTAGAGAATCATGTTATCCATCTAGAACCAAACATCATAAAAGTAGGGCCCAGAGCATTGATCTCAAACATACACCATCCAATAAATACTAAAATACTAAGCTCCAATTTTCATACCTTTCCAAACATTTCAAAGAGACTCCAAAAACCCTTTTAATAATTTATTCATTTACCAAGGTCCCAATAAGACATTAACATCCAAACACGGATTGGTATGTCGATCCCTTTTAAAAATTAAAAACATCATTCACATATTCTTTAGAAAATGATGGAATCTCACCCATCCATTTAAAGAATTTTGAAGCCACGCTTAAAACATGGGTCATCCTTTTTAAAACCAAGGCAAGGCCCAAGCCTTCCTTTCCATCAATACCATTTTAAAAAAATCTGTCAGGAATTTTAACCAAAGGGGAAAGCACACACTCATTTCAAATTAACATTTGAAATTCACCCAAACCCCCTTTTAAAACCACCCATATCAACGCCTAATTTTAAAATAAGAACCATTTCAAAACATAGCTTCCCCCTTTGACACACAAAACCAGGTCAAAACCCAAAGTACATGAGAAAAATCATTATAAAGGCCTCATAGGTCTTTCATAAGATATCAACTCATAAAAATGTTCAAATTCACCCCTTTAACAAATTTTAGAACATGTGTTTCCTAGCCCTACCTAGGATTCCTTAATGTTGCGGAAATATGCGAGGAGTCTCGGTGATAGAATAAGTTCATGGTTGTAGAAAATATGGAAATAAAAGAAAATGAAGATGATGAAAACAGACACAATGTTTTACGTGGTTCAGGAAAAAAATACTTATGCCCACAAAGAGGTAGAATAACTCCACTAATTTGGGAGTATAATTATAGGGAGAAAAATAGAGTTTCAATCACTAGAAAACCTACCTCGACTGAGCTCATAAAGGAAGATGATGGAGTTGTGACACCAAACACACATAAAGTCTACACTCCTACTATGCCACAACCACCCAAGTCCAAACTGTTATAGTGTTTTTGAAAAGAAGTCCAAATAGCTACAATGACTAGTGGTTGGAAGACCACAGAGCAACATTGACCTGCCGCATGCTACTATAGTAAGTCCACACCACTACATTGCACTTTCGATGCCACCAATATTCATCCAGAATGATCCGGCGAAGCCATTCCAACTCTTAACCCTTCAAACAAGCCAACCAATGAGCTCAACCAAGTTAATATAGTAACCCCCTGACTTTTCCCTTCACAACCCCTTTTTATCATTTCCAAGAAACAACACCTACCCATGGGTGGTCGTAGGGTCTGTCTTATAAACACCAATAGATCATGAAAGATGTGAGGAAGTCCAAAGGTACCAATTTAAAGACTAAAACCACTTACTTAAATCAAGGAAGAAAACACCACATGTGTCTTTAAAAAACATACATCATACACATGAAATTAAATTATCAAGACTATGCGTAAAGATCTTAGACCACCTACCTCATTAACGAAGATTTACCAAATGTTTATAAAGCTTGGCAGTCTTCCCAAGACCCAAACAAATTTCTTGTCATCATAATGATATCATCTCAACCACACGTGATCTATCCTTACACTAAGAAGAAACAATTTATTGATTATAACAATTATAATTCACTGATTAATTAAACACCGACTCAACATAATGTTGGTAATATCTGTCAAAATATCTGCAAGACCATGGTCCGATCTGTTAGCCCATGGATTTATGTGGGTTAGGACATTGAATATTTAGGCCCATAGAAATTTATACCTCACTTGATCTAACCCACAAGGCCCACAACCCACACGAACTAGACCATCAGGTGTCTACTGGTCCAGTTTGACCCACAACTATAAGTGGCATTCCAAAAAGTTATGTTTGAAAAATAAAATAAAATAATTTAATAAAATAAATTAACATGAGTGTGGGAAAACATAGTTCATGTTTAATACAACCACACATAAATTACAAAAAATATCATCTCGTGTTGGGTTTTGAACTTGAAGGTCAGATTAGCCATGGGATGGATGGCCTATGTGTTTATTTGGATCGTGGCACCTGATTAATAAATAGGATTTATGTATTAAAACATTTATGTAATAATTCTGAAAATGAACATACAAGAATAACCTTTTTTTCTAATACAACGCTTCACTAATATTTTGATTTATGTATATTAATTTTATTATTATAATTTTTTACATTTTAATATTTATTTATTTTTATAGCATTTTAAAATTTAAAATAATATCTAGCTTTTTTATTTTAAAATAGAATATAAGTTAACATAAATTTTTTATTATAATTTTTGATAGAATCATTCAATAAAAAAATATAACACCCATTATTTCATTTTAACAAAAAAAATTACTATGAGTTTTTAAAAGTGACTTAGAAAAAATTAATAATTAGGATAAATTAAAATAAGAAAAAATAATAATAAATATATAATAATATAATGTATTAATATATTTTCATTGAAAATCTAAATATGTATTTATTTTTAAAATTTGATAATCAAGTCTCCAATACAAAATATCAGTTTAAAATTTTAGTGAAAATTTTGAGTATAGATTTACACTGATAATAGTAAAATTTCTATGAATATAAACAATAGTCTAGTGATTTACTTAAGAAATTAAAATGGAAATTTTAACTACAATTATCCAATGGAAATTTCCACTAACTCATCGGGTCATCACACCATAACAAAACCATAACCAAACACTCGCTAAAGACCCACAAAATAACCCAACCACATTCTGGGCCAATTTCCTAAGTTGTGATACCATTATAATAATGAATTAATTTAATTCATTAAGGAAAACCTATGAAAGTAACCATGAATTCATACTTAAATGAAATGCCATGAAATAACATGTGGAATTAATCTTTGGATATCCTCTACACAAGACGACCAAAATCCCCATGAGGAATGAAAAATTCCCCATGATCTGGTGGAATCATCAACAAAACCTAAACTATAGACCACTAAAATTAGAGAGGAAGAAGGAAGAGAGAATAGGTTGTCAGAGGGTAAAATAACTTCAAATACCCCCAAATATTTCTATCAGCGCACCCCCAAACAAGGGTTGGAGAAGGAGGAAGGGCTTGGGAGCACCCCTGGTCTTCACATGCCCAATGGGGGAGGAAGAGGGGGGAGTAGCTAATATTCAAAAGGGAATTTTGGTAAAATCCCCATTTTAATGATGTTTTGGGAAGTCGCACGGTTTGGTTGCATGGTTAACCAAACCATGCACCAACCGTGTTCTCCCTACTATCCAACACCAACAACTCCTGTACTATTTTCTAACCATGAAACAATGCACTGGACCCCTATATAGCATGGCATACGGTTTGTCAGAAACTGTGTGCAGACCATGTTCCATGCCACTCGCACTCCACCAACTCACCCAGTTTCTCCTTTGAATTGCATGATTTACCCAAAAACATGCTATAACAATGAAATTTAACCTTGCTCAGTTTAAAATGAACTGAAAACACCTCTAACATCAAGGTGTCACATAGTTTTATTAATGTTATCTCCTTAAAAATCGACTTCTTTATAATTTATGATAAACCTATATTCATTGTAGGAATATTCATGTACTCTTTATCACATCATGATTGTTGTTATACGTTACATAGTATTTCATAATGTCCCAATAATATATATCTCACTAAAAGGTCATATCAGATCCCTACTATGATGAGAACTCAGAAGTTCCATGAAACTATTCTTGAATATATGTTTCATGGCCAGATGATATCATTTGAATGGATATGAATGATATAAGCTATCATGGGTGGGGACTCATGAAACTTTGAGGAACCTTCTCATGGTGTTCACCCTTGGTAATATCTAGGATGATTTAATGAGAACAAGACCCACCGATAAGAAATACACATTCATAATTGTCATTGGATGTTCCTATCTGTGGATGTGTGTATTAGTCCTTAGACTTTAAGATTATTATTAATGGGTATTATTACTCGCGCACTTAGATGTATTAATGAATACCATGATGACAGATGTTCGCAGTGAGGTAGGATATGTTGGGTGCATCAGTTGTAATATTGTATTAATAAATAATGGGAGAAAGGATTTTTCAGTTATATGGATGTAGATATTTCAGGCCCTTTGATGGAAATTATATAGCCTAACAAAATCCATGTCCATGTTGTTCTCTATGAAAGTTAAATTATGAGAAGTCGAAGAATGAGAAATTGAGCACATGGTTTGGTGGCACTAGCATGCAGCCCGCTTGATTGGAGATATCAGGACAAAGTGATTATATCACATGGTGATAATTTGTATGAGGTGACATGTCATTACGACATAAACTTCATTCTCTTGTGTACCTTGACCAATTTCTAGATAGTAATCCTAGACTTTAGTCCATCCTACCTAATGACAATGAGAAAGAGGCCTAGAGGGTCATACACTAAGTATAGCCAGTATCTCAGTTAAATAATTTATTATTTAAAAAAGTTGAATAAATAATATTCCCAGTTATGGTTTAATAATTATTCAAGTATGCCTGATCGCATTTATTTTGTCTCTAGTTATTTGAGAGGAAATATTTCGGATGAAATAGTTATTTATCAGCGAATAATGCGGTGATATTTATTTAATAAACAAATATTCATTATTCAAGGCCTGGTAAATATTGAGGTGGATTGGAAGACCATGTTATGGGTCTGGTGAAAAATAATATTAAATATTATTTGGTTAAATAATATTTAAATAAAATGTGCAAGTTAAGAACTTGTAATGGAAATAATATAATTTCTATTATTATTTGACATTGTGTTTCACGCAGAATAATAAAATAAGTAATGACACTTGTGCTAATTATTTATTATTACCTGGTGAATTAATTTCCCCATTATATTATTATTCTCTAATTATCCAAGGGGTCATCCCATCGTCTAACCAATGGTTGTGTTCACAATAACCTTGGAGAAAAGATCTTGAGCCAAGAGAACTCTTCCCTCTCCCAGAACGCTCTCAAGAACAAGGGAGATCCTCCACCACCGGATCTAGGAGAATGCTTTGAAATCGATTCTCAAGGAAATCAAAGGTAGACATCTCAAGTGAAAGGATCTTCCATGCTAGAACCCGAAGACTCCTTCAGCAATGTTTAGAGATACTTATAATACATGTGGATCAACGCTAGAGGAATCCTATACTTGGATTCTACATCACAATGAAGCTGCACCTTAGACCCATGGTTGAACACATCAACAAAGAAAGAATCACCTTGGAGGCAATTCATTAATTTAATTAAATTAATTATAATCAAAATATGTCAATCCAATCTTCTATGTTCCATGTTCTCTCATTTTTATTTTATCTTTGATTCAATTAAGTGGATACTGGTGTTTATCATCGTATTGATTTCGAATTAATCATCAATCATAGAAATTTACAAAGATGAGTACATGCCCATCTTGTGCTTCCACTGCGCGTAGAACCTAAAAGTGGTATCAGAGTGGGTCAAATTTTCATTTGTAATTTTGGAAATAATTTGTTAATGATTTACACTTTAATAATTTAGTTTGTCAATTCATGTTTAATCATTTTGGTAATCTGGATTTCGAGATCAGTTCATCATATTTCATTTCTAACAAATCTAATAGAAACAAATAATTTTTGGATTAAAATTACATCTTGGATCTCATTAGGAGGCACCGACAATTATGTTCTGGTAGCATGATAGTACATGTCGTTTATTCGTAATTACATGCCGTGTAATCTATCACACATGTCGTGTAATTCGGTTCACACATCATGTAGTTGTGTTCAGTACATCAGGAGTAATTCAGCAATTACTGAAGCAACGCACATTATTGAAACATGGTGTAGTAAATTATTACACCGCGTGTTGACTAGGACATACTGGTTCATGACCAGCTAAACTACACGTTGTTTGGCCCACTAGACATGGCATGTAGTCCCTCTGGGTCAGGGTCAAGTCATGCATCCCATACACATCTTTCCAGGCTGGTGACTGTGTAGTGTGGAGTCTACACGGAATGTGGCCCACTGGACATGCTTTGTACTCTGATGATTTCTGAAGTACACCTCACATGCCATTTCCCTAGGCCTGTACTTCGGAGGGACGGTGAGGAGGGTACACGATGTAAAATCGGATCTACACATCGTGTACTGTTTCCAAATTATGCAGATTTAAAAATTTATTATTATATTATGTAACCCTTGAGACATGTACTTACATGTGGGAGTAAAGTTGGGACACAACATGTGATAGGTGTTTGATATATATATATATAATTTTTAATTATCATATGTGTAATGTTCAAAGATCTACACATCATGTATGATCTGTATTACAATTATAATTTTATGTGCATGATACATGTCACAATGAGTAAAGTTTATACAAGTATTAATATATGTTGGATAGTTTTGGATGGGTATTCATAGTGTTTCCTCCAAGGTACAAGTTATGTACAAGGTTATAGATGAGAATCTTAAGGAAATTTAAAAAAGGATTAATAAAAAAAGGATTGATTAATTGAAGATAATGATTAATCAAATTGAGCGTAATTTATCTTTATAAAAATGATTAAAGATTTGAATTCTAATTTTATTAAATGCAGAATTCATTGAATGTATGTGGTTGATAATGAGCTAGACCGACCTTTATATGTGATTGGTTCCTTTTTAATTTATTTATTAAATTAAAATTGTCGGCATGTGTACCTTCTCCTCAATAATATGTAGGGCCTGCATGGCCATGATTTCTTTTATGTAAACCCCCCCTTTACCCCTCACATGTGTATGAGTTAAAATAATATGTAATGGATGGGTCTCCTAAAATAGTGGATGTGGTTCAAGTTAGGAGTTGAGGAAAAACCAATCCAAG
Source organism: Viscum album (assembly GCA_963277665.1). Lineage (NCBI taxonomy): Eukaryota > Viridiplantae > Streptophyta > Magnoliopsida > Santalales > Viscaceae > Viscum > Viscum album. The sequence goes on from OY728135.1 coordinate 271,591,995, forward strand.
GAGATACAAAGGTGGATAGGTGGAAAGCTGTAAACAAAAACATTAAATTGATCATGGTGATTCTCCCCTAAGTCAAGGTCATCTTATCAAACTTTATATAAATTAACCAATATTGAAGCTCATGATCATAGCCTTTATTTATTTATGTCAGTTGTATGGTTATCCATTATGGACGTTTGATGCAATCACATAATTAATGAACTAACAAGAATAAAATATGGAACTAAAAATAAAATGGATTATGCGTAAATATTATCTATACAAGGTTAATCAATTAAGTATATCCCACTTATTATTAACAAGAATTTGAAAAGATAATAAGTGATAATTTATGAAAAAAGTATAAAATCTTTCAATGAAATATGAAGTTGGTATAGATTTCCATTACCTCAATTAGAATTGAACCATAGTTCAAAGTACTTGACTAACCCTAGTTGGAGTGCTTTCAATTATCAGGGATTTCTAATTTGAGGTTTTGGGTTAACGTATCTTAGTTTACATCAAGGGTTGACTACCCTTGAATCACTTGGTGTAACTGAGAGTCAAATCTTGAGGAAATCCAAAATTAAGGATTTCAGGATTGGGGAGTCCACTCAACATATCAAGGAGTTGTGAGTTAATGCATTTGGCATTTAGAATGCCTACCTAAAAACTTTATGGTTTCTTGACCAACCCTAGTTGTGGTGATGCGAAGAGAAATATGGATCCCTACTACTAGAATGTCCAAGAAATATGATATTCTGAAGTCAATTATGAGGGTTGTTTGGTATCGACATAATAGAAAGAGACTAATAGATATTAATTTATTTATTTTTCTATATTGATCAAGATTAAGTAATATAACTATATTTATCATATTTGTAGAAACAACATCAAAAATTAAATAAAAAATATCATTGCAACCCATACTCGAGAAGGAAAACCTTTTCACCATCAATAATTTACAGGATTAGACAAGGTTCCATCAGATTATGCTTCACCCTGAGAGGAAACTTTATGTGTTCGAATAACCTTTACCAGTTTCACTTGGAAATGAGGTGAGTGATGAGGAACTCTTTGTGTACAAGAAACATCTGAATGAGGCTACAAATTTTTAGTGCCTCACGTTATCATCCATGAACAATGAGCTCTTGAAGCAGCATGAGGAAATGGATTCATATATCATGTCATCTCACCATCAAGATCTCTATTAAGAGAAGGCAAAATCAGAGAGGTATGAGATCTCCAATGCATTGTTCACTACTAAGCATAGAGAGTCTATGCCAACTAGACTAGATGTAGTTAAGTATATAAGATACATTGAGTGTTTGTACATATTAGGGATTAAATTCCTAGATGAGTTGCGTAAATGTCTCATACTATCATCACTTCCCAAGACCTCCTCTAGTTTTATTGTGAATCATAACATGAGAAATAATGACAAGAGTATATTAGAGCTTCTTACCCTGATTCTCAAAGTGGATAATGTCATGGGGTGTGAAAAACCCTCATTACTTAGGGTGAATATGAAGAGGAAGGCCAAGAAAATGGGGCCTAATATTTATAAACAATCTAAAGCCTCTAAGAATTGTCCAACCAAGTAGAAGAAGATCGATAGGCAGGGCAAGGAAAAGGAGGCAGTATGCTTTTCATGTGGCAAGTCCGGCCACTAGAAGAGGAACTGAACCCAGAGGCAATGGGAAGCCAAAGGTGCATTCTTTATCAAGTAAAATCTATCCATTTCTACACATTGGGTATTACATATAGCTTGTGGGTCTCAAATTTGTATTCAAATGTAAGAACCAAGTAGATTCTGTAAAAATTTTATAGGAGAGGTGGATCTACGAGCTGCCAATAGAGTGAGGCTAGCTGCTATTTTCATTGGTGAATACCACCTCGAACTATCGATGTGAAGGATTTTGGTTTTAAATAGTTGTTATTATGTACCTAGTGTTACCAAGAACATAATTTTTGTATAATGTTTTGATACATATGAATTTATTTTCAATTTTAGACATAAATATTGTTACTTTTATAAGGACAACATATATTATGGATGTCATATTTAAATAATGGTCTATATGTAATAAATCATGAGATCCAAGTGTTGAAAATTAATAACAAACCAAGTTAACATGACACATACAACACCCAGTTGTGGCATCACTGCCTTGGTCATGTAAACAAGAAGCGCCTGACAAATCTCTATCAAGTTGGTTATTTAGACTCTTCTTAGATAAAACCACTTGAAAGATGTCACTCTTGTTTACAAGGTAAAATGACCAAACCACCATTTGGTGGATAGGGTGAGAGGGCCACAAATCTTCTAGGATTGGTACACACTGAAGTTTGTGAACCATTTCAGTTATAATCTAGATGTGGATATTCTTACTTAATTACTTTTACTGATGACTTGAGTAGATATGGCTAGGTCTATGTAATGAGGTATAAGTCTAAGTCCTTTGAGAAATTCAAGGAGTTTAAGAATGAAGTAGAGAATCAGATTGGTAAGAATATAAAGAAGGTTTGATTGTATCAAGGTGAAGAATATCTTAACCAAGAATTCATTATACTTTTATGGGAGTATGGGATTCCATCTCAACTCACTCCACCTTATACACCAGAGTGGAATAGTGTTGGTGAAAGGAGGAATCATACCTTGTTTGACATGGTAAGGTCGATGATGAGTCATGCAGATCTTCCATTATCCATTTGGGGATATGCAATGCAAACTGCGGCATACACATTAAACCAAGTACCAATTAAGGAAAAAAAGGGGATTCCATTTTAGCTATGGGGTGAAAAGAAACCTACTTTTTCGCATACATGTGTGTGGGGATGCAAGTCATTTTTTAAGGCTTTATCAAGAAACAAACTAGCACCCCAGGGAACAAAGTGAGTCTTTATTAGGTATCTAAATGAAACAAAAGGATACTACCTTTACAACCCCTCAAAAACGAAAGTGAATATTTCCATACAAGCCATCTCTCTTGAGAGGGAGAACATCCTCAAAAAGTATTGTGGGAGAAAGATTTAATTCAATGCAGTTGATGCTCAAGATACACAGGAGTTGGTACAGGAACATGTTCCATAGGCCACCGTGGAAGATGGAGTTCCGGAAACACATGTACTACATAGGATTACAAGAGAGGTAAGGGAACCAGAGAGATATGGTTTCCTTGTCACCGAGGATGGTGACTAATTATTGTTGGAAAATGATGAACCTCTATCCTAAAAGGAAGTTGTAGAGAGCTCAGAAGCTGCAAGATGGCTAGAAGCTATGAATTATGAGATGGATTCCATGCATCAAAATCAAGTTTGGGTTCGGGTAGATGTACCAATTGATGTAAATCTTGTTGGTTGTAAATGGGTATTAAAGAATAAATTGGACCTAAAAGGTCAATTTAGTACCTATAAATCAGGGCTAGTGGCTAAATGTTTTAAAAAATGTTAAGGAATTAGCTAGGATGAAACCATTTCACCAGTTTCCATGTTTAAATCCATAAGAATCATACTTTCCAAAGTATCTTTCCATGACTATGTTATTTGGAAAATGAATTTCAAAGCTACATTCCTTAATGGGAACCTTCAAAAGATGTCTATATGACACAACCAGAAGGGTTTGAGACACCAAGTGATGCTAAAAGGGTTTTCTAGTTGCAGAGATCCATTTATGAAACCATGAAATCATCCAGGTCATGGAACATTCGATTTGATGAAGCCATAATATATTTTTTCTTCATTAAGGATGAATGTGAGCCATGTGTTTATAAGAGGTTTAAAGAAAATACATTTGTTATCCTAGTAGTATGTGTTGACAATGTATTGCTTATTGGAAGTGGCATACCAGTCTTACAGTCAGTCAAGTACTTATTGAACAAGTGATTCTACCATAAGGACTTAGGTGAAGCATCCTATATTCTAGGGATCAAGATCATTCGTGATAGATCCAAGAGGCTGCTTGGACTATGTCAAAGCACATACATTTACCCAATACGAAAGAGATTTAGTATGAATAATCCAAGAGAAGATTGGTTCTAGTGTGACATGGTATACATCTTTCGAGGAAAATGTGTCCACAAAAACATCATGAGAATGATAGGATGAGTAATACTCCTTATGCTTCAATGATAGGATCTTTCATGCATTCCATGATTTGTAACAAACTTGATGTTTCCTATGAATTCAGTATGGTAGGAATATATTAAGAAGATCTAGGAGAATAGCATTGGATTTCTATCGAGACCATCCTTAAGTATCTAAGAATAACTAATGATATGTTCATGGTGTATGGAAGATACAAGGATCTTATCCTAAGAGGGTATAGTGATGCTGGTTTTCAGAAAGATTGGAATTATTTGAAGTCACAATCAGGATATGTTTTATACCTTAATGGATAAGTTGTGATATAGAAGAGTTCAAAGAAACTAGTTGTTATAGATTATACAGTGGAGTTCGAATATAAAACGACTTCTGGTGAAACTAATAAATCTATATAGATTCAAAATTTTGTCTAGGATCTTGATGTGGTACCTAGGAGTAAAAATCACATTACATCATATTGTGATAATACTACAGCGGTGGATCTTGTAAAAGATCCAAGATCACATCAACAGAAAAAGCACATACTCCGAATGTATCACCTCTTGATGGATTTCTATAAAATGGGTGATGATGATGTGATAAAAGTGTATATGTAAGATAACATGGTAGACCCCTTGACTAAAGTCCTATCTCAGTAGAAGCATGAATATAATTTGAGAGCTAGCAAACTGAAGGTTGTTAGCAGTTGGATCTAGTGTAAGTGGGAGCTTGTAGGAGTTGGTGCCCTAGAAACCAACTTATTTATACTTTATGATAAAAATGTATTCATTAGATGAATATTAATATACTATTTATCACGTCATGATTGTTCTTATTTATGACATAGTATGTGATAATGTCCTGACAATAGCTATCACACTAAAAGGGCATAGAGGATCCACGCAATGATGAGAACCCAAAAGTGACATGACACTACTCTTGAATCTATGTTATACGGCCAGATTATATCATTCAAAGGGACACAAATTATATAGGCTATTAGGGGTGGATACTCATGAAACTTTGAGTGACCATCTCATTGTGTGCACCCTTGGTAATATCTAGGACGATATTGTGATAACAAGACCCACCTGTAGGAAATACACATTCATAAGTGTTATGAGATATTCCTATATACGGACATGTGTATGGGTCCTTAGAAATTAAGATTATTATTAATGGGTATTACGACTCACTCAATTAAATGTATTAACGAAAATCGTGACAACATATTTTCATAGTGATGTAGGATATATTGGGTGTGTCACGAGTAATACAACATTAATGAATAATGCAAGAAATTATTTGTCACTTCTATAAAAGTAGATATCTCAGGCCCTTTGATGGAAATTATATAGCCTAACTAAATCCATGCCCATGGTGTTCCCTAGGAAATTTCAATTCTAGAAAGTCAAAAAATGAGAAATTGAACACATGGGTTGATGACACTTGCATGCAAACCAATTGATTAGAAATATCGGCATAAAGAGATTATATTACACGGTAAGAATTTGTATGTGGTGACATATCGTTACAACATCCACTTCTTTCTCTTGGGTGCCTTGACCCGTTTCTAGACAGTAATCTTGGACTTTTGGAAGGCTCGCCTAATGCCAATAAGAAAGAGGCCTATAGGGTCTCATATTAAGTGTATCTATTATCTTAGTAAACTAATTTATTGTTTAACAAGTTATATAAAAATTATTTATGGTTGTGGTTTAATAATTATCCATGTATTCCTGATCACATTTATTTCATCGCTAGTTATTCGAGAGAAAATATTGAAGACAAAATATTTATTTGTCGGTGAATAATGCAGTTATATTTATTTAATAAATAAATATTCATTATTCAAGGCCCGGTAAATATTGAATTGGATTGGCAGACCAAGTTATGGGTTTAGTGATAAATAATATTAAATATTATTTGTTTAAATAATATTTTAGTATAACATGAAAGTTAAGCACATGTCTTGGAAATAATAGCATTATTATTATTATTTGACATGGGGTTCGACATGGAATAATAAAATAAGTAATGGAACTTGTACTAATTAATTATTATTACCTAGTTAATTAAATATCGTATTATGTTATTATTCTCTTATTAGACAAGGGGTCATTCGGCTGGCTAACCAATGGTTCTGTGCAAAACATCATTGGAGAAACTTTCTCGAGCCTAGATAACTCTTCCCTTTCCAAGAATGCTCTCAAGAATTAGATATATCCTCCTCCTTCAGATCTAGGAGAGTGCTTTGGAAGCGATTCTCATGGCAGACATCGCAAGCGAAAGGATCTTCTATACTAGAACCCAAAGACTCCTTCGGTGATGTCCAGAGATACGTGGATCATGTGTGGATAACCACTAGAGAAATCATATAATTGTATTCTACATCACAACAAATCTACAACTCAGACCCATTGTCAAATCCATCAACAAAGAAAGAATCACCTTGGAGTTATTTCTCTAATTTAATTAATTTAATTATAAACAAAATATGTTGATCCTATCGTATTGGTTTTAGGTTCTCTCCTAAATTTTTTATCTTTGATTCAATTCCATGGGTACTAGAATTTATCATCATATTAATCCAAGATTAATCATGAATCGTGGAAATTTTCAAAGTTGGGTGCATGCCCATCCTACACTTCCGATGTGCCTAGAACCTACAAGTTTCTCCTAAACCATGCACACCAAACTATGCAATCTTTCTTAAAAACTCAAAAACTCTAGAAAAATATAACAAAGCATCCAAGGGTCACCTGAACACTTGAGTTACTTTATGAGCATCATCTCAAAACAAAACCTCATGATATTCCAATTCTCAAAACTTCATTATGAGTCTCACTTCAAAAATTGACCTTTCTAGTAATGAAAATTAAAATTCCTTCTATAATTTCCTACTGGTAGGGACATAGGATCTTACATAACCTTCTGATGTAGTACATTTCTCTATAACTTTACTTTTCCACAAGCTCTTGTAAAACTTATTCCAATTTCTGCTATTTTTTAATATATAAAATTGAAAAAATCCAAGTCATTCTTTCTCCCACTATATCAAATAGAGGTGTAGACCCTTTTATAGAAATATAATATATTACTTGACTATTAATTTTCAATCTCATGTATTTTTTTAATCTCCTTTAAAACCTTTAAGATAATTACTTTAAACGCACATTGTGTTTTTCTTGATGAATTGTCGTTTATATACATAAAAAAACTATACCTCTAAACACATGTTATTATTAAATGATGGATTTATATCGTACTATAACTCATATTATATCCAGTTTTCAAAATAGTTGACATATGGTTATAGGATAAAGCCATTATTTTTTATGCATGTCTCAAACAATAATTCAAGTTTCTGAAATGATTACAAGTCTCGACATTGATTATCCTTTTACTTATATCAAGACACTATTGTGTATAAGAAAATTTTTGTTTTGGAATTACTTCACACAACATTTTAATGATCAATGTTTTCATGTAAAAATCATCATTGATCTCTTTTACAAACATCGTAGCTTTTACATGTATAAGGAAATATGAATTTTAGAATTACTCTACACTGCATTTTAATGATCGATGAATGCTTGGTCAAGATATTCATCAGCACAAGGGCCTGAAGAAACTAATATCTTCTGACCATGCATATTTCGTAATTCAATTTTCCATTCCTTAAAACTATTAAAGTAATATCATGAATTATATATGTTTACATCTATCTTAGCCTAAAAATTGTTCAGACTCCCCAAATAATTTTTTTGAAAGTTTATGGATTACCTTTATTTATATGGGTTTCTTTGCCCAAAACTGAACAAGTAAATGTGTCTATAATACCTATGGTATTTAACAAAAAAGATTATAAACACCATACTGGGTATATCCTTGACAATTAATTTTTGTCTTACAAATAATTATCTTAGCACAACTAGGTATAATTTAGTCTTACATTTTATATTCATCAGTTACTTCCAGTGATTCAAGAATTAATGAACCATTAGTTAAGTATTAGACACCACAAAAAATATTAATTCCTTAACGGAAAAATTCATCCTTGTGTCGAGTGGACATATGAGATATATTTTTTGGCAACACTTAACAAATTTTATAATAGAACCATTAAACTTAGCAATTAGAAGTTTTGTACTTCTCACAACTAACATAGGAATCACACTTTCTCATACACTTATAGAATTCACCTCACTTCTTATAGTGTTTATTTTCTTACTGTGATACTATATTTAAATAAAAATATGTAATATACATATTTAATTTAATACCCAAGAAGCATGTCAAAAGCATCACATACAATGATGAATATACACTAAGTGGAAGCCTCTGCTTGCTTCTACATCAATTCAATGTATTTTATATTCCACATTCTTATCACACAATATACGAATAAAATAAACTCTTATATAATGATAAACCTCTTTTAATTAAAGGACGTTGTGAAGGTTCTTTTGGCATCACACTTTTCATTGACATTTTTTCATTTTCTTTCAACTTGTTCACCATAAGAACTAAAGATTAATCTTTCTTAAAGTTCTTAACAACTTGGTGAACCTCTTGAAAAAGGTAATCAAGTTTTTTCTATATGTTTTTCATTTTATGATCCTAAAAAATTAGCGTAAGTGTGTGATAGAGACATAAGAATTGAATGTATTGAATGATCATGATCGATCATTCAATTTACACCTATTCAGTGTATTCAGCACCCAATTCATATCTCACATTACTTTCTCCTTGGAAGCTTCTCGGGGATGAGACAACTAAAATCATCCGTGTCCCAATGTTTCTTTCACAAGACACCAAAAATTTATGATATCATTATGATTAAACATCAATGTTTCAAACATGAGTTTCTTAAAATCATTTCCACACCCTCACTTCTTGAGGTGGATTAACATATAGTTGGGAATCCAAGACATAGAATTTTCTATATCATTGTACTTTGAGAAAGTGCATGTTATACTATTAGAAATTCATATTGCTGAGGAAATTTTCTTTTTCTAATATAAATCATAGTGTTTTGTTGGCATTACTCTCCATTATTCTATAAAAGTAAAATTTAAGAAAATAAGTACTTTATATTAATTACCAATTAGATGTTACTAATTAATTAAATCATTGGATGTCTCTTAATATTTTATTGATCCCTAGTAACCCTCAATACTAGATTTGGAATACCCAATCACTTGAATATTCTCATGTCAGGGATCCCTAAAACCTCTCCTCATAGCCCAAGCTATAGAAATACCACTACTCAGAGGGTCTCAAGGTATGTTTTTGACTAAATAACCACATTAACTCGCAACTTCTAAAACTATTGAGGGAGGTCCCAAATTCTTGAAATAATAAAATTGGTTTACTCAACACTTTGACTCTAAAGTGAAAACAATATAGCTCTAACTTCTTATTTGATTTCATCTTTAGTTAATTCAATCCATAGTTTTTATTATAACTCCCCAGTATAAGGAGGCATGCTCAACTATGACTCATAAGAACCCCGTTCACTCACTTTTGTTCAAATTAAAACAATGAAAGATGTTACAAATTAGTATTATTTTGAGGTTTTTTATTATTATCGATGTATAAAATCATTTTCTATTAGATATTCTTGTACTATGGGATCACACTCACAACTTGACCACTGAGTAAATATAGAAATATTAATCATTCTTTAATTTGATTTAATTTAATCATTTTGTTTATTATTTTAGGTGATAGTTCTCAATTTCATACTCCAAAAACAATAATAAACAATGTGTAAATTAAATAAAAGAAATGTCTGATCATGAATGATTATTACTAGTTGATTCATTCTGTGTAAATGGATCAACTGAGATTATAAGGGTAAAATAAATGAGTTTTTTTACTCATATATCTACTCAAACCCAACTCAATGTATTTACATCTTGTCTAGAACTTTTTCTAGTCTCATCATGGTCCACATCTTCATTTTTAATTTTCTTAATGCAAAAAATACTGGCACATAGATAAGTGGGTCCTAGAAATGCATAATACACATAAAATGCATCTCTTGAGGAAACTCAATCCCTTGTACATATAATGAGGAAGACAGATGATGCAATAACTTTATAATTAATTAATTAATTAAGTACAAAAAATATGATCAACATGAGATAATTAAATAAAGAATAAAACCCAGACACGGATTGGTTGGTCTTTTCTCATTTTTATTCAACACACAATTTAAATGCGTAATAAAAATAAATTTTTTTATAAATTAATATAAAGGGATATATAATGAATTAAAATATTTTAGACTATTATAGACCTAAAATTGTATTGGAAAGTTAAGGAGAGCCTAAAACAACCTAAAGAATATACAGGTTGGTCAACTGGGGGTTCACAGAGAGGACCCAGTGGGAGGTGGCTTGCGATAGAAGGATGGGAAACACATGGCCAGATGTGGGGGCATAGCCTGGCAGGAGGGATGATGGGTGTTATGGTAGTGGGATGTTAAAAGGAGGCCCGTGATAAAGTGGATACCAACATGAGGACCTTAATAGGGGCTGATATCATGAGGATGAATGTAGAGGGCCAATAGGAGAAGGGGGTGGTGGGCTAGCTTGTATGACTGTCACAGTGAAGGGGCGACATGAGGTTGAGCAGACTAGTAGGTCGAGTAGCAGGTGACCAGACACAGGAGGTCATTCAGTAGGCACTAGACATAGGAGGTATTGGTTATCAATATTAGTTATATTGGTATTACTATCAAAATAATATGTTCTTGATGGAACTATTACAAGAGGGCTGGTGAATAGTAGTTTAAAAAAATTAGTTTTAAAGAAGTAAACTATAAAATTTCACAATATCACTTTTAGTAAAAATATCAGACTCAGACTTGGACATTAGTCTGATTACCAAAAACCGTAATCAGAATTGATTTTGATATATCAAAGTAAATGAATTGTAATCATGTAAGATTTTATTAAATTAGAGTAAAGAAACCATGATCAAAATGGATATGATTATATCAGAGTGACTCAGATTCCCAGTGGATCCAATTAATATTTCACATTGTATTTATCATATTTAGAATCATTATGATAAAACTAATTCATACAAGCATAGTGTAATATAGAACTTTTAAGAAACAAGTAATAAAATAGTGACAGTGTAAGAATGACTTACATCTATTTAAAATAAATATATCTATTTTAACCTTAAGATTATGGTATCAACAATCCATTGAAAAAGGTTTCCCTTGTTTTATACTTATAAGAAAGTCTGTATTTCCTCAGTAAGGAAAAACATTGATATGGTGATCGAATTCTCTATCTACCTCGCCTCAGTAGCCCTTGATTTGATGGATTAGCTCTATCTTTATATCCCCACAAGTTCTCAATCCAAATATTGTATTCTCCATCTTTCTATCCTTATAATATCTCGATTGTAATAAAAAAATCAGATGCATGATTATAAATAAAAATTTCATAAGGAGAAAACACTGATATGATTTCCTTAGAACTACAAAATTTTAATACAATTACAAAGACTTGGAAAAATATGTTCACACTGTGTAATTTTTAGAGCTCTCACACAATAAGAAATTGAAAAATGAAATCAATTAGCTCTAAACTCTTTGAATGATTTTGTATTTATAGGAAACCTTCCCAATAATCATTTTTTCCACCAAAATTCATATTCCTTCAAGTTTATAATAACAACATGGACACATGGAACTTAAATGGATGTTTTGTAACTAATTCTCCAATGTCATATTTTTTTACATTGTTATACTATAAAATATGTTCCTTCCATTATAAATAAGTTTTCCATATTTATAATTTAAACATAGTTAGTCTGATGGACTTCGTAACAAATGTCAATACAATGATCATCATGACTGTGAATCTGATGTTTATCAGTTCTAGTATCAGTCCAATTATTAGGACCTTTTCAGTATGAAAGACAAAAAATTTGTGACATCTAATCTGATAAGGAAGAATCCAATGTTTATTATATTCATACTCATTATGATAATTGTAATGAAAAATGTTAGTTTATATTTTTGAATACTTTATAACCAATTATAAGTATGGTAAAAGATAATTTTTTCTAAAAAAACATTCTAACAAACTTTAGACATGAAAATTTAGTAATCAAGTATTTAAGAAAGAGTTTGTGATTTCCAAAACTAAAGGAATTTAAAATTCATATTTATTATTTTTTACTGAGGAATATCCCCCTTTTTGTAAAGCACAAACCCAAAACATAAATGAAAATTTAACTTTGAAAAAATTACAGTCCATTTACTTTTAGGTACTTCATATTCAGAGTTGTTCTTTAATCCTTAACCCCCTCTGTGTTTATAAACCTTATAAATATGATGGAGAAATATGTGGAATGTGATTATCTTTTTTTTAGTATAAAACATCCTTTTAAGAATTGTATTCTCCCCCTTACTATAGAAATCCACATTTACCAAAATTACTCCCCCTTTGTTTAATAATCTCTCCCAAATAACAATATTTCTCCCCCATTTTGATTTTATAAAATAATGGTGAAAAAATTGAGTTTACTAAAAAGGGTTAAAAAACAACTTCATAAAGAAATATAATGAACTCCCTTATCATACACAAAAAAAAATGAAATAATATTCATCCAAATGGAATTGGAAAACATTCAAAAAAATCGTAATGTGATGAAGAAGTCATTCATTCATAAACATGTTTTCAAAATACAATTGTAAAAGGAGTTCAAATGGAAAAAAAAATTAATCTTTCTTCATCTAGGACTTTATAATGGTCTACATCTTCTTGAACTATTTTCTACACTCCTTGTGTTTTTCTATTTTTTCTTCTTGATAGTGGACTTTCTTTTATTGACTGTGAAATCTTTCAGATAATTATTCATTATGATTTTTCAAAATAATTATTTAATATATAATATTTGAGTCTTGAAAACTCCAACTAAAAATATTTCATATTTCCTTTAAGTTATTTCACATATTGGGTCTGATTGTAAGTTGTATCTCTGAAATGTTCCACAAACATTACCCTTTCTACCATATATTTAGATAAACGTCTAAATGTTTCTAGGAATTCATCAATAAGCTACTTCATATCTTCAAAAATATCACCATGAAGCTTGATATCGACATAAATATTATGAGACCATTTCACAACATAATTTCATGCCTTTTTGTGAGCTTGGGAACTTTCTGTTAAAACATTAAGATAAACCTATAATTGAATCATCTTTTCTATTAAAACATTGATTGATTATAATTTTTCACTTCGATTTTCATGAATCAATTCCACCCTGGATTCACGTCCTGGATGTATGGAACTATTATTCAAATTCTATGTAAATAATGAGTTATATAATCCACTCTTTTCACGGTTATTGTATTCACTGAATCTGATACCTTTTCAATTTTAGGAAGTTGGGCATGACAGGTTCTGACTTCAGTTACATTTTGTTTCAAATTATCTTCCCTTGAAACAATTTTTCCAACTCTATCACCAAATTCTTTTCCATAAAATAATTATACATACATTCTTTCATTGGTATCATCTTTGTCACCTTCTATTTTTGAGTTTTGATCATCCTCATATTTCTTAGATGAGGACACAACTTCTTATTATAATGATGATTTTTGCTACTTTGGACTTTCATATTATTCTTTTTTATCACTTATGAATGAAAAATATGATGATTATACCTCCAATTATTTCTAAGAAAACATATCAAATCAATATTTTTCATTTAATTTTCTTCTTTATTGACATTATTTTGATTGTCATCTTCTTTATCCCCATCATCTTCATTCTCATCCTCTTTATTGTCATCCAATTTAATTTCATTATATTCTTCTTATTCTTAAAATATTTCTTTATCTTCATAGTATTCACTGATTTCTTCAATTCCTTATCCTTCTTTGGTTAATTTATCAACCCTTGGAGTGCCTTTATCCGTTGCTTTAAAAGACTCATCCTAAAGTTGTCTTTTTATCCTTAGGTCAACCTTTCCTATTGGTGTTGATTCTGATTATTTTTCTTTAACTGTTAATTGTTCTTTATCTACTAATTTTCCTTACCATTATTTGTGAGAGAGGTAAATTTGGAATTAACCACTATGGTTTCTTTGAAGTAAAATTTGTCGTCTAGAATTGGTGGATTGGTCTAGGAAGAAGGTAGACTTTGAGCCACATTTCTTAAAGGATTTTCCATTCCTTTTAACAAATTTTCACATAATTGAGATTATGTTCACTTCTTCTGCATCTTCTTCTCTCTTTATTCCAATAGAGGATCACAAACATGAATTTTTAAGGCAAGAGCCTTAAAGGGGTTAATTAAAAAACTCAGACCCCCTAGTTTCCTTTCATCCCTCTTTATCCACCCATCTTATACTTCATCTAACACTTTATTTTGTTTATTTACTTTCTTAGGTGTGGAAGATTCATCCTTACTTTTCTTATTTTGGTCACCCTTATCATCTTTCCTTGAGGGTTATGCTTACGATGCATCATAACTATGTTTCTCAATAAACAATTTTGACTCTGTATCAAAAGTAAATGTCATTTTCTTCATAGTATCATCACTGATGAATAATATTTTCAACCTCTTCAAGTTGAATTATATTCAATATTGATAAATTTCACACACTCTATCATTAAAATGATTAGAACAGATGAAAACATGATGATTTAAGACTTAATAGACTCAGTCTTTATGTATTTTATGGTAAGAAAAATCAATTATATAAGATCTATTTTTATAATAATCAGAATAATGTACATGATAAAAACATCAGAAACCTTTAAATATCACGATCCCTATTCCTCATATTCAGGAATCCTTGCATCCAAAGGGTAGCAAACCAATTATATGATGTAATATGACTCACCTTCAAAACTTTTTCATAGTGATCAAATTAGGAATATTCTTCCTTCTTTCTCTTAAAATAACCAATATCATTCGGTAATTTTTTAGAAGGACAATAAGTTTCTCCATCTAATGGTATTTTAACTATACTCATAGTTTTATTTTATGAATTTTTCCATTTTTCATATATCATGAATGAATTTTTTTTACATCTTCTAGGATAAAATTAATAGAAGTATAGAAATTCTAAACAAGATCAAAATAAACAAGTTCAAAATCTTTATTAGTTAGTTTGACGAATATTCACTCCTATCCCAGGAATTTTATCATATTTCTCAAATAATATTCATAATTATCATAAAAATTTATATATAGTAACCTTTCTTTGAAAATAAATCACTTGTTGAAATATTTAGCAGAATACATTTCATTCAAATATTTGACTAGCGATTCAGATATGAAGTAAAGTTAACTTTTCAGACTGGGAGGCTTAGAAGGCAGTAACAACATGGGGAAAAACATTGAGATATCCAATGTGGGATGTGAGGAGGACCCCCTTTATATAGTTTATAGGAGTGATATTTTATCTTCCAAATAAAATCTTATGGGTGAGATTTAACCCAATCTTATCTAATAGTTAAAAAATATTCAAATAAAGATTTAAAGTTTTTTTGAACACTTGAGGTTTTAAAAATTTTATCGTATTGAGATTGTATATGATTTATTTTTTTTCTTCAAAATAGAAAAATGTTTTTATGAAAACTAAAAATAATAACAAAAAAACAATGATAACAAATTATAATTATATATTGAAAAAATTTAAAAGATAAAAATAATACCTTCAGAGTTTGGAAAGTGTCATCAGTGTGAATGAAATGTTCTTCTTGCTTTTGGTAAACTAACTAGATTGTGATAATTTTAAAAAAACACTAAAAATAGTAGTTACAGTATAAAAAATAAGTATATAAAAAAACAAATACTATATTTTTTAAGACATAGTGTTATTATTATAAAAAAAATTATAAAAATAGATTACAAAAAAAGGGTCTAAAATGTTTTATTTAAGAAGACTGAGTCTAGAAAATGTATAATATTTTCTGAGTCTGATAAGCATTTTGAGAATTATGACTCTGAAAATTTTATAAAGAAACATGATTCTAGAAAACCCATTAAGATAAGTTTTTTAGGAAAATGATAATTTTGACAAATTAAATGTTTTTGAAAAACATCAAACATATGTACTCCCCCTATAAAAAGGAGTAATGTATTATAAAGAGATGGGTAAACAAGAAGTATATATGAATGATTAATTTAAATTTATCATTGATATATTATTTTTAATTTATTCAAATTTATCATAAGGTAATGGTTTTTTAAAAATATCATCAAGTTGATCTTGTGTTCTGATTAATCATTAAAATGATATCTCCTTTAATTGTGTGATCTTGATGGAAATGGTATCTTATGTCTATGTTCTTGGCATGTGATTGACGTGATGAATTTTTACTTAGTAAAATGGAACTAGTATTATCACATAGTATTTTAGTTTTAGTAAAACACATTCCATAGTCGATGAGTGTGTTTTTTATCCACATCACTTGAGCACAACAACTTCCAGCTGCCATATATTCTACTTCCGGAATGGAAAGTGAAACTAAGGGTTGTTTTTTATAAGACAAAAAAACTAGTGAATCTCTTAAGAAACGATAAGTTCTAAATGTTATTTTCCTATCCATTCTAAAACTACCAAAGCTGGTATCTAAAAAACGTTTTAATTCAAAAACATTTCTAGATGAATAAAAAATTCATAAATTCATAGTTCCTTTTAGATAACGAAAAATGTATTTTACAAATTTTAAATGGGATATATTTGGATTATCTTGATATCTTTCACATAAGAATACATTAAATATTAATTAAAGATGCATATAATTTAAGTAAAGAAAACTCTCTATCATTCCTCAAAAAATATTTTGATCAATTGGTTGACTGGTTTCATCAAGGTAAAGGGTATTTGAGGTTCCAACAGGAGTACTTATACATTTAGTATTGTCATGTACAAATTTTTTAATAAAATATTTTATATACTTATGTTGTGATATAAAAGTTCGTTATGGTTTTTGAGAAATTTTAAAACTAAGAAAATATGTTAACGCACCCATCATACTTCCCTCAAACATATATTTCATAAGATCCACAAAAGAATCAGTTAAACATTTTTGAGTCGATCCAAATATAATGTCATCAAAAAATATGTTATCAATCATAAGATGTTTTCTAACTTATTTTATATAATTTTTTGGATCCTCATCTCCCTTAAAAAAACATTGTTACAAAAATCATATTAATCTATCATACTATGCTCTAGGGGATTGTTTAAGTTCATATAAAGATTTGGTAAGTTTATAGACACATTCATGATGTTTTATATTTTCAAAAACAAGGGTTGTTCAAAATAAACATCCTCATGAACATATTTTTTAATAAAATCACACTTCAAATCCATTTGATTTTTTTTAAAAAAACTAAATAATTTTACAAAGGATACTAGAATAAAAATCGCTTCACATCTTGATATCGATGAATAGGTTTCTTAAAATCCTATTCCTTCTGGTTTATTATAACCCTTAGAAATAGTCTTTCTTTATTTCCAATAATTATCCCATTTTCATCAAAAAAAATCAAAAAACTCATTTTACTCCAATTATAGAAATTTATTTAGGTCCTTCAACCAATGTACATGTTTTGTTTCTCTAAAATTTATTTATATCATCTTGAAAGTCCTTAATATAATCATCATCTTCTAAACCATCATCAAAATTATTAGTCTCCAATTGAGAAAAGAAAGAAAGAAGTTCTACTTCATTCATTAATGAATTTATATTCCTAATTGGTTGACAAACATCACCAATGATATTACCAAGAGGATGATCCCTAAGAAACAACTAGATTCATGG
The DNA here is from genome assembly GCA_963277665.1 of Viscum album. Lineage (NCBI taxonomy): Eukaryota > Viridiplantae > Streptophyta > Magnoliopsida > Santalales > Viscaceae > Viscum > Viscum album. The sequence goes on from OY728135.1 coordinate 271,609,879, forward strand.
GTTTTGAAAAGGTTTTTCTTAAACATAATCTAAAAAATATTCATGAGGAATAACTTTAGATGAAATTTCATGGGTTACATCTTTATGAGAGGAGTTTTATAAAAAAATGTTGAAAATCGGTTTTAGAAATAATATTTGAGGAGGATGTGGGTTGAGGTTATTTGAAAATAAAAGGGTTGGTTTCATAAAACATAACATGTACTAATTACTCAATAGTATAGGAATTTTTATTAAAAACTCTATAAGCCTTAGAAATAGTGTAGTAAACTAAAAAGATTCATTCAACAGATTTGGGTGGATATTTGTATAAGTTGTCTTTCGTATTAAAGATGAATACTTTGAAATCAAAAACACTCAAGTAAGAAAATTTTGACTTTATACTAGTTCACAACTCATAAGGTGTTTTATTAATATAGGGTCTTATTAAAAATATATTTATATTATACAAAGAAATAATAACTACTTCAATAAAAAAATAACAATTGAGTATTCACTCAACATAGTTCTTATTGTTTCATGATGAATTCTATTTTTATTTCAACAACACCATTTTTCAGTGGAGTTCTAGGAGCTGAAAAGTTGTGTTCTATACATTTCTTACTAAAAAAAGTTTTAAAATTAGAATTTACAAATTCACCACCATGATCACTATGAATAGTTATCAAGGGAATATTTTTCTCATTTTTAACTTTGGTTACAAAATTTTTGAAATAGAAAAAATATTCAAATTTATTTTTGGGAAAATAAACCCAAGTGCATCTAGTGTAATCTTCAACTAAAAAATATACATAGTATTTTCCCACAGTAATCCCAATTTGTGTAGGAAAAAATAAATACATGTGAACTACCTATAAAGCATCAATAGTTGATACTTCACTAATATATTTAAAACTAGACTTATATTTCTTACTATAATGACAAGGGTTACATATTTTTTAATAATCAAACCTAAGATCAGGTAGATCCTTAACAATTCTTTTCTTAGTCAACATAAATAAGTTTCTAAGGTTATAATTTCATATAATTATATGGCATAACCAAGAGTTATCTTCCATTTCACTAAGGAAAGGTAAGTCTTGGCATATAAGGTCTTTTAAGTTATGTGTGTAAACATTCTCATGACGACTGGCAGAAAGAATGTATTCATCCTTATAATTGTGTACAAATCATCTATAATTTCTAAAACTCACAAGGTAACCTTCATCAAATAATTGAATTATTCTTATAAGGTTTTGATTAATACCTTTACAAAAAATTAGACATTATAAATTAATGCTTTACAAAGAAGAACTATATTACCTATACCGATAATCACTCCTTGAGCATTATATCTAATGGTAACTTTTCCACCTTTCATCTTGATAATATTTTCAAAGAAATATTTAGGGTTAGTAATATTCCTAGAAAACCTATTATACATGTAACAAATATTTGTTGTGGTACTTTCTTCATTTTCCTCAAAATAAAACATACAATCTTTTGAAACCCAATTTTTTGGGTTCGGTAACATTAGAAAACAATATTTTATGTATCCACATTTTTTAAAAAAATAGGATTTGTGGAAACCTAACGATTGAAATTTATTAATAGAAAAACTTTTCTCCCAATTTCAACCACTTTGAAATTTAGTACAAAATGTTTCACTTTATGGAACAAAGTAATTGTTGTTAAAAAGAGGGTTTTATGGGTAAATCCCATTCCGGAGCTAGTACCATACAGGCTTATTTGTTTGTGAATTTTATTAAAATTAAATTTACTAGTGTTAAAGTTGGAAAAAATTTTCTTCAATGAATAAATTTCAAATTTTATTTTTACTACTAAATTATTATCCTCTTTAGAAATAGTGTTGGAATTTAGTTTATCAAAACTAGTTTTTAAATTATCTTTCTCAAAAATTACTTTTTATAAATCATTTAAAAAATAATCCTTTTCAAAAATTTCTTTATCAAGATATTTAGAGAGATATGATATTTCATTTGTTAAAACACATATTCTTGAATTTTATTTATCATTTTTTTACAAAATTTTCAATTTTCATTTTCTAACAATTTAGAAAAGAGAGATACTTCATCACAGGAAGGAAGAGTATTATCTTATGTTGAGGAAGATTCTTTATCAGAGGAGTTAGAATACTTTCCATTAAGATAATTATCATTCCAATACATATTAGTAATATTTTTAGTAGTTTTTTCCTTATCCAATATACATTGATAAAAAATTAGTACTTTAGCCAAAATTCCTATGTTCCTCTATCTAGAACATTCTTGATCAAATGAATGTTAACTAGAATCTCCTCCACTAGCACTCCAAGTGTCAGATGCATTTAAAAATTTCTTTCCCTTAGAATTATAATAAGTTTTAGTATTCTTTTTAGTTTAAATATTTATTTTCTTTTCACTTTAGCTTAGGAAAATTCGGTTTTATGTGTCCAGCTTTCCTTCATTCATAACATGTAACTTCATATTTATTATCACTTTTATCTTTATAACCTTTCTTGTACACATACTGAAAATCTTTCTTGCTGAAAATCTTATTCATCATTTTCTCTAAGTTAACTAATTTAATTTCATAGTGTTCATAATCACTTGAATTGGATTGTATAACAACTTTCTTCTTACTTGAATATCTATCTACTTTTTAAGGGATTTGAGCTTTAGTAGGAAAGGTAGTTGTAGTGAAGGCAACACCACCATACTTCTTCTTTTTTGTTTCTCTGCATCCTTTTTTACTCTACTCTCATACTGAATCAGGATTCCTATCAGATCATCCAAGGTGATATTACTAACATTCCTTTTTTCATCAGCAACATTATTTTTAGACTACCATTCATTGGGAATAATTTCAATGATTTTCTCAACAAGGATCTCATCATCTAATCTTTTCATACTAATAGCTTGTAGACTATTGATAATCATCATGAATCTTTAATTCATTTTAGAAACATATTCTCCAAGAATAAAATTTAATTCTTCATAATCATCTCTTAGAATTGATCTTCTAGTTTCAAAAACCTTTGAAGTACCAAAATGTGCAACCAATAACTTCATCCAAATACTATTAGCAGCTTCACAGGATGATATTTGGATATATATGATTCTCATCATGGAACATAACAATGTCTTCCTTAGTCTATATTTTAACTTATATTCCTACTTCTCTTGATTATTAAAAGTGATAACTTTGTTGTCAAGAATTTTATAATTTCTATTGAGCGTCAAAAAGTTATCAACCACAGTGTTGATAATGAAAATTTTCATTCTATATCTCCAATATTCATAGTCAGCACCATCAAAGATCAGTTATCTGCTAGGATTCATATTGTCTACTGATCCAACATTAAAACCCGCCATCTTAATAGAAAAACTTTATTTTTCCAAAACACATTATATAAGTACAGTTTTATAAAAAAAATTATAAAAATCTTAAAAAAATGAAATAGTAAAGAGAGTAAAAACTTAGAAAGAATTTTTTCAGTGGAATCCTGATCTGATACCAATTGTTGGATATCAATATTATCTATGTAGATTTTAGGATTGAAAGAATTTTTTATTAATGGTTCTATTACAAAAGGGGGTGAATTATAGTTTAAAAACATTAGTTTAAAATAAGTAAACTATACAATTTCACAAAAAAAAAATTTAGTTAAACTCTCAGATTGAAACATGGCCCTTAGTCTGATTACCAAAGTAACATAATCCACATTGATTTAGATATTTTATAGTAAATGAATCATAATCACAAAAGATTGAATTACATTAGAGTAAACCGATCATAATCAGATGTGATATGATTATATCAGAGAGTCTCAGATTCATAGTAGACCTAATTAATAGTTAAGATTGTGTATATCATATTTATAATCATTATGATAAAACTAATACATACAAGAAAATTGAAATATAAAATTTGTAAGAAACAATTAAGACGATAGAAACAATGTAAGAATGAATTATAGCTACTTAAAATGAATATATATATTTTAACCCTAAGAGTAGGGTATCTAAAAACCATGGTTAAAGGTTTACCCTATTTTTACTTACAATAACGTCTCTCTCTCCTCAGCAAGAAAATCCCTAAATATGATGATCTGATTCTCTATCTAACTAGCCTCAGTAGCCCTCAATCTAATGGATCATGTAACATCCTTTTATTTTTTTAGGTATTCCAAAACCCTTATTTTTAATCATTATTTGGTTGGGTTGTTTTGTGGTTGTTTTGGGTGAGAACTTTGTAAATTTGGAAAGTTCTGGGGCTATGTACAGTTGGCGCATGATTTGTCCAAATAATGCACCCTTATAGAGAAAAATGTGCAAACCAAGTTAGTGAAGTTTTCCATGGTTGGCACACCGTTTGACAAACCATGGGACCTCTTAAGAGAAATTTTGCAACCCATTAAAAGGGGTGCACGAATAGGGCACATATTTTGGTCTAACTGTGTATCCTCGCCCAGATAAGCATGCATATGATATTTTAAATATGAAAAATAAATTTTAAAATATCTGAAACCCTCTCTTTAGACCCATGATGGAACTGTTTGAACCATATATGATTTCTTCTTCCCCAAGGGTTCCCAAGTGCATTTTTTACCCCTTGGAACCCCTCTAGTAGTGAACTGAATCTAGTCAAACAACGTTTTATCTTATCCCAGTTAGTTTCCTCTCCTTATTATCTATCTCCCTAACTCTCCTCTTTCCTCCCTCGGGTTTCTTTTATCTTTTTGTTTATTGGAAGATCAATATCCTCTATTTCAAATTGTGGATTTTGGTGTGATTCTCAGATTCCCTTATCATCATTTTTATTGGTGATTCCTGATTAGGGTGTGGTGTTTTCAGATCCATTGGCGCTAATGTAGGTGTTTCCATTTATGTAGGCCAATTTAATTAAACCTAAATTCCTTGATTTGATTAAATTTCTTTCAATTAAATATGTGGGATTTGATTCTTATGAAGTTGAATTGTTGAAATCCCAATTACATTGGATTGGGGTATTTGGTTTTGGAAATTGTATTTTGGAATTAAATTGAGAAATCCCCCAATTCTAGTGAATTGGAGTGTAATTGTGTAATTGATGGAACTTGGTGGAATTTATAGGGTTCAATTTAAATTTTTTAAATTGTTTTAAATTGCTTGAAATTTAAATAGTTGAATTTAAATTGTGAAAGTGAATTGTGAAATTGAACTATGAATTGATTTCAAATTCCTATTTGTGAGAAATGGCTTAAAATGGGTTTCATAGAAAGATTTGGGTTTCATCTTTGAAAAAGGATTTTTTTATTAAAAATCTATTTTGGTTTTTGAATAAAAAATTGGAATTTTTTTGAAATGGGAGAATGGGAAGAATTTTGTTATAAAGTTTCCTAAAATAAATTTCCCATCATTGAATTTACTAGAGAACATGAAAGCCTCAGTAGTTGGTGAATTATTTAGGACAAACATGCTAGGGTGGGAATGCCCTTGCTTAGGATTGACATTTTACAACTCTAACATGGACATTTTTTAGCACATCAAATTCCTCAGTAGGATTCTGATGAGTCCTCTGTTTCCAGTGTTGAGGGACATTTGTACACATTGTGGTTATTATCACATTAGTGTTTGAGGATCCCATAACCTAGAACTGTTGTACCTTTGGGTAGATGATCATTTTTCTCACTAGTTTATATTTGAGATATAATTATATGACAATTTTTTTAAACTATTTACATGCCTTTTTAATTTATATAATTATTTTATATAAAATGTTTATTTAATCAATTTTTTTAATGTATTTCCATCATTTGAAATGTTATGCCTGATTATTTTTGAAATATAATTTAGAAACTATAAATCTATTTATTTAAAACTGAATGATTTATTTGGTTAATTAAATGTTTAATCTTATTATGGAATCCTTGGGGAGGCCTTACTAGATTTTATCTAACAACCTACCTCTACCTTTGGGTGTTTGTAGATTATCTCCTTCCAGGTTCGAGTAGGGAAAAAGAAACACTTGGATGTAGTTCTAGCTGTTGATCTATGGACTTAGAGAGTTCTTTTAGTTGGGAGATGGGTTATATATCCTATTTTTTGGTATTTTATATATTAATTTTTATGGTTTATGCATGTTTGAATCTTGGTTCACGTCTCCCATTGGAGTTTTTCTTGTATGTACATTGTCTTTTTTATCTTGCATCCATAATGTTTGTGGAAAATTCATTTCCACTTTCATTTTGTGTGATGCCAGGTTCTAGTCTCCTACCCATGGGGATCAAGAATTACCTTAGGGATATGTCATTGCAGGATTGGTTGTTTGGTTACTAGGGTACCTAGAATGGTTCATGACAAATTGGTTTAATAGCTCTTGGTTGAGCTTCTTGCCTTGAAGTTAGTATGAATTGTGTAATATTGTTGCGACATAGGAGGTAGTTTCTGTTGAGTTCCTAGAAATATATCAATACAATGAACCTTAACTCACCAAGGGTGGTTATGGAAATATGTCTTGATGATTGGTTGTATTCTTTTCCCTACTTTTGATTTTGGATAGATTGAAATCAAAATCTTTATTGTCTATCTATTGGGATCAATTTCTCATATTGATTACTTGATTCTAAATATAATGTCTTCAATGTTGACTGTAGATGTTGTGTAGCATCATGCCTCTGAGAAGACATGCGAATTATATATTGGAGGAAGCTTCTGTTGAACCATAGTGATAAAATTCTCTCGCAGACATGAGTTTGGTTGAGGTGATTGTGCATATTTTTCAAGCTCTAGGATAGGAACCACCACCGCTTACTCTTCAGAATCCAGTTTTGGGACCTCAAATAGACATATTACGAATTATTTCTCAATAGTTCCTTCTCTAGAAACCACCACCATTCAAAGGGTCAAATGATACTCAAGAGGCTAAGGAATGGTTGAGTGGAATGGAATGTTTATTTGGGTTCTTGGATACACCCGATGAAATCAAGGTAAATTGTGCCACATTCATGCTAGAAGGACCGAGTATGAGATGGTGGGGCACAATAGTGATGGTGAGGAAAAAAAGTTCATAGATTGGAAAGACTTAAATGTTATTTTTCACTGACGAGTGCTATCCATAATTAATGATTTTTCCAAGGCCACTGAGTTTTATAATCATGAGAAGCTGACAAGACTATAGTAGAGTATGAAAACTATTTTTCTGACCTTGTACAGTTTGAACTAGAGATTGTATCTAAGGAGAAGGTAGAGGCTCAACAGTTTGAGTTGGGAATATGAACTCATTTTCATTACTAGGTTTTCTTATTAAAGATGGATTCATATACTGATGTAAAGGATAGATCTTTGATGATCAAAATGGACCTGACTAGAAAGTCGGGGTAATCAGTAGTTTCTTTCACTCCCAGTGGTTGTGTTCATTCCTCTAAGGTAAAGAAGAAGGGTGATGATTCTCATGGTGTTTCTCGACAGTACAGTTAATCTAGAACTCCTATAGTTCCAAGAATAGGGCCTCTGATTTGTTACAAGTGTGTCAATCTAGGGAATTCAAAGAGGGTCTATACCGAGGCACCCAAGGTATGTGGTTCTCAAGGATGCTCAGGTCACTTGTAGAAGTTATTCCATATCTACTCTACTATGTGTAGTGGCATGGGATCATCAACACCTAAAAAAACTACAGTGTCATCAAATGCTTGAAGGAAAAAGGGGTTCCATCAATAGGTATCCAGAAAAAATCTTCTTCACACACTGGAAGAATCTACAGAAAAAGTGGATATAGGTCCAATGACTGTGAGAGGTATCACCACTATTACTTCATCATTAATGGATGATTTATTTGATATTAGTGCATCTCTTTCATTTATTTCAACCTGTGTTTTCAATCTTCTTAATCTTCCTATGGAGCTTTTGTCTTATTTGATAGATATTACTAAAACCCTTAATATGAAGAGAGAGAAGGGTCTCTATAGTCCCACTTGTGTTTTCTCTCTATTAGATGTTAAAGTTTTTTGGGATTTTCTGGTTTTCAACACAAAACCTCTTTAAATAATTTTCGGGATGGATTGGCTTATTTCAAATAAATCCATCATTGATTATTATCTTTAAAGGTTATCCTTTACAGTGCATGATCGGGTTTACCAAATCTTTCATGGAGAATGGGAACTGAGGTAGTGTTGAGCGAAACCTTCTTATCCAAAAATGGGGAAATTGATATTGGTATTTACCTATGATCTAGAGTGAGAATCATTGAGTAGTGATCTCCCTCCAGTTGTTGTCAACTTTCCCAACATGTTTCCATATAACATATCTAGTTTTCAACCGGTAAGGGAGGTAGAGTTCTCCATTTATTTAGTTTCTAGTACTCAACTAATTTCTATTACATTATACCACATGACACCAACTGAACTGAAAGAGTTTAAGGCTCAATTGGATGATATTCTAGAGAAAGTCTTTATACGCCTGAGTGTGTCACCTTGGTCAGTGTCAGTTATCTTTGATAATAACACTCATGTTTCACTTCGCCAATGTGTTGATTATAAAAAACACAATCTAGTTACGATAAAGAAAAAATTTCCATTATCATGGATTGATGAATTTTTTAATCAATTGAAATGGAAAAAGTGGTTCTTGAAAATTTAACTTTGATCTGGTTACCATTAGTTGAGGATAAAACGATATGACATTCAAAAAAAAAGAATTTCGTAGTTGGTACAACCATTATGACTTCCTTTCTATTCCATTTGGTCTAACCAATGATCCTCTAGTTTTTATAGATTTAGTGAATAGTATTTTCCATGAGTATCTTAATAACTTTGTGGTAGTATTTGTCGATGACATCTTCATTTACTATATGTTTGAGGCGGATCATGTGCATTATATGAGAATAGTTAAGAGTTTGTTGATAAATCCTCGACATTCTTCCAAGCTTTCAAAATCTGATTTCTGGACTCAGAAAGTGAAGTTATTGGGACATGTAGTGTCAGATCCACTAGTGGAAAAAACATTTAACACATCGGTATTTTTCATGTTCGTTATATATAACAGATGTGAAAAGCTTTAATGATCGATATATCAGGTTGGTTATTTTATAACCGACGTGATATATCGATCAGGATCCATTTTTTACGTCGGTAACTTTATAACTGATGTAAAATATACAGAGATTAGATTTTTTACATCTGTTATTGTATAACATACGTGAAAATCGAATCTGGAACACTTTATCACATCAGGTATTTTATAACTTATGTGATAAAGGAAATCTCGGTGCTTTACCTCATCGGTTATAAAAAAACAGACATGATAAATCTAATCTCAGCAATTTATAACGTCGATATAAGGCGACATATATCACATCAGTTATTTTATAAACGACATGATAAATTGTTTTCTACGTTGGTTATTAAATAAACGATGTTATAGACATTAAAAAAATATTTTACCGCGTTAGTTATTAAATAACCAATGTGATAAATCTTTTAAATGATTTATCACACCACGTATTCAGTCATTCTACTTTCTTCGATCGGGCGACCTGTGACTCGTCCCTCTCATACGGAAAACCTAGAAACGATTCATCGAAGTCATGCCCTCCAGCCTCATTTTTCCAACATCATTCTTCATATTTATTATCATCAGATCTATCAGGTCAACTCACAACACTCAAGAAGATTCACATGACTCCTTTTAAGTTTTTATTTTCCACAATTCCCTAAACTAATTTTTTGAGATGTTATTTTTCTTTGATCTTGTTATCATGGTAAGTGTCATAGTGTTCATCTATACCATACTAAATTTTTTTCTGGTAAAATAAACCTATGAAATTGATATCATGCAAGTTTACGATTTTTGTGTGTTCTATCATGTGTGTGTGCATGTAAAGGGGGTTTCCAAGGGGTTGGGGGCTATGAAAGTGGGTGGGTGTGTCCATGGGTGGTAGGGCTATCCAGTGGGGTGGGGGTGTCCAGGGGGTGTCAAAGGGGGTAGGGGTTGGTGTCTGGGGTGTACGGGGGTTGTCCAAGGGGGTTGGGGGTGTCCAAGGGGTGCGAGGGATGTCAAAGGGGTGGGGGTGGTGTCAAGGGGGTGTGGGGGCTGTCCAAGGGGTGGGGGTTGTCTAGAGGTTTCGGGGGCTATCCAGAGGGTTGGGGGTGTCCAAGGTGTCCATGGAGTGGGGGCAGTCCAGGGGTATGGGGGGTCCAAGTGGGTGGTGGTGTTGAAGGGGGTGGGGGTTGTCCAAGGGGGTGGGTGGTGGTTGTCCAAGGGGGTGGGTGGGGGTTTTCCAAGGGGGTGGGGGCCTGTCCAGAGGGTTTGGGGGTTGTTTGGGGGGTTTTATAGAGGGTTGGGGGTGTCTAGGGGGTGTCCAATGGGGTAGGGTGTGGGGGTGGGGTCAAGGAGGTGTGGGGGAGTCCAAGGGGTGGGGGCTGTCTAGAGGGGTGGGGACTATCTAGGGATGGGGGGCTATCCAGAGGGTTAGGAGGCAGTCCAAGGGGGTGGTGGTGTCTAAGGGGTGTCCAAGGGGGTGGGGGTGGTGTCCAAGGGGGTGGGGAATAAGTGTCAGTTGGGATTGACTATTGTATCGTGGTTTGTGAGATTATGACATGATGATTGTATTGTTTCATGGATATTATGATATAATTTATTAGTGTTGTTTAATTTATGGTGGTTCCATCATGGTGGTCAGTGTTGTGCTATGATGTAGCTAGGATTTCATTCAAATTGAATAGGGGGAAATTTGTGGATATTTAAGGAGCTTGAGGTTTCCACTATGATTTTTGGGGATTCAATAATTATGAAAAAATGAGGGGTGTTGCAATATGATTCTATTTGGTTATATATATTTTGACCAGTCATTGACTATGAGAAAATTATGGTTATTGGGGAGACCATGTCGTGGTTTTCAAAGATGCAGTTATCATGGCCCCATTGTGCCATGATGATAGGCTTTACACAGTGATTTTCTCCATCTAAGTTTTTATTTTAAATTGGATTTTATTCTCAGGTTTACCCCATTTTCTCCAATTTTATATCAACCATTGGAGGCCCCATGGTTTTCATGGATTCCATGGAATTCCCTATGCTATGTTGTTTGATTCTTTCCTTCTATTGAAATTTGATTTCCTTAAATAAGTTATTTATTCCATGTTATTCTTCATTTCTTCCTTGTTTCTTTTTTTCTTCTTCATCCACTTCTCATACTCCTTCATTACTTATATTATTAGAGATTTTTGGTCATTTTTAAATTGACAGTTTTATAGAAATCGATGTGTTCTAGGGTTATTAGGAGGGGTGGGGGTGTCCAAAGGGGTGGGGCTATCTAGAGGGGTGGGGTTGTCCAGGGGGTGGGGGGTTGTCTAGAGGGGTGGGGGTTTTCCAAATGGGTGGTGGTGTTTAGGGGATGTCCAAGGGGGTGGATGGGTGGTGTACAAGGTGGTGGGGGTGTCTCGGGGGTTGGGAGGTGTTTAGGGGGGGTGTCCAAGGGGGTAGGGGGTGGAGGTGGTGTCCAGGAGGGGTGGGGGTGTCCAAGGGGTGGGGGCTGTCTAGAGGGGTGGGGGCTGTCGAGGGGGTGGGGGTTGTCCAGAGGGGTGGGGGCTGTCCAAGGGGGTGGTGGTGTCCAGGGGTGTCCAAGGGGGTGGGGGTGGTTTCTAGGGGGGTGGGGGGCTGTCCAAGGGTGTGGTGGTGTCCAAGGGGTTTCCAATGGGGTGGGGTGGTGTCCAAGGGGGTGGGTATAACGACCCATTCTTTACATACATTATAATACTTCAAAATTGAAGTACACTTATTACAACATATTACAAAACCATGAAAGGTCCGTATAGGTATAGTGTCTTTAAAAACTGGGAAACATAAATAACTGGTTTATAAATCATCTACATTGTCTCCCTTTTATTTTATCATATCTAGAGTCCCTTTTGGCATATCTTACTTAATTCCATTCTTCCTAACCTGGGGAAAAGAAAACATACAAAAGGGTGAGCTCAAATGATCATTAAGGGTAAACAAAAGAAATATCAATCATATCATATTCATAAGAACACAACATTTTGAAAATCTTAACTTGCAAAATAGATCATAATATCATAACATGGGATAAGTCATGGTACTGCAATGTAAATCACAATAATCATAACATGAAACTTTGTGGCAGACACACATAATCATAGATAATCATTTCTTAGTAGTCAAGACTCATTTCCAAGACTATCCTAGCAGACAAAGTCCATTTATGAACCAAGTTCTCTCCTCGTTTCAGTATTGTATCACTAAACCAGATTAACCTGTCATTCCATCCATGCCTATCTCATGAGATATAAATCTTTACCCAATGCATTGGAGGGAGATATAGGTCCCACCCATCTCATAATGATACCCTTATTATGTGTTCCACAAGATCATAAATCATACATCATATCATAACCCATGTAATAAAAATGGGATTCTTAAACATCATGCCATCATAAAATAAATCATATAAGATAAAAGGACTTCATAACAATAATTACATCATAACATAATCAAATCAATGTAAAAATAGTGATAGAAATAGAACCCTATATTATCTTAGATGGAAAATAATTTTGATAAAATTCTTGAACTCCATTCTTGAGGAAAATATCCTTTCTTCTTCAAAAACATTTTTCCTTTCTTAAAATGTCATACAATTTTAGAATAAAAGAAGTTTATTAAAAATAAACGTGAAAACTTATAAAGTAAGCATCATGGAAATAATTTTCTATGAATCCATTCATGCTGTATAAGTTAAAAAAATTCTTCTCGTACTTTGGCCGGAAAAGTCAAAAAGTACCTCGTACTAAAAAAGACAAAAGATTCCTTTCATATCTTTTGCTAAAAACTCACCGAAGGGTAAAATCAGATTTAAAAAACTGTAGGAGGATATAAATAATATTAAATATTGATGAAACATGGATGTGGATGATAAATATTCCCCAATAATTTCTGAAGTATAAAAAATCTCGGATAAAAATGAGATTATGATATTTTCTCTTACCATAGGTCTGATTTGCTTCGTATGTGTCCGAACCTCCTATATAAGGATTTAAATAATGTAATTGACTTATTATAGAATCGTACTCATTGTTATGATATCATATATGGTCATATTTTTAGCTTCTTATTAGTAATATTTCATTGTTACTTGTTATTCGGGTGTTTATTGCTTTTTGTTCTTATGCGTGTTTTATCGAATAAATTCTTATTCTTCTATTAGGTTATAGATACCTAATTTACAGAATGGTTTTAGTGTAATATATATCATATTTAGTCATTCAATTAATTTATATAATCATTATGCAATGAAGATCATGTAGAACGAGTCGCATCACATCGTGGAGACGGTAGGCCATACGTACGCACGAGTGATGATATCATTCCCATGATCGTGGAATTATATTTAAGTGTATGTATACTATTTCAGAATCAATATAAATTTAAAATAATCATATATAGTTATTCGTTACACCATTATACCCATCCAAGTAAGGTGGTGGTGGAAAACAGATTACACCACGGCGTGGAGACGGTATTCCGTACGTACACACGCGCGGTAATTTAATTTTTTGTAGGATGGACAGAAGTTGAAATATGGTTGTTTCAGGTTTATAATAAAATATCAGTATATGGGTGATACTTATTTTATTACTTCATAATGAAACAACTAAATAAGAAGAAGTATAAGAAGAAATGAAGTTGAAAGAATCGGTAAGGGACATTACCTCTTCTTTGAGGCGCCTCTTCTTAACCTCCTCTTAGGGAACTAATGATGGTCTTTGAAGAAGACTAGGACTTCTAGGATGTTTCTAGGGAATTGGAGAAGAGAAATTGTTAGGTTTTGGCCGATAATGAAGGCTGAAAGTGGTGTGAGGAAGAGAGGGAGGAGGTTCCCTTTTATAAGGGAGGAGAAAGGCACCTTATGAAAAACTTAAAATATTATTTTATTATAAAGTCATATTCAGTTTTTAATAGCTCAAAATTGATTTATTTAGAAGCTAAGGTGGGGATGGGTCTAAATACTCTAAACCAATATATTTTAGACAAGTTTAGTTTACTATTGTAACCTTATCATTTAGATTTAACTCTAAGTTAAATAATTTAACTTTTATCGTGTCTTCTTGTTTTCTTACACTATATGGTTAATAAACATACTATAACAAGCCAAATGAACCCCAATTTGTTAATTATTAATATATATAACCTTATCTAAATCATGTTTCCTAACCTTATATTTTTAAGAATAAAATAACAAGTAAAAATATAATATTTGTTTTAAAAACTATTTTATGTCAATTTTCACACTATTTGGTAATTGATTTTTTTGAAAATCATAACAGCGTGATTAGATAGAAAAATGTTAATTAAATAAATAATAATATGTCATATTAACCTATAAAATTATTTTAATTCTTAAAAAGTCTCAAATTAAATTTATTTGGATATTTATAATATCAATTATGTTAATATTTCCTTAATAAGGTAATTATTGCATCATCATTGTGTCATAAATAAATTAAATTATTTAAATTATAAAAATTATAAATAAAATACCATTATGTTTGAAATCATTTTAGATTTATAATGAATATTTATAGTCCAATTTATCTTATTTATAACCCTATATTATAAAAATTTAGTTATTAAACTTTGATTTTAACTATTTTAACTCTTCTTTAAATAAAGTAATAAAAAATGTCCTAATCTAATCCAAGTGGACCTAAATGGTCATATTTTATTCCTAAGGATTTTTATGGTCGAATTAAACTTATCCAAAATAATTAGGACATGTGTTAGGGTAATAATAATACCATTTTTACCCTTAATTACCCTTTTTACTTTTAACCGTGGTAAATAAAAGTAAAAAGTTACTATTCACCAAAAATTTATTTTTATCTTATTGAACCAAATTTAACTCCTTGATGTTAACCATGTCTCTTGGATTTTCAAAATTCCACTCATAGAAGCGGTAAAATTATGTTTTATGTAAATTTTCAAACTCTCCTAGGAGGTGGGTAGAAGACGGTGAAAAGTTCAATAAAATTTTTATATATCTACAATTATTATAAAATGACTAATAAATTGCATTGAAATTATATAGGTATTATGTATAAATTTTGACCTAAAATAAATTTAAATAAAATAAATAATTATCAAAATAAAAATTCGGTTTTTAAATAGTAACCCAGTGTTTTCACTATTCATCAAAAATTGAATGTTTTCATAAAAATACCAAAATTTTACCCTAGGCTAATTTCGATATTCCGAATCCAAAAATTAAGTCCATTTTGAAAAATAAAATTTCAAAAAGTGGGTATTACTATTCATAACGGCTAGTTTTTATTATATTTTAATAACATATCGTTGTTTAGTGAAACTCGGTATTGCGTACAATGCAAGCTATCGAGGAAGGTCACAATTGCATGTAAGGCAAGCCAAGCTAGTGTTGTATGTAGTGAAATATATCTTTGATGATGTATATAACATAAAAAAATATTTCTCATTAAAATCTCGGATGTTA
This sequence comes from Viscum album, assembly GCA_963277665.1. Taxonomy (NCBI): domain Eukaryota; kingdom Viridiplantae; phylum Streptophyta; class Magnoliopsida; order Santalales; family Viscaceae; genus Viscum; species Viscum album. Next base: position 271,625,359 of record OY728135.1, read on the forward strand.
CAGTGGGGGTGGTGTCCAAGGGGTGGGGGTGTTTTTCAAGGGGGTAGTGGTGTCCAGGGGTGGGGGTGGTGTCCAATGGGGTGGGGGTGGTGTCCAGGGGGTGGGGGGTTGTCCAGAGGGGTGGGGGTTGTTCAGAAGTTTCTAATCGTTAGGATCGGTGTAATTTTCAGTAGTGAATGTATACATATTTTAATATTTATACTTCATATTTCTTTTTTATGGAAGGGTGAATTTGGTATCCAGTTTCACCAGGATGTATTCTTTGTGAACCATAAGAATAAAAGATCCAAGATGAATTTAAAACTGTTATATCTAACTATATTTTCTTTTTAAAATCATTTTCAAGCATATTTTTTTAAATACGCATAGATTTGTTTATATTTCAAAACTATTTTATATTAAAATTAAGATATTTTTCATATAAACATATATTTGTCTTATCTTAAAAATATGTATAATTTTTATATTTGTTATAGGTAATAATGAGTCGGATATGGATTACAGCACATCAAATAAGAAATGAATATGAGGAAGGTGTTGATGCCTTTTTGGAATTTGCTAAACGAAATATTCCAAGTAGTGACATTTTTTTCTATCCATGCCTGAAATGTTTGAATATGAAGAAGTTGAAAAGTAGAGAGATGAAAGATCATCTGATTTGTCATGGTTTTAATCCGAGTTACAGCCCTTGGATTTGGCATGTTGAAACTGGACGGAATGTTAGATCTACTGATGATGATGATTCACAAGATGGTAACTCTGAAGAAATTGAAGAAATTATTCGTGATATTGCAGCAGAACAAATTGATATAGAACCGACAGTTTCACTTCTATATGGTGATTCTGAAAAACCATTGTATCTTAGTTTTACAGATTTTATAGTTTTTTTAATGGTGTTAAGATTTATTAACCTGAAGGAGAAACATGGATGGAGTGACATAAGTTTTACAGAGCTTCTACAATTGATGAAAGACATTATTCCAAAAGATAACGATCTTCAAGATTTGCATTGTAAGGCCAAGAAAATATTATGCCTGATGGGATTGGGATACAAGAAAATAAATGCCTGTATGAATGACTATATGATATATAGGAAGGAATATGATTTTTTTTCAGAGTGTCGTAAATGTGGGACATTACAGTATAAGTTGAAAGAAAAATCACAAGCTGATATAGAGATTAGAAAGATCCCTTAAAATATATTTTGGTATCTCCCTATAATTCATCATTTCAAACGTTTATTTGATAATTCACATAACAAAAAAAAGGTTAAGATGGCATCTTGATGAGTGAATATGTGATGGAAAAATACTTAATCCAGCTGATTTTCTACAATGTAAGAAAATTGATGACCAGTATCATATATTTGGAAATGAAATTAGAAATCTCATACTAGGGTTGTTCACAAATGGAATGAATCCATACCGAACCCTCAGTAGCACACATAGTTCATGGCCTATTTTATTGTTAATTTACAACCTCTCTCCTGAAATTTGTATAAAGTGAAAATATGTTATGTTGAGTATAATTATCAATGGTTCAAAGCACCCCGAAAATGATATTTATGTTTTCTTGTCACCATTGATTGATGATTTGAAACTTTTATGGGAGGATGGTATTAGGGTGTATGACTCTTATAAAATGGAATATTTTCAACTGCATGTAGTGATTATGTTCACTCTAAATGACTTCCCAGCATATGGAATTTTTATGGATATAGTGTTAAAGGACATAAAGCATGTCCAATTTGAAAACAACAGACTTCATTTTCTCAATTTCATCATGGTAGGAAAACATTGTACATGGGTCATCGAAAGTTTTTGCCTATGGATCTCTCTTATAGAAGACTAAAAAAGGAATTCAATGGCTCACAATAATTTTATATTGCTCCAAAAACTTTATCCCCTAATCTGTATTTTGAGAGGGTGGAAAACCTTGATGTGACATTGGAAATGACAGAAAAATCTGGTAATGATAGACATATTTGGATAAAAAGGTCAATATTTTTTGAGGTACCATATTGGAGATATCATGAAGTTAAACATAATATTGATGTCATCCACATGGAGAATAATATATGTGATAGTTTGATTGGAACATTGTTAGATATTAAAGGAAAGACAAAAGATGGGTTGAATGCAAGATTAGACTTACTATCAATGGGAATACATTTGGAGTTAGCTCCCACTCCTAATGGAAGACGAACATTTCTTCCCCTGTCTTGTCATACATTATCCAAGAGGGAGAAAATTATCTTTTTTCAGTTTCTTCATGATATCAAAGTGCCTCAAGGTTATTCTTCAAATGTAAAAAAATTTGTCTCATTGAAGGACTTGAAGTTGATAGGTATGATTGTCACGTCATGATGCAACAAATTCTACCAGTTTCATTGCGTAGAATACTTCCTATCCATGTTAGAAAGACTATAATTAATTTGTTTTATTTTTTCAATTCAATTTTTAATAAGGTGATTGATGTGAATTCTTTGAGAATTTTGTAAAAGGATGCAATTTTTATACTTGTCAATTGGAAATGTATTTTCCTAAAACTTTTTTTTTGATATAATGGTGCATTTAATGATTCATATAGTTCAAGAAATAAATATTTTTATACCTGTATATCTTTGTTGGATGTATCCTTTTGAAAGGTATATGAAAATATTGAAGGGGTATGTTACAAATCTGTATAGACCTGAAGCCTCCATTATTGAAAAGTATATTTCTGAGGAGGTTGCAGAGTTTTGTACGAGCTACTTGGTTGTGGCGTAGAACATAGGTTTTCTGCCATCTCTCCATGAACGAGTTAATAATGAGGGAAAGGGGATTCGTGGCTTCAAATTCAGATCGCTATCACCTGAACAGATGAATAAGTTAGAATTATACATCTTGAATAACATAGTTGATGCTCAACTGTATATCACATTGCATATTAATGAGTTGAAACAATGTCATCCAAAGAAGAAAGAAATGTGGATTTTGAATAAGCACAACAAAACATTTTTGTCATGGTTTAAAAGGATCTTTCTTGGTAGATCAGATGTATCAGAGACATTAAAATGGGTAGTGGGTGGTCCATGTTGAAATGTGATAACATGGTCCAGTTATGGCATTAATGGCTATACATTTCATATGAAAGCTCAGGACAATAGAAGTGTTGTTCAGAATAGTGGTGTATTTGTGTTTGAAGAAGCAATTAATTTTTCGAGTGCTAAAGACAAAAACCAAATTTCTACATCAAGTGCATATTATGGAGTGATTGAATAAATATGGGAGGTTGATTACATTAAAATTAATGTTCCTATTTTTAACTATAAATGGTTTATCGGTAACAACAGTGTCAGACACGATGAATTTGGCATGACATTTGTTAATCTGAATATATTGGAAGACACAACTGATTCTTTTATAATAATAACACTTGCAAAACAAATTTTCTATGTAGTAGATCAATCAGATATGCGGTGGGCTATTGTTTTACAAGATAAAGAACAATATGTTGGTGAGGATGAACTTGATGAAGATGCTGATTTATGTGACATCCCTACTTCCATGGAAATATTAACATAACATAATTATGAGCATGTTGAAGGCATGGTTTGTTCCATAAGGAATGATCACGATGAAGGAATTTGGGAAAACAATCCATTTTTACATTCTTAAAATTACAGGTAACATTTGTTTATTTCTAGTTCAAATTTATTATTTTCATAAAATGTTAGATATTGTAAGTTTTTTCTTTATTAAAACATTTATTAAAACAAATAAGTATAATTTTTTGTTTGTTTTAATTTTGATTAGCTTACTTTATCATATTTACCATTACATAAATTATATATCTATTATTTTTCATCAATGAAAATTACTTTACCATGTTTACTATGTTTACCAGGTTTACTATGTTTACCATGTTTACCATCTTTATCATCTTTACCATATTTACCATTGTTTAACATGCTTACCATATTAACCATGTTTACTATTAAATAACTTAGTACAATTTTCTATTTTCTGTTTACATTAGTATTGTAATATTTGAATTTTTATATTTGGAAACTAAGGTTTTTTTTTATTTGAAGGATAATGACATATCAATCAGTTGATCAACCACTTGATTCTAGAGATGATCATATTGGTCATACCTCTGGGGAAGAAAATTCACATGCTTCTCTTGATGTTCCCCAATCTTCCTCATGTGCCCCCATTATGACAAAGTGTTCAAGAGTCGGTAAACTTGGGTGCACACATTTACCAAAATTATCACTTACTCGTACACAGGATCAGAGGATACTCATTGAGTTTTATGAGGATGATATTCCCAGAGGTCCAAATGAAAAATATTTTAAGAGTTTTGTATTCACACGGGGTAAGAGCAAAGTAAGCCTTTTGTATGATGACTAGAGAAGTGTGGACAAAGTGATAATCTCTCAGTTGTGGGAGATGATTTTGGTAAGATCTTTTGTTGTTGTTTAACTATTATTTAAATGTTTCTAGTATATATAATATGTTTAACCTCTTCATTATCAGATGAAATTTGATATTCCTGACACTAGAGGAGTCAGGAAGAAATGCTTATTGTTGGCTACTAGGAGATGAAGGGATTTCGAATCAACCCTCTCATATGATTTCATTTTTGGTCATAGAAGTCTTGACAATCTATGTCCCATAAACCCTTTCATAGATGAAGACACATGGAGAAATTTTGTTGAAATTAGAGTAAAAGATTCATTTTTGGTAAGGGAAATGTAAACTTTTATAAGATTTCTTATGTAAATGATCTTATTAATATTTTGTTAATGATTTCTTATTCTTAATTTATAGCTAACAAGGAAATATCATCGGGAAATCCAATCTAAAAATGTATACCCTCATAGTTTACCTTGGGGAGGGTATACATTATTGGAAGAACAAATGATGGAGGAAAAATTACAAAAACTAAGAGCTGAGTCTTCAAGCTTGGGAGAGGTGACCCCTCCATCCCCTCCATCTAGACATGAAAAATTGAAGAGAGCTCGGATAGGAAAAAAAGGGAAATATCTTTTGGAAGATTCAATAATCGTAGCTGAGTGGATTGTAAGATATCTATTTTATTTATTTAAGTTAACTATTTTCTTCATATAATTTCAATAATTACAGAAATGTTTAATTAATTAATATAGGATTCTCTTGAGGAGCAGAGCTCACAATGGGTATTTATATCTGCTGGGAGGCAAGATATTTTATCTGCATCATTGGAAGGCCCAAACATCATGGTCGTGTACGAGGATATCCATCAGGTGTATCGGTAAGAAAATTGTTTCCATGTTCTTTAACTTCTTACGCTGAGGGTTTTTATAAAAAATGGAATCCTTGGAGGCTGAAGTTCATAATATTAATGCAATGATGGAGGAAAAGATTAGAGTGTCGGTATAGTCTATGTTTGCAGACATGAAAATAAAATTTCAAACTACAGCTCCCACTCTTCCACCTCCCCTTACAGACCCCATTATTCATCCTCTACCTCTGTTAGAAGCTCCCACTCCCCCACCCCATCCTGCAGAACCCATTTTTTATCCTACTCCTCCACCGCAGCATCTTACTTATTACGAGTTGTATGTTGATGATTTTCAACATCATATAGTTACATATGGGTTGGTATATTGTATATAAGATATAGTTAATCATCAATAATTAAGGTTAGAGAATCATAGGGTCACTATATAGGATATTATAGATAGATCATCTTGAGTACCATTACCTACAGATGATGTGACGACAGTTGGAAATAGTATCTGCCATTTTTTAATTTGGTCATCCAGACTTCTGTGACTCATTACCATAGAGGTATGGATGTTATATATTCTATTTTATTTTATTTATTTAATTTGTTTTATCAATTGAAAACTAATATATTTTTCTATTTAATTTTATAGGAATACTTCAAAGGTAAATAAATATTGTATAGACAACAACAAAGACAAATGGCTATGACATCAGATACAGATTCTAGTATTCTTGACAGATTGTCAAGATATTGAAATTTTTTGTCAGATCATTATGAGTTTCCAATGGAAGCTAATGTTTGTGGACATGAAATAACTGTGGGGATTGTGAAAACTGATATCATGGTGCTTGTTACTGGAGATAAGTTGGGAATCAATGTGGTGAAAATTATTTCCATGTAAGTCTTAACACCATTTCCCTGCATTATATTTATTAAAAATGTGTACTTATGTCTTTTTTGAATTAGGTATCTTTATAAAATTTGTGAGAAGATTGAGCGGACAGATGTATATGGATTATTAGACCCGTATTTGATTTCCCCTAAATCACGTGCATTGGATGAGAAACAAATAATGATTTATATTGTTGAAAGACTTGAATAGAATATAGTCACACAATGTTGGATGATGCCTTTTTTTGAGTGGTATGAAACACATCTCTCTCAAAGAGTTCATTATCTTTTAACAAAAAAACCCCTAACCTTAAATTTTTTTTATAAGTGATCATTGGATGTTTGAGGTTTTTTCCCAAAGGAGAAAACACTTTATTGGATATGCTCTCTCCATGACGATGTGCGGGAAAGTTTTAAGAAAATGTTGGAAAGTAAGTTTCAATTTCTCAATAGTTTTATATATTATAATAAATTTTAAATTTATCCCATTCGTATTATTTTCTAGTAGGGGATGGGTCTTCTTTTGAAAAAACACAAAGAAAAGGAGTGCAAAGATCAAATATGTAAATGTAAAGGTAAATATCCATTTATAATTTGTACTTTTTTATTTATTACATAACAATAATATATTTAATTTACACACATTAAAAAATAGTTATCATGAACCACAAGGCATCATCGAATGCGGATATTATATGTTAAGATTTATATATGAAATAATAACAACTGGAACAATTGTGAACTTTTACTTGTTAAGATTTCCTTTTAAACTTTTCTATAATATTTCATTTGATTTATTCATTATACACATTAACTACTACCATTTCAATTTGTGTCTATTTGATGACCCTCAACCCTATAGAGCTCAAGATGTCAAATACTTACAAGTTGAATGGCCAATTATTTTACAAGTTTGATTGAATTTTAGTTGTTTGTAGTGTAAAATGTAATTTTGAATATTGTCATTGTAATTATGTATTTGGTATTCGTTTAGGTTGGATTTAGTTTTTTTAAGTTGAAATTGTATGTTTAGAATGTTTTATATATGAATGTTTAATTTTTCTCTACTTCTTGTTTTGGTCTACTTATGATGGTTTTCCTGGTATGGATTCTGGTTTGGGGGGAGGGGTTCCAAGCGTGTGGGGGTGTCCAGTGGGGTGGGGGTATCTAGGGGTGTGGGAGGGCTGTTCAGTGGGGTGGGGGTGTCATGGGTGTCCAGGAGAGTGGGGGAAGTCCAGGGGGTGGGAGCATTTCCAGAAGGGTGGGAGGGCTGTCCCAGGGAGTGGGGGGGCTGTCCAGGGGGTGTCCAGGGGTGTGGGGGTGTCATGTGTGGTGAGGGGGGTTTCTAGGGGTGTGGGAGAGCTATCCAGTGGGGTGGGGGTGTCCAAGGTGTCCATGGGGATGCATGGGCAGTCCAGGGGGGTGATAGAGGAGGCACCTCCATCCCTCGGGGGGATGAACATTGTTGGAATGTACTCATCACACTCACATGTGAAGCTTGAGCTCTCAAAATGTTTCACCAATGCTTTCTTCCCCTATAAACATCATTCATTCTATCACTTTGATGCCTGTATAACCAAAGGAAACACTATCATATGTTACTAAAATACCTGGATCTTGGCGGTGGAAATCTCTCAGATCTTGCGGGACTAGAAATGATGCTCCCAAGGCTGCCCATGAGATGCCTGAAACAACGTCAACAAAAATCTCGGCTGTGGGAAGAGGGAACCGGTTCAGTTGGTGGAGAGGGACACGGATAAGATGAGCACGATGATCCAAAATATACTCAATAAGTACATGTATGTGACTCTTTAGTTTCCCAAATTAGGTGCTTGAACAAATATAGGGTTGTTTGTGTGTTTTTTTATCTCTTCCATGCAATGTTGGTCCAGGAACATTACCAGCACATCTCGGTTTTCACAAAAAAACACACAAAAAGCCCTATATTTGTTCAATCATCTAATTTGGGAAACTAAAAAGTCATTTATTTGTACTTGTTGGGTATATTTCGGATCATCATAGTCATATTCTCTACATCCCTCTCCACCAAATGAACCGGCGCCCTATTCCCACCACCGGGCTTTTTGTTAACATCATTTCAGACATATCATGGGAAGCCTTGGGAGCATCATTTCTAGTCCCGCAAGATCTGAGAGATTACCATCTCCAATATCTAGGTATTTCAGTCACACATGATGACATTTCCCCCTAGTTATACTGGCATCAAAGTGATATAATGAATGGTGTTTATAGGGGAATAAAGCATTGGTGAAACATTTTGAGAGCTCAAGCATCGCATGTGAGAGTGATGATTACCTTCTAGCGGCGTTCAGCCACTGAGGGATAGTGGTGCCTCCTCTCCCAACACCAACTGTTCAGGGGATGTCCAGTGGGTGGGGGGATTCTAGGGGTGTGGGGTGTCCAGGGGTGTGGTGGGGGGTTCTGGTCTTGTTTTGGTTTGTTTTTGGTCTTTTTTTTGTCTGGGGGTGTCCAGTGAGGTGGGGGTGTCCAGGGGTGTGGTGGGGGCTGTCCAGTGGGGTGGGAGGGTGGAAGGGTGTCTAGGAGGGTGGGAGGGATGTCCAGGAGAGTGGGGGGATGTCTAGGGGTGTACAGGTGTGTGGGGGGCAGTCCAGTGGGGGGGGGTTCTAGGGGTGTGGGAGGGCTGTCCATGGGAGTGTTGTACAGTGGGGTGGGGGTGTCCAAAATGGTGGGGGTTCTAGAGGTGTGGGAGAGTTGTCCAGGGGTGTGGGAATGTTGTCCAAGGGTTGAGGTGCCCATGAGGGTGGGGTTGTCCAGGGGTGTGGGGGGAGGGGGGTCCAAGGGTGTGGTGGGGGCTATCCAGTGGGGTGTGGGGTTCTGGTTTGGTTTTGGTCGGGTTTTGGTATGTTTTTGGTATGGGGGTGTCTAGTGAGGTGGCGGGGTGTCCAGGGGTGTGGTAGGGGCTGTCTAGTGGGGTGCGAGTGTGGAAAGGTGTCCATGAGGGTGGGAGGGATGTACAGGAGAGTGGGGGGATGTCCAGGGGGTGTCCAAGGGTGTGGGGGGAGTCTGGTGGGGTGGGGGGTTCTAGGGGTGTGGGAGGGCTGTCCAGGGGAGTGTTGTCCAGTGGGGTGGGGGTGTCCAGGAGGGTGGGGGTTCTATGCGTGTGGGAGGGCTGTCCATCTAGGGGTGGGGGTATCTAGGAGGGTGGGGGTTGTCTAGGGGTGTGGGGGTGTCCAAGGGTTGGGGGCAGTCCAGAGGTGTGGGGGTGTCCAAGGGTGTGGTGGGGGCGGTCCAGTGGGGTGGGGGTTTTGGTCTTGTTTTGGTCGGGTTTTGGTCTTTTTTTGGTCTTTTTTTGGTCTAGAGGTGTCCAATGATGTGGGGGGTCCAGGGGTGTGGTGGGGGCTGTCTAGTAGGGTCGGAGGGTCGGAGGGTCTCCAGGAGGGTGGGAGGTATGTCCAGGCGAGTGGGGGATGTCCAGGGGTGTGGGGGGGTAGTCTAGTTGGGTGGGGGGTCTAGGGGTGTGGGATGGATTTCTAGGGGAGTACAGTCCAGTGGGGTGGGGGTGTCCTGGAGGTTGGGGGTTTTCTAGGGGTGTGGGGGGCTATCGTGGGGGTGGAGGGAAGTCCAAGGGTGTGGGGGTGTCCAGGGGTGTGGTGGGGCTGTCCAGGGGGTGGGGGTATCCATGAGGGTGGGGGTTGTCCAAGGGTGTGGGGGGCTGTCCCAGGGGTGGGGGAAGTCTAGGGGTGTGGGGGTGTCCAGGGGTGTGGTTGGGGCTATCCAGTGGGGTGGGGTGGGTTTCTAGGGGTGTGGGAGGGTTGTTCAAGGGTTTGGGAGTGTTGTCCAGGGGGTGGGGGTGTCCATTGGGGTGGGGGTTGTCCAGGGGTGTGGGGGCTATCCAATGGGTGGGTGGTTGTCCAGGGGTGTGGGGGTGTCCAGGAGTGTGGGGGGTTGTCCAGGGGTGTGGGGGGATGTCCAGGGGTGGGGGCTGTCTAGTGGGGTGGGGGGTTCTGGTCGGGTTTTGGTCTGTGGGTCTCCAGTGGGGTGGGTGTCCAGGGGTGTGGTGGGGGTTGTACAGTGGGGTGGGGGGTTTTGGTCTGTTTTTGGTATGTTTTTTGTCTGTTTTTTGTATGTTTTTGGTCTATTTCAGGTCTTTTGGTTGGGAATAGTAGTGGTTGATCGGTGGTGGGGCAGTCTAGTGGGGTGGGGTGGGGGTGTTCTGGTCTGTTTTGGTCTATTTTAGGTATCTTTTTTCTCTGTTTCAGGTATTTTGGCTGGGCATAGAGGGGTTTGATCAGTTTCATTTAAAAAAAATTGTTTTTTACAACGGTTATTTCATAACCGATGTAGAAAACGCATTGGGATTAGTTTTATTGTCAGTTATTTGGAAACCGCTGTAATAAATTCATGGGAAATGGTTTTTATTTCGGTAATTTCATAACTGATGTCACAAATGTAAATGGATAGTTTTCTACATCAGTTATAAAATAACCGATGCCGTAGATATTTTTTCAAATCGGTTATTATATAACCGACATTCAAAACCACTTGGAATACAGGTTAATCATGTCGGTTATAAAAATAACCGACCTGATAAACGCTTCGGATGAGTGATTTATGATGTTGGTTATATAAAAAACAACATGAAAGGGTATATACAAGATCGGTAATTAAATAACTGATTTAATAAACCATGGATCTGAAGCATTTTCCAGATCGGGTTTTAATCAACCGACATAAAAACAATTTGGATTTTTGTTTTTTACATTGGTTGTAAAATAACCGACGTAAAAAACAATGTTTATAACGTCTCCTGTAATAATGTCATCCAAAAGCCGACGTAAAAAATAAAAAATAACAACTCTAAAAAACATTTTTTTCACTAGTGATCATGGAATATTAGTTGATCCGGAGAAGGCAAAGGCTATTATGAAATGGGATAAACCTTGTAATGTCTTTGAGATTTAGATCTTCTTGGGATTAGCAAGTTATTATCATCGGTTTATAATGGAATTATTGAAGTCGGCTTCTCTGATGACTAATTATACTTGAAACGGAGTAAAATTTTCTTGAAAGAGAATAGTAAGAATTCTTTTGTTGAGTTGAAATGTATTTTGATGATTACTCCATTATTTACTCTTCCAGAGGAAAATTGGAGTTATGTTTTTTTCTGTGATTCATCAGGTTCAGGTTTGGTTTGCGTTCTTATGCAAGGTGATCATGGCATTACTTATAGCTCTCATCAGCTTAGGCCACATGAGAATAATTGTCCAAACCATCATTGAAAACATGCAGTTGTGATTCATGTGCTTAAGAGTTGGTATATTTGACATTATGGATAAAGTGTTACCATATTTTCATACCACAAGAGATTGAGTTATATACTCTTAAAAATAATTGAATCTCCTCTAGTGGAATTGGGTGGAATACCAGCAATCTTTCAATTTTCGTATCGTTTATACCCAAAGGAAAGAGAATTTCCTTGTAGATTTATTGAGCATGAAACTTCCAACCCGGGTAGTGAAAGAATCATCAGAAGAGTGGAACTTTATGGGTCTCTTTTCACAGTTTCATATTGATGTTTGGGAATCAGGTGTTGAGGTTTCTTTGACCAGTGTTCAGTTGACATCCACCCTCCTCGAGAAGATTCTTCAGAAAAACTAGCTTGATGATGAGTTTTGTAGCATTAGAGAATCTATTTATGGTGGGGAGACCATTTTTGAGTGGTATTTTTTCAAATAGGTAATTATATTATATCATAATCACTTTGGTGTGTGTTAAAGGTATGGAATTTTTTGATAGGGGGTTTCCATAATTCCTAGTGGGATGTGCACCAAGGAAACATGAAGATGTTATATGATATGTGGTGGAAATTCTATTGTCCAAGTATGATATATGGCATTGTTTATTTTTTTCTCTAATTATTATACATGTTAGCAGGTCATGAATGTGAACCAGAAACCTTCGGGTTTTCTTCATCCAATTCTGATGTCGACTAGGATGTGGGATCATATCTCTATGGAATTTGTGTTTGGTTTTATGCATATCTAGAGATATAAGAATTCAATATTGGTTGTGATCAATAAACTAATGAAAACATATCATTTTATACCCATTCATAAAACAACCAATGTTGGGGAGTTGGGAAGTCTCTATGTGAAAGAGATTGTTTGTTTTCATGGAGTTTCTTCTTCTATATTTTCTAATAGAGATCCACGGTTTACTTCTAATTTTTGTAGAGGCCTCTACGAGGCACTGAGATCTCAGGTCCATTTTAGTATGGCATACCATATGTAGTCAGATGGACATACAAAAAGAGTTATAAATATTCTTGAGGTTACGCTCTGCACTTGTGTTCTCAACGTTGGTGGGTCTTTGGGCGATCACATGGGGCTTATTGAGTTTTCAATAGTTACCTGTCTACAATAAAAATGGATCCTTTTGATGCCTTGTATGGCTGGACTTACATATCTCTATTATTTTGGTTGAATATTGGTAAAAGTTCTTTGGTTAGACCGGCCATGGTCTAAGATACGATGATAAATATTCTGTTGATTCTTCAAAGAACGTTGACAGCAAAAAGCCATTATAAGTCTTTTTCTGATCATCCTTATAGAACATTGTAATTCTCAGTTGGTGACTAGGTATTCTTGAATGTTTTAACTTGATTGGGTCATCGACAACTTGGGAGGCAAGGTAAAGTTCCTACTCTTTTTTTCGAGGCCTTATGAGGTTGTTGAGAAGGTTGGAAAATTGTCTTGTCATTTATCAATTCCACTACAGATGACATTGATACATAACATGTTCCATGTATCACAGCATTAGAAGTATCTATATAATCTATCTCATGTTTTGAGCTAGATTTATCTTTAGGTTAAGCCTGCTTTATCCATGACTGAACATCCATTCCGGATAGTTGATTCTGAAACCAAGGTACTTCATGGGAGGATGATACCTTTGGTTCGAGTGATATGGAATCATTATTATGATAATCATGATATGTGGGAGAGGGAGGCACTGATGAGAGAACATTGTTCTTATCCTTTTGGCATGGAAGCTTCTTCGTAGGCCTTCGGAGGATAGGAAGTTTATATGGGGGAGGTTTTTACATCTTGTTACTATTTTCAGGTTTTCCTAAACCTCTATTTTTAATCATGTTTTGGTTTGGTTTCATTGTGTTTGTTTCAGGTGAATGCTTTGGAAATTTTGAAAATTATGGGGTGTGCATGGTTGGCGCATGGTTTTCCCAAATCATGCACCATTATAGAGAAAAACAAGAAAATTGAGGCAGTGAATTTTTTCATGATTAACACATAATTTGACATACCATGGGACCTCTGAGGATAAACCATGAAACCCATTAAAAGGGGCACACAACAAGGGTGCATGGTTTGGTCAAATCATGCATCCCTACCCATCTAACCATGCATGCATGATTTTTAATCCAAAAAAATTAATTTTAAAATAGATGAAACCCTGTTTTTAGACCCCTAAAGACCCTATACGACCCATATAAAATTTCTTCTTCCATAAGGGCTCCCAAGAGCAGCTTTTCTCCCCTCAGAACCCATGTGGTAGTGAATCAAAGAAAGGTGAATATTGTTGATTATTCTACTGATCAGTTTCCTCTTCGTATTATCTATCTCCCTCTCTCCCCTATTCCCCCTAGGGTTTCTTGGTCTCTTTATTGATTGGAAGATCTTATAACCTATGTTTTGGATCTTGGGTCTAGGTGTGATTCTCGAATTCCATTTTCATTAGTCTTCATTGGCGCTTCCTGATTAGGGTGTGGTGTTTTGAGATCTATTGATCCCAAGGTATGTGGTTCCATTTATTTTGTCCAATTTAATTAACCCCAAATTGTTTTATTTGATTAAATTTCGTTCAATTGAATATGGGGAATTTATTCTTTTGAAATTGTATTGTTGAAAACCCAATTCCATTGAATTGGTGGATTTGGTTGTGTTGAAATTGGATTTTGGAATTAAATTGGGGAAAACCCCCAACTCCATTGAATTAGGGTGTAATTGTGAAATTGATGGAACTTGGTGGATTTAAATGGTTGAATTTAAATTTATGAAATTTTTGGAAATTGTTTAAAATTTAAATTGTTGAATTTAAGTTGTGAAATTAAATTTTGAAATTGAATAATGAATTTATTTCAAATTCTTATTTCTGAAAATTTTATTTAAAATGATTTTGATAGAAACCATTGGGTTTTATGTTGGAAAAAGGCATGTTTTGATTAAAACGTATGTTTGGGTTTTTTTATAGAAAATTGATTTTTTTAAAAATGGGAGAATGGGATGAATTGTATTTTAAGGTTCAATAAAATTAATTTACCATAATTTAATGTACTAGAGAACATGAAAGCCTTGATATATAGTGAGTTATTTGGGGAAAACACACTAGGATGGGAATTCTATAGCACCATATTCATATTTTACAGCACTAGCATCAATATTATTTAGCACATTGTATTCCTTAGTAGGATTCCAATGAGTATTCTCTTTACATTGTCGAGGGATGTTTGTAAACATTGCGGTTATTATCAAATGAGTGTATACGGATACCATAAATTGGAACAATCATAAATTATGGAAGATGACCATGTTGATCACTTGTTTATATTTGAGATATAAATGTATTCCAATATTTGTAAGCTATTTTAGATGCCTACTGAATTTATATTACTGTTCTATATAAAATGTTTTTTAAGCCATATTTTCAAAGTATTTCAATAATTTGAAAAGTAAAGCATGATTGTTTAATTATGCTTCTGAAATACCAAATCTTTTTATTTAAAATTTAAATATTTATTTGGTTAATTTAATTTGGAATCTTCTTATGATATCATTGGTGATACCCTACTGAGATTTTAGATCACACCCTACCCGTGCCTTCGGGTGTTTGTAGATTATCTCCTTCCAAGTTTGAGTAGGGGAAAAACACCACTTGGAGGTGGTTCTAGCTATTGATCTGTGGACTTGGAGAGTTTTTTCTATTGGTACTTGTGTTATCTATCCTATTTTTATAGTACATTTCTATAGTATGTTGGATGGTTTATACCTATTTGAATTCTAGTACACTTCTCTCATTAGTGTTTTCTTATATACATATTATCTTGTTGATCTTTCTTCCACATGTTTTGTGGAAAATTCGTTCCCACTTTCATTTTATATGATACCAGGTTCTAGTCGCCAACCCATGGGTATTGATAAATCCCTTATGGATACATTAGTGTCATCTTGGATATCACGTTACCAAGGTACCTGGGCTGGTTCATGACAGATCGACTCTGTCTTGTTATCCCCGCAATCCCTCAATCAGAAGATCAGATTCTCTGTCTTGTTATACCCACAAAGCCTTGATCATAATAAAAAATAATAGATGCACGATTACAAAGAAATTTTTTTAAGGATACAAGGTTTCTTTAGAACTACAAAACTCTAAGTTAATTATAAGGATAAGGAACAAGATATTCATGTTGTGTAATCTTCAAAGATCTCACACAATGAGAAAATGAAAAATGAAATAGACTAGATCCAAAATATTTGAATGACTCAGTATTTATAGGAAAACTTCCCAACGATCATATTTTCTCCCAACATTCATAATTCTCTGTGTTTTTCGCAATGACTTGGACACCTGGAACATTAATGGATCTTTAGTAATTTATTTTACCCCATCATATTTGTTTACACCATTATAGTTTAAAAGATGTTCCTTACATTAGAAATATGTCTTCCAGATTTAGAATTTAAACAGAGACAATCTGAAAGACTTCCTAACAAAAGACAATATGATAGTCATTATGAGTGTGAAATCAATAATTATCAATTTCGGTATCAGTCCGATTATTAAGACTTTTTCAGTGAAAAATAAAAGAAAAAATACCTAACCTATGATCTGATATGGTTGAATCTGATGTTTATCAGATCTACACTCATTATGGTAATTGTAATCAATAACATTTTTTTATATTTATGAATAATTTAGAACTAATTCTAAGTATGGTAAAAGTTAATATTTTATACAAAAACATTCTAAAACACTTTGGACATGAAAAGTTAGTAATAAAGTATTTAAGAAATATTTTTTGACATCCAAAACTAAAGTAATTGAAAAGTAATAAGTAAAATTTTTGACTCAATAGGAGGCTGGGTTTGAGGTGGAAAACATTGGGGAAGGAGGTTTGGCATGAAGCCAGTCGCCACCTTGATATTTTTTGGTTTTTTAGTAATGATATCTCTGCACCTAAACCCCTTTTATAAAATTTATCATTTTTTAAGTCATCCGCTGGTAGCGCCTCCCTAGAATGTTTTATATTTTTTTTACTTCTATGCATTAGATGCATGACCCCCACATTTTTTCAATTAAAATTATTTTTTTTTATTTTTTATTTTCCAAAATCATAATATATAGGAGTTGGACTAAATAATAATAATTTAATAATAATAATAATAATTTTTTTGAACTCTCTACAATTATGTGGATCGGAAGCCCGACCAAAAAAGAATATTCCAGCCACTTGTCACTAGAATCTGGTTAGATGATCCACCATTGACAGAACAATAAACACACACACACATGTATATATATATATATATATTCTTCATTTTAGAAAACTAAAAAATTAGTTGTGATTTAATTTCCTATCATTAGATGGCCATATCTCGACCATACGATATCAGATTGGATTTATATCTATGGCGATGAGACAGTAACAGTGCTTTGTTCCTAAATTTGATGCATACTTGATTTTATTGTCTTAAA
Organism: Viscum album; assembly: GCA_963277665.1. Taxonomy (NCBI): domain Eukaryota; kingdom Viridiplantae; phylum Streptophyta; class Magnoliopsida; order Santalales; family Viscaceae; genus Viscum; species Viscum album. The sequence continues at coordinate 271,642,261 of OY728135.1, forward strand.
AAATACATGAAATTTATCTGATAAAAAAATTTGGTATTGGGGTGCACAACAGAAGCAGGAGGATTAGAGATTTAAAAATTTTCATTACTGATTGATGTAACCACGTCATCTCCAAAGATTCATTGCCCAATAAGTAGTCAAAGGATCTCGAGTGAACATTTTAAGCACAAAAATAAATTGAATAAATAACTCATCCGATTTGAAGATGAATTCGACATTTGTTCATCCCTGGAGGATTTTTGATTGAAGGAATCAAAATATGATCCATCTAGATCATCTTAAAACACTTTTAAAGTATGTGGTAGTGTATATTGGTGAATTTCATGTTCTATCATGGAGATTCAATGAATCCTTAAACAACCCAATGATCACCATTGCATTTATCCTTCGATACATGAAAAAACTCAGATTGGTTGTTCAGATCAAAAGCCTCTCTCACTAGGAATCATGAGAGAGGAGATAGAGGCACTCAAAATCATGTAGTGAAAATTACCTTGTATGAGATTCTTCTGCTTATATAGTAAGGTGAAAAATACCTAGAAATGGATCCCCAACCCCGGAATATTCATTACCCACTAAATAAACCATAAATTACATTTTATGACCAACTAATCGTGTCATAAATGTTATTTATATTTTTATTAATTACCTATAATATAATAAATATATCATGTGATAAAAGTGAGATATTTACTCGACTCATCATTTCCACTAATATTAAATAAACCTTGAATATTAAAATAATATTCGTTCATAAAATATTTTCCATGTATTCACTTAATATCTTATGAATACTTTTAATAAATAAATTCAACAACAATTTTTCCAAACATGAATAATATGTATGTATTCATTTCAAGGTACTCATTCAAACTCATACATCTCTCGAACCGCATAATGGGTCCCACCATGTCTTATACTTTATTCATTAGAATATTCCAGTATTTGAATATACATAGTGTGTGCCCCTCTAGGATTTTTTTATTGATAGTAGTGAATACTATTCACAGACTATGAGTGGATCCTAGAAACCCATCAAGAACCCTAAAGAGATAAGGAATAGTAACATAAATGGCAAAATTTAAAATGAACACACATTGTGTAATATAATCTCTTTATCTCATGATATCTAATAAATTAGGATGCCCACTTTATGTCATCATCATTTCTTTCTTTATTATTCATTGAATTTATTGGATGAACTTAAATTCTTATATCATGACCATGGATTTACTAAAGTTACTACAATCCTGATCAACCAGAACCAATATATCACATTCTTTTGGGATCAAAAAATTCAGTCTTCATTATTCAATATATGTCATACCACTAATGGTACACCCAATGTGGGTTACCACATGATGACATAAATGACATGGTGTTTGACTTGCATCAAAGTATGTCATCAAATTGTATAAACTAATAATAATTTCAAATTAGGAGACCATTACACATATTCATAGATAAGAACTACTAATGACACCTAAAACATGTGGTGTTTCTATTGGTGGGTTGGTCCTCATGATCTCAATTACTCAAGAAAAGTGTGATCTTCAGGATAAGAAGTCTCAAGGATTATTATCTCCCAACACCAAATGGTCACACAACATCCATGTCTAGTCATAATTATGTTTCTGAACAATAATACATATGTTTAAGATTAATTTTACAGTATGTCAAGGTTCTCATTATTGCCTAAGAACTACTACAACATTTTGATATAATAAGTAATCTAAGGAAATTAAAATATAATTAGTGGATAAATATGTAAAGACCCCATGTCCAGTAGCTTGTAGCTGGTGGTTACTTTATTACATTGGTATTAGATACAAGATGTCACAACCCAAAGGATTGAATGATTAAGTATTCTTAGTAAACTAAATACTTAATTGAATCTTTTATTAAATTTTAAAACATAAAAAATAAAACATAGTGATAGTAAATAATCTACATCCTTGAACTCATTTAAAGATTCCTTCTTAACATCCTATGGAAGGGGAAAAATAAGTAAGAACTCATATGATCAGTAAGGGTTGCAAAAAACAAAATTTATCATGAGTAAATATGGAATAATGAATTAGGAAAGGTAAAATAATGGAAAATACATGGCATTTAATCAATAAATTCTATATAAATAATAATATTGTAAGAATAAATGATGTTAAAATAATTTCATATAAATAATCACATGTGATTAAAAATTATAAATTGATAAGATAAATATTCAAATAATCACTCGGATATTAATAACTATCCTCATAATGATGGAATGCATACTTTTAGACATCATAAACTTACCATCAAGGCCTCATGCTATGAAATCTTACATAAATGTGTAAGGCCTCGACTAAAAACCTAAACTAGTTTGTCTCATAATACCTACCAATACATCAAGGGGATATAGATGGCCACACTAATCACTTACTAAGTCCTATGAGTTCATCTTATGAAAGGGGTGAAACATAATTAACATAAAAATTTCTACTGTAAACTAGCATATGAAATGTTAATAATTTATCTAATTAATAAACATAATCATAAACCATACTGAGTAGCATGGAGGATGATATCAAAATAGTAAATCCCCAGTCAAACTAATCATAAAAAATCCAATGAAATAATAAGGATGGTATAATTACAATATATTCTCAGTGGAGCATAATTAAAATAAAGGTTTTCATTTATGAATATAAATACCATATAAAATTCATTAAAAACATTTTTGAGGCGAATACCCTTTTCATTTTGAAATACACTTTTAAAAAAAATAAATTAAATAATATTAGGTAAAAATTTCTTTGAAAATGATCTTGGAAACTTATAAATAAATAATCAAAACATTGAGTGGTCATGATGGTGTGAAATTATGTTCATACTGTGTACATTAAAATAAATATTCCCTTTACATTTTTATAAGAAAAGTCAAAAAGTACATCATTTAGAAATATTATTGAATTATTCATTTTAAAATCTTTTTAGAAGTAAAACATTGTAAAAAATGCCTTTAATAAATAATTGGAGAATATTAAAATCGGTCATGAAAACATTTTAAGAAAACATGGGTATTGAAGAAAAACTTTTCGACTAAAGAGGGAATAATTTATGTTTTCAAACAAATATTTTTCAATATTTTGATTACATAAAAGGGAAAAATGAAAGGAAAACTTATAAATTCTAAAAATAAAATGATGTGAACAAAATATACTAGGTTTAATATATAAAGATCAAATAATTCATCTAGTGTAGACTTTAACATAAACAATCATAAATAACAATGAGATTGCGAGATAACACTTACGGCTTTGGTGAATTTTGTATCATAACCCCCATGAAAGAAATAATTTCCAATGAAACTATAAATACCATGTATATAAAGATACTCATGATATAAAATATAAAATTGGAAGTATATACACTAAAATATAAGTGGCGAATATGATAGAGGTCTCTCAGAGCACATGAGCCTCAGCCGAGTTGGTGAGGACTCCTTAAGTGCATCCAAGAGACCCGGGATCAAATCCAGGTGGGGGATAATTTCTGAGGTACTATAGGAATACTGTAGCAATACTGTAGCAGTAATGTAGTAGGAACTATGGCAGGAACTGTGCAGAACTGTAGCAGGTACTGTAGCAGGCACTGTTTGGCACTGTAGCAGCCGGGAATATGCCCCCATTTGGGCCTTTGGACCACCGATTTGGTCCCCGAATCCTTTAAGGCCTTCGGGCCACCCATGCCTTCAGGTCAGTAAGGATTTTGGGCCACCTCAAGGCATTCAGGGAACCTTTAAGTGCAAATTAAAACTAGAAAACATTAAAAGAACAAGCTTCAGAAGGAGGAAGAGCATGGAGATTTCACCATAGTAGAAGCTAAATGGGTTGCAATAATGGGAGGGTATGGCTCCGGACATCGGGAAAAGCCTGTCCATGCATGGGAAATCCTAGCCGAATAGCCATGCGAAGGTGGAGATCTAATTTCACAATGAAGATGCTGGGGAGGAGCAGTTCTATGTAGCTAGTCTGGGTTATATGTAATGTTTATAGCCTATGGGAAATGAATTTCTATAAGGCCTACGGTCCATGTAATACTTATGCATATGGGCCTTGTAAGGGTTCCACCTCACCCATTGAAAGGTGGATTATCAAAAAAATCAATAAAAAATGAAGGCCTTTGGGCCATTGGAGGTAGATGTCTCACAGAAGTAAAAGTGAGGTGAGAACCCCTTACAATGATTATAATGTTGAAGTGAGAAATAATTATTGATGTGATTAGGTTTAAAAAATATAAATATAAATAAAAAAAGTGTAAATCCAAAATAAATTAAATAAGGTCCATTCCACACATAATATTGACATAATATAATCAATGAAGAAGTGATATAATCCAACGAAAGAAAATTGGGTTGTGAGACACCTATCACTTGGTCACATCCAAGTCAAATCCCCTTGGATAAAATAATTTTAATTGTATCATAAAATACCATGTTGTTTGAAGTATTCCTAATATAACACATAAAAGGGAATTATACACACCATATACAAAAAATTAGGTGCATAATAATAAAATATTCCTCAATGAATGGAAATTGAGATGAAGTCCCTTACCTCAGGTCTGAATTTTCGTGTATATTCATTATATTCTAGAATTATAAAATTATATTAATTATTTACATTATTAATAACCTTTTTCATGCTTATTATTCCTTTAATTTTATTTAATACCATGTTATATTCAAGTACTTGATTAATTAAGTTAACATCTGATGTTTTGATGAAATTCAGTACATATGTCCAAAATGACTTTGATAGTTTGATTATGGTAAAAGAGACCATTATCCCATAATATAAATAATAATTATCATGTAATAATTATAATTTTAATACAAAAATTATACTTTTTAATCCAACCATGATGTGTTATTATGAATAATGAAATATATTACAATCATAGAGATGGTAGGTTGTATGTACGCATGAGTAACGTTTCCATTTTTCAATGATCATTATAGAAAGAAGTTGGGTATTATTTTATCTTTATATAATAGTAACAATATCATAAATACCATATAATTTATTTAAATATACTTATATATATCATTCATGTTATCAGTGATGAGAAATGAATCACATCGCTTCGCGGAGGTGGTAGTCCATATGTACGCACAAACTACATTACTGTTTTTTAGTGACTGGAAATGAAATAAATTAAATGATATATTAAATTTTAATAATAATAAATATTTCATGAATAACACATATATATATATATAATCCTTCTTTAAAACAAGTATTTAGTGGTGGTGATGGAGAATGAATTGCATCGGTTCATGTGGCGGTAGTCCACCATAAACACAAACCACAGTTTATTTTCCAATTTGATGGAATATGATATGGGTATACAGTATTTAATTAATAGAAAATAATATAAGTAAATGATATATATTTAATATATTATATTATCATGGTTGAACAATATTTTTTGTTGGTAGAAGAATAAATAAAACAAAAAATATTTGGTTAAGAAATATACCTCTTCTTTGGACTACATCTTTAGGTTTACACAAAAAATCTTCCTAGAAGGATTTATAATTAAAAAAGTCCTCTAGGATGTGATAAAGTAAGTAAAGAAGGTATTTTGTAAAGTCATGGATAAACAAAAAGGACTTTTATGTGTGAAGAATGGAGATGGGGTTCCCTTTTATATGTGAGGGGAGGGTCACTCTTGAGATTTCCTAAAGTATTAAATTAATATAAATCAATTCTCATGTTAAAATATATCCAAATTTAAATGATTCTAAGAAATTACAAGGGTGAGTCGAAATCCTCCCATATAATAAAAAATGAGCAATTTTAGGTGATGTTTTCACCCTTATATTTTTGTTTTAACCCATTTTGACAATTTTTGACAATTACTATGGTAATAATGTTTTTACTCTTTAGGTGCCAAGAAACTTTGTATAAAAAGAAAAATGACCCCTAGAGAGACCATGGTTGATATTATCTTCTATTTCTCATCACTTTTCGGAATATAAAATGTTTATGAATTTTAAATAATTTAATTAAACATTATTTATTATAAAATATCATTAATATCAATTTTGACATTATTCATTTGATTTGATTTTAAAAAATATCAAGAAAAAGATGTCATTTGAATATATACATATTAAACATTCCTAACATGTTATAATTATCTAAAAATATTTAGAACACAACATTTTATTTAAAATATATTATTTTTTATATTTTTAAAATCTTTTGTTTTATTTTACTTTTAATTAAATAATTATTGTGTTGTAATTACACAAGAATTAAAGTTAATTATTTCATCACTAAAAACTATAAATAAATTATGACGATAAAGAAAAATTATTTATCATTCAAATGAATATATAACCAAACATACCACAATTTTATCCTGATATGAGCATATTAGAGACTTTTTAAAAATAAAAGTGACATTTTTCTTTTTCTTTAATTAAATTATTATTAAGGTCATAAACATGGATACATGGCTCCAAAATGGAAACTTTATAGAACATATAGGATATATGAGTAGAATATAGTCACCCAATAGAAATTAGACAATTTTTAGGTTATTATAACACTTACCTCTTTAATTATATGGATTATAAATATGGAATTCATTTTATAAAATTAAACTCACAAAAGTTGAAGAATTTATTTTAAAAATAAACTCAAAAAAACAATTAGAAAAATGGTATTATAGGAATGCATTTTCCAAGCATAAGATTATATTATAGTAACTATATGACAAGTGATAATAATTATATAGACTTGAATTAATTTAGTTCGATATATATTCTATTAATTTCATCTAAATTATTCATTATTGAATATTATTTTGATTATATAAAATTAAAATACATTAGGCGTTCCAAAACATTTTTCAATAAACAGTAATTTTAACTATTCATTGAAAAATCAAACTTTTCAGAAAAATCTCAAAAATTCACCCTAAGCTAATTTTTATATGCTAAACTCACAAATGATGTTTATTTTTATCAAAATCATTTCTTAAAAGTGGAAAATTTAAATTTTATTATTTTCTCTAAAAAATTAGTGAAAATATTTTTTAAAGAAAACATATTCTTGAAGAATAAATTGAATTCACAAAAAATTTAGTGATTATTTACTAATAATATATCAATACACTTAAATTTATTATGAATTTCATATTTTATAAATAAGTTAATACTTTTCATATCCTCCAATTTAATGACAAGGTTATCTTGATTATTTTTATATAATATATTTTTTATGTTGTTTTAGCTCGATGTTGCATGTCATATATTGTAACACCCCAAGATTTCATAGTAAGTTTTTTTCTTTAAAGTAATTGAAGAGCTTGTAATACATGCAATGTAACACCCGAGACTTTTATAAGAAATATTTTCTTTTTATTTTATATAAATTATCAAAGGAATCTTTTGCTACACACAATAATATCTTGGCTTGCTTTACACGCAATCGTGACCTTCCTTGATAGATTGTGTCGTACGCAATACCGAGTTTCACTAAACAATGATATGCTATTAAAATATTATTAAAACTGGCCGTTATGAATAGTTATAACAACTTTTTGAAATTTTGTAAATTTAATTTTTCAAAATGGACTTCATTTTTGGATTTGGAATATCGAAATTAGCCTAGGGTGAAATTTTTGTATTTTTCTGGAAACTTTCGATTTTCGATGAATAGTGAAAACACTAGGTTACTATTTAAAAACCGAATTTTTATTTAAATAATTATTTATTTTATTTAAATTTATTCTAGGTCAAAATTGATACATAATACCTATATAAGTTCAATGTAATTCATTGGAGTAATTTTATAATAATTTTAGATATATAAAAATTTTATTGAACTTTTCACCGTCTTTTACCCACCTCCTAGGACCCGAATCATTTAGTTTCCATTTTCAAATGGCCGGTTTAAGGGGTTGTTGGTACCCAAACACCATTTCACCACATCCAGTACCTTCACCACATCCAAAACAGAACCGCATTTCAAATTTCAAAAAACAATTCAAAATCCCCGCCATCTGCCTCGAGCCGTGACCCAAGCGTCAATGTACACAGACCTCGAGCCGCTCACCTGCCACAGCAGTCCCTGTCTGCTCAGTACGCACGTTATGTGAATTCCACGCAACAGCCCGAGTCCACCGTCATGCGCCACCCTTCTCCGGTGACGGAATCTTCATCATAATCTCAAACCGCGAGACTGCACTGCCTTGAGTCGCGCGCCTACACCAGGTCTGAAACAACAACCGAGTCGCCGGCAAGCTTCTCCGGCCTCTATTGACACCGCTTCTGTGAGTGGAATTTCAAAAATCCGAGAGACACGGTTTATTTCAGCAAGTAAAATGTGGTTCAATGAGATGAAAACAATTTTTGGTGAATAATAATGTTTTACTTTTATTTACCACGGTTAAAAGTAAATAGGGTAATTAAGGGTAAAAATGATTTTATTATTACACTAAGACATGTAATAATTCTATTGGATAAGTGTAATTCGACCAAAAACAACCTTAGGAATAAAATATGACCATTTAGGCCCACATGTATTAGATTTGGACATTTATTATTATTTTATTTAAATAAGGGTTAAAATAGTTAAAATCAATGTTTAATAAGTAAATAATGTTTAATATAGGGTTATACATAAGATAAATTCAACTATAAATATTCATTAGAAATATAAAAAGATTTCCTACATAATGGTATTTTATTTTTAATTTTTAGACATTAAATAATATAATTTATTTGTGACACAAAGATGATGTAGTAATTATCTTATTAATGAAATATTATCATAATTGATGTTATAAATACCCAAATAAATGTAATTTGAGACTTTTTATGAATTCCACTAATTTTATATGTTACTATGACATGTTATTATTGATTTAATTAACCTTGTTCGAAATAATAATTCTTTTATGATTTTTACAAAAATCAATTACTAAATAGTTTCAAAATTGACATAAAATAGTTTTTAAAACAAATATTATATTATTAATTGTTATTTTAATCCTAAAAATAAAAGGATATGCCAAATGACTTATATAAGGTTATATATATTAATAATAAACAACTTGGGGTTTGTTTTTCTTGTTATAGTAGGTTTATTAACCTTATAGTGTAAGAACACAAAAAGACACAGTAAAAGTAAAATTATCTAACTTAAAAGTTAAATCTAAATGATAAGGTTAAAATAGTAAACTAAACTTGTCCATATTCTATTGGATGAGAAGTATTGCGACCCATCCCCACCTTATCTTCTAAATAAATCAATTTGGAGCTATTTAAAACCGAATATGTCTTTATAATAAAAAAATATTTTTAGTTTTTCCAAAGGTTCTCCTCTCCTCCCTTATAAAAGGGCACCTCCTCCCTCTCTTCCTCACACCACTTTGAGCCTTCAAGCTCAGAAAACCCCTACCAAGTTCTCCTCTCCACTTCCATAGAAACATCCTATAGGTCCTGGTTATCTTCAAAGACCAATTTTAGTGCCCTAAAATGAGGTCTCAAAGAAGTGCTTCAAAGAAGAGGTAATGTCTGTTACCGATTCTTTCAACTTTATTTCTTCTTCCACTTCTTCTTCATTAGTTGTATCATTATGAATTAATAACATAATTATCACTCATATACTGATATGTTATTATAAGTATGAAACAACCCTATTTCACCATCTATCCATCCTATGGAAAACAAAATCACCACGCGTGCGTACGTACGGAATACCGTCTCCACACCGTGGTGTAATCTATTTTCCACCACCACCTTACTTGTATGGGTATAATGGTGTAAATAATGAATATATATGATTATTGTAAAGTTATATTGATTCTGAAATAGTATACACACACTTCAATATAATTCCACTATCATGGGACTGATATCATCGCTCGTGCGTACGTACGGAATACCGTCTCCACGATGTGATATGTCTCATTCTACATGATTTTCATTGCATAATGATTACATAAATGAATTGAGTGAATAAATATGATATATATTACACTAATACCATTCTGTAAATGTGGTATCTATAACCTAAAAATAAGAATAAGAATTTATTCAACAAAACACGCATAAGAACAAAAAGTAATAAACACCCGAATAACAAGTAGCAATGAAATATTACTAATAATAAACTAAAAATATGACCATATATGATATCATAACAATGATTATGATTCTGGAATAAGTCAATGACATTATTTAAATCATTATACAAGAGGTTCGGACACTTATGAAGCAAATCAGACCTAAGGTAAGGGAAATAATACAATCCCATTTTTATCCGAGATTGTTTATACTTTGGAATTTACTGGGGTGTATTTTATCATCCACATCCATGTTTCCTCAATATTTAATATTATTTCCATCCACCTAAAATTTTTTAAATCCAATATTACCCTTCGGCGAGTTTTTAGTAAAATATATGAAAGGAATCTTTTGTCGTTTTTCGTACGAGGTACTTTTTGACTTTTCCGACAAAAGTACGAGAAGAATGTTTTTTTTAACATAAAATACATGAATGGATTTTTAAAATATTATTTCCAAGAAGCTACTTTTACAAGTTTACAAGTTTATTTTTAGTCAAATTCTTTTAGTTTAGAATTGTATGACAAGTTAAGAAAGGAAAAGTGTTTTTGAAGTAGAAAGGATATTTTCCTCAAGAATGGAGTTCAAGTGTTTTATCAAAATTATTTTCCATCTAAGATAATAAAGGGTTATGTTTCTATCCCTATTATTACTTTGATTTGATTATGTTGTGATTTAATTATTTTTATGAATTCCTTTATCTTATATGAATTGTTTTATGATGTCGCAATTTTATGAATCCCATTTTTATTACATGGGTTATGCTTTGATGTATGGTTTATGATTTTGTGGCACACATAAGAATGGTATCATTATGAGATGGGTGGGACCTATATCTCCCTCCAATTAATTGGGTAAAGATTTTATATCTCATGAGATAGACATGGCCAGAACGGCAGGTTAAACTGGTTCAGTGAAACAGGACTAAAACAAGGAATGAACTCGGTTCAGAAATGGACTTTATCCTCTAAGATAGTCTTGGCAATGAGTCTTGACTAATAAGAAATTATTCTCTATGATTATTTTTGTATGACAAAAAGCCTCATGTTTTATGTTATAATTATTGTGATTAAATTTCACTACCATGATTTATCCCATGTTATGAAATTATGATCTCTTTTGCAGGGTAAGATTTCCAAAATGATATGTTCTTATGAATATGATGTGAATTATATTTCTTTTGTTTACCCTTACTGAGCATTTGAGCTCACCCATTTGTATGTTTTCTTTCCCCAGGTCAGGAAGAAGGTTATTAAGTAAGATATGCCAAAAGGGACTATAGATATGATGAAATAAATGGGAGACAGTGTAGACATTTTATCAACCAGTTGTTTATGTTTCCCTGTTTCTAAAGACATTATACCTATACGGTCCTTTCATGGTTTTGTTATATGTTGTAATAAGTGTACTTCAATTTTGAAGTACTAACAATGTATGTAAAGTATGGGTTGTTATATTTGGTATCAGAGGAAAGGTATAGTCAACCTTTGGAAACTAGGATGTGAAAACCTTAGTAAGAATCCTAAGGATAAGTCTAAGCATAAAAACACAATCTTAGTGTTTTAGAAATGGCCATGAATAACCTAGGATAAGACCTTAAGTGTGAAATTTTATTCTTGATTATGTGGTTTTCCTATTATAATTAGTGTTTCTCACACTATTCCTCTTGGTTTTAGTCAATGGCTGGAACCCGAAGGAACCGTGTTAATGCGGAATGCGACGGGCAATGCAATGATTGTCCCCCTGAGCAACCAAACATTGTGGGAGCTAGAATGAAAAATCTTGTAGCCATTCTCACACAACTTTCTCAAGCTATGAATCATGCCAGACTTCCAAACGAGAAAAGGAAGGAGCAACATTCTGTTGAATCCTTCATGAGACAGTGTCCACCTTCATTCAGCGGGTCTACTGATCCATTAGTTGCTGAACAATGGATCAGTACTACTGAAAAGATATTTTCAGTTCTTCAATGTTCTGAACATGATAAATTCATCTTATCAGTGTATCATTTGGAAGGTGATACTGATCAATGGTGGAATCTTATCAAGAATACGAGGCCAAGAGATGAAATTGTGTCCATGGAATGGGACGAGTTCAAGAACTTATTTTTCAATAAGTACTTCCCTCATATTCTCCAAACAAAGATGGAGAATGAGTTTCATGAACTAAAGCAAAAGGATGATGAATCTATTGGTACGTATGAAGCAAATTTTACAAGACTTGCAAGGTACGCTTCTTGTATTATTATCCAACCTGAGAGTAAGATCGATCTATTCTTTAGTGGCTTAAAACCAAGTCTTCGAAGGGTGTTAGCCATAAGGGACTTCAATAGCTATGAGGAAATCGTTCGATGTGTTCTCAAAGTTGAGATGGAGATTGGAGTAACCCATCAGTCATATGGGTTTGATAAGAAGATGAAAATGGAATTCAAAGGAAAATCTAAAGGGAACACTGAAGAGAAGATGAGTTTTCCCTTATGCTCAAAGTGTAGAAAGAAACATGGAGGGATTTGTCTTAAAGGGACAAGTAAATGTTTCAAATGTGGAAAGGAAGTTCATCGGGCATTTGAATTCAGCAATGATGGGAAGAAGATATCTAGTGATGCGAACAATTAAAAGGCTACACAGAGTGCACCTCCTACACTTCAATGTTACAAGTGCAATTAAATGGGGCATTATGCCAATAAATGCCCTAATCCAAGGGTTTTTGATGATGATCGACGTCAACAAACTCTTAAGGCTAAAGACAAAGGAATGTCACATGCAATTTCTATCGGCAATGTGGAGTACAATAATGAAGTGGTGAAAGGTACACTTACCATCCACTCTAAAGTAGAAAATGTTTTATTTGATTCTGGATCCACCCACTCCTTTATTTCTGAAGAATTTTCTAAGGGTATCACCGTATTACCTCAACAATTAGATGTTGAGTTAGTTGTGACAACCCCTAATGGCACAACAGTCGCATCAAAAGTTTATAATTCTTCTCTGATTGAAGTTTGTGGGAAAGTGCTTCCTGCAAATCTTGTGATCCTCCCTATAGTGGAATTTGATGTGATTCTTGGCATGGATTGGATTTCTCTATATGGAGCACATATCAATTTCCAAAGAAGGGAAGTCACATTTCATATTCCAGATCAATCTTTGATCGTCTATCAATGCAAGGATGAACATAACCTTCCAGTGGAAATTTCTTCCATCTTATGGGTCTTGATTCCACTAAATGAAGGTTATTTATCTCAAATTGTTGGTGAGAAACTCATGATTAATAATATTCCCATTGTACGGGAGTTTGATGATGTCTTTCTGGAGGAATTTCTGGGTCTTCCACCAAATCATGAAGTTGAGTTTTCAATAGAACTCATACCAGGTGCTTTACCAATTTCAAAGACACCTTATAGAATGGCCCCAATTGAGTTGCATGAATTAAAGAAGCAACTCTAAGAGAATCTTGATAAGGGGTTCATACGCCCTAGTGCGTCACTTTGGGGAGCACCTGTTCTGTTTGTTAAGAAGAAAGATGGATCAATGAGACTCTGCATTGATTATCGAGAACTTAACAAGATCACTATCAAGAACAAATATCCTCTCCCACGCATTGATGACTTATTTTACCAACTACGTGGAACTCAATACTTTTCCAAGATTGATCTTCGTTCAGGGTATCATCAATTAAGGGTCAAAAGGGAGGATATACCAAAGATGGCTTTCCGTACAAGGTATGGACACTATGAATTTATAGTGATGCCATTTGGTCTTACTAATGCCCCTGCTATCTTCATGGATCTGATGAATAGAGTCTTTAGAGACTATCTTGATTAGTTTGTGGTACACTTTATAGACGATATTCTTGTATATTAATAGAGCAAGGAAGAACATGAAGATCAATTGATAATTATATTGAAGACCCTAAGAAAGGAGAAGATTTATGCCAAATTTACCAAGTGTGAATTTTTGCTTCAAAAAGTTTCATTTTTGGGTCACATAATCTCAAAAGAGGGGATATCTGTGGATCCAGCAAAAATAGAGCTTATCGAAAGATGGTCAAGACCAACAACAGTAACTGAGATCCTAAGTTTTCTTGGTTTGGCTGGATATTATCAACGTTTTGTGAAAGATTTTTCATGATTATCTAATCCAATCTCCAGGTTGACTCAGAAAGGAGTTAAGTTTGTTTGGATGGAGGAATGTGAAGAGAATTTCAAGGAGTTGAAAAGAAGGTTATCTAGTGCACATGTGCTCACACTGCCTTGTAGTGGAAAATTTTTTGTGATCTACAGTGATGCATCCAAGAAGGGATTGGGGTGTTTTATTATGCAAAATGATATGGTTGTAGATTATTCCTCACAACAGTTGAAAATCCATGAGCAAAATTACCCAACTCATGATTTGGAGTTAGTTGCAGTAATCTTTGAATTAAAGATTAGGAGACATTATCTTTATCGAGAAAGGTGTGACATTTATACTGATCCTAAAGTTTTAAAGTATATTTTCACACAAGAGGAGATGAATATGCGCCAAAGAAAATGGTTGGAGCTGATTAAGGATTACAATTGCTCAATTCATTACCACCCTGGGAAAGCAAACAAGGTGGCAGATGCATTAATTCGACAAGACCATGCCAGTTTATCCATGACGAGGATCAAAAAAGATCCAATATTTATGTATTTACAAAGGATGGATCTTAGAATTATAATGAAAGGTGAAAAATCGTATCTTTCACAAATTAATGTTCAACCATCTATACATGTTAAGATTAAATAGGCACAGAAAGAAGATATAGAGTTACAAAAGAAGGTGAGAAATGTTCCTGAATTCAACCTTGATTGTGATGGGATAATAAAGTTTAGGAATCGGGTTTGTGTTCCTCCCAACCCCGAATTAAAGAAGGAGCTACTGGATGAGGCTCATAGTTCTTCATTCTCTATTCATCCTAGAAGCACGAAGATGTATTGGGACATGAAAGAGTACTTCTAGTGGGATGGCATGAAAAGAGATGTTTCTGAATATGTCTCTTGATGCTTGGTTTGTCAGAAAGTTAAAGCTGAGAGATAGAAGTCTAAGGGGATGTTACAACCATTACCCATACCCAAATGGAAATGGGAAAACATCACTATGGACTTTGTCATAGGACTTCCTAAAACATCAAAAGGCAATAATGCTATCTAGGTCATAGTTGATCATCTTACAAAGTCTGCACACTTCATTGTTATTAGAGAGGATTTATCTCTGGATCAGCTTGCCAGGATATATGTAAAGGAAGTGGTAAGATTGCATGGAGTATCACTTTATATTATATCTGATCGGGATCCGAGGTTTACCTAAAAGTTCTAGCGAAGTCTTCAGCATACTCTAGATACAGAGTTGAGTTTCAGCACTGCTTATCATCCTCAGACAGACGGTCAGTCTGAGAGGACAATTCAAACTCTAGAAGATATGTTGAGAGATTTCTTTATGGATTTTAAAGGTGGTTGGGATCAACACCTACCTTTGGTGGAATTTTATTATAATAATACTTTCACTCCATTATTCAGATGGCTCCATATGAAACTCTCTATAGAAAGAAATACAGGACTCCAACATGTTGGGATGAAGTTGGGGAAACAAAGCTATTAGGACCTGATCTTGTTGATGAGATGACAGAAAAGGTCTGATCTATTCAACAACACATAAGAGCAGCTCAGAGTCAACAAAAAAGTTATGCTGACAACTGAAGAAAAGACTTAGAGTTTGAAGTGGGTGATAAAGTGTTCTTACGAATATCTCCTTGGAAGAGATTAATGAGATTTGGAAAGAAGGGAAAGCTGAGCCCTAGGTATATCGGTCCTTTCGAAATACCGGATCGTGTTGGGAAGGTATCTTACCGATTGGAGCTTCCACCAAATCTCTCTCAATTTCATGGTGTGTTCCTTGTATCTCTCCTGAGAAAGTACATACCCGATCCTTCACATGTACTCAGCTCAGAAGTTGTACCGATGGAACAAGATCATTCTTATGAAGAACAACAGATAGAGATTCTCGATCGTAGTGAAAAAGTCTTATGGAACAAGACCACTTGCTTGGTGAAAGTTTTATGGAGGAACCACCAATTAGAAGAAGCTACATGGGAGCTTGAGGATATGATGAGGGAGAGGTATCCTGATCTTTTTGTTACAAGTGACGAATTTCGAGGGAGAAATTCATTTTAATGGGGGTAGAATGTAACACCCGAGACTTTTATAAGAAATATTTTGTTTTTATTTTATATAAATCATCAAAGTAATCTTTCACTACACACAACACTACCTTTTCTTTCTTTACACTCAATCGGTACCTTCTTTGATAGCTTGCATCGTATGCAATACCGAGTTTCACTAAACAACGATATGCTATTAAAATATTGTTAAAACTAGCTGTTATGAATAGTAATAACCACTTTTTGAAATTTTGTAAATTTTATTTTTCAAAATGGACTTCATTTTTGGATTTGGAATATCGAAATCAGCCTAGGGTGAAATTTTGGTATTTTTCTGGAAACTTTCAATTTTTGATGAATAGTGAAAACACTGGGTTACTATTTAAAAACCGACTTTTTATTTAAATAATTATTTATTTTATTTAAATTTATTTTAGGTCAAAATTCATACATAATACCTATATAAGTTCAATGTAATTCATTGGAGTAATTTTATAATAATTTTAGATATATAAAAAGTATATTGAACTTTTCACCGTCTTTTACCCACCTTCTATGAGAATTTACAAATTTACATAAAACGTAATTTTACCACTTCTGTGAGTGGAATTTTAAAAATCCGAGAGACATGGTTGATTTCAATAAGTAAAATGTGGTTCAATGAGATGAAAATAATTTTTCATGAATAGTAACTTTTTACTTTTATTTACCATGGTTAAAAGTAAATAGGGTAATTAAGGGTAAAAATGATATTATTATTACCCTAACACATGTCCTAATTCTATTGGATAAATTTAATTCGACCAAAAACAACCTTAGGAAAAAAATATGACCATTTAGGCCCACATGGATTAGATTAGGACATTTATTATAAATTTATTTAAAGAAGGGTTAAAATAGTTAAAATCAAAGCTTAATAAGTAAATAATTTTTAATATAGGGTTATACATAAGATAAATTCGACTATAAATATTAATTAGAAATATAAAACGATTTCCTACATAATGGTATTTTATTTGTATTTTTTAGACATTAAATAATTTAATTTATTTATGACACAAAGATGATGCAATAATTATCTTATTAATGAAATATTGACATAATTGATGTTATAAATACCCAAATAAATTTAATTTGAGACTTTTTATGAATTCCACTAATTTTAGAGGTTAATATGACATGTTAGTATTGATTAAATTAACTTTTTTGAACTAATAAGTCTGTTATAAGTTTTAAAAAAATCAATTACTAAATAGTGTCAAAATTGACATAAAATAGTTTTTAAAACAAATATTATATTATTAACTGTTATTTTATTCTTAAAAATCTATGTTTCGGCCAAATTACTTAGATAACTTTATATATATTAATAATTAACAACTTGGGGTTCGTTTGGTTTGTTATAGTAAGTTTATTAACCTTATAGTGTAAGAACACAAAAAGACACGTTAAAAGTAAAATTATCTAACTTAAAGTTAAATCTAATTGATGAGGTTAACATTGTAAACTAAACTTGTCCAAATTATATAGTATGAGATTATTTCGACCCATCCCCGCCTTAGCTTCGAAATAAATCAATTTTGAGCTATTTAAAACCTAATATGGCTTTATAATAAAATAATATTTTTAGTTTTTCCAAAGGTTCAACTCTCCTCCCTTATAAAAGGGAACCTCCTCCCTCTCTTCCTCACACCACTTTGAGCCTTCAAGCTCAGCCATCCCCTGCCAATTTCTCTTCTCCACTTTCCTAGAAACATACTAGTGTTCCTGGTCTTCTTCAAAGATCGATTTTAGTGCCCTAAAAGGTGGTCTTAAAGAAGCGCTTCAAAGAAGAGGTAATGTCCGTTACCGATTCTTTCAACTTTATTTCTTCTTAAACTTCTTATTATTTAGTTGTTTCATTATGAATTAATAACATAAGAATCACTCATATACTGATATTTTATTATAAGTATGAAACAACCCTATTTCACCATCTATCAATCCTACGGAAAATGAAATCACTGCACGTGCGTATGTACGGAATACCGTCTCCACACCGTGGTGTAATCTATTTTCCACCACCACCTTACTTGGATAGGTATAATGGTGTAAATAATGAATATATATGATTATTTTAAAGTGATATTGATTCTAAAATAGTATACATACACTCCAATACAATTACACGATCATGGGAACAGTATCATCGCTCGTGCGTACGTACGGAATACCGTCTCCACGATGTGATGTGACTCGTTCTATATGATTTTCATTGCATAATGATTACATAAATGAATTGAGTGAATAAATATGATATATATTACACTAATAACATTCTGGAAATGAGGTATCTATAACCTAAAAATAAGAATAAGAATTTATTTGACAAAACACGCATAAGAACAAAAAGTAATAAACACCCGAATAAAAAGTAGCAATGAAATATTACTAATAATAAGCTAATAATATGACCATATATGATATCATAAAAATGATTATGATTCTGTAATAAGTCAATGACATTATTTAAATCAATATACAGGAGTTTTGGACACTTACAAATCAAATCGGACCTAAGGTAAGGGAAATATCACAATCTCACTTTTATCCGAGATTGTTTATACTTTGGAATTTACTGAGGTGTATTTTATCATCCACATCCATGTTTCCTCAATATATAATATTATTTCCATCCACCTACAATTTTTTAAATCCAATTTTACCCTTTGTCAAGTTTTTAGTAAAATATATTAAAGGAAACTTTTGTCGTTTTTCATATGAGGTACTTTGTTGACTTTTCCGAAAAAAGTACGAGAAGAATTTTTTTTAACTTATACGGCATGAATGGATTTTTAAAATATTATTTCCAAGAAGATTATTTTAGAAGTTTTCAAGTTTATTTTTAATCAACTTCTTTTAGTTTATAATTGTATGACATGTTAAGAAATGAAAAGTGTTTTTGAAGTAGAAAGGATATTTTCCTCAAGAATGAAGTTCAAGTGTTTTATCAAATTTTTTTTCCATCTAAGATAATAAAGGGTTCTGTTTCTATCCCTATTATTACATTGATTTGATTATGTTGTGATGGAATTATTTTTATGAATTCCTTTATCTTATATGAATTGTTTTATGATGTCATGATTTTTAAGAATCCCATTTTTATTACATGGGTTATGCTCTGATGTATGGTTTATGATTTTGTGGCACACATAAGAATGGTATCATTATGAGATGGGTTGGACCTATATCTCCCTCCAATTCATTGGGTAAAGATTTTATATCTCATGAGATAGACATGGTTGGAATGGAAGGTTAAACTAGTTCAGTGAAACAGGACTGAAACAAGGAATGAACTCAGTTCAGAAATGGACTTTGTCCACTAAGATAGTCTTGGCAATGAGTCTTGACTAATAAGAAATGATTCTATATGATTATGTGTGTATGACACGTAGCTTCATGTTTTAAGTTATGATTATTATGATTACATTTCACTACCATGATTTATCCCATGTTATGAAATTATGATCTCTTTTGCAGGGTAAGATTTCCAAAATGTTATGTTCTTATAAATATTATGTGATTGATATTTCTTCTGTTTACCCTTACTGAGCATTTGAGCTCACCCTTTTGTATGTTTTCTTTCCCCAGGTCAGGAAGAGGGTTATTAAGTAAGATATGCCAAAAGGGACTATAGATATGGTGAAATAAATGGGAGACAGTGTAGACGCTTTATGAACCAGTTATTTATGTTTCCCAGTTTATAAAGACACTATACCTATACGGTCCTTTCATGGTTTTGTTATATGTTGTAATAAGTGTACTTCAATTTTGAAGTACTAACAATGTATGTAATGTATGGGTCGTTATATGCAACACCGAGTTCGAGTGCACCATGACTTACCAATCTAGCCGTTCGAAAGCAGTTATGAATAGTATTAACTGAATTTTGAATTTTATATAATCCATATAATTTTAGAGTCCATATTATGTGTTTCTTAGACATAATATAAGAACAAATTCATTTTTTTCAGATAAAAGAAGTATGTTTCAAAAAAATGCAATTTTACAACCTTTTAATGGAAAACCCTTTTTAAGACCAATATTTGACACTTTTAAATATTCAATTTAATGAAATTAAATTCTTATTTAGAATCGGGACATAAAAATTTATTTTGGATAATTTTTTGGAACTTTTCTTATAACTTTTATATTTTGATGAATACTGAAAAATACTAATTTTTTTTAAAACAACTTTTTTAATCGAAATAGTTTATAGTGTTAAATTATGTATTTGAATGGTTTGGAAGTATAATAAGATTATATTTCTATCATTTAATAAAATTTAGGTGATTATAAGTAATTTCACATTTAAATTTGACATAAACACATGTCAATATTTTGATAGTTTTTACTTTTCAAAAACCCGCTTTTCAGTTTTGACAACGGGAATTAATATTAAATTAATTAATTCAAAATCTATGTTTTTAATAATGTAAAATATAATTTATTTTTGAATTCAGAATATCAAAATTATCTTAGGGTAAATTTTTGGTATTTTTCTGTAAACATTCAATATTTGACAAATAGTGAAAAACATTGAGTTATTGTTTAAAACCGAATATTTATTTAAATAATTATTTACTTTATTTAAATTTATTTTAGGTAAAAATAGATAAATAATAACTATGTAAGTTCAATGTAATTCATTGGAGTAAGTTTATAATAATTTTATATTTATAAAAATTTTATTGAACTTTTTACCGTCTTTTTGCCACCTCCTAGAAGCATTTTCAAATTTACATAAAACATAATCTTACCACTTCTGTGAGTTGAATTATGAAAATACGAGAAAAACGGTTGATATCAGTAAGTAAAATTTGGTTCAATGAGATTAAAATATTTTTTTGTGAATAGAAACTTTTGACTTTTATTTACCACGGTTAAAAGTAAATAGGTAAATTAAAGGTAAAGATGATATTATTATTACCCTAACACTTGTCCTAATTCTATTGGATAATTTTAATTTGACCAAAAATAACCTTAGGAATAACATATGATCCTTTAGGTACACTTGTATTAGATTAGGACATTTATTATTTTTTTAATTCAAAGAAGAGTTAAAAGTGTTAAATTCAAAGTTTAATAACTAAACCATTTTTAATATAGGGTTACACATAATATAAATTAGACTATAAATATTCATTATAAATATAAAAATAGTTCCTAAATAATGGTATTTTATTTATATTTTTTAGACGTTAAATAATTTAATTTATTTATGACAAAATGATGATACAGTAATTATCTAATTAATGAAATATTAAAATAATTGATATTATAAATATCCAAATAAATGTAATTTGACACTTTTTATAAATTACACTAATTTTTTAGGTTAATATGACATGTTAGGGTTGGTTAGATTAATTGTTTTGAAGTAATAATGCTGTTATAAATTTAGTAGAAACAAAATAACAAATAGTGCCAAAATTGACATAACAGAGTTTTTAAAAAAATATTATATTATTAATTGATATTCTATTCCTAAAATATAAGGCTGAGCCAAAATACTTATATAATGATAGGTGTATAATTAATGAACCACTTGGGGTTCTCTTGGAAGTATATAGTAAGTTTATTAACCATATAATATAAAAATACAAAGAGATATGGTAAATGTCAAACTATTTAACTAAGAGTTAAATATAAAGGATAAGGTTAATATAATGACTTAAACCTATATAAAAACTTTTGGTTGAGTGTATTTCGACCCATACCCACCTTATACTTTAAATAATTCATTTTTTAGCCATTATAAACCGAAAATTAATTTATTATAAAATAATATTTCTCGCTTTTCGTAAGGTGCCCCTAACCCCTCTTATAAAAGGGCACTCCCCATTCCCTCAAATTCACACATTCAAAGCCTTTTGGATCGGCCAAACTCTACCCAAATACCCTCTCAACTATCCTCCCTTCATCCTAGAGGCCTTCCTTTAGTCATAAAGCCATCCTAAAGATCCCTTTTGATCAAATCAAAAGGAAGAACCTGAAGAAGAGGTAAATATTTCATCACCTCTTTCAAGTTCCTTTCTTCTTCCACTTCCTATTTCTTTGTTGTTTACACTATAAAATAATAAATCCAATATCATATATATACTTTGATGTTATTATAAATATGGTACAACCAGATTCATTATTATATCCATCCATTGAATGACATGTCACCATACGTGTGTACGTACGGCTCACCGTCTCCACGTCGTGGTCTAATTGTTATTCAATAAATTATTATTTTTATGGGTATAATAATGATGTTTAATTGATATAAATAATACATATAACATGATAAAGATTATTTATTTATGATATACCATCAAATTATATATTATTTTAATATCAAAAGAATGATATTGTCGCTTGTGCGTACGTAAAGATTGCCATCTCCACGAACGCGATGAGATTCATTCCCCATCGTAATCCATTCAAGACTAATTTTCATTAGATGATTAAAAATAATGTTTAAAGTATTAATATAATTCTTAATATGAATAAGATACATCCTATACATAACAAACATTACTTACATAACAAAGCATATAAAGGAAAATGAATCAGTTAACACCCGAAACGATGATAATACTAAGATATTATTAAAAAATAAATGTTAAAATATCATATATGATATCATATTAATGTATATTATTCTAGCATAACTTAATAAAAATTATTTCACCATTATCCAGGAGGTTAACCTACCCTCAACCAAGGAAAAGTACAAGGTAAGGGGTTTCTTATCTCACTTTTAATTCCGTGATATTTGCATTGTTCGCCACTTATTTATTGCATGTGGTGTTTTGTGTACTTCCATTTGATATATATTATCATGATTCTCTTTATATTCATGTTATTATGTAATTCAATTGATGTTTATCAACTTCTTGTCATACGAATCGATTAATTACAATGTGGTAAGCGGTTTTCATCTCACTTTTATTCCCGTGAGATTCATGCTATATTTTCCACTGCAACCTTTTGTGTGGGGTTTGAACTGCCCATAATTGTATTGTTTGTGTAATATAATTTAATTTATGGGTATTTACATCATTATTGTATGATACTTCTTTCATGGTGTGTATGTTTTGTAAGTTACAAAATCAATAAGGGAATTTCAAATTTCTATTTCCACTCATTAGGTTTTACGCAAACTTCATTGATAACTTTACCCCAAGATTATGTGTGAAATCACTATTTATTTACTTATGTTGTAATTTCCAGTCCCCTTTTCATGGATAAACTTTTGATACACATAGTCACTCCATTAATAAATTCTCAATTCATCGATATAAACTTTATAAGAGTAATTTCAACTCAATTTCTCTTCATTGAGTTAAACATCCAAGTCATTAGTGTTGTTTTTACAATAATATGTGTGAATGTCCTCTGATTGATTTACACTAAATATCCAATCATATTGAGTGTATTTATATTTTTCACATATAATTATTTCATTTATTTATCCTTAACCTAAGGATGCATACTTTATAAAGGAATTTATCCCATCTTACATTCCATTGAGACTTATTTGTTGTTAGGTACCAATCCACTTTTATTTCTTGTATATACTGTACTTTGACATAGTATATCATGAATCCAATTATTATCATGATATTATAAAGTTTTTTTACCTCAATTACTTTTATTCAAGAATCTCTCATTTGGTTAGGAACTCTAACTAAAATATAATTTTAAATGTTTTAAAAATCTATTCTTCTAAATCATTCTCAATAATGTCCATATTTTAAAAATGGTTTTAAGGTTTTATTTATATGGAAATTAATGTTTCAAAATTAAAATTCCTTTTAAAAGTTTCAAAGTGGTATGGGACAGTTTTATTCAAAAATCTATTTTAAATAGCTTCTTGATAAATAGTGAGACTTTTAATTGTTTTAAAGAAAAAGGGGGATATTTATCTGAAATAGTTTTGATGATTAACTTCATCTATGTTGATATCCTTCATTATTAACGATTGAGGTTGATTTATTATCATACAATCTTCCATATTATATTGAATTAGTTATGTATAACTATGGATGTGTTATTTTTATACCGTTCATGGTTTATGAATAAAGTATTGACATTTCGTATGCAAGTTTTAATATGAAGGTTTATGTTATGTTTCAACCTTTTCATATTAGGAATGCATTGGACATAGTAAGTGATGGGTGGAGCCCTTTATAGCTCCTTGATGCATCGGTAGGTCTCATGAGACAAACTAGTGTCTTGGAACAAGCCCTGGAAAAAATCATATTTGTAGTGTTGGCACAAGGCCTTGACTATGTGGTTGTGAAAGTCTGGAATTATGCATTCCATCATTATGAAAGTGGCTATTGATATTGCATGTGATTATTCGACTAGTAGAATATCTATGTGAATAAGTAAATGGAATTGTTTGATTTTTTTCTTTTCAATATTATGTTGAAGTTCAAATTTAAAAGGATTTTGTTTTAGTCTTATACATTGCCTTAAATGTTTATGCTTATTTATGAAGGTTTCCACTATATTTTTATCCTTACTGATCATCTGAGCTCACCCCCTTCTAGGTTTTATTTTTTCTAGGATGCGAAGAAGTATATTATGACTGACCTGTATGGATAATCTATGGTATCTCAGTGTTGTCTATAGAAACAATGTTGTTGTAGTTTTCCATTTTATGATGTAGTGTAAACCTTATGAATGTATCTAGTACTTCCAAGGATACTAAAATAATCAGTCTTTTGATACTTGATCTTTTTTTATCATGCCAATGATACATAATAATGCACTTACTCTAGGCTTCTGGGGTCGGGACGTTACATATATTCTATTGAACATAATGTTCTTATTTTAAAATCTAGAGGTGTTATATTATCCCCACCTTCAAAAATTGTGTCTTTTTAATTTTGACTTGCGTTTAGAAATAAAGGTTTTGATATTTGAAAATACCTTTGTTGAAAACTCACATCTCAAAAAGGTTAAATAAAACATCCTCATGAAAGTAGAGAAAGGGAAGTATGAAGGTTATTTAGACTAACAGAAAACTAGGTCTCCAAGTAGAAAAAAATTAGTTAGAAGTGAAAATATAGACATGGATGAAAAAAGTAATCCCAAAATAATCATGAAGAGTGATAGAGATCATTGATAACACGAAATTGAATGATCAAGAGAAAGTTAAAGACTAAAAAACCATAAATCTGTGATGGGTGAAAAGGCCATCGATTCATCAGAAAGAAAGGTAAATGTATAACATTTTTATTACAAGATCCTTTTTCTAAATTTGATGGACTTGTTTACTATCAAGATAGAGGACACCAAAAAACATAATTCTTGATATCTTATTATTTCATAAAATTTCATCTTCTGGTTGTGCTTTTACCAATTTGAAATTAATTTCTTACTCCCAAAAATAAATATCCAAGATAATTTTTTATGCATGAAGTAATAAAATCAACTTCCAACTGATCAGATAAGCCATAGAAGAATAAAAATATATTCCTCATATCTTTAATAAAACCAAAATGGTTAGCATAATGTAATATAATTCCCAAAATTAATAAACCTTAAAACATTAATCTCTAAAATTCAATAATAAAACTAAAGTTCTGACATAAATTATTACTTAAATAAATAAACCACTATGACAAATAACACCAATAACATCAACATTAAAGAATGTTTTTACCTAAAAGGTTATCTCATACCCTTCATATTACACCTCAAAAAATTTAATAAAATTATTTCCAAATAATTATTTTTGTAAAACTTAGTGGTTATATATAAATCAACCTAACAAAATGTCTCCTGAAATATCAGTAATCTCCTAAAACTCATAAAAATTTAAAATCATTTGATTGAATGATATATTTCACAAAAGAAACTTAATATTTATCCATCAAACTATTTGAGTAAAAACAACGTCATATTAACCAGCACATCACATAGGACATTGGAAGGTGTTCCACCCTTATCACTCTTCAGTTGTGGATTCAAGCCTTGAGGCCTTACTTCAAATGATGGGTTATCACCCGATATGTGGGTTTCCCTTTTTTAAAAACTTTATTAATATAATTCCTATAATTTTCACAAAAATATAATGTACATCCTCAAAAATAACATCAATCATTAAATAATTTTTCAACCACTGTGTTTTTATATACCACTTATTTTTTCCAAAAAATAAAATAATCTCAATTGGATATTATTACCTTAATATCAATGATCATATTAACCCTAAAGGTTATCTATACATTTAAACTTGTGTCCATAAAATATATGACTATTATTCAAAAAATAACTATCTCACTAAAACATATACTAAACCAAATTTTTGTATTCCAATAAATGTCATAATAAATACACTTAATAATTTCAAAAAAAATAATCACATGAAACCTAAAAAGGTGTATCTATGACTTTAAAATTATGATAAATATTACACTTATCAACCCAAGACACTAGGTTTATCCCATATTATATATCATATCACATGTTTCTATAGGTTTTGTTCTTTAATTATTCATAATTATTTATAGAGAAAATGTAAATTAACACAAGAATTTCCCCTAAGAGTATCAAAATATGTGTACAGTAAGAGTACGCTCATCGTGCAATAGAATGATGAATGAGATATACTCAAACCAAATCATTTGGGGGTTATTATCCCTATATGCATCTATGCCAAAATCACGTAAACTTATAGTATCTAGAAAGGTATGTATTGCTTAGAAAACCACATAATATTTACCATACTAAAAACTATGTGATGTTATCCTGTAATTATACTTATCCCCATAGTTTTTTCACAGGGTTATGTTTTGTAATTTTTGGTTTCCAGATATAGTTTCCAAAGTTTCTACAAAACTTTCTATGATACCAACTATAAAGGCCTTGACTACAGTAGTCCAGTACCGGTGGTTACTTTATTACATTGGTATTATATATACGACACCACATTGTTAAGGACCGAATAGTTTAGTAGTCTTGTTAAAATATATACAAACATAAATCCTGCATTACATTTGAAAAAAAACTAAAAATAAAACACTGTGAAAGTAAATATTTTTCATCCTTGACCTCATTCAAAGATTGCTTCTTTATATTCTGGGAAAAGAAAAAAAATAAGGGTATGTTCAGATGCTCAATAAGGGTTATGTACAATAGAATATATAATGAGTAAATATGGAATAATCAATATGTTAATGTGAAATAACTAAAAAAACATGTCATTTAATCAATAAATTGATCATAAAGAATAATATGATATAATTAAATCATGATCTAATAATGCCATACAAATAATCACATGAGCTTGAAACATATCCATGTATATCATAACTATTAAACTAATCATATGAACATTATTAAATAATCTCATAATGATGGAATTCATACTATCAAACATTATGAACATACTATCAAATCCCCATTCTAAGACATTTAATATAAATGGCTAAGGCCTTTGCCAAATACCCAAACTAGTTCATCTCATGAGATCTACTGATGCATTGGGGGACTATAGAGGGCCCAACCTATCACTTACTAAGTTCAATTAATTCATCATATGAAATCTTTTAAGTATAATAAATCTAATAACTCTTATTGAAAATAAGCATACATAATATAAATAATTTCTCCAATCAATAAACCTAATCAGAAACCATCCAGAGTAATATAGTGAATGGTATAAAAATAGTAAATCATCTGAAAAATTGATCATAAACCATCTGAAGAAATAATAAGGATGATATCATTACAACATATACCCAGTGGAGCATAAGTTAAATAAGGGTTCTTTTCATAAATGAATAGAAATACCATAAAAATATCATCAAAAAAATTCTTGAGGAAAAAAACCTTTTCATTTTAAAATCCTCTATCAATAAATAATAATTTCTAGAATATTAGGAAAAAGATTTTATTTCAAAATGATCAAGTAAAATTGTAAATAAATCACCAAATAATAGGTTGGTCCTTATAATAAGAAATTTTGTTCATATCAATCATGTTAAAACAAATATTCTTTTTACATTTTTGTAAGAAAAGTCAAAAGGCACCTCACTTGAAAAAAATAGAAAGATTCATTTTAAAACATTTTTTAAAACTAAATCATCGGTAAAAATTCATTCAATAAATCATTTTTTAATATTAAAAATAATCTTGAAAACATTTTTAGAAAAAATGGACATGGAATGAGAAATTATTGACTAAAGAGGAAATAAATTCTTTTTTACTTAAAAACATTTTTTCATATTTTGAGTACATAAAATAGGGAAATGAAAAAAACATATAATTTTCAAAAATAACTAGATATGAAGAAAATATATTTGTTTTAATAAATAAATATCACAAAATTCTTCTAGTGGATACTTTAAGATAAATAATCTTGAATAATTATGAGATTATGCGATATACCCTTACCGCTTTGGTAACTTTTGAATCACAACCCCCATGAAAGAAATAACCTAAAATGAAACTTTAAATACAAATAATATAAATATATTCATTATATAACATATAAATGGGGAATTATATACACCACAAAAAATAAATAAATGGTTAATATGACATGTGTCTCACAGAAGTAAAAGTGAGGTGAGAAACCCTTACAATGATTATAATGCTGAATTGAAAAATAATAAATGATTTGATTTTGTGTAACAAATGTAAATGTACACAAAAAAAGATAAAATAAAACATAAATAAAATAAATTTAATATCACACATAATCTTGACATAATATAATAAATGAATAAGTGTTATAATCCAATGAAAGAAAATTGAGTTTTTTGACACTTATCACTTGGTAACATTAAAGTAAAATCCCCTTGGATGATATAATTTTAATTGAATATTAATGTACCATTAATAATTAAGGATGCATTATATAACATGTAAGAAGGAATTATATACACCATATAAAATAAATTATGTTTATTACAATAAAATATGCCTCATTGAATGGAAATTGTGATGAAATCCCGTACCTCAGGTCCGACTCATCATTTACGTTGTCCTTATAAATAATAAATTTTTATTAATTATTTAATTTCTTAATAAAATTTTTCATTTTTATTTTTCATTTTTTATTTAATACTATGTTATATTTAATTACTTGATTAATTAATTTCACATTAGATATTTTCTTGTTATTCAGTACATATTTTCAAAATGACTTTAGTAGTTTGATTATGGTAAAAGTGGTCATTTTTCCATCTTGTATAGAATATTAATCATGTAATAATTATCATTTTTATACATCAATTATTCTTTTTTACTCTAACCATGATGTATGATTAATAATAAAGAACTATGTTTTAATTACAGAGACAATAGGTTGTACGTACACATGGGTAACATTTCCTTTTTTCAACAATCATTATGAGAAGAAGATAAGAATTATTTTATCTTTCTAGAATGATAATAATATCATAAATTCCATATAATTTCTTTAAGTATACTTATATATATGTATCATTCTAGTGATGTTGTGATGACAAAAAAATCACATCACTTCATGGAACCATCACTAATTTTTCTAGGCATGTTACAAAATATTAGTGTTTTAGGGGTACTATATTTTCTCCCATTGATCATGTTCACATTTATATTCTAAGGAATTTTACCTTGGGAACAAATTTCTTCAAAAATGGAGTTCCAACAATCACGTTTTTGAAATTTTTATATAATGTTTTATTTTTAAGAGATTAATGGAAAATAATTTTTTTTACCAATACCATTTTCTATATTCCTATATAATGAGGAACATGTTAAATAAAAATGTTGAAATGTTCTTATAGGAAAATAATTATTAATGTATTAATACCACTTGTCCTTTTTATATTGACTTAACACACATTTCATATTTGTGTTTTCATTGGTCAGCACACATTCACAAATATCATTAGTTCACTTGATTTGGTTTATTAATACCAATATTCCATATCCTATATATCTTTTTCACTTTTTTATTTTTAAGGTTATCTATGTATTTTTGACATGTGGGTCAGTAGAATGTCTATAAATTTGGATGTCTACCCAATGGTCCCCACCAATATTTTCGTAGTTTTCCAAGCTTTGGATGAACGAAAAAACTATTTGCATAACTCTTTAATGCATCCTTTATATATGAATTCAAATGATTGATTACATAATGGGAAGTGAGTTCCAAAAGGAATTTGGGTGAAGTGATATGTGTGATCACATGGGATAAGTGACTTGTGTGAGGCCTATTAGTAAAGTGACCTATGGGATGCACTTGAGAGAAGTGACCTGTGTGAGGCACTTGGTAATAATTCATGACTTTTCCAAATTCATGTACAAGGCTACACAACCCACTTTAGATGTAATTAACCCAACTTTGACCCATGATATCCTTTACTCAATGATACATAAAAATAATTACATTGGTACTAATGAAATATTGCATGCCTAATTCTATTCTTCCAATGTATTAGAAAACTATTTATATATTAAATGAAGAAGTTTATGAATGCATCTATGAGATATTGGATATTTTTGTACCATGATATTTCCTATTATATGACCCCACACTTCTGAACCTTGTGTAGCATTTAAAGAATTACAATTTTTTCATCCTAAGGGAGAACAATTACTATCATATGGGCATAGAGTTAGAATGATATTATAATCTTAAAGAGGGGAATCCCTTGAAAATACTGGCATGTGTTAGAGTAAGGTAAATATAATACATTGTAGTATACCATGAAGTCCTTCTACCCTTCAATAACTCATCTTTCTATATTATATAATTTTTTAGCACCTACATGTTTCTAGTTCATGACCCCAAGATGGCTACCTTTAAAATAACTCACCCTATAAAAATTTCATTTATCACTAAAGTGAACAATTCTAAATTACTTAAATATATGTTCAATTGAACTTAAATATTGTTGAATTTCTTTCATGAAATGACTTATTGAAATTTTTTTACAAAAATGGATAGAAGTTGGATGTATGAAACAGGTCAGATCTCAAGAAATTTTCAAAACAATTTGGAGAGCTTTCTAGATTTTTCATTTGTCAATGCTTCATATTGTGGTAACATACATTTCCCATCTTATAATTGTATTGGAATACCTTGGTTAAGCCATGAAGAAGTTAGATACCATATAACCAAATATAGTTTTCAAAAAAACTATTATGTGTGGTATCTCAATGGGGAAAAAATGGAATCTCAACATTTTGATGATCCAAATGAGAGGACTAGATTAGATAATTTGATATATGACCAGTTTTTGTTTATTTGTCATGATGATAAGGAAACGATGACAACCCAAGAATATTTTTATATGAGAACACATGATGTGTCCAATGAAAATGATGATATTTATAGGGTAAAAATTGAATGATGTTGTGATGACTCCAGTATATCTGCAATGTCATAAAATTAAAGGGCTGGAATTTTTAATCTGATTGTTTCATGGGATAACAATGTATGGGATTTCTAATAATTACATCGATTACATTCTTACATTATTTAAGGATTTACTTATATATGATTTAGGTATTCCCTAAAACCACTATATGGAATTAAATTTATTTGAATAAATTGGATTTTTATAAAACAAAATTCATTCTTTCCCGAAAGATTGAATCTTATTCTGGGAGGAAACTGCTGAATGAAATGATTTAATAAAATGTGAAATATCCCGATGGAAACCAAAGGCTAATGAACACCATCTTGTATGCCACAAAAAGTAATGTGGCACTTTCCATTGATCCCTAGATTCAATAATCTTTTCATGGCTAATGAAATATTAATAAAAATTTGATGGAATGATACCCAGAGAAAGAATAATAATAAAGACTTGGTCCACCCTGCAGATGGATTTTCATGGAAGAGATTTTATTCTATATATTCTTATTTTGTAGCTGATGTACATAATGTGAGACTGGGACTTCCATGTGATAGTTTTAATCTATTTGTAAAGATTCTAACTTCTCACAAGACATGGCCAGTTTTCATACACATTTAGAACCTTCCCATATGGTTGTGTATGAAAAAACCTTTCACTTTTATGAGTATACTTATATCTGGCCCTTATGACCCCAAAAACAATATAGATGTATTCGTGAAACATTTAATAAAAGAGTTGAATCTTATTTTGGATTTGGGTGTTCTCACATACAATTCATGTTCAAAAGACATATTTTAGATATGTGATGTGCTTATATGAATGATCAATGATTTTATTGCTTATGAAATGATTTCTAAATAGAGAATGAATGGAAAACTATCATATCCTATTTGTATGAATAATACTCAATCCAGAAGACTGAAATATTATAGTAGTTTTAGTTTTATGGGACATCGACAATTCTTATTAGTGAACCATCCATATAGAGATAATCTTTGAAGATTTGATAATATCATGGAGACTGATGATCCACCTTAGTGTATATCTGGAAAAGATGTGCTTAATGAATTTTAAGATTTTAGTTTTTCATTCAGCAAGGGTCAAATGAAATCTAGAAAGAGGAAGAATGTTTCTAATGATACCTTTTACAATTGGAAGAATAGGAGTATCTTCATTGAGTTGCCTTATTTTTCAACCAATTTGTTACGTAATTTATTAGATGTAAGACACATTGAAAACAATATATTTTAAATGTTGCTTCCAATTATTCTAAAAGTCAAAGTAAATAAAAAATATGATTTATGATCTTGGAATGACTTGGTGTATTGGGGGATCAGACTAGAATTGCATCTTGTGTGTATCAGTGAAAATAAATGGAAAGTTCCATGTGCTTCTTATGTGATGAAACCAGCACAAAATAAATATCTGGAAGTAATAGAGACTATTAAATATTCTTATGTCTATTAAATCAATATATCAAAACGGGTCAATAGAAGAGATTTGAAGTTAAAATCTATGAAGACTCATGATTATCACATACTTATACATGAGTTGATTCCAATAGCAATCCATCATATGTTTTCCAATAATGTAAGGGTGTCAGTTATTCGATTGTTCAATTTGTTTAGAGATCATTGTGCTAAGATGTTTTCTAATTATTTATTGCAAAAAATGTTGGTGGAGACACCATTAATTTTTTGTGAGTTAGAGAAAATATTTCCTCCAACATTTTTCACATGCATGATGAATCTGACTTTAAATTATCGAACCAAAATACTTCTCAGAGGACCTGTAGATTTTTTTGGATGTATCCAACTGAAATAAATATGTACACATTGAAATATTTTGTTCTAAATAGGAATCATCCCGAAGGTTCTATCATGAACGGTTACTTGGCTCAATAATGTATAGATTTATGCTCAGTGTATTTATCTGATCTTACTATGAGAATGAATAGACCAATGAGAAATGAAGAAGAACAGTGTGAGAAAATTAAACCAAGTTTTCTATCACTTCCTCAAATAGTAGAAATTCTTAGATCATATACATTGACGACATTAATCCTTGAAGAACAGGAGATGGCACATCGCATTGTGTTGTTCATCTATGATTTGTTCGATGACTACATCAAATAAGTAAATTAAACATGCATATCTTATCTCAACTATTTTAATTGTACATATCTGTTAAACTATTTATATTTTTATCTAGATAGAACATAAATAAATGATAAATAGAAAGCCACGAATCGAGGAATAATTATCAAAGGGAGAGGGTGGCCTCTGAGCAGTAGCGCATCCTCTTCTCCCGAAGCTACGGTTTCTCTTGGAGCTGATCCGGAGGGGGGAGGATCATTGCTTGGTCTTCGGGTTTTCCCTTGGCGTCGCCTCCCCCTTCCTCACTCGCTATCATAGGGTTTTCTTCCTCCCTCGTAGAATTTTTTCCTCGGAATTTTCGTGGTTCTTTTCAGGGTGGTCTTGATGGTGGATGGTCTGAGGATGGTTTCATGGCGTCGTGACGTCATTATGGCCCTACCCTTGGTCTTCGCTGGTCTTCCCCCCATCCGCTTCAAGAAGCTTTCTCGATTCGGCCTCTGGTGTGTCTTCCCGGTTTCAGCGGAGATCGGATACGGTTTCGGTGGGAGGATTGTGGGTTCGTTGCGGCGGGGTATCAGCGTTTTTCAGCGACTGGGTTGCTGTCTTCGTCGGTAAGATTTTCTTGATGGTGTTCCTTTTTGATGGTCTGAGCCAAAGGCGTAGTAGGTGCAACGATGGATCCCGTTTTCCTTCCTCAATGATTTTGAATTTTGCAGAACTCATTTTTACTGCTTGAAGTTTGTTGATGCTTGGTTTTTTTTCATAATATTTTCTTCGTAAATTTGGGTTCTTAGTCGATTCGGTTACCAGTTCAGGTGATGGGGGATAATGCGTCTGAGTTTGTTTTTCATGGATGATGGGGTTTCTTTGTTTTCGGTGATCTAGTTATTATCTTTGGTTATGAAAGGTAAACATCATCTCCCATTCTTTCTTGATGTTCTGGAGTGTTGATGAATATGGTGAACAGCTTGATGGTGGGCGGTGTGATTGACAGCTGCGGTTCTCGTGAATCGAGGTCTCCTCGGGTACTATGGCGGTTTGATTTTTGAATTTTCATTTTGATCCTTTGAATTCGGATCTCGCATTTGGTGTATGGATTTTGGGGTATTATGTTGTTGTGGTTACCGCTCACCCATAAATCGGGTATTTAGAAAATCAAAAAAAGAGAATTTTTGATAAATAGAAAGCATCATTTTTTATCTTTGAGAATGAGAGAGTCTTTGAATTAAAAATTGTTTTTTGTTTGGTTGAAATTGAATGTATAAATATTTATATAATAAATAAATAAAATCAATAATTAATTATTTTTAATATTTTTTTATATTTTAGGTATCGAGTTTTCTTGTTGACATTGTCTCTGAGGAAATAAGAGCTTTGGGTTTGGTCTTAATACCATGGTTCGTGAATGTAAATCAATTGTAATCAATGAGTACAGATTTATTATCATTGAATAAGGAAAGAACATGAGAACAAAACATTATGGAGTTATTCTAACTAACACAACAGACATTAATTCTAGTGCATCAGATAATAGACCTCATTTTGAAAATATAGCTTATTATGGAGTCATTGAAAAAATAATAATATTGTATTATTACTCTCATGGTTGAGTCAATATGATGAAATTTCAGTGGTTTGATTCGATGAAGAGGCATGACACCTTTATTGATGATTGTGGATTTAAATTTATTGACATGACTCACACTCTTGCTACTGATGAACCATATATATTGGCATCAATAGAGAACTAGTTTTTTTCTATCAAAGATCATCTTCATACTGAATTTTATTTCATTATTTAAGTAATCCCAAGACATATTGTTGATGATGGTGATGATTGAATTAACACCATACCTACTCCCATTAGCCCTAGTTCATTTATTACTTATGATGTCTCCAATACTTCAATTGTTAGAGTTGATTGCAAACCTATAGTTGTGGTGAGAAATATATTGAAGCATTCATCTATGTTCTTAGTTTTGTTTATTTATCACGTAGTTGATGGTGGAAAACAACGAATACAATCAAATGATCAAAAAAAATAGGGAAGCAATGTTATAGTTTTTTTGAGACACTTTCCAAATACGCCTACATCATTCTTATCAGCCCGATATCATGGAAAGAGTTTCAAAACAGAGTCAAGGATAATGCTTGGGCATAGATATGGGTAAAAAATCTTTTTTATTTAATGTATTATAAGTTTTTATTTATATGAATTAATATTTTTGTGTTAGATTCGGTTTAATTTTTCCGATGGTGAGGGTGCACGACCAACATATCTAAAGGAGTTAGGTGAGCTTTAGAGATCCAATAAGCACAAGTTTAATATTTTATGGTGTTCTAGATTTGGTTTAAAGTTAGAGGTGGTACCTATCGTGGATGATTGTCTGATAGAATAATATCAGAAAATGATTACTCATTGAATGACTATCACGTTTAATGTATTAATCAAATTTGAGGTATTTAAATGAAAAGTTTCCTTTTTTATTTAATACTAACTTTTTATTATTGAATTTTATTTAGGAATCACCCAAAAAAACATTGATGCTAAGAAATACCTCCACACATTGGGACTTACTACGATTTTAGATCATGAGTGGAAGAATGTATGATAATTGTTAATATTTTTTCTTTAGGACTTACAATTTATATTGTTTCCTCCATAATTTATTATATTTATAAATTTTCCATATAATTTTAGTTATAAAATTCACTATTGGTAACCTATTTTTAATTATGATTTCCTACACTCAATGTCATTATAGGGGTTGGTATTGAATATTGAAGGACATATACCACGATAAAAAATATTTTTCTCAAGTAGAAGAAAAAAAAGATGGAAGTATGGTTAATGAGGTGATATAACATAAGATTGTAATTTTTAATTCGTTGTTTTCAAATTTTAATATCTATTTTTTATCTTAATAATCTATTTATATTGGTAACAGGATTCTGTAGAGGCCCTTGATGCCCAAGAACCATAAAATTTTGAGCCAAATGATCACTTGCATCATTTGTTGGGAGATGAGAACCCTATAAGAGTACACTGCCAACCTGGTAAGATTATAGTCCCAACGAGGTATTGTCCCTCTTCAGGAACTAGTTGTAGTGCCACTGAGTTCAAATAGGTTAAGGCATGGAATGAACATGCTGAAAAAAGGGCCACACCAGTGGAATAATGGTCTTCTAGGGAAAACACTGAATTTATGAAACATATAAATGTTTTATGTCCAGCACTTCCACAAGAGGTCAGCACAACTTGTGATGAGTATATGTCGTTGATTCATTCAATATATAGTGTCTCAGGTGGTTGTTCTAGTGGTGTTCTAGAGGATATCATTTCTGGCAATGATGATATAGAGGAAGAGGCCAAGGCAGAGGACAGGGGTGAGGATGAGGCCAAGGATGAGGCTAAGGATGAGGTAGAGGATGAGGACGAGGGTAGGGAAGAGTTTGAGGATGATGCTGATGATGATAGTTGTGATAGTGATGGTGATGGTGATGACGGATAAATTGATCCATTACATTCTTGATAGATAATACTAACATTTTATGTCTGTTTATTTATTGTGACTAAATATATGTGTGATTAGGTGGTTCAAATTCTACTTGACTTGGGTATCCTAAATACTATACAGTTTTAATCACAACACCTTTTACCAATGTATTGTCATCTGTTTTGATAAATTAATGAGGGTATTTGTATATTTATTATATGATTTGAAATTCAAAGGATTGATTAGGTAAGTGGTCTTACTTTTATCTTTATTTCTTTATATATAAATAATAAAACATGACTTGACATAGAGGTATATATTCTATGAATTCTCTTTTTATATGGTATAAAATATATTTCACAATTCTGTTTTTACATACACTCAAACTCGTGGATTAAGAAATTGAGAATATTAGTTGTCATTAAACAAGTTTTTACTCATCATTCTCTAATTCATTGTCATTTGATGCTTTACATTATGGGACATTAATTTTGATCTATTTTCATTCACAGATCATGTTGTACTTGACAGTATCAAATTATATATACTGACTATATTTATTAACATGGATGAGTATTTAAATTGGGGGATTTAAAATTGATTTTAAAAATCCACATTTTCCAATAAAAAAGGAAATATAACTATAATCTACCAAATTCTATAAGGACAACAAACCCCTCATAAATAAATCACGATTCCCTCATTCATATGACACCCAAGTAAATGCCTAAAGAAATCGAGCACTCCATTTTACACCTATCAAGAATTTATCTAACATACTAACCATATACACATGATCCTCCCATCATATTATGTTTCTATTCATTTACCAAGCTCAATAATAAAACTCCATCATCTAACCATCAAGAAAAAATGAGGATAAACCAACCCATATTAGCTGACCATAACCTACTACTCTGATTGACATAACTAGTAGCCTACCTATAGAACCTTATAATCACTATAGAGAGATCCACAATATCATCCCACACTAGAATCACCACTACCAACTTGACTCATTCAAATGTATTTAATCAAACAACACCTCTCATTCACAACCTATACATGGGAACTCAAACCCAGATCCCATCATACGACAATTCATGCCAAAACTTACACTTTAAATGGTTGTCAAACACTAGGAGAATAACTCTAATCACATCAAAAAATCACAAAATAATCACCACAATTGTCCCAATTAATTAATTAACCTCCAATGAGTTATTATATAAACAATTAATATGTTATTATTGACATATTAATTAATCAAAACCCATTCCATACAATTATCAAGAATTTTTTCCTTTTTAAAAAATTTTATAAACCCACTTTCCTCATTATGAAAATAATTTCACACCAACAATGAGTAATAAACATGTACAAGTATACAAACTTGTATGATGCATGAACCCACAATCTCATACCGCATCAAAATAAGAGTAACAAATAAACAATCGCTCACCCAAAACATCATTCTTGAATCGAAATATCAATTAGAACACTAAAAATAAATGAACAACAATCTCATCACCTTGTAGATTTGACAAACCTTATAAATGGTTTGGTTACATATCAGTACAAGGTCTGTTACAAGTTCCAAAAACACATCCTACCTCCAACTACTGTGCTAAAATAGTCAAAAAAACAAAAGCAGTTCTTTTTAACATCTTTGTATTACCTCGACTAAAATTTATC
Source organism: Viscum album (assembly GCA_963277665.1). NCBI lineage: Eukaryota > Viridiplantae > Streptophyta > Magnoliopsida > Santalales > Viscaceae > Viscum > Viscum album. The sequence goes on from OY728135.1 coordinate 271,681,250, forward strand.
ATATAAAATCATTGGTAAATCACCATAAGATCTCAAGAACACCTACCCTTATACCAGACGCTTTAGACTAGTGGTGAGAGTCTATAAGTATCATGGGGATATTATACTCTCTATACCCTCCTAAATAAAAATATAAAAATGACATAATCAAAATAAAACATTAGAGTAAGCATAAGAAATTACAGCTAAGAGTATACATCATTATATATAGTGTATACATGTATGGGAAAATAAAACAAGTAAAAATATACAACATGCAACAATTAGGAATGGTCAGTGTGTGATACCTCGGGAGACCCAACACTTAACCTCATTTGATTTGGAGAATGTAGAAATAGAATTCATCTAAAAACACAACCCCAAAATCATACCCTACCACTTAGGGAAGGTTCATGAATCTTAGTCTCGACCTCCACCCTCTCACTCAGGTTAGAGCATTACACCAAGTCTCGATCTCATATTTATCCTCATACTTTCTCCCTCTTTCTCAATGTGAGGTCTAGTATCACATTCAAACTATTAACCAATCACTCGAGGTAGGAACCCATATAATATACTGACCACTAACCTCTCACTCGAGGTTAGGTTCTATATTATATCTTAACCCCTACCCACTAACTCATTTTAATGTCTTATATCAAATGATATGTACAACTATCTAACTTAAGGTAAGTTCATGTATCACATCATGATCATTGTCCTCCACTCAATGTAAGGTCTGATATCACATCCAGAATACTAGCCACTCACTCATATTAAGGTCACATATCACATCTATGATACTGGGAAAGGACCTATATCTTTTCCTGAACACTACCCTCTTACTCAGGGTAGGGTCATATACTATTTCGCATGCCATGTCGCATACCTCAAACATCTCACTCAAAGTGTATCTCATCACTACTGCACAACATGGTTAGATCATAAATAATGAGAAAAAATAGTAATAATATATCATATCATATCCCTCATTTATCCACACAACCATCCCAACTTAGTTCCATGTTATAGGGTAGCTGATATATCTCAACAACATATACCCTAACCAGTATCACCGTTATAATTTTCACCTTCGGTCATACCCACCTATAATTGTATTTCATATTTTCTGTATTTTTAGGTTCATTTACAGAGGTTATTTATAAGGTGTTGTATAAGTTTTTTTCAGGTGTGTATTCATTACTAATAAGTATTGTTTTTTCATATTTTGGTAGGGTATTTTCAGGTGTTTTAATTTCAATGTGATTCTGTATATCTCAACAATATATACCCTAAACACCAACACCCCCTGATCTAATTCATCCCTATATCATTTCAATTTCATTCTAAGATCAAGGATAATTCTTGGAAGCTATCTAATATATCATTTATGTTTACACTTGGAATTATTCCATGAAATAAAATGGACTCAGGTATATTTTTAGTAATATTCCAATTCCAAAAGGAGGTTTCAATGATTGATTCAATTAATCCATGATTGATTATCATGATGGTTACATTACCTTGAATGAAATCAAAATCCATACTATAACAGTTTCCTTGTTCCTGAATCATTATATCAAGCTCTTGGCCATCATATCCAATCACCTATCCATTATTCAGTGTGACCATGGTTTGAGGAACCTAATCAAATTCTATAGATAATGAGGGTCAGGCCCTCAAACCACCAATTCTACACTAACCACTATATACCTTACCTTAAACCACACCTCAAGATCCACCTCAAAAGTTATCATTGTTGCACGTCACTCCTCTCAGTCCATTCAAATACAATTTCAAATCTTGACACTATTTATCTTGTGAAATATGTGCCACGGACCATTATTTATTTAATTATCTAAAAAAACCGGATTCATTTCAAAAATAATCTCTACCATGGAGGTACATTTTAAATTCTCTGTCAAAACTCATAGACGAAATTCACAAGAAATTACATTAAGAACATCATCCATCAACCCCTATATATTACATAACACTATAATCTATTAAGGGTATATAAAACCCATATATATTACACCACACTGTAATGTGGGTTCCCACTCCCCATAGATTGGGAACTATCCCAATAATCCCTTGGAACTGGATCACCAATGATTATATACTACCTATATACTAGATTCTAATTATATCTCTAATGAGACACCATTTCTGAAAAACTTTACTGGAAAAAATCTATATAATTCCATCCTTTAAAATTGAATCAAGATCATATAATGATTGTTGCATCAATTTTCCAGATGAGTGAAATAAACTTCCACCACTATTTGGATCATATTTCCATGTTTTGTGTTTATGGAGATGTTTGTTTTAAGGGTGTTGTGGTTTCCGGTGGGGTATTCTATTAGGTGTATTGGTGTTATTCGTAATTCATTATAGTGTATTGTAATTTTCTTGCTATTATTCAGATGGAATACTATTTGGATCATATTTTTCTACATTGGTGTTATTCTAAATTATGTGTAGTGTATTTCAATTGCAGGTAATTAAATAGGTAATTATAGGTAATTACATGTAATTATGAATTCTGAATTCTGTACAGGTAATTACATTGGTGTTATTATCGCAGGTATTTGAATAGGGGGAGGTGGGTTCTACCTAATGCTAGTGTTGCAGCAACTCTATATCAATGTTTTAAAAATTATTGGTATAGATGTGAAAACTAAATCTATACCAACGGTTTGATCCGAACCATTGGAAAAAGTATATTCCAACGGTTTGTAAGTCATTGGTATAGACCGAAAAAATAAATCTTTACCAACAATTTACATAAAACCATTGGTAAAATTCTATACCAATGGTTCATAAACCATTGGTATAGATATAAAGTGAGTTTTATTGAAACTGTATAAAATCATTGGTAAGAAGTTATACCAAAGGTTACAGCAAACCGTTGGTATAATGTGCTATAAGGTTCCATATACCAACTGTTATTGAATAACTATTGGCATATGTATATCCTCACACCTAAGAAACCAATGGTTTGGAAAACCATTTTTATATGTTATACCAATTGTTGTCCAGCCTATACCAATGATTTTAAACCGTTGGTGTATAATAAGTTTCCAATAGTGACGTACGCATGAAATACGTTATCATTTTTTCATGAATGAAAACGTATAAAATTATATGATATATTATCTTTTTATAATGATAAATATTTAATTAATACAATATATATATAGTAAATCTATCATTAAAACTAGTCATGAGTGACAGTAATGGAAAGATAATTACATCAGTTTGTGAGGCGGTTGACCGATGTACACATGAATGACGGTTTTGTTTCCCATTTGATGGAAGATGAGATGGATATAAGGTATTACATTAATATAAAAACATCTCAGTATGTGATATATACTTATTTTATTATATAATCATGGTTGAATAATCTTTTAAGGTTGTGGAAGAAGAAATAAAACAAAAACGATTGGTTAAGAATGATATATCTTCTTCAGATAACCTCGTTAGATTTACACCAAAATCCTTCCTAGGATGGTTTTATAATCAATCCATGGCCTCTAGGATTTGGGAATAGAAGTAAGGATGGAATTTTGGTAATTTTTGGATGAACCAAAAGGACTTTTAAGTGTTAAGAAAGGATGATAGGAAATTTCCTTTTATAAGTGAGGGGATGAGTACTCTTGAAATTTTCTGAAAGTATTAAATAAATATAAATTAATTTTCATATTCAAATGGATAAAAATTGAGAATATTCTAGGAAAATATGAGTTTGATTCTAAATTATACAATTAAATAAAAATTGGACAATTTTATTTGATGTTTCAACCCTTATCATTTTGTTCTAACCCCTTTTAACCCTTTTTAACCATTACTGTGGTAATAAATTTGTTACTATTTAGGTGCCAAGAAACTTCCTATAAAAGGAATAATGGTCTTTAAAGGGACCGTGTTTGATATTATTAACCATTTCTCATTCACTTGTCCAAATATAATATTTTTATAAATTTTAAACCATTTAATAAAAAAATATTTGTTATAAAATATTATTAATGTCAATTTTGAAATTATTTATTTAATATTGATTTTTAAAAACATTAATATAGGGATTGAATTTGAATCTGTACCTTTCACACTTCCCTAAAATTTTATAATTATCTAAAAAAATTTTAGAACAAAAAAATATTCAAATTATATTACTTTTAATATTTTTAAAATCATTTACTTTATTTTATTTTTAATTAAATAATTATTGGGTCTAGGGGACCCACTATTACAACACATTTGAATTACAAAATATGCATGTAATCTCTTTATAAATTTTTTTAAGTTATCAAAGTCATGGTTTATAATTCTTGAAAAAATCGTGTTTTTGGCTATCTTTGTGAATGTGATTTTTCTCGCTTATTTTGTAAATGAATGTTTTGTTTCCAATAAACCTTGGTTTGGTACATAAATGATTTCAAGGTAGGTTTTATTTTGAGTAAAAGTTATTTCAAAACATGTGGTGTTCTGAAAAAAATGATTTCCATGCATGATTTGCTTTGAAGAAAAGTGGATTTAAATCATGGTATGTGAAATTAAAAGACCCCCAAGGGAAGTTTATGAATGTTGAATGATTTTAATTGATTATACTTAGTATAGACAGATCACATGGGGACCCGGGATACATATGAGGGGTTAGAATTTAGGAAAGAATGCTAGGAATGGTATGATTTTCATATCAAGGATATAATGTAACTAAACTATTGATTTCATGGAACTTTTAGGAGATTCTCTTATCATTTTGTTCTTACATACCTTCTTATTTTTTGGCCTATGGACTTCAAGTGTTCACTATTCCTGAGCATTCACCGAGGCATGAGGATCCTAGCTAGCTTAGGCCTATTGTATTTTAAGACTCTATTTCCATGTTTTTGATCTTGTGAAAATGTTTTTATTCATGATTTGGATATATTAAGTGTTTTAAAAGCTCTTTAATTCTTTTGAATGTTTTTAATTATTTAAAAGGAAACTAGTTTCATAAAAAAAATTGAAAATGGGTTTATTTTGAAAAGGCATTGGAAATTATTTTTAAGGGGTGAATTTCAATATTTTGATATAAACTATGGTTATGTAACTCATGCGTTTATTTTTATTAAAATACTATAAATGATCTATCTTAAAAAGGCTAGTTATGACAACAAAAGGTGGGATCCAACTGGACTTATTTTCCTACACCCTACACATACCATTGTGTGTATGTGGATCTTGTTTTATCAGACATGGGTAAATGGATAACACCTAATGGAGGTTGAAGATACCTTTGATAGAAAGGATTGGGGGTTCAATAGTGACATTATTAATACAAATATGAGTTTCATTTTACCATACATTTTTTTTATTTTTAAATAAATCACTTTATGTATGAGTGAGAATCTAACAAAAAATACTTTGAGGCTAAGTGAGAACCAAAATAAGAAGAACCACAAAGAAAGAAGCATGTAAAAGGGTATCCGCCATTTTGGACAGGTGACATAACCATCCCAAAACACCAAAACATCAAAATAGATACAAACTAGGCCTATCAAGGGTCACAGCCCAAGATCAGACTACCAACAAAAGAAAGAAAAAGTATAGGAACGTGTCGGGAACCATCCATCCCCGCATGAGCCTGCATCACCCATCAACCTGCACAATCATAAAGATAACCTCGAAGACACCAATTAACTACATACAACATCCTCCAAGATCAAATACACCAACACCATCCTAATTTTCCAAAGAAACCTTCAAACCTATCCATAGTGGGGGTGTGCATAAAGGGAAAGGTGAAAATAGCATAGGATAATCTGATAATGTTGAAGTTGAACCCTGGATCACAAAACCAGAACCCCAAAGGTCCAAACATCGCTGAATAGGGGATGGAAATCCTCAAACCCTGAGAATTAATTAGGTCACCCTCTGCAACCTCATATTGACCCGGGTAGAAGATGATGAACCTACCTTGTTCTGACCCCAATGCAAACCGAAAGTGATGAACGTTGAGGAGATAACATCATCGGTACTAAGAATTCCTCATTCTAACTCCATTGATGCCAAATAACTGAAATAGAGTGATCTCCCCAAGAAAAACCCCAATCCTTGCTCGGTTGAAGGGTTCATCGACAGAGATTGCATCACTCTGTTGCTCCTGACCGCATGCATCACTTCGTTCTTGACTACACATGTTGCTCTATTGAAGGGGGTTTCTCACTGACAGGGATCCTAACTACATCATCTATCTAAGTTCTATGTATTGACAGATCCAAACATGAAGTATTGAAAGAAGAAACATAAAAAGGAGGGGTGAAGATGAATGAGAAGAGTAGCGAAAACCCTATCTCATATGAGGAAAATAAAGGAGGGAGGAAGGAGAGGTGGCTGTCGGGAAAACCTATACGCTGAGGTGGATCTCACTCAAGCTCCACCCCTTTCCAGATGAGTAATATTTCATTTTCAGTACTTAGGTTTACCTTTTTGGGTTTGGCACATGTTATAATATACACTCATTGTATTCTTCTATTATTTACTCTCATTGTAATGTTGACCTTCTTCTATATATGCCACTTTTGATTCCCTTGGTTTTATTTTTATGGAAACATTCATTACCAAAGGAATTTATTGAAATCCAAGTGCTTGTAACCAACCCATGGGGATTGGGAATGCCCTTCAGGCCTTTCCATGATCTAGATCGAGTGTCCTATTTTGAGATGACTTGGTTCGGATTGTGAAGAATTCATATTAGAGACATGTTTTCTTTTGTGTTCATGATCTTCTTATCTTGAGATGTTTTGATGGAAAATAGATAATATTTTTTATACTTAAGGTGATGTTTTCAATAAATCTTATAACCCTCTCTCATAGTAACGATCCCTAAATTACCAAGAGATTTTGGGAAGTGTCTCTCATGTTGAGTTTTGATCTTATCTTAGTTTATTGATTGTGTTATTTTGAATCAAACTAATATTTCTATCTTTATCTGAATATCACTTTCCTTCCTTTGATATAGTATCTTCCCCCCCAAATAATTCCTAGATTTCCTCATGAGGGTGTTATGAATTTATTTCCATGAGTAAACCCTCTATTCAATCAAAACCCTGTTGAAGCAGTAGTGTAAGCAATATGTTCCATGGACCAGAATGTATTCTCTCCCCAAATCAAGCTGGAGTGGTACAACTAGGATATAAAATGGATAAAGATCAATCCTAAGAGATTATTTACCAAAAATTATCATCCTTACAAGGGATGAATGATCCTCATAATGTATAATATTGGTTGGGGAAGATCGAATGGATTTTTTTTCTTTTTTAAAACTCTATATTATGTTAAGGTAAAGTGTGATACCTTTATGATTGAGGGTCTGAGTGGGAGACGGTGGGACTCAGTGGTTCAAACAAAGTAGCATGAAGGTTTGGACTGGAAAGTCTTCAATACCATTTTCCTCTAATAATTCTTTTCTAAATTAACAACAATGAAAAAAATAAATGGAGTGATTTGGATTTAATTCACATGATTAGAATATTAACAAGTATGCCAAATGTTTTGTTTATTTGGTCTATTTTTCTCTTGAGGTGGTATCAAGTGATAAGTTGAAGGCTCAAAGGTTCCAGATGGGATTGCGAGTAGGTATCCTTTATCAAGTTTTCATTCTGAAACTTTCCTCTTATGATGAGGTGGTTAAAAAAGAACTAATGGTAGAGATTTACTATATAACAAATTTAGGGTTGGTTTGGATTCTGCTTCCACATAGTTGTAGTTTTAGTGGCTCCCATGGTATGAAAAGGAAGTGAAATGTGACTCAAAAGATAGGTAGTGGAAGATCTCAACAACATTCTTACTTCACAACTTCAGCATCAACAACTAGTGTTCCTTTGACTTCCTACCAATGTGGTAACACCATACACACAAACTTATTTTTCCCACACCTCTGATTATTTGAAACTCATGTGGATGTTGAGGTTATCTATAGAGGTTTTTTCAAGATATTTCTACTCCTAATTATGGCTCAGGTTCTTCATCCACTAAAGGAAATGTATTGTAGTTTGATGCTTCAAAGTCAATAGGGTTCTACACATAGGCCTCTGAAATGAGGTAGATACACATAGTGGTAGAGTCTCGGATGGTAGGTGATCTAGGTCCATCGATGGTGAGAGGTACTATATTTATTGCTTCATCATTAATGACTACTCTATTAGATAATGGTGCCTCTCACTATTTCTTATCAACATTATTTTAGAATCTTTTAAATATTCCAATGGACCTCATTCCTTATATAATTAGCCAAAAATACCTCTTGGGAATAAGAGGGAGAATAGTTTCTGATAACCCTCATGTTTTTTCTCTGTTTCCAAAGTTGAGAATGTTTAGTATTTCATGGTTCTCAACTCATAAATCTTTGATGTCATCATCATGATGGATTGGTTCATATTCCATAAATCAATGATTTTATTGTTATCATCAGCATGTGTTCTTTACTTACTATAACGGGTACTCTTAGGTATTTTAATTAGAGTGGGATATGAGGTCTAGTTTATTGGGAACTCCTTTTCTAAAACTTGTAAGATTAATTTCTTCTTACATGATTGAACTTGGAGATTAACCCTTGGTTTTTGAGATTACTTTAGTGGTCCATAAATTTCCTGAAGTGTTTATGGATGAATTTTATGGTTTTACTCTAGAAAGAAAGGTGTAATTATCAATGTATTTGGTTTTTGAAATCCAACAAATATCTATTCCTTCTTATCAAATGATACTAACTGAATTAAAAGACTCAAAGATTAAATTTTAAGATTTAAATGTGAAAGGTTTAATTCATCCCAACATTTCATCTTAGGAAACCCGTATGAGTTTTTCAAATAAGGTTGATGAAAATCTTTATATTTATATCCATAATCATAATATGAACCAGATAATGATTAAGAATAAGTACCCTTACCCTGTATCGATTATTTTTTGACCAGTTGAAAGGAGGAAAGTGGTTCTCTAAAATCAACCTTCAGTTTGGATATCATTATCTTAGTGTTAGAGATTCAGATATTCTAAAGACCATTTCCAGGAAAAGGTATGACCACATTGAATATATTATGATGCTATTTATCCTGAATAATTCTCTATTAGTTTTTATGGAATTGATGAATCTAATCTTCCACTGACACTTTGATTTCATTTTATGCTATTCTTGGATGATATTATGGTTTATTAAGGATATAGGGAAGATCATGAGTTTTAAATGAAATATTTGGTTGAGAATATTTAGAGATCATAGTATTTTTCCTAAATTATCTAAATATTAATTTTGGATTTAGGAATTTAATCCATTAGGATATGTGGTATTAGAACAATACATTTTAGTTGATCCTAGGAAGGTGAAAGTTGTCTTCTATTGGAAGGATCCACAAAATGAATTTGAGATTTGATGCTTCATGGGATTGGAAAGATATTATCAGTGGTTCATAAAGGATTTCATGAAAATTTTATCATCGTTGACTGCCCTTACAAAAAAAGGATTGAAACTCATATGATATTTTGTGTGTTAGACTTCCTTGGAGGAATTTAAACGATGTCTAACCTCAACTCCTATTTTGATCATGACAAAAGACAAAAATGGATATGTAGTTTAGTGAGATTATTTAGGTGCAGGATTGGATATGTTTTAATGTTAGGAGATCATGTGGTAGCATATCGATCTCATTAGATTCAGACTCACAAGAAGAATTACCCCACTCATGACCTTGAACTCACAAAAGTTGTGCCCACTCTTATGTTTTGGAGATGTTACCTTTATAGGGAAAGGTTCATAGTATATTCTAAGAATAATAGTTTAATTTATGCCTTTTCTTAGGAAAACATGAACCTTAGGTATAGGTGATGAGTGGATAATATTTATAGATTTGACTTATACATCACTAAAACCACGTGAAAGGGAAATGTTGCGATTGGTGATCTCAATAGGAAATTTTTTTTCTCGAGAAGTAGTGGGATCAAGGATGAATGGGAACTCATGAGACTCTTTTCCCAAATTCTTGTGAATGTGACATAAGAATAGACTCGTATTGTTCTGGATATCATATAGTTGACATTATCTCTTCTTGAATTTGTTCTTAAGGAGTAGAAAAAAGATGGGGGAGTTTATGTGTATCAAAAATTCTTTATATAGTGGGGAGACCATCATCGAATGGTCTCTCTCTTCAGAAGGTTTTCTTTTCTTCAAAATATGGTATGTTTTCCTAGTCCATGAGGAGGGTTGTGATTCTATATTATTATTGTTATTAGTGGTTTTTTTACCTAGTCACTACTAAGATTTATTATGACATGAAACATTAGTTATAGTAGCTATACATGAAGCATACCATGGATAATGTTGTGTCTCATTGCTATACTTGTCAGTAAATCAAGGCTGAGCACTAGCCTTCTAGTTTTCTTCATTATCTTACAATGCTATTGTGAATGTGGGATGAGGTGTCCATGGATTTCATTATTGTATTAACATGGACTTCTTGAGAAAATAATTTCATTTTGGCAGTGATCGATCAGTTGACCAAGTCTTCCCATTTCATTCAGATTCAGTAATACTATCAAGGATGAGGATTTGGTAAAGTTGTATGTGAAGTAAATCATGAGGGTGCATGAGATGTTTTCTGATATTATCTTAGATAGGGATCCCTCAGTTTACCTATCTATTTTGGTAAGGCTCCAAATAGGTGAAGGGTTCTAAAGTTAAGTTGATTATATCTTACCATCCTCATACATAGGGACATAAATAGCATGTTATTCTGATTTTGGTGGATATGCTCTGGGCATGTGTCTTAGGCATGGTGGATCTTGAGATAACCATTTGGTATATTCTAGTTTCCTTACAGAAATAGTTATCATTCATCAATTATAATGGCTCCATTTGTTTATCTTTATGGTTTCCCTTGAAAATAAACTCTTAGTTAGTCATAGGTGGGAGAAACATCCCTTATAAGACTAAACCTTGTTCAAGAGACATCGATGAAGGTTCGGGTTATATATATATGGTTATTGAATACTTAGAGTTGGTATAAGTCTTATGCAGTCATTGTAATCATCCTTTAGATTTCTCTATTAGTGATTGGGTTTTCATTAAACCCACACCTCGATTGGGTTATCATTGGCTCAGAAAATAGGGGAAGTTGTTTTTGTGATAGTGAGACCATTTAAGATCACTGATTGGATTGGAAAGGTAGATTATAATTTATATTTTCCATCTCAATTGACTTACATACATAATATATTCCATGTATCTCAACTTAATAATTATTATCCTAACCCTTCTCAAGTTCTGAGTGAGGAAGATCTTGAAGTGGAATAAGATGTGTCAGTGGTTTAGAAATGGATTTAGATTATTGAAACTCAAATAAATATTCTCTACGAGAACTCTATTTTTTTAGTCTTAGTTCTATGGTAGAATGGATAATAAACTCATGATATTTGTGAGTGAGAATAGTTGATGAGGGATTAATGAACTCATATCTTTATGGAACAACCTTATCCATATTTATGTTTTGGGGATAAAAAGTGTAATGGTGGGGATATTTTCACATCCTGCCTTAGGTGTGATCTATTTTCAAGATTTAGGATGGTTATTTTGGGTTTGGGGTGTGTTGGATGGTGCATGGTGGCTTGGGGTGGGGGTTGTATTCTTTAGTAAATGTGAGCTAAACCGCATCGGGGTCTAATTCTTGTTGGGCCTAGGGATTACCTATATACCATGGTCTAGTCTAACTCATCTATAATAGGGAATGGTATCGAGCATGGGGAGAAAGGAGTCACCTTTTCCACCCTGTCCAGTTGGTCTCCACCACGTCATGGTGCAAGGTGTGGTGATTTCAAAATGAATATTTTTTTTCATAAATGTTGTTTCATTTAGTGTGTAGGTCTTCTGAGTATGGCATGATCGATATCACCACAGGCATGGTGAACACCCGCTATGCCGTAGTGTCAATGGTTTCAAAATTTTGAAATGGACGAATCGGTCCCCTGGTCTTCCAGAGATGGTTACACCCATTGATCGGGGAATGTGAGATCTTTGAGGGATGGGGTTTAATGACTTTTTACTCAGTTTTACCTATGTTAAACCCCTATTATTAAATACCATTATAGGGTTTTTGATTTAAATGAATTTCAAGGTGTGTTCTAGATGTTTTTTTTCCTCGGATGATCTCACCCTCCCTTAATTTTCTTCTATTAAAGTTCTTATTGTATGTTTGGTATAGAGGTATGTGGATATTATTTCCCTTTGTTAATCCAGAGAACTTTGGATTGGAGATGCATGACTTGGGTTTGTTGGTCTGTGGATCTTTATTATCTCCCTGGAGATCTCTTTATCATAGCCTGTGGATTTCGTTCAATCCTAAGAAATACCAAGTATTTAGAGGTGATTAGTTTTGTAATAAGCCTTTTTTATATAAAATATCCATGCTATCTCATTCTAAATTGGTTTTAAATTTTCAATGATTAGTTTTATAATTTTTTAAATGTGCTTGTTTTATTCTATCTTTGGGAATGTTTATTTTTCTACCTTTTTTCTAAAATGAATGTTTAGATTCAAATAACCCTTGGTTTGTTGTGTAAATTATTTCAAAGCATATTTTATTTTAATGTAATGTGATTTAAAAGCATGTGGTGTTTCTATGAAAAGTGATTTCCAAGAATGTTGTACTTTAATGAAAATGGTTTTTAAGGAATGGTATGTGAAATTGAAAGACCCCCAAGGGTAGAAAATGAATGTTAAATGATTTTAATTGGTTTGACTTCACATAGGTAGAGCATATGGGAACCTCAATTAATTAGGAGGGGGTTGGGATTGAAACCAACATTTTGGGAATGATATGTTATACTTAGTCAGGAATATGATTACACCTCCAACTAAACTATGGATTTCATGAAACCACCTGGGGTTTACTTATTAGGGTGTTATTTTTTTCCTTTTTATTTTTTTTCTAGGGACTTGTAGTGCACAGTAGTCATGACTGTTTATTGAGGCATGAGGATCCTATCTATCCTAGACCTATTGTATCCTAGGATTCTGTCTCGATATTATTGCTCTTGTGAAATGATTTTTTATTCATTATTTGTATATAGGAAGTGTTCTAGAATATCAATAATGCATTGAATGTTTTGAAATATTTGAACAAAAATGGTTTCATAAAATGTTCTTTAAAAATGGTTTTATTTGGAAAAGGAATTGTAAACCATTTTAAGGGGTTTAATTTCCACATTTTGATATAAACTATGATTATATAACTCATGATATTTTTTTAGTAAATGATAATAAATAGTTTAACTCATAAATACAACTTATGGAACACTTTTTGAGATCCTATTGTAATTTCTTACTCACAACATGCACATACCTTTGGGTGTATGTAGATATTTTTTTTATCTAATGCAGGTAATGGAATAACACCTCATGGAGGTGGAAAGTACCCATGATATAGGGTTGTGGTAGTTTTGTGGTGATGCGGTTCATATAGAGATGGGTTGCATTTTTTTTGTACATGGTTTTACCTATTTTGCTTTGGGACGTTTTTTGTCTTATACTTGTATTCTTTCATTGTTGACTCTTTATTAGCATGTTGACCTTCTTCCATATATACCATTGTCAATTCCCTTGGTTTTATTTTTTTATAGAAAAATTCATTCCCAAAGGTAGTTTTTAATGCCCAAGTGCTTGTCGTCAGCCCGTAGGGATTGGGAAAACCCTTCGTTCCTTTCCACGGGCTGACTCGGGTGTTTGGTTTAGGGATGACTTGATTCGAGTCGTAATACTTATTCCTCAATACTATGAACCACCACAAGTTTAGCAATAAACATATTGATCCAAAAAACATCCTTCGCAATATCTATTGTAGTCATATACTCTACCTATGTTATCATGTCTATTATGATGTCTTTCTTGTAACTCTTATATCTAATAGTTACACCATTTAGGCAGAACATAAAATGAGATTGATATCTCATATCAGCTTTTTGAGATTGGAAAATAGAATCAGTGTAACCATTTACTGTGTGATCATCCTCTCCTCTAAATACTAAGAACATGTCCTTACTTACTCTTAAGCAGTTAATGATGTTGTTGATTGTAATCTAATGAATCTCCCTGGGATTGGGTTAGTATCTATTAATTATGATCAAAGCATAAGTGACATCAGGTTGATCACACAACATGACATACATGATATATCCTATGTAAGAAACATAAGAAATCATATCCATCATTAATAATTATTAAGAATTATCTTTATAATATTTATTCCATGAAACACTGGTAATGACCTCGTCTTAGAGTTATCCATGTTAAGTGGCCTTACCACTTTATTAATATAAGTGTTTTGACTATGTCTAAGAAACCTCTTAGATTTATCGCTATAGATTTGCATGCCCATTATGTAGGGTGATTCACCCATGTCATTCATCAAGAATTTTTTTACCAAACACATCTTTATAGGGTCTATATACAAGACATCATTTTTGATAAGTATTATTTCATCAACATAAAATATTAGAAACATCACTACACTTCCATTAATATAATTTTATAAAAATAATAATTCACGTTTCTAATGAGACCAAACGCTTCGATTTCATAATAAAATCATATTTTCCAACTCTGACAAGTTTTATTCAATCTATAAATGGATCATTTCATATTGAAAATCATAACATACCCATTTGGAACTTCAAAACATTTGGTATGTATCTTATACATGTACTCAACTAAATTATCATCAAGGAATGTTTTTTGATCTATTTGACATATCTAATAATCATAATGAGTTACTATGAATGTCACAAACTGACCCAACAGGGCTTGAGCTGCAAATCCCCAAGCCTGCCTCCAATAGGACAAGGGTCGGTGACTTGTGATGAATAGGCATATCACACATATGGGAGGGGTTTTCCTAGAGTACATGTGTTCACACACCCACAAACACCTCCATGAAATAGTGCATGGATATAAAAAACTATAAACTAAAAATTCATGCATACATCTATCCCAAACTAGAGTAAAGAAGAAGTATTAAAAATGTAAAAAGTGTAAAACACACACCCACCTCAAACTATAAAAGAATCCAACTTGATAATGAGGGGATCATTTTCAATTGTAACTACCAGAAATCTTATTAACCCAACTCTGGTAAACCCCTATATCCTCACTAAGCTTAACCTCCCTCGGATCCTCTGGGTTTTCTTCAAAAGTATTATGGTCTACACAAGACACAAAATGTGCAGGAAAATATCATGTAGAGGTGAGTATAACAATACTCAGTTGGTTCCCCAAAACCCAAAAGAAAGGAAGAAATTTAAAGGCAAATATTTGATCAACCTATCTAGAGGGAACCCAATTGAGAGAGAAATTAAATCTCATACCTTCCTAGGATATACATGACTAGTCAACTTAGTCCACATGGGGTGTCAACCCAAACATGTGACAACACCACAAGAACTCCCAAAATCACCCAGATATACTCATCTGAGACTCTATGTCACATGATTTTTTCCACCTCATATCTAGATACATGGTTCTAATCAAGGTGCTAAAGGTAACACACAACCATGAGAACACACTCCATGAGTTTCTCCATCCCAGATGATACCTGTTTGAGAGATACACTACATCGGAAACAACTCTACCATTCCTGATGGTATGTCTGAGAGAACACTCTCTATCAGAACCATCTCACTCGGTAAAACTCTAGTTCCAAACACTATAGGTCCTACCTGTTGGTTAGAGTAGTTTACTCAAGAGGGGAGGGTTGAATTGAGTAACTATAAAAATTTCTGTTACAAGAATATTATTTTTAAAAGAAATGGTTTCCCCAAAAATAGATACAGCCCAGTTAATCAAGGTTATACTATTATAATAGTGTGACTTTTTACACATCTTTTTAGAATATTGATTAATTCTCAGTAATCTTAATTTGTATTATTAATATTACTTTTGAAGTTATCCTACTAAGACAAATCATATACAACTTTTTTCCAAGACTAACTATCAAAGTGAAATTAGTGTTTTCTAGATGATGCAATACAGCAGTAAAACGAAGAAGACTAAATTTAAACAGCACAGTGGATATGAAACAAGTTGTTCAGTCTCAAGCCCAGACCTAATCCACTCCAATTGGTGACCACCTACTATCAAGTAGTTTATATAAATAAACTTAGATCCACAACCTGGATTGAGGTTAAAAATAGTACACAGATTGTCCAGGTCACACAGAGACCTATTCTACAATTTCCATGGGTAAACAAATATAATAACCATGCCACATAGGGACATCTTCCATAGTTGTCATGGGTAATCAAAATTATAAAGAGTTTTGTGTAAGGATTTAGAAATACTCCAGTTTAGCACAGGTGTCAGTGTGTGTATAGAATATACAGAGTACACACACAACTTAAAAATTAAGTAAAAGAATCACTGAGAGAGAGTAGATATGAGTTTAGAATGCTCTAGTGATTTGAAGTGCAGCTCTGGACTCCTTTGATTAAACTGAGATGCTTCGGAGTCCTTCTCTTGTTTTTTGTCTTGAAAAATAGAGTGTCTCAATTCAGATTGTGTTCTTCAAGAGTTTTGATAATTTGAAGATGTTCTCTGGATTCCAGTGTACTTCGTATGTTCTTCAGCAGATTCGGATTGCATGCATGAGACAATTATTTCTTTGAAACATATTTCAATATGTACTTCGCGGTCATGTTTATAGCCTTGTTTTTCATTCATTATCGTTCCATATTGCTCTTGGGCACACTTCACTCTTCATATTTGAATACGTGATTTTTAGCCGACAGGTTCCATGTGCTTCGTACCTCGTACCTCGTACTATGTCTACAAAGAAATATTAATTATGTCAGTGCATTAAAGGCATCAAATATGACTGTTAGAAATTAAATTTAAAGATGACAAAATAGTTTAAGAAACGGTGTCACAGTAAGTTATTAAAACAATGTCTCCTTCACACGGTGTCTAAGTGTCATTGTGTCTTGTTCACGGTGCCTTTCTTTACGGTGTCTTGTTTACGGTGCATTTCCTCATGGTGTCTGGCATACGGTTTCTGGCTTACGGTGTCTCACTTACGGTGTCATGGATTACGGTGTCGGTCTTATGGTGTCTGGCTTACGATGTCTTGAACTTAGGAAAACAACTGTATTCCCACTTAAATAGTGATATGCATGAAATGGATTGAGCTTAACCATTATAAAGCATGAGATAACTTGGAACATAATTACACATGATTGGATATAATTTATAGGAGTTAACTAGGTTGAATATTATTTGTGATCATTAATGAGATTTGTGATCATTAAAACATGATTAATACATGAGGAGTCCAATAATCTCTCCCTTTTTCATGATCACAAATCATGTACAGTTAAAGTTTAAATTAGATGCAACTATAGAGAAAATAACATACAGAAACTTCTACTCCTTTTGGGATTATCAAAAGGTTGAAAGAAGAGAGGGTAAAGAGTGCACATTCCATTAAGAGTAAACATAGGGTAGTACAAAATAAATAATAAATACAAAAACAATGGTATCCCCATAAGAAAGGAGTAAGAACTGGTCTTCTTCAGGGATTGGCCTTCTCTTTGCCTTTAGTAGCAGTAGAAGAGGAATACATAGGGGTAGTAGTTGATGTAGAAGAAGGCGGAGACGTGATAGATAAAAGGGATAAATGGAGACCTTCAAATACTAAGAGATACAGGGTAGGATCAGTAGAAGATCCAGGCAGTTGCTGATCAAGAATCACAGGTCTGATCTGATTGAGAGCTTGGCCAACAAACATGGTTGTTGAGGCTAAGGTAGAGGTGAATGTAGGCAGCCCAGGTCTGAGAGGTGTAGCTACTGGAGCAATAATTTATGTACTGTGGACATGAAGATAAGGTCCCAAGAGTTTGATGAAGTATGCTATAATCTCTCCACCATACTGCATGGTTTTTTCAAAGTCATATGTGTTTTCCATAAACTTGTCCAACAATCGGGTAAACTCAGTTAGCTTCTAGACTTGGGTTTTGAAGGCTTGAGTCACAAGAGAATTCACAGATTCTCTACAAGGTATTTGAAGTGGTTGATCATATAATTCTTGGAGAAAATTCAGTTGAAATATAAATCCAATTTCTTAGAAATCTTCTGTTGGGCATCATTTGCAATCTTGGAGTGAATTTTTACAAGGTCAAGAACTCGATCACTGTTCTTGACAACTTCAGATAAAGAAGCCACATTAAAGACACTAAAAACATTATGAAGTTCTTCTTTGACTATAGATCTGAGAAAAATATAGTCCAAGGAAGGTATAGAGAATTGACCAGAGGTATTAGAAGCTTTGACAGCTACGGTCAGAGATTTGATCTTATTTAGTACCTTTTGAAGACAACCATTGTACTCATCAGTGAGTTTATTAAGGTTCACCACAAGCTCTATCATTTCCATCAACATATGTTTGTGCCTTTCTGCAATATTTTCATCAAAGGATGCCAGATAAGGGTGAATCTAAGACACAACGTCTCTAGAGATTTGAGAAATAGTGGGTGCTAGAGGAGTAGTAGTAGGCTCTGATCTCAAATGCAGCTCTTTATACATGTCTTCAACCATGCTTCTTAGGGTTGTGACTTTATTACTGAGAAAATTATTTTCAACTCGTACTTCTAGAATCTCATGGAGCATCTTAGGTTGTATTTTCCAAATGATCTTTTCCAATAATAGTGAGGCATCTCTCTCACTCAGATTTTTCATAGGTCGAGGTTGGGAGATCATAAGTTTCTCAACCCCAGATAAGAGAGTATCTCCAAAATCTTTCAGATCATCATTACTAACAAATGGTAGTTGTTCAGATAAAGTTACAGGTGTAGGAATTGGTACAGGTATAGGTTCTAGTTCTGGTTCCTTCTTAGTTGAAATGTTTGTGAATGATTTAAACTGAAATAAGGAAGAGAGATCAAGCTCGGTTGCAGTAACCTGCTGAGACTCATTCACACCATAGAAACTGGGAAATTTATACTGAGTGTCCACAGGACTTGACTTAGTTGGATGTGAGGCTTCATCAGGCTCAAGATTCAGGGTTTTCTCCACCTCAACAGGTGCCTCCTTCTAAGTACTGAGAGTCTCAGGAGCTTGGTCTAAATCCATAGTTTCATTTCTATGTTCCTCATTCATTTCTTGTATATCCAGCTGAAATTCCATCTCCATCCTCTCTTCAGCAGAGGGTATTATTTCCAGAACACATTGTTCTACAGGTATTTCTTCTATATTCTCTTCTTTCACAATAGGGAGTTCTTCTATATTTGCTTCTTGAACAACAGAGAGTTCTGCTACAATAGGCTCTTCCATGGCTTACTACTCAAATTCTATGGCAACTGATTCTTTTTCATCTTCGGTTTGGATTTCAATATTGAAATCGTTTCAAGGGGAAGGAGCTTCTTCTTCAAATACAAAATGAGGAACAATAGTCCTTTCTTCCTCAACAATAATTGTTTCCCTATGTGGTACTTCAGCCTCTTCTTCCTCTTCTTCTGAATACTCAACAAGTTCATCTGGTTCCAAACCAGGATTAGAAATGTCTTTTGGCCTTGATGGATAATCCACATGATTAAACTTCTCATAAACCTTATCATTGTCTTCCACCCATTCCTTTTTCCAAGGATTCCAGTTTATCTTCATTCTCTTGATGGCGGCTTTAGAGAGATAGTATTCACAGTCCATACGCACATATTCATTAGGTCCAACCATGCCTTTTGCAGAAATCATGGCTGATATCAGCCGAGAGTAGAACAGAGAAGTGGACTTGGATGTATCCTTGATCAACTCAAACATATGGTGAATGATATAATTTCACAGGTTGATAATGTGTCCATTATTCATAAGATGAATCAAAAACACATCTTGATATTTTAACACAGCAAAATTGCCTTTTCTTGGACTAACTAGATTTTGAACAAACTTAAACAGAAGTCTTGTTTCTCCATCTAGTTCAGCAGCGATGTCCCTTCTCTTGGTTCCATTTACGGTTAGGGTTTTCATAGCATCTTCAAGATCAAAGAAATTAGTTGAAGGAGGAGGTCCTCTCTGATAATCCTCACATATTCCTTCATGAGGTATCCTAAGGTATGCGGCTCATAACCTTGAAGAGAAAGAGCATCTTTGGCCATTAATCTAGCTCCTCACAACATAACATTCACTAGAATCAGAAGAGAACTGTATGTACTGGTATAACTGACCTACTAACTTAGGATAGATGGGTCTATTCTCCCATGAGAACCACTCTAACTAGCCTTGTTGTTTTAACACTTTAAAGACCAGAGATTTTCTAGAAAAAATCCATTCAGGGGAAATTTCTTTCTCAGGTACAATACTTCGATTTACCAGATTCAGATTTAAAGGTCCTTCGGGTGTCAGCTTAAGTGCAATCGTCTTCTTCTTCGGGCTGCACTTCTCAGGTGTGCATGATGATGAACGTTTCATTATTGGAATCCAATGAAGGTTTGATAGACAGAGAGAGAGTTACAAGGTTAAAAGGGTTCTAAACAAGTGAATAGAAGAAAGTTCGTGTGAAGAATTGAGTGAAAAGTTTTGTTTTATCATTTACGAATGCCAAACATCCCAAAAATAAAAACGTGGGAAAGTAAAAGAGGTGAAATGATAATTACCGTGATATGGGTTTAAAGAAAATCATAAATAATTTTCACAGTGATACCGTGAATGGTCGTTATGGTGAGATAGTGAGTGGTCGTCATGGGGAGACAGTGAGTGGTCATCACGGTGAGACAGTGAATGGTCGTCACGGTGAGACAGTGAATGGTCATCACGGTGACACAGTAAGTGAACTTTTCAGTGTGCATTATGGAGAGATTGTAAATGTTATACTGTGAGTAAAAAGTGCTAACAGTGAGACCGTACACATAAGAGATAGTAACTAAGAAACTGTAATCATGAAACAGTAAAGTATAATATAGAAAAATGTCGAATAGTAAGACAAGTAAGATATCTATGTGAGATTTTTCATGCCAAGATCATGTATGATATAGTCTATTCTCTCATAATTTAATGGTTTAGTGAATATATCAGCAAGTTGATATTCAGTACCAATGAATTCCTAGGTGATATCACCTTTTTTATAGTGATCTCTCAAAAAGTGATGTCTTACATCAATATGTTTTGTCCTAAAATGTGAAATAGGATTTTCTGAGATGTTAGTAGCACTTGTGTTGTCGCAATTTATTGGTACATTTCTTAATTGATATCCCTAATCTAGTAATGTGTGTTTCATCCACAAAATTTGTGCACAAAAACTGCCAACAGCTATGTATTTAGTTTCTACAGTAGATAATGCAACAATATTTTGTTTCTTACTACACCATGATACTAGTGACTTGCCTAAAAGGTGACATATTCCAGAGGTTCTCTTTCTATCTAACTTACAGCCACCGAAGTCAGCATCAGAATAACTAACTAGTTCAAATGATTATACTTTAGGATAGAATAGTCCTAGATTGGGTGTATGCTTGAGGTATTTGAAAATTCTCTTTACATCATTTAAATGAGATTCTTTAAGATTTTCTTGAAAACGACCACACATACACACACTAAACATAATGTTCAGATGACTAGCAGTTAAGTAGAGTAAAATTCCAATCATTCCTCTATAAGTGGTTTGATCAACAGATTTTCCATCTTCATCAAGATCCAACTTACAGGTGGTACTCGTGGGAGTGTCACTACTTTTATTGCTATCCAATCCAAAACGTTTTAGAAGATCTCTAGTGTATTTACTTTGAGTTAAAACAATTCCATCATTATTTTGAAAGATTTTAAATCCAAGAAATAATTTTAGTTCACCCATTAAACTCATTTCAAATTATTTTTGCATCATTTTAGAAAAATCAATACATAATGAATTTTTTAAAGTTCCAATAATAATTTCATCTACATAGATTTCAACAACTAAAACATCATTACAAATTCATTTTATATAGAGGGTAGGATCAGCTATTTTTTTTGTAAAACCTTTGGAAATGATAAAAGTACTCAATATTTCATACCAAGCTCTTAGAGCTTGCTTTAAACCATATAAATCTTTTGATAGTTTGAAAATATGATTGGGAACATCAGGATTTATAAATCCAGGGGGTTGTTCAACAAAGAAATCCTCATCTATATACCCATTTAAGAATTCTCTCTTAACATCCATTTGATATATTTTAAAATTCAGATGTGCAGAATAGGCAAGTAGGATTCTAATGGCTTCTAGTCTGGCTACTGGAGCAAAGGTCTCCTCATCGTCAATTCCTTCTTCTTGACTATAGCCTTGTGCAACTAATCTATCCTTAATCCTAACTATATTTCCAGCTTCATCTACCTTATTTCTAAACACCCATTTAGTCTCTATGATGAATGTGTCCTTGGGTCTTTCAACAAGTTTCCAAACATTGTTTCTTTCAAACTGATTAAGTTCTTCTTGCATAGCCATTACCCAAAATTCATCGTTAATGGAATCATCAATGTTTTTTGGTTCAAGTTGTAACAAAAAGGCTTGATGTTCAACCTGATTTCTAAGAGAATCTCTAGTTTGTCTTCCTTTCTCTAAGTCTCCCACAACAGCATCTAAGGGATGGTTTTTAAGGGTTCTAGCCTTTCTAGAAAAAGAGGTACTAGTGATTTCAAGTTCATCAACAGATTCAGGTTCATTATGACTCGATTGTAGAGAATTTCCAGAATTGGAAGATTTCAAAGATTCTTTCACAAAGGATTTTGAGGATTTTGAGTTGAGGTTCAGATTTGATATATCATCCTCCATATTTTCTAGGATGGTTCTAGGCTCATGTGGATTTGTTTCGTCAAACTTGATATGAACAGATTCTTCCACACATTTAGTTCTCTTATTGAATACTCTATAAGCTTTAATTAATATTGAGTAACCTAGAAAAATTCTTTCATCGCTTTTGGATGCAAATTTTTCAATATTATCCTTAGTGTTTAGAATAAGGACTTTGCAACCAAAAACTCTAAAGTAATTAACTTTAGGCTTCCTATTGTTCCAGAGTTCATATGGGGTCTTTTTGAGAATTGGTCTAATCAAGACTCTATTGATTATGTAGCATGTTGTATTAACAGCTTCAGAGCAAAAGTAAATAGGTAAGTCATATTCACTAAGAACCATTCTAGCAATTTGTTGCAGGGTTATATTTCTTCTTTCTACAACACCATTCTGCTGAGGTGTTCTAGGGGTAGAGAAATTGTGACTATAACCATTTTTGTGAGAAAAAGGATTAAAACTCTTGATTTTTAAACTCACGACCATGATCACTTCTTAAAGATTTAATTTTAAGGCCACTAAGATTTTCTACAGACTTGTCATACTAAGTAAAATAAGAGCAGGCTTCACTTTTGTGATCCATGAAGAAGGTCAAGGTATATCTAGAAAAATATTCTACCAGAACATAAACATAGTGCTTCCCATTTAAACTAGAAAATCTAGATGGTCTAAAAAAATCCATGTGAACCAATTCGAGAGGTTGAGAAGTAGAAACTTATTTCTTTTTTTTGAAAGAGATTTTTTGTTGTTTTCCCTTTTGAAAAGGACTACATACTTTGTCATGTGGAAACTCATGTTTGGGTAAGTATTTAACTAGGCCTTTTCTAGTTAGCTTTCTAAGGGAGTGAACATTACAGTGTCCTAGTCTCCTATGCCAGAGCCATGATTATTTATGAAATACACTTAATAATGAAACATTTTGAGAAGCTAAGGAAGCTAAATTAATATAATAAACATTCTCATTCATTGATGCAGAAAATACTAATTCATCTTTAGAATTAAAGACATTAGAGGCATCATTTTCAAATTTAACATGATATCCATCATCACCTAATCGTGAGATACTAATAAGAATATATTTTAAGCCATTAACAAATAGTACATTAGAAATTAAAATCGAATCAGTGTTACCAATCTGGACTGAGCCAATGATTTTCCCTTTGGCATTGTCACCAAATGTGACATGTCCTTCATCTACTTTTATCATGTTCTTGAAGCATGAGTAGTCTCCTATCATGTGCCTTGAACACCCACTGTCCAAATACCATGGATTTATGTAGGAGCACTTTAAGCAGCTTTCCTATAACATGATCAAGAAAAGACATATTTTTGTACCCATACTCGTTTGGGTCTAGTAACATTAGTAATAAGTGCTTTAGGAACCCATATTTCTCTCATAGGATTCCTAGAACCATTATGTAAAGTATTTGAAAATTAAACTGTATTTGGTCCACAAAAGCTTGAAATAGTAGAATATGTAACATGACTTGAGCTAGTTGAGCTGTGTCCAGAAATGGGAACAAAACCATATGTCCTAGATTTTGAAACAAAATTTGTTCTACCAGGGTTTCTTTTACCAGGTTGATAACCAATGCCAGTATTGTATTTGGGGGAAATTTGTTTTCCTAGCATTTGGGTAAGGGTATTTTTTCCATTAGTAAACTTTTCTTTGCCACTTTTTAATTTTACATTTGACATTTTTAATTCATTGTTTTCTTTGAGGAGTTGATAATTTTTCTCCTTTTTAGTAGTAAGTTCAGATTTAACATTTACAGTGAGAGAATGTTGTTTCTTTAATGACTTATATTTATCTTTTAATTCATTTCATGTCTCTTCAATCATGTTACAATATTCAAACATTTAGTAATTAGTCATATTTTCATAGTCATTTTCCTCTTCAAAATTGTATAAATTATGTACATAAGAGTTCAGGGTTACCTCAGATGTGTTTTTCATAAAACACATATTGGCTTTGTTAGCCTGTTCATCATGTGATGTCTCTGAGTCACTTGAACTATCTTCAGAGGCACTCCAGGTTTCTTTCATTGCCTTTTTGTACTTCTTATCCTTGTCCTCATATTTATTCTTATACTTGAGCTTTGGACAGTTAGCCTTTATATTTCCTTTGTGCTTACATTCATAGCATACAATTTCATCAGTTTTTTCACTTCTTTTCCAGTCCTTTTTTCAATTTCCTTTTAGATCATACTTTCCCTTGAAGTTAGGCTTTCTGAAAAAGATCATCTTTTTGTAAAATCGTTTGAATCTTCTGGCCAGTTGAGCCATCTCCTCATCACTGCCAGGTGATGATTGTTCAGTGGTGGAACTTTCTTTAGAATCTTCCAGTTTCCCTTTGTCTTTGTGCTTCGAGAAGGTGGTCTTGAATGATACAGATTTCTTCTTTGGTTCTTCCTCCTCTTCGTTGCTGACTTTCAGCTCTTCCTCATACATCATCAGTTTCCCAATGAGTTCTTTTACATGTATCGTGCTGATGTCACACGATTCTCTAATTGAGACAGAGGTTCCCCTCCATCTGTCAGGTTGACATCTAAGGATTCGCATGATCTATTCTTTGGCAGTGACTTCTCTTCATAGAGAAACAATTGTGTTGACGATCTCATTGAACCTGAGATACATGTTAGAAATAGGCTCATCAGGTTTCATTTTAAAAATATCATATTTTATAGTATAAGTATTAAGTCTCATTTCCTTTACACTAGATATTCCTTCATGTGAGACAGACAAGGTATCCTAAATTTCGTGGGTAGTTTTACAAGCAGAAATCCTATTAAATTCTTCATCTCCTAAGGAACAGTACAAATCATTCATGGATTTGAAATTGTTATTGTAAGCAAGTTTAGTAGGTTCATCCCATGTAATTATATCAGTCACAAGAAGTTTGTATTCATCTATAATGGATGAAAAAATTTCCAAACTCATACTCTCTATATGCATTTTCATTTGAATTTTCCATTGATCATAATTGGCTCCATTAAAGAATTGTGGTCTGTTGGTTGCAGCACCTTCCAATCTATTGTACATACTAACAAATTACATTAAAAGAGCTAGAAATTTGAATTAACAGAAATTTACAGATCTTTAAAGTACAACTACAATCACAGATGAGTAAGATTACACAGAGTGCTAATAAAGCACACCCTCTGATACCAAATGTTGGTCAGAGTGGTTTACTCAAGAGGATAGGGGTGAATTGAGTAACTATAAAAAATTTTGTTACAAGAATATTATTTTTAAAAGAAATGGTTTCCCCAAAAATAGATACAGCCCAGTTAATCAAGGTTATACTTTTATAAGAGTTTGAATTTTTAAACAGATTCTTAGAAGATTTATTAATTCTCAATAATCTTAATTTGTATTATTAATATTAATTTTTAAGTTATCCTATTAAGACAAATCCATTATAACTTCTTTCCAAGACTAACTATCAAAGTGAAATTAGTGTTTTCTACATTATGCAATAAAGTAGTAAAACAAAGAAGACTAAATTTAAACAGCATAGCAGATATGAAACAAGTGGTTCAGTCTCAAGCCAATACCAAATCCACTCCACTTGGTGATCACCTTCCACCAAGTATTTTATATAAATAAACTTTGATCCACGCCCTGGATCATGGTTAACAACA
The DNA here is from genome assembly GCA_963277665.1 of Viscum album. Lineage (NCBI taxonomy): Eukaryota > Viridiplantae > Streptophyta > Magnoliopsida > Santalales > Viscaceae > Viscum > Viscum album. Next base: position 271,707,702 of record OY728135.1, read on the forward strand.
GTACAAAGACTGTCCATGTAACGACCCAAAGTTTTTCAATGTAAATTACCTTCTTAAAATCATGTCATAAAATCACATGAAAACACAACATAATGAACTACTAATTTCTAAGTGACCTTTAAACATAATTTTGTCACTTATATGTTTTGAATTTCGAAAATCTGACATACATGGTTGTGTTCAAGATGATTTTTGAAGTCTAATAAAACAAAAATAATTTTCTGTGAATAGTAGTGTACCCTTAGGAATAGTAACATACCTATATGAATAGTAATATGAACCTTATGAATAGTAAATCATCAAACATAAGAGTAACATTACCCATGAATAATTAAATAAAATTTAGACATCTTAGAAAGTGACAATTTGACCTTAGTAAACGTTTTGGAATTTTGTAAGTCATAAATAATTAATTAAAACTAATTAATTAATTTAATGGAAAATTTATTTTCTTAAAATTTGTTCATTATTTATCAAATCAATTTCTTATAGTTTTTAGATAATTTTATAAGACCCTACGTATTTTTTGAAAGCATTATAAAATCAGTTTTAATCTTAGCAACTGTTTTTTAAGTAAATTATGATTTTAATTAAATATTAAATTAATAATATTTAGAAAATTATTTTTGAAAAATGGACTTTATTTTTGGATTTTACACATCGAAAAATTGTAGGGGTAAACTTTTGGGATTTTTCCGAAATACTTGAATTTTTTATGAATAGTAGAATATGATATTTCACAATAAATGCTAAATAATGGATTAATTGAGTCATCGACAATGCTATGTTGATGTAAGACCACTTTTTTCGGGATCACATGATAAAATTACTATTCTTGGTCATTCAATACTCACTATTCATTGTCTTAGGGGAAATTAATAAACTAATGAATTTTATATTAAGGAAACTCCTCTCCCCTCCACAATAAAAGCCACCCTTCACACCCTCATTTCATCAGACCTCTAAAGCTCTAGGAATTCTCTAAACTCTACCCAAACCTCTTGTCTATCCTCTCTCCCACATTCAAGAGCTTCTGGTCTCATCAAATGACCAAGCCTATATACCTTAAGGAGGATCTCAAGAGGAAGATTTAAGAGGTAATTTCTCTCCCTCTTCTTCTTTAATTTCCTTTCAAGTTCAAGTTCATTTCTTGATCTCTACCAAACTATCTTCATATAAATTGTATTGTAACTCTATTATTATACATATTCAGTAATTTTATGATGCTAATGGGATATTATATCATCCAACACACTTTCCCTCTTCCTTTTATTTTATTAAAGAGAACGTTGTTCGTGAGGTGTTAATTTATCACCTTCAAGAATGACATGCTTTCTTCTTCCATTTATACCTTTAGATCTAGTCATGAAACCATTTTAATGGTTTAACCATAACTTTTTGTATGTATTATCTTCTATTTAAATATCTGTAACTAACTTATGATCATATTTCTAAGTGATAAAATAAAACAAGTTCATTATGATCGAAAAATCGCTCTAATTAACCCAAACAATCATCATTTAATTCTTATCTAATGATTCATCCACATGGATCTAATATAATTCATTAAAATATCATCCAAACTCCTGTAATATCATTAATAACATGTAATATCAGTTCTGTATGTTTACCCATGTTCTACCCAAACTTCAATTTAAGAATACAAGTGAACCACTCAAGAAAACCATAAAAACAAACATTCCCAAATAATGTTTTTTAAACTCTATAACTCATCCAAAGGCGCATAAAATCACTTAATGAAACCATAATGAACCATATTAATGTACAAAAGGTTATGTATTTCTAATTAATGAATATAATGTCATTATATAGGACATTAAATAGAAGGAAGCATTTAGGCACAAGGTAAAGGGAAATCTCGAACCCAATTTTCTTTCGTCGGGTTCTCCCTCTTTCACTCCATTTTTGATATGGTTACTCCATAAAGATCATTTTTTCATCATCGTATTTAATTTTCTGGGATATACATGTTTTTCACTAGTTTTTATTTCAAACCAAATGTTTTCCAATAGAACTCCTCTTTTAAGAACACCCCTTTTACTTCTCACTCAAAGTGGACAGTTCTTGTAATATGTATGTTATTCCCCCTTTATTTTGGGAACCCAAATCTTATGAATGTGTTATTATGAGATGAAACACATTACATTCCATGGGTTAGTTACGTAAATTTTTTATATGTTTTCTATGTGGAAAGCATGATGATGATAATGTTATGATGTTACAGGTGTGCCTGGAATTATATAGTGCAATATGAATGTTTCAATGTGATGGGTGCGCCGGAAATTATACAGCGCTCCAATGCATTGGTTAAAGTGATGAATCTCATGATTAAATGTTAAATTATGTGTGAACAAGATTCTAGCTTTGTTCACAAGAATTTTTGGTATTTTACCACTAAGACATGATGTTTCATTTTTATGCATTGCCACATTTCAAGTCTTATATTTATGATTCATCTCATGTTCATGATCTTTTTCCCATGTTATGATTATTCTCACTCCATGATATATTGTTCTTATCTATCATCTTATTGGGATTATAGGTCACCCATTTTGATGTATATCCTCAGGTGTCTACATGTACTAAGGAGAGGACATGTTCCAATAAGAAGCTAAAGAAGAAGAAATTAAATAAATGTTTATGCTTGATGTTATATTTGTTATGTATGGTCCTAGTTTTCCCAAGACATTAAACCTTTGGATCCTCTATGTGTAATACTATTATGTTGTTTATCTTTAAAATGATGTAATATTAATGTAAGAAAAGGCTCGGGTTGCTATAGTTGGTATCAGAGGAAAGGTTTAGTTAATTTGGGTATTAGGATTAGTAAACCCAAGAGAAAACCTATAACATGAGACTAAGTACAAATATGCACACAAGAATATTTACATAGGGATCCCATTTGTTATGTTTTTGGTATAAATTGTTTAAATGAATAAGTTATTCATGACTTGTTTACTTATGTTTTGTTCTAACCTTTTCTATTTTATAAAATTGTGGGAACCAGGAGAAATCAAGCCAACAACTCGTGCGAGGGCCAATGCAATGATTGCCTGAACGACATCCCCAATGATTTGGGAGGTGGAGTTCAAAACTTCATGGTGATGCTTACCCAATTATCTCAAGTTATGAACAATAACCATAATAATGGGGCACGTCCTCCTTCACCAAAGAGGGAGCAACTGGCTATCAAATGTTTTATGTGGCAACGGCCACCGACGTTTTGTGGATCTTCTGATCCACTAGTTGCGGAACAGTAGGTCAACTCTAGGGAGAAGATCTTTTCTGTTCTTCACTGTTCTGAGACGGATAAGGTGACCCTATCCATTTATCATCTAGATGGAGAATTCGATCAATGGTGGGCTTTGATTAAGAACACCAAGCCAAGGGAGGAAATTGAAGAGATGGAATGGGAAGACATTATGATAATGTTTCTTAACAAGTATTTCCCAAGAACTCTTCGCACAAAGATGGAGAGAGAATTCATAGAGCTCAAGAAAAAATAAGGAGAATCTGTCAGAACCTATGAAGAGAATTTCACAAGGCTTGAAAGGTACGCTTCAAGTTTTTTATCAACAATGTTAGCAAAATTAATATATTCTTTAGTAGATTAAAACCATACCTTCGAAAGGCTCTTGAAATTCGAGACTTTTAGAGTTATGAAGAAGTTGTTCGGTGTGCTCTAAAAGTGTAGATGGAGTTTGGAGAATGGTCCCACGACTATGGTGATAAGAAACAAAAGATGGAGTTTCAAGTTGGAGTATCTAATGACAAAAGTGGGAATAAAACTCAATGAGCCACATGCCAAAAATGTGGGAAGTTGCACCATGGGAACTACCTCAAAGGGATGGGGAAGTGCATCAAGTGTAGGAAAAAAGGTCATCATGATTAAGAGTGTCGAAAAGACATGAAAAGGAAGGAGAATATAGTTGATTAAAGGAGGGAACCACTCATGTTTCAATGCTACAATTGTAGGGAGCTAAGGCACTATGAAAACTAGTGCACTAAACCTCGAGCTCTTAAAGGTAATCAGTATCAGTAACCACTGAAGCCAAAGGAACAAGGGAAGGCTTATGCCATCACTACTGTGGAAGTGGAGCAAGATAATGAAGTCGTACAAGGTACACTTCCTATTCAATCAAGAATGGCAAAAGTCTTATTTGATTCAGATTTTACACATTCCTTTATATCTTGCAAGTTTGCTAGAACTATAGAATTGAAGCCCCAAAACCTTGAAGTAGAGATATCTGTAAAAACATCAAGTGGTGAAATCATTGCAACCCAAGTGTTTGACTCTTCTCCTGTTGGATTATGTGGGAAGATTCTTTCGGAAAATATCATAATACTTCCCTTGGTGAAATTTGACGTTATAATAGGAATGGATTGGCTCTTGTTATATAGAGAACATATCAACTGTCGATAAAAGGAAATATCTTTTCATATTCCAAACCATCCCATGCTCCTCTACAAATGCAAGGAAGATCATGAATCTCCTTTGAAAAATACTTTAATGGTGTGGGTGTTTATTCCTTATGAAGAAGCATACCTCGCCCAAATGGTTGAGTATAAGGAAAGTGCCAACCTTGAGGAAATTCCAATCGTGAGGTAATATGACAATGTATTTTCCGAAGAGTTACCTGGATTTCCCCCGGATCATGAGGTAGAGTTCTCAATTGATCTCATGCCTGGAGTTACTCCAATCTTGAACTGTCCCTATAGGATGGATCCTATTGAACTGGAGGAGTTAATGAAGCAGCTGCAAGAGCATCTAGAAAAAAGGTTCATACGCCCTAGTGCATCACCTTGGGGTGCACCGATGCTCTTTGTGAAGAAGAAGGATGGAACAATGTGGTTGTGTATCGATTATCGAGAACTAAATAAGATCACCATAAAGAACAGGCATCCTCTTCCAAGGATTGATGACTTGTTAGATCAGTTAAGAGTAGCTCAATACTTCTCAAAGGTGGATCTTCGTTCTGTATATCATCAGGTAAAGGTGAAGAAGGAAGATATTCAGAAGACTACCTTACAAACAAGGTATGAGAACAATGAGTTTTTGGTGATTCCCTTCAAACTTACTAATTCCCCAGCAATATTCATGGATTTGATGAATAGATTCTTTAGACATTACCTCGACAAATTTGTAGTAGTGTTTATCGATGATATTCTCATCTACTCCAAGATCAAGGAGGAACATGAAGAACATCTAAGACTTGTGTTGATGACATTAAGAAAGGAGAATTTGTATACCAAGTTCAGCAAGTGTGACTTTTGGATGAAGAAAGTCACATTATTGGGACATGTGATCACAAGTGAGGGAATTGCTGTGGATCTTTCAAAGACAAAGGCGATTGAGGAATGGGCCAGGCCCTCTAGTGTCACAAAAATCTGTAGTTTTCTTGGATTAGTTGGGTACTACCGATGTTTTGTGAGAAACTTCTCATGATTGTCAAGCCTGCTAACTAAGTTAACAAGGAAAAGGGTAAAGTATTTCTGGACAGAAGAATGTTAGGGAAGCTTCAAGGAGATAAAGAGAAGGCTGATCATTGCACATGTACTCACACTACCGAAAAGTGGAGAAAGTTTTGTGATATACAGTGATGCTTCAAAGAAAGTCTTGGGTTGTGTAGTCATGCAAAATTTTAATGTGATAGCCTATGCCTCACGAAAGTTGAAGATCCATGAGAAGAACTACCCGATGCATGATCTAGAGCTGGCAGCTGTGATTTTTTCCCTGAAAATCTGGCGGCACTACCTTTATGGTGAGAAGTGTGACATATACACCGACCACAAGAGCCTAAAGTATATATTCACACAAAAGGAGCTCAACATGCTTAAAAGTATATGGTTAGAGATAATCAAGGATTACAATTGCTCTATTCACTATCATCCTGGAAAGGCGAACAAGGTAGCTGATGCTCTAAGCAGAAAAGAACCTGCTACTCTATCCATGTTGCGGATTGAGAAAGACCATATCTTCTAAGTTATGCAAAGGATGGATTTGGAAATCATAAGGGTAGGGGATACATCCTACCTTTCCCAAATGATTTTATAACTATCCATCCAGGAGAAGATTAAGGAAGCACAAAGGGATGATGTGGAGATACAAAAGAGGGTGAATGCAGTAAAGGAAGGGAAGATGCAAGAGTTCCATATCGATGATGATGGTGTTATTCAGTTTAAAACATGTATTTTTGTGCCTTTATAACCTGGGATAAAGAATGATCTATTGGATAATGCACATAGCTCAACATTCTCTATCCATCTGGGGAGTACCAAGATGTACTGTGATCTCCAAGAACACTTCTGGTGGGATAACATCAAGAATGAGATTGCAGAATATATATCAAGGTTCTTGGTATGTCATCAAGTTAAAGATGAGTGACAAAAGTCCAAATTTATGATGCATTCATTTCATATACCCATGTGGAAATGGAAAAATGTTACTATGGACTTTGTCACGGGTCTCCTGAAGATGTCGAAGGGAAATAATGTGATATGAGTTGTGGTTGACCGACTCACCAAGACTGCCCATTTTATCACTATTCGGGAAGATCTCTCGCTTGAACAACTTGCAAAGATATATGTGAAGGAAGTGGTGAGACTACATGGTGTTCCACTCTCAATTGTCTCTGACCGTGACCCAAGGTTCACATCTAAATTCTGGAGGAGCCTTCAACATGCTTTGAGTACTGAATTAAATTTCAGCATGACCTATCACCCCCAAACTGATGGCCAGTATGAAAGAATTATTCAGACGCTTGAAGAAATTCTTAGAGCCAGCTCTATTGAATTCAAATGTGGTTGGGATCATCATCTCCCATTGGTTGAGTTCTCATACAACAATAGCTTCCACTCGATCATTCATATGGCTCTATATGATGCTCTATATGGAAAGCGATGTAGAACTCCAACCTATTGGGGTGAAGTTGGAGAAAGAAAGATAGTTGGACCTTATTTTTTTCAAGAGATGATAGAGAAGGTTAAAGTCATCCAGAAACACATCAACGCTGCTCAAAGTCAGCAAAAGAGCTATGCTTACAACCGTCGAAGGGACTTGGAGTTCGACATTGGAGATAAATTCTTCCTTTGAATATCACCATGGAAGAGAATCATGCGATTTAGGAAGAAAGGGAAGCTAAGCCCAAGGTATATTGGCCCCTTTGAGATCCTTGACCGCATAAGAGCCGTGGACTATTGTCTTGCACTTACACCGAATATGGATCAAGTTCATGATGTTTTTCATGTATCACTACCGAGGAAGTACATACCAGAGCCCTCACGTGTACTAAACTCAAGGGTGGTGCAGCTAGAAGATGATCTCTCATATGAGGAGCAGCAAGTAAAGATTTTGGATCGGAGAGATAAGGTTCTACGCAACAAGACAACCCATCTTTTCAAAGTGTTGTGGAGGAACCATAAGTTTCAGGAAGCAACATGGGAACCAAAAGAGGCAATGAAGGAGAAGTATCCTCACCTATTTATGTAAAGAGAAATTTCAGGGGCGAAATTTCATAAGGGGGGAAGAATGTAACGACCCAAAGTATTTCAATGGAAATTCGCTTCTTATAATCATGTCATAAAATCACATGAAATCAAAACATAATGAACTACTATGTTATAAGTGGCCTTTAAACATTAGTTTGTCACTTATATGTTTTGAATTTTTAAAATACGACATACATGGTTGTGTTCAAGATTATTTTTGGAGTCTAAGAAAACAAAATTAATTTTCGGTGAATAGTAACGTACCCTTAGGAATAGTAACATACCCTTATGAATAGTAATATGACCCTTATGAATAGTAAATCATCCAACATAAGTGTAACCTTACCCATGAATAATTAAATAAAATTTAGGCATCTTAGAAAGTGACAATTTGACCTTAGTAAACGTTTTGGAATTTTGTAAGTCATAAATAATTAATTACAACTAATTAATTAATTTAAAGGAAAATTTATTTTATTAAAATGTGTTCATTATTTATAAAATCAATGTCTTATAATTTTTATATTTTTTTATAAGACCCTACATAAATTTTGAAAGTATTATAAAATCAGTTTTAATCTTAAAAACTGTTTTTTAAGTAAATTATGATTTTAATTAAATATTAAATTAATAATATTTAGAAAATTATTTTTGAAAAATGGAATTCATTTTTTGGATTCTACACATCAAAAAATGGAATCAGTAAATTTTTGGGATTTTTCTGAAATACTTGAATTTTTTATGAATAGTAGAATCTAATAATTCACAATAAATGCTAAATAATGGATTAATTGAGTCAGTGATGATTCTCTGTGGATGTAAGCCCACTTGGTTCGGGATCACATGATAAAATTACTATTCTTAGTCATTAAAGACTCACTATTCCTTGTCTTAGGGGAAATTAATAAACTAATGAATTTTATATTAAGGAAACTCATCTCCCCTCCACTATAAAAGCCACCCTTCACACCCTCATTTACTCACACCTCTCAAGCTCCAAGCCTTATCTAAACTCTTACCAAGTCTCTTCTCTATCCCCTCTCCCACGTTCAATAGCTTCTGGTGTCATCAAAAGAACAAGCCTAGATACCTTAAGGAGGATCTCAAGAGGGAGATTTAAGAGGTAATTCCTCTCCCTCTTCTTCTTTAATTTCCTTTCAAGTTCAAGTTAATTTCATGATCTCTCCCCACCTATCTTCAACTAAATTGTATTTTAACTCCAGTATTATAAATATACAGGAATTTTATGATGCTAATGGGATATTATATCATCCAACCCACTTTCTATCCTCCTTTTATTTTATTAAAGAGAACGTTGTTCGTGAGGTGTTAATTTATCACCTTCAAGAACGACATGCTTTCTTCTTCCATTTATACCTTTAGATATGGTCATGAAACCATTTTAATGGTTGAACCAGAACATGTTGTATGTATTATCTCCTATTTAAATATCTGGAACTAACTTATGATCATATTTCTAAGTGATAAAATAAAACAAGTTCATCATGATCGAAAAATCGCTTTAATTAACCAAAAAATCATCATTTAATTCTTATCTAATGATTCATCCACATGGATATAATATAATTCATTAAAAGATCATCGAAACTCCTGTAGTATCATTAATAACATGTAATATCATTTCTGGATGTTTACCCATGTCTTACCCAAACTTCAATTTAAGAATACAAGTGAACCACTCAAGAAAACCATAAAAACAAACATTCCCGAATAATGTTTTTTAAACTCTATAACTCATCCAAAGGCACATAAAATCACTTAATGAAACCATAATGAACCATATTAATGTACACAAGGTTCTGGATTTCTAATTAATGAATATAATGTCATTATACTGGACATTAAAGAGAAGGAAGCATTTAGGCACAAGGTAAAGGGAAATCTCGAACCCAATTTTCTTCCGTCGGGTTCTCCCTATTTCACTCCATTTTTGATATGGTTACTCCATAAAGATCATTTTTTCATCATAGTCTTTACTTTTCTGGGATATACATGTTTTTCACTAGTTTTTATTTCAAACCAAATTTTTTCCAGAAGAACTCCTCTTTTAAGAACCCCCCTTTTACTTCTCACTCAAAGTGGACAGTTCTTGTAATATGTATGTTATTCACCCTTTATTTTGGGAAACCTAATCTTATGAATGTGTTATTTTGATATGAAACCCATTACATTACATGGGTTAGTTATGTACATTTTTTATATGTGTTTTCTGTGTCAAGAATGATGATTATAATTTTATGATGTGACAGGTGCACCTGGAATTATATAGCGCAATATGAATGTTTCAATGTGACGGGTGCACCCAGAATTATACAGTGCCCTAGTGCATTGGGTAAAGTGATGAATCTCATGAGTAAATTTCAAATGATTTGTGAAAAAGATGCTAGCTTGATTCAAAAGTATGTGTTGTAGTTAACCACTAAGACATGATGTTTCATTTTTATGCATTGCCACATTTCAAGTCTTATATTTATGATTCCTCTCATGTTCATGATCTTTTTCCCATGTTATGATTATTATCACCCCATGCTATATTGTTCTTATCTATCCTTTTAATAGGCTTCTAGATCACTCCTTTTGATGTATATCCTCAGTTGGCTACATGTACTAAGTAGAGGACAAGTTCCAATAAGAAGCTAGAGAAGAAGAAATTAAATAAATGTTTATGTGTGATGTTGTATTTATTATGTATGGTCCTAGTTTGTCCAAGACACTAAACCTTTGGATCCTCTATGTGTAATACTATTATGTTGTTTATATTTAAAATTTTGTAATAGTAATGTAAGAAAAGGCTCGGGTTGCTATAGTCCTGGTCACACAAGGACCTCTTCCACAGTTTTTGTGGGTAAACAAAAATAATAACCAGGCCAAATAGGGACGTCTTCCATAGTTGTCGTGGGTAAACAAAAGTATAAAGAGTTTGGTGTAAGGATTTAGAAATAATCTAGTTTAACACAGGTGTAAGTGTGTGTATGGAATATAAATAGTACACACACTACTCAAAAATTATGTAAAAGAATCACTGAGAGAGAGTAGATATGAGTTTAGAATGATCTAGTGATTTGAAGTGCAACTCTGGACTCCTTTGATTAAACTGAAATGTTTCTGAGTCCTTCTCTGGTTTTTTGTCATGAAAAATAGAGTGTCATGATTCATCTTGTGTTCTTCATGAGTTTTGATCATATGAATTTGTTCTATGGATTTCATTGTACTTCATATGTTCTTCAGCATAGTCAGATTGCATGCATGAGACAATTATTTCTTTGAAAAATCTTGCAATATGTTCTTCGTGGTCATGATCATAGGATTGTTTTTTGTTCAGTATCACGCTATATTGCTCTTGGGCACAGTTCACTCTTTATCTTTGAATGCATGAGTTTTATCCAAAAGGTTCCATGTGCTTCGTACCTCGTACCTCGTACTATGTCTACAAAGAAACATTAATTATGTCAGTACATTAAAGGTGTAACACCCCGAGATTTTATGAAAAATATTCTTTTTAATTTCATTAATGTCTTCTGTTGTACGCTACACCAAAAGGAACTTTCACAACATGCATCCTTTACTTGCCTTGCACGCAATCGTGACCTTCCTCGATAGCGTGTGTAGTACGCAATACCGAGTTTCACTAAACAACGATATGCTATTAAAATATTATTAAAACTGGCCGTTATGAATAGTAATAACCACTTTTTGAAATTTTGTAAATTTTGTTTTTCAAAATGGACATCATTTTTGGATTCAGAATATCGAAATTAGCTTAGGGTGGAATTTTGGTACTTTTCGGATAACTTTCATATTCGGATGAATAGTGAAAATTACTAAATTTTAATTAAAAACAACTTTTTTAATCGAAATAATTAATATTGATAAATTATTAATTTGAGTGGTTTTAAAGTATATTTAGAATATATTTTTACAATTTAATATAATTTTGGTCATTGGATGTAATTTCACATTTAAACCAGACATAAACAAGTGTCAATCTTTTGATAGTTATTATCTCTTAAGAACACGCTATTTGTTTTGACAACGGTAATTAATTTTTAAATTAATTAATGCAACTGATATTGTTTGAATTTTGTAAAATAGACATCATTTTTTAGTACATAATATCAAATATAGCTTAGGCCTAATTTTGGTATATTTTTCTGGAAACTTTCATTTTTGGATGAATAGTGAAACCACTAAGTGGTAGTTAAAAAAATGATTTTTTCATAAAACATAATTTTACCACTTCGGTGAGTGGAATTTCAAAAATCTGAGAGACATGGTTGATGTCAGTAAGTGAAATGTGGTTCAATGAGATGAAAATAATTTTTGATGAATAGTAACGTTTTACTTTTATTTACCACGGTTAAAAGTAAATAGGGTAATTAGGGGTGAAAATGATATTATTATTACCCTAACACATGTCCTAATTCTATTGGACAAGTGTAATTCGACCAAAAACAACATTAGGAATAAACTATGACCATTTAGGACCACTTGGATTAGATTAGGACATTTATTAATAATTTATTTAAAGAAGGGTTAAAATAGTTAAAATCAGCGTTTAATAAGTAAATCATTTTTAATATTGGGTTATACATAAGATAAATTATATTATAAATATTCATTAGAAATATAAAAATATTTCCTACATAATGATATTTTATTTGTAATTTTTAGACTTAAAATAATTTAATTTATTTATGATACAATGATGATGCAATAATTATCCTATTAATGAAATATTGACATAATTGATGTTATAAATACCCAAATAAATGTAATTTGAGACTTTTTATGAATTCTAATAATTTTATATGTTAATATGACATGTAATTATTTATTTAATTAATTTTGTTCGAACTAATCATTGTGTTATCATTTTCACCAAAATCAATTACCAAATAGTATCAAAATTGACATAAAATAGTTTTTAAAACAAATATTATATTATTATTTGTTATTTTATTCCTAAAAATCTAAGGTTCGGCCAAATGACTTAGATAATGTTATATATATTAATAATAAACAACTTGGTGTTCGTGTGGCTTGATATAGTAAGTTTATTAACCTTATAGTGTAAGAAAACAAGAAGACAGAGTAAAAGTTAAATTATCTAACATAAAGTTAAATCTAAATGATAAGGTTAAAATTGATACCTAAAATTGTCTAAATTCTATTGGATGAGATTATTTAGACCCATCCCCGCCTTAGCTTCGAAATAAATCAATTTGGAGCTATTTAAAACCGAATTTGGCTTTATAATAAAATAATATTTTTAGTTATTCCAAAGGTGCCCCTCTCCTCCCTTATAAAAGGGCACCTCCTCCCTCTCTTCCTCACACCACATTGAGCCTTCAAGCTCGGCTAACCCCTACCAAATTCTCTTCTCCGCTTCCCTAGAAACATCCTAGAGGTCCTGGTCTTCTTCAAAGACCAAATTTAGTGCCCTAAGAGGAGGACTCAAAGAGGCGCTTCAAAGAAGAGGTAATGTCCGTTACCGATTCTTTCAACTTTATTTCTTCTTCCACTTCTTCTTCTTAGGTTGTTTCATTATGAAGTAATAACATAAGTATCACAAATATACTGATATTTTATTATAATTATTAAACAACCCTATTTCACCATCTATCCATCCTACAGAAAACGAAATCACCACGCGTGCGTACGTACGGAATACCGTCTCCACGACGCGATGATATTCACTCTCCATGATAACCGTTCAAGAATGATTATAAAGTATATATAATAAGTAATCATAAAATATATGACATAATAATTCTACTGGATTTATTTATATATATATTTATGTCATCTACTTAATTCCATTCAATTCAATAAGGAAACGAAAACATCGTTCATGCGTACGTACGGCCTACCGTCTCCATGAACGGTGTATTTCTTTCCATTTATCAATTTATTATATATATATGTATATTATGAATATATATTATATATAAATCATGTTTTATATTCAGGAATTAAGTAATCATGATCTAAGTAATCATATTAATAATTACAAGTCAAAACATGGACGACAAATGAAACGATTTTACCCAAAACACTCTTTCACATGGAATTTACAAAAGAACGGGTAATATAAAGTCATAAGTGAACCTTATATGATATAATAACAATGAATATGATTCTGTAATAAGTCAATGACATTATTTAAATCATTATACAGGAGGTTTGGATACGTATGAAGCATATCGGACCTAAGGTAAGGGATAATTGTGCAAATCTCATTTTTATCCGAGATTGCTTATTCGTAAGTATTTACTGTGGTTATTTCTATAATCCATGTCCATGTTTTATAAAAGTGTTTTCATGTATGATTAAAGACCTTTTTACCCATTTTTGACTTTTACTACATGGTATGTAAGTAATCTTTCTTTTGTTTAGGTTACGAGGTACTTTTTGACTTTTCCGGAAAAAGTACGAGAAGAATGTTTTTTTTGACTTGTACGGCACGAACAGATTTTTACAGTTTTATAAAGCCTTATTTTCATGAAGCTTCCTCCAAAATATTTCATGACTATTTCCAAAAAAATATCTCTTTTTTAAAAATGCATGAAATTTTGTGAAAAGAAAATGAATTTAAAGAAGAAAGGATATTTTCCTCAAGAATTCATTTCAAGTGTTTTATCAAAACCATTTTCCATCTAAGATGACATTATTTCATAAGTGTATGTTTCAAGTTTATTGTCTCTATGATTTACATGGTTCACTTTTATTATTATGAAATGTCCATTTGTTTTATATGGATTATGAAATGATGGGATGATGTTTATGAAACCCATTTTATTCTTTGGGTTATGATGAATGTTTTAAGTTTATTTTGTGTCACAAGTAAGAATGATTTCATTATGAGATGGGTGGGACCTATATCTCCCTCCAATGCATTGGGTAAAGATTTATATCTCATGAGATAGATATGGCTGGAACGGTAAGTTAATCTGGTTCAGTATTACAGGACTGAAACGAGGAGTGAACTCGATTCAGAAAGGGACTTTGTCCACTAAGATGGTCTTGACAGCAATGTCTTGGCTACTATGGAAATCATTACATGTGCTTAATGGATTCCACAATTACATGTTTTATTCCCATTCTATGTTATCCTGATTTATGTTCCATTATGATCTATGCCTTATGTACTTCCATGTTTTAAGTCATTTCTCAATATTTTGATGTTTAAACATTATGTTCATGTTTTTAAGTTCAAATGTATATGGTATGTTTTATTTTATCCATTCTTACCTTTACTGAGAATTTGAGCTCACCCTTTTTATGTTTTCTTTTCCCCAGGATATAAATAAAGGTTTTAGGTAAGAAAAAAAGGGGAAGATCTTTATGGGAGATGTTGAAGATCTTTCACCACGATTAGAGGATTACGTTCCAAGTTTCCAAAGACACTAAACTATTACGATCCTTGTGTGTCTATTTTTTGTTATGTATTACGTATTCTGCAAAAGTAATGTAATGTACATGAACGTCAAGCATCGGGTCTCTACAAAAGGAATCAAATATGACCATTAGAAATTAAATTGAAAGATGAAAAAATAGTTTAAGAAACGGTGTCACATAAAGTAATGAAAACGGTGACTCCTTCACATGGTGTCTGAGTGTCATGGTGTCTCGTTTACGGTGACTTTCTTTATGGTGTCTTGTTTATGGTCCCTTGCTTCACAGTGTCTAGATTACGGTGTCTGGCTTACGGTGTCTGGCTTATGGTGTCTTGGCTTACGGTGTCTGGCTTACAGTGTTTGGCTTACAGTGTCTATCTTACGGTGTCATTCTTATGGTGTATGTCTTAAGGTGTCTAGCTTACGGTGTCTGGCTTACGGTGTCTGGCTTACGGTGTCTTGTACTTAGGCAAATAACTATATTCTAACTTAAATAATTATATGCATGAAATGGATTGAGCTTAACCATTATAAATAATGAGAGAACTTGAAACATAAATACACATGATTGGATATAATTTATAGGAGTTAACTAGGTTGAATAAGATTTGTGATCATTAATGAGATTTGTGATCATTAAAACATGATTAATACATGAGGAGTCCAACACTACCAATGCTAATATGTTCCTTGTGAAAGGTTTTAAGAACCAATGTAAAGAGGCTCACCCCTCACCACTGCACACAATTGAGGGGGTACTTCTCCACACTATACAACACATGCATCCTCTCTTATGAGAGATAAAAGAGGGACCAACACCTCACCACTTCCCAAAATTTGGGGGAGTACTATCTCATAACCATCCCATGAAACTTTTATCACTCATACATGGAGTGGCTCGTTCCTCAATCTGTCGAGATAGTACTAACTCTTAACCAGGTATCACATGCAACTTATGGAGGGGCCCTCTCCTTGTATCTACACTCCAAAATTGAGTGAGCTCTAAATCCTGGGGAGGACCCTTTCCCTAGCACGACCGAGGAATGAAACTCAATAGATAGAGGACTCGCACCCTGATATGACAGGGTAGTACATCTCCATGGATAGAGGACTTGTACCCTATCACACCAGGGGTGTACCACATTTTTCAAGAGGACCCACACCCTGGTATGATATGGGAGTACCAGTATTCCAGTTTGATCACTATGGGGGACCCTCATCCAGATACGATAGGGGAGTACTGACCCTAGGCTAGAGGACCTACTCCCTGGTACGGTGGGGGAGTACCAACTCTACTAGAATAACATGTATGGAGAACTTATACCTTGGAATGATAGGGGAGTTCTGACCATAATAATAGATAAGCTCACCCGTAGACGATAAGGGTGTACCCACTCTATCTATACATTGCATATGGAGGGCCTACACACTAACATGGATCGGGAGTAATGACTTCATGGATAGAGGACCCACTCCCTTGTCCAACAAGTGAGTACCTACCCTTTCTGGCCAACGAGTATGGAGGAACCACACCCTAGCACGATAGGGTAGAATTTTCACCAACTAAATGAATGATATGGGGAACCTGCACCCAGGTCTGATATGGGATTATCATCCCTGAGAGAACTACCAAATGGCTAAAGAATCTGAACCCACGATGTGAGGAGTCCTGTCTCTACCAAAGCATAGAGGTATGGGAAACATATGCCTTAATTCCACAGGGGAGTACTACTCCCAACGTCTCTCTCCCAGAACCATACTGATCTATAACATCAGTCAAGTGTCATTTAAAGGAGTGAAATCCTTTTCATACCTCGCATCACAACACTTCCACCGGTAGGGAAACCACACCTTCATCCAATTGGGGAGCACTTCTCTACCAGGCTAAAGAGTCTAGGGGACACACATTCTAAATTTATAGGGAAGGGTATTGACTCTAACGTCAACTGACTGATCCCCCTGATCATTTCCCAAGGATAATCACCGCTAATAAAACATCATTCTTGAATCACACCACATTGTATATTGTAGGCCACTACAGAGGCCATCATTGTGTTCTACACAGAAAATTTCATAGGATCGACTACTTGTAATCCTGAATCCACATTTAGAAGAAGGAGATAAACAATGCATAAGATCTCAAGATGCTCTTGAAGAAAGTACACGACATGCACTGGGGTCCAAATAACACGTGAACCCGATCAATCACCTAGATGTGGCCTCTATTTTCATGGCATGACTGGCCATATAGGCATTCATGGAATGTAAAGATCATATATGGTGTATCCTGCCACACACATCCCCTGGCTGTGTTCTTTCCCCACACAGCTCGGCTATCTGGGCCTCACACACAATGTGTACCACTGGGTACATGGAGTTTCCAAGCTAAATAGCCACCTGGTCATGTTGTTTTCCCATTCCCGTGTCCGGTACCCCATGTCTATGTACTCTGGATTTATAGTTATACACGACCATGTATTATCACATGACTACCCTAGCCATGTCCTCTAGCCACATGACATGGGGTCAATACATGATGTGTAACCATGAAACATGGAGTGCAGTCCCCAAAATCCATCTTCCCTGAACAGGGAGAACACACAATGTGTCCCACTGGTTTACACACCATGTAAATTAGAATTATGATGGGGATTTCCATATGAGTCGCCCGATTCACCCTAGTTTCCCTTAAAACCTATAGATCAACCTAGAAGGGATCTCTAAAAATTATAATAGGGCTCTTCAACCTTAAAACAACACATAACAAAGGGGGGGAGGACTAAAACTCAAAACTGCCTACTTCAAGGGAGAAACACTGAAGCTTTGGGTCCAAAATGACTCCTAGATCATGATGTACCTCGATCTGATGACAATCGGTATCAGAAACAGAGAACGAAAGCACCTCATTTCCTAGATTAAGACTTAGTTCCACTTGTCACTCCAAAGAGGGAGAAGAGGTTGCGCCTCTCCTCTTTGTATCATGTGAACCAAAGGGGTGGGTAGGTAGAGTTTAATTGGTTTAATTTTATTAAATCAATTAAACACCCTTTTTAACACTTCCCCTTCAACTTTACCCTGACCAAAAACTCTTCATCGACAAATTTTATTTCACACCTAGGGTAAACACAACATTTTGAACTCAATTGTAGTCTTAGAATTCGAATAAGAGACCCTTCTCAGCAGTTGCTACATGTTTCAAGAGAAACTGTGTGTGCATGAAAAAATATATTTAATATATTTAATATCACATATCTGAGGCTCTCCAGATTCTAGAATCACATGACAAATCAGGTCTTGACTTTAGAAATATTCATAGAAATATTTCAAAGTCTTAAAAGTCAAAAAATAATTCATTACCATGAAAATAAATATCTGAATATAATTTATTATCAAAACTGGAGAAAAGGATTCCTTATAGTCAATACCATGAATTTATTTATAACACATTTCCACCAACTGAGCTTTATAAGTTGGTGATCTATCATACATGTCAGTTTTCTTTTGGAAAAAAATACCAATATCTTTTGAGCTTCACCCATTTAGTTGTATTAGAAAAATTCTAAACTTGGTTAGTATGGATGAAATTCATTTCAAATTCCACGTATTTTAATCATTTCTTAGAATAAAAACTCTCAACAGCCTCTTAGTAGGTAGTAGGTACATTATTTATAAACATTAATTTATCATCATTTTTTCAAGAAATCCACATATCTCAATATCTTGATGAATCTTACCATACCTTCGGAATTCTTGTGTAACCTAATTTATTTCTTCTTCCACAATTCTTTATGTAACCATATCAACTTCTATCTTAGGAACATTTCCTATTTATTTATTTATTTTTAACTTTTTTGAGTTTAACCTTCTTCCCACTAATACCTCAAATCATGTGATAATTCTCAAGGAAAACACATCTAAATCCAAAAACACTTCGTGCTTAGTATGAGTATAGGAATAATATCACTTTGTTTCTTTGGGATAACCAACAATTGGAATTTTTTATTATTTAAGGGTTAGTTTGTCAAAATCCAAATTTTGTACATTTACATCACAACCTTAAATATTCATAGAATACATATTGGTACATTTCACAATCTATATCTCATATGGGGTATTTATGAATACTTTAAATGGTATAGAATTAAGTAGCAATGCAACATTTTCAAGAGAATATCCCCAAAATGAAATATAAGGCCACATTAACTCATAAATGATTTAACCATGTATAATATGGTATGAATTATCCTCTTATACACAACATTACACTGTGGTGCTCTAGGAGGATTTGATTGTGAATCGATTCCACAAGTATTCATCACCTTGATATAATTATAAAATCTTAATACTTTTTCCAAGTTGATTATGAACTTCTTCCTAAAACTCTGAAAAACTTTTGAAAGGTTTCAAACTTTTGTATCATCATAACCAGATGGACTAAAGTCATTAGTAAATATTACAAAGTACCTAAACCCACCACTTTCTTGAGTACTCATTAGTCTATATACATCTCTATGTATATGATCCAATAGTATATTAGCCCTTTCACCTTTTATAGTAAAAAGTGATTTATTAAATTTTCTTAATAAACAAGACTCAAAAATATAAAATAATTCATTATTTTCTAATTCCAAAAATCCCTGTATATGGAGTCTTTTTATGTGTTTCTCATTTATACATCTAAGGTTAAAATGATAAAGGTATGTGAGATTAGGATCAACCTTGAACTTATTATTATTGATATTATAGAAAAGTTTATCTAAATCCATATTGTATTAACATTTTAATATATTATAAATTTCATTAAACATTTCAATCATATATATATAAAAAATAATGTTCTTAATAATGAATGAAAATTCCATCTTATCCAAAAAACATACACAAATTAATTTTTTATAAAAGGAACATTATAATAGTTTTTCAATTGCAAAATTAATCCACTTAGTAGACTTCAGTCATATGTTCTGATCTCTCATATATAAACTCTTACCTCATTTATAGAAGATACATATACTTATCCATTATTCAATTATATCATATTTAAGTGTTTTTTATCAACACAAATTTGTGATTCATAGTCTATATATAATACCCATGATTTAGATTTATAGAAATTTATTTTTATAACATTTACATTTAAATGATCAGAATGATTATATTTAAAAACACTTATCAAACTTATATAAAAAACTAAAATAGTTTCATAGGTCAGTCCAATAAGAGACATAAAATTGATAAACATGATTCATTCCATAATCTATAAAAAAGTCAAATCTATAGGTGATTATAATGTTTTATATCTTTTCATCAAGAAATTTTCATGAGAGTACTACCATTAAAATGATAATCACATATATCATTACCTTTAATGGGTCAATATCCATATTTCACTATGAAATGAGCCCAATTTTTCATGAAACTCATCACTTTATCTATTTAGGTAATATAACTTTACAATCATTTCACATATGACTCTCATATAATTGAGTGTGAAGGAACCTGGGGTGCAACAAAAATCTGAAACATGGACAATTTAATGTTTTTGTGTTTAGATTAATGTTAAAAAGACTAAATCCAAAAACACTCATTCCCAAAATTCTTAAATTATCATGTGTAATTAAATTTAAACTTGAAAAATAAAATCAAACTAAAGTATAAATGGTACCTTATTTGTTTGAAGTCACCATTTTGATTCACTCACCATCGATGTGTCATGGATTAAATGTGCCCATCTAGGAATCCTCTAGATCTTGAACTTGTAAAACACAACTCCAATATCCTATATCTATGTTTCTAAGGTTATATCATGGAAAATCAAAGATCTTTATAATTTCCCTCCAGTTTTGTGAAGAACATGGACTCTACCGAGAAGAATGGATTGATCCTACCTTGTTTTATCTTCAGAATCTCTCTATAAGAACATGAGAGTAGAGGAGAGGAGAGATTATGTCACTAAATTCATAAAAATGGTGGATCTAATTATTCAGGAGGCTAAAATTTGTTTTTATAATTTGGTTATACTGTCTAAAAAATGTACTTTGTTCCATGGAAAGTAATAACCTTCATTTTAGACCTTTACACACACTTATGAATTAATAAACTTCTCATAAATGTCACAAATATTTCATCACTCACTTATAACACTTTAAAATGTTATTTTATAATTTATGAACCATTAAATTGGCCCAAAATCTCTTCAAATAATTTATCAAACCTTGAATATGTTATGTTCATTCAAAAATTTATATTTTCTTGTATTCAATTTTATTATCAAACAACTTGTGAATACCTTGAGAAATAAATTCAAACATCATTATTATAAAATTTAATAATATAGTTGTATTATTTTACTTATGATTGATCACACTCGTATTTTCACCAACCCATTCACATGGGGCACACTTTTTCCTAAACACATATTCATTTGACATGGTGGGACTTGTGGATACACTTAGTGTTTGGCCCTCTATGTCATTATCTCGATATTAGTGATTCTAACCCACAAAACAAGAGTGGAGTCTAGTAATCCATCATAACCTATAAGGAGATAAGGAATGTCATAAATATGACTACCTTATATGAACACATTATGTGAAATATAATCTATTTGACTCATGATGTCTCATAATGTAAGATGTGCACTTATGTCATCATCCTTTTGTTCCTTTATATATTTCATGACCTTATTGGAAAAACATAAATCCTTGTACCGTGTCCTTTTATTTAATAAAGGCACCACCATCCTGGTCATCCTAGGCCCATGAGACATCTCTTCCTCAACATGGAAGCAACAAATTTTATCTTGATCATTCAACAAATGTCATACCACCAATGATGAACCCAACACAAGCTACCTCACCATGAATTCAATGTAATGGTTTTTTTCTTACATTAAAGTACATGATCAAATGGTATAAATTGCTAATGATATCTAGTCCAAACACCAATACACATGTTTGTTGATAGGAACGACCAATGACACCCAAAACATGTGGTGTTCCTATTAGAGTATCTATCCTCATGATATCATCTACTCGAGATCACCAAGTGAGAACTCTAAGAGAAGAAGCCTTAGTACTTATGAACCCCTATCACTTGATAGAAATAAATCATCTATGTACCATTGGTATGATGTATCAAGACCTTACGGAATATATATTTAATATTACTATCACAATATCTCAAGGTTCTCATTATATATGGGAACTACTATAACGATTTGACATGACTTGTATTCTAAGGACATTACTATGTAAACAGTGGATGTAGAAGTATAAACACTATTATGGTAAGATTAAACACAAGTATATATCAACCTATATACATTTAATGGTAATTAAATTACATAAAGGAGTTGGGTTGATAGAACCCACTCACAACACTTTCCCTTGCACTATAGCCAACTACTAACAATTCTCAATCTGATATCTCTCACATGAGTATCATGCTTCTGATGAGATATAGCTTTAGTCCAGGGGTATACCACATATTCCTCTTTGGATACTATTATAACCATGACTTCACATCTTCAAGTAAAATAACTCAATAGTTGAAACTTTCGAAGTATATTCTTTGTCCTCTAGTGTGACCTAGGCTCCAAGGAAAGAACCACTATCACAATATTATCATAGTATACTATAACAATATCCAAACTACTAGGTATAATGAAAAGATTAGAAAATATGTATATAAAACCTTATTCCATAAGTACATTATAAGATGCTATATACATGGATTCTACCATAGAATTGGAAACCATGAACTACTTTGAGCTCGTCCAACTCATTGCACCACCATTCAGGTAAAATACATAGCCTAAATGTGATTTTAGAATCATCATGACATGTTTGGAAGATATCATCACGGTATCCCCTTATTAGTATATCTTCATCTATTCCATACACTATGAACATATCCTTTGTATGTCTTAAGTACTTTAGAATAGGTCATGTAAATGAGAAGCATTTAAGAAAATTACATTATGGATGGTATTTAGACTTTGCTAAGTTAAAAACCTTGGGTGTTTTTCACACTTGTTTATAAGCTAAAATAACCAAATATCCTTTTAATGGGATAGAATAAAGAGCCAAAGAACCATTGTAATTAGTTCATATATACTATAGTCATTGGTAAAAGTAACGATGTAAGAAAAATCACTGTTGTAATCTACTGTAAATGGAACAAATACATCTATATGAACTAATTAAAACGGTTTTTTGTCTCTCTATCCTTTCCCATTAAAAGATGATTTTGTTATTTTATCTTATAAAAAAGTGTGATGTATATCCAAGGGTTTTAACTCGGTAGAGTCTAAATACCCTCCTTAATGTAATTATCTTAAATTATTCTCATTTATATGACCTATCCAGAAGTTCCATATCTAGGTAGGAAATGTGTTATTCTCATGTGTTTTTTATTGATTACCAATACTAGAGTATCTAGTTCAAGTTTATATAACCAATTTTTAAGATTTTCCATACCATAACATATGTTATCTGTATACATAAGAAAAAATTTATTTCCAAACATGAAATAAAATCCCATATTTTCTAAACTCAACACTGAGATTATGTTTTAGGTATGTAATAACAATTATTTAAAACAATTACCATACCACTTGGAAAAGTAAGATGATAATCTACCACTAAAAATGATGCTAGTCCCACACCAATTTCTACTCAGAGATACAATTCACCTTTTTCAATTTTATTGGATCTGCGTGGTTTCTATATTTGGATAAAAATGTTGAGCCACATACAATATCCAATAAAAAACTTCTTGAAAGATAAATATTACATTCAATGAAAAATATACCTGAAGCATAAGTGTTAACTTGATTCTTTTTTCCAGCAGTGAAATTCTTCTTCTAGTGTCCTTTCTTTCCCCATGTATAGAATATTTTATCCAACTCATTTATCTCCCTACATATATTTGGCTTCTTAAAATATAGGTGCATTAGTGTATTTGACTTAGAATTAGCCCTTGGAAATTTAGCCTTGCCTTTCCTCCTATTATTTACTATAAGGACCAAAGTGTTTGAATTATTTATATACTTATATTCTTGGTGAAATAAATCTAGAAAATATGGGAGCGACTTATTCAAGTTAATAATATTATAATTAATAATAATAAGATAAGAATGAGATCAGTTGATAGATCTTGGTTTATTTTGAACACAATGGAATAAGGTCTCTTAATTTACCTGATAATCTTGAGTACATGATGTTCTACTTTATTCCCTTCTACTAGCCTGCATCTATACAGAGAACTGGATATCTCATGTCTTTCATTTTGAGCTCTCTCTTGGTATAACTCTTGGATATAAGATTGAATTTGGAAAGAATATTTTCTCTCATTAATTTTCTATAGATAACTGGATATAGATAAAAACATGAAACACCAAACATCTAGTGCATCATCCATATGTTTCTTATATTTATCTTTATCTACATTGCTTTCTCTCTAATGGGGATCAATAGGATGTAGGGATTATAACACATAAAGATTCCTCTCTTGGCGCAACACTATGTACAAGAACCTATAACACACCTGGAAGTTATGGTTGGCCATGATATTCTACTTGTCCAATATTGATCATAGTGAAATTGAATTCGTGGTGGTTTCTATTTTATCTATAACAAATAAACATAGAACAATCATACTTTATCTTGATTACCAATCTACATTTTCAAATTATAAATTTTAAATGTCTCCCATTATTTTATCAAATCCTAGAATCCCTCAAATACTATATTTGGAATACCTAGTTGCTTGAGTATTCTAGTTTAAAGGATCCTTAAACCTATCTTTATAACAGATCTATGACATCACCACTAATTTGAGAGTTTAAAGTAGTATATTGGCTGGGCAACTGCATTAACTTGTGGCTCCTTGATCTTTTGAGTGGATTCCCATCTATTACAAAGAATTATTTATCATTGGTCGACAATTTGACTATAAAGTTGAAACAAGTTATCTATGAATACTCCTTTGCTGTCAACTTTATTTAAGTCAACCCACAACTCCTAAAATAATTCCCTGGCAGTAAGAGGCACCCTCTACTTGGGATGATGAGCACTTTGAACAATCATTTGTGTCCAAATTCATGCAATGGAAGGCATTTAATGTCTTTATATTTTCTTTGAGGGATTTGGTAATTTAATCTTGGTGAATAAAATAATTTTCTATTTAATAATCTTGTTCTATGTTATCACACTCACAACTTAACCATGCTTTTTAATTGAAACAAGTCAATGTACATGTTAATTTTATCTTTGAATGATTTTTTATTATTTTACTATGTGATCATGTGTAACAAATACCCATTAAATAAAATAATAACCCATTCGCATGAAATAATAAATAAATAAATTACCATGAGCCATTAAAAATTGCATAATCTATCAGGCGATTAATGGATTAACAAAGTGGGAATTCCTTAAGTTAATACATGACTTGAATTGTAGTTCCTATAATTCTCATGCACTTCACTTGTTTGGTCAACACCGACTCTCAACTCTAACCACTTTTCCATGAACTATATAATATTTACAATGTATACTCACACACAAGTGAGTGGAATACAAGGTGTGAGATTACATTCTATCACTTAAATGTCGACATGCAATCCCTTAAAAAAATTAAAGGTGGAGGGA
The DNA here is from genome assembly GCA_963277665.1 of Viscum album. NCBI lineage: Eukaryota > Viridiplantae > Streptophyta > Magnoliopsida > Santalales > Viscaceae > Viscum > Viscum album. The sequence continues at coordinate 271,733,284 of OY728135.1, forward strand.
CAATGCACAAATTTTTAAAAAAATGATTATCACATTTTAAAAAACATTAATGAAATAATTAAATCAACTAAATAATAAAACAAAACGCACTTGTTGTTCTCAGATCACAACCATTCAACAAGAAATTATATTTCATAAGAAAAAATAAATTTTCTAAAATACAATTTTAGATTTTTTTAATTCTTTAAATTGCATTAAAAAAATTTTAATTAATTATCGATGCATCCCAAAACATCCAAAATAATATTATTAAATATAAAATAATTAAATTAAATTTTTGAAATGTTTTCATAATTTTTGAGTCTATTTGGACTAATAGAGGATCTCTGAAAATTGATTTTATGACAACTGATAGGTCAGACTGGTTAGACCTAGACTCTACCAGTCTATCCCAATTATAGTTAAGAATCAATTTAAAAGACATAATATATATATATATACATATAATAAATCTTCAAAGGGATTATTTGTACAATATTCCATGGGAAGCACTGTCCTTTTTTTAAACAAAATCAGGCTTCCAAGGGAAGCCTTGCCCTTTTTTTGATTTTTGGAAAATAAATAGAGCTTCTAAAGAAAGATTGTATTTCCAATTAACTACCCCAAATGAAATACAGTATATCCTAATAACATTTTACTTACTCACATTTCATTCTAATTAAAAATTTGTCACACTGATAGCCATTAATGTAAAGTAAGAAAAATAATACTTTGATTTTCATAATATTTTTTATGCAAAGCCCATCAATCTTCGATCGACCATATCATGGTGATATTAACTTGGATAGATGTATCATCTTTTTTGTTTGGACTATATTGAAACACTCTTCCTAAATCATATAAAAATTAATTTATATTTTAATGTAATAGACGTAAATAATTACATGTTCGTTTTGATACTAATTGAAGGAACCGGAGGCACAGGTAAAGCGTGAAAAATGTGCAGTTTAAAGTTTTCGGGTTTCGATTGATGTTAGAAAAAATGAATCCACAAAAACCCTCTTCCAAATTTCATACATGATAATGTGTAAATTAAATTTAGTCATGAAAAATAAAATCTAATGAACATAAATGGTACCTTTTTCATTTGAATTTTCTGGTTTGATTCTCTCACCATTTACATTTCATGGATCAAAGGTTCCAAGATAAGAATCTTCTAGATCATCCAAATCTAAAACAAAACTCATGTATTTTTAATGTATGCTTCCTAAGTGCTAGAAGAGAAAATTTAAGAGCTTTTTGATGTCCCTTCGATCATGTAAATAATACAAACTTTATTGAGAAGATGGGGTTAATATGACCTTCTTCTTTATTTGGAATCTATCTCTAAGAACTTGAGAAGAGAGTAGAGGAGATCTTGTCTCACTAAATTTTTCAAAATGTTTGATCTCATTGTTCAATATGCTAACATGTGTTTTTATACTTAAGTTATACTTTCAAAAAAATTACTTTTATCCTAGGAAAGTAATAACCTTCATTTTAGACCTTTTCAAACACTTATGAATTAATAAAATTTTCATAAATATCAAAGATATTTTATCACAAACTTGTAAAAAATTTACATATTAAGTGAAAAAATATGAACCACTAACTCATCCCATAATCTCTCCAAATAATTTAATGAACATTTAATGTGTTGTGTTCATTTGAAAATTTATATTTTATCATATTCACTTTTATGATAAAAAACATGTGAATACCTAGAGAAATAATTTGAATCATTATTATTATAAAATTGAATTATTTTACTTGTGATTGATCACACTCATATATTCATAGACACCCATACATGGGGCCCACTTACTTCTAAACTCTTATTCATTCTAATAGGTGGGATTTTTGGATTCACTTAGTATGTGACCCTATAGGTCCTTATCTCGATAGCTGTGAGTCCAACCAATAGACCAATATTGGAGTCTCGCAACCCATCATGGACACTAATGAGATAAGGAATTTCCTAGCTATGAATACCACTATAAACACATTCTGTGTAATATAATATTTTTTTTCTTGGGATTACTCATAAATCAGGATTCACACTTGGTTAATCAACCTTTTGTTGCTTTTTATATATCATGAACTTACTAGAAGGACATACCTTCTTGTAAACTGGACATGGATTTAATGAAGGTACTACCATCTTGGTCAACCTAGGCCCACAAAATATCTCTTCCTCAACTTAGAAGTAACAAATTCTATCTTGACCATCCAACCAATTTCATACCACCAATGACACGCCTAACAAAAGCTACCTTTCCAGGACTTCAGTGTCATGGTTTTTTCCTTGCATCAATTTATGTGATCAAAAGGTACACATTGATAATTATCTCATGTTTAGAGACCAATACACATGTTTATTGATAGGAACAACCAATGACATCTGAAACATGTGGTGTTCCTAATATCGGGTTAGACTTCATGATCTCATCTACTTTAGATCACCAAGTGTTAACTTCATGAGAAAAAGTATCATTTATTATGAGACCCAACACCTGATAGTCACACATCATTTGTGTCCCATCAGTATGATGTATCTAGACCAAAGGGAAAATTTATTTAAGATTACTGTCAAAATATATTGAGGTTCTCATTATATATGGTAAATGTTATAACAATTTGATAAGACATGTATTATAAGGAAATTACCATATAAATAGTGGATATATAAGGATCATCACTATTATGGTAAGTATAAACACATGTATATATCAAACTGTATACATGTGTTGGCAATTAATGTACATAAAGGATTTGGGTCTAGGGAGCCCACTCACAATAGAGTGGAATGTCTTTATCCATATTCATCATATGGAAAAATGGAAACTATATTTGTTAGGTACACTAGGATAGATACCATTAGAGGTGGGTGTGAATCAGGGTATGACAGATTAAAATGAATTCCCCTTTTGATCTTGTTCTATTGTTAGACAAAACCCTCTTCTCTCTCCTTCCCGATGCAGAGTATGAACAAACCTTAAAGCATGCATAGGACACAGCAATTTTAACTTGGTTCACCCTCACTGGGCTACGTCCAAAGAGCATACACTGGAAGTGTGCTGATGTACCAATTCCACTATAAAAACACTATAGTTTAAAAGTTCGAAGTGAACTCACTATTCCTCCTAGTTTACAACCACTCACAATTTGAGAACTCACTGCTCTCTCCACTGAAGTGAGTTCACTGCTTCTTCAAAAGATCCACTCACAGTTTATAGACCTGTAAGTCTCTTCATTACTACTAATGAATGTATCATCCTTTGTACGTAGATGCTCTATTGAAGTTCAAAGTTCATTCACTAATGAATACCCCTTTTCCCCTGAACACTAGGTAACCCAATTTGGAAACACCTTCACAAAGCACCCTACTTCGTGAGGCTCCCAATTTTGCAAAGCTCAAACAAGCCTTTGCGAAGTACCCTCATGAATCACTCTTGGGATTCACTCTAGTGAAGCTCAAATCACCTCAGAGGTACTTCCCTTTCAAATCTCACTAAGCCAACACAGATCTCGCAACTTTCACGAAGCTAGTTTAGCCGCCACAAAGCTCTTCTTTCGCGAAGCACACTGCCTTCGCGAACTACCTTCACAAACCGAGAGCACAATATTTTCTTCGAAAATTTTCTCTACTTCCCTCGAGGGGGTCAAGGTCTATTTATAGGAGATTATACTTACCCTTGAACCTTATACTCGAAGTCAATGCCATATCATCACAAATCGTGAAGCTCCAAAGTTCCCACCGAAATTCTCTCAAAATCGCGAAGCACCACGGCAATTCTCCAATAGCGGATCTCGTCGTAATCGCGTAGCATCACCGTCATTTACTTTGTGCCTTCTCCACAGATCTCCATTCATGAAGCCCTTCGCCGCTGCAAATCTCTTCAATGCTTCCATTCACGAAGCTTGTCATAATCGTGAAAATCACTGTCAACATTTTTCATGTCTTCGAGAAATACAATCCATGAAGCCCATCTTCGCAAAACTCATGCATTTTCCAAATTTTGATGAGATCTTCAAGGATATCCACTTTTCGAAATGCTCGCCAAACTCCAAATTTTGGAACCCAAAAATTTGGCAAACACTTGAAAACGGTATCACCTTGTATCTGTTCTTTTATACCGCCTCCAAATCATCCCTTCCTTTATCATGGTTCTTTTTCAACATGGATTGTCAACAACATCTCTGGAACTTGACAATTCATCATGAAAACATGCTCTGTCAACAAACACAATCAACCCAAAAATGTTGCAATGTTACCTTGAGCGATTTTTTTCCAACAATAATCTTATGGTGTTCTAGATCTTAAGGTTTCCTAGATAAGTTTCTCCCAAATCTCACAATGAGATGTGGTTACCTAACTCTTATGGTTAGCCACATTCACTATGCCTTAACAAGATAATCCAAGAACATATTACTTTCGTGTGATCCTACCCAATTGGATGATTGAGATCTTGACGTCTGTTTTCTTTGTAAGGAATATCACATAATAATTGAGGGGTTTTCTTTTTTTATGTCTCACCTAATTTAATATACATCACATGAATATTAAATCCATAACTATTACAACCCATTAAATATTTATTATCTCATGTTTTATTCCTTTATGTATGAATAATTATAATGATTTAGCTTTTGGAATTATTATTCCATCCACTAAATTAATATTTTAAAAGCATATTATTGTTCAACTCTTTACACAACTCACTGTTTGAGTTACTCATCCAAAAATAGAATCCAAACATATTTTCACATATCCAAATGAATATTATGCATAAGGTACACGAAATTTTAATTTAATGGTTTAGTATTATATGAAATTGAAAATACCCACATGAGTAATCTTAGAGCCACAAATAGTCAACCCATACTTTTCTAGAACAAGGTATAAGCCTCCCAGACAATGGGAAGTTCAATTCAAGTCCCTCTACCCAGTGATACTTTACTCAATAGAGATTCCAATTCCATAATAACTCTAATATCTAATATTCATAAACTATGTTCAATAACTAAATTCAAGCTAATAACTTTAATTGAAAACTGAATTCAAGGTAGATAAAATGAAATATTATGTTTTCATATATAGAATGTAATGCATGACATGAAATTTTATAAGAATAAATTAATCTCATAAATTAAAGAATACACAATATTCATATTTAATAAAAAAATTATAAATAGAATATTCAAAAGGAATAAAAAAATAAATAAATATTTTAATTATTTTTGAAACATGAGATATTAATATGAACATTTCACATTTTATTCGAGACTGAAAATATCTTATTTTTAATTTATAACACATATCATTTATAAAAAATTTATAAACTATAATCATTTTTATATAAAAGTATTAATTTTCTTAATTTTTTCTTGAATTGTGTTTTAAAATTGATTGGGAATTATTAATTTCCATGATTGGAATTGACACTTATGATAAGCACTATCATAAATATAGTAACACTTATATATCAGAGTAACCCTTACATATCGATTAATTCACTTATATAAAAAAGGAATATGTAAAAGACACTAGGTTACACAAAGGTATATGTAAGGGTTACTTGGAAGCATAAAGGCATAAGTGAAGGTCACTTGGACGAAAACCTTGATACATAAATTTTATCAATGGTATAACCCTTATATATCAAATAGTGGTCCTTACGTATCAATGAGTAACTTTTATGTATCTAGTGTTATATAGGTGTAACCTTTATTTATGCGCCTATTATATTTGATGATATATGCAATATCATAATTACGACATGATGTTCTAATTTCACACAACCCAAATTTTAGTTGTATCCTACTATATCAACTATATCATGACTTATGACATGGAATAAAACCAAAATATTTTTATGCATCATACCTTATGATACACTCTGATCATACTATATGAATATGTAGTGAAAATTATGCTATTCTATAATGTAATGTCATGAATATGAAACACACATTATGTTATCCTGTAACATAATTTTAGGTAGAGATTTTTGGTGATCTGGTGGATGAAATTCAGCAACAAAATATCTTATGTGATGATATGGATGAAGTATATTATGATACAAATTTTCTTCAAAAAAATAGAAAAACAACATTTTGATTTGTTGATGATAATGATTATAATACAATTCATGAGTTTTGGAGGGTCGTCTTAAGATCATGGTAGTAAAAGAAACAATTTTAAAGTGAATGATATATCATCACAAGTAAAAAAGAAATATGAAGAACATAAATATAATAGGAATACCTGAAATTCAGCAATCTCCATCACTATAAAATATTAAAAAAATCATGGTGAAGATAATCAAGCAATAACTACCAGAACCTGACCTCCACCAGGATTCCATTATCCACTAGAATCCTCATATGCAATAAGAGGATCCATTGAACTATAAAGGTTTCCTATAAGCTTCTCTACAAATATGGATGGAGAATAGGAGAAAGAGAGAGCTTTAGTTATGGATTATCAATATCATACCCACTCAATAGAGGGATCACATCCCATTTTATAGGCCCTTTTATTCAATGAAAGGATTCAAACATCAACTCTAAAAACTAGAAAACCGATATATCTTATTATAACATATGTCTATTGATTATATAATCATTTGAACATTGTAAATGATTATAATCTATTCATGTATCAATAAAATAATCAACCCATTGATTCATAATAAAATGGAACCATGTGGAAGACATGGATGAATCAGTACACTCAATATCCCATATCACCAACTTATCATAAACTATAATAGATACATATCTTATGATAAAGAATTTTTTATTCCATATCAAATGCTACGATTTCGGTATATTATACAATATGAAATATCTAGTTTTATTGAATATCAAATAATTAGACCTGGTATGGTCGAGTGGTATGGTGGAAAAGTTATCACATGATAACCTAAAATTTATGCCCGTATGCATTGCATGTTTTATTAATTTAATTAATTGTGTATACACATTGAAATGGCTAGTATTATTATGGGTTGTCAATTCTCGAGGGAATTTGAATTTGTTTCATTTGGTGTGAGGTTCAATTTGAGAAAAGGGACACAAATAGGGATTCCAAGTATTTGAGCATCCTTAAAATATGTTTATATACATGGTTTGAGGCTTGGTAGATGCCTCAGGGGTTCAATAGGGTATCATGGAAGTGGTTGGTTGGTCAAGATAAATAAAAATGCATCAACAGTCCATTCATGATGTGAAGGGTGGTATTTAAACTATGAATGACTGATCATGGGGTGAGTTCAGGCTGTGAATGGGGTATCTAGTAGAGGGGCTCTAACCTATGAGGATTCATGGAGTGAACCTATGGTTCATGCTGTGAACCATGTTGGGTGACCTCTTTTTTAAGGGTCCTTTGGGTATTTTCACCAGGGGTATATCATTACGACCCCTAGGTTCTTGGACTCTAGTCATGTGCGGGGAAGGGAGAGATCCTATCTTGTATCCTCTATATTCCTCATTTGTTTCCCTTAAATCTTGGTTTTTCAAAAGTGTTTCATTTAATGGAATCAAGGTAAGGCCTCCTCTCTTCTTCTCCTTGTTCTCCCTTTTTTTATCCTTTGATTTCAGTTTAGAAAACTAAGGATTTATAGGGAATATTTCACCATAGCATGGTAAAATCTTCATGTTTGATGGTTCTTTCATGTTTATCTTGTAGAGGTAGTCTAGAGTAGATGTATTCAATACATAATTCATCATTTTACTTAAGTTATGTTTCTCCATTGATTTATTTATGATTTTCATTGATTTTTGGTTAAATTGGCTTTGAAACTGACTTTGTAATTTGGATTTGTTGTGTGGATTAGATCTAATGTGTTCTAGGAGTAGATAGAACCCTGTTTCTCATGGATTTGGAACCAAAAGGTTTCCCAGTGAGTTTGGTGTTAGTTAATCCAATTTGGGTTTTTTTTTAATTTTTTTTTATTTATTAATTTGATATTGTTTAATGATGAGATAGGTAGTTGTGGATTCATGGGAGGTCGGTACGAGCATGGGATGTATTTATGGATCATCAATTGAGTATTGTGACATTAATTTTACTACTTCTCTTGGAATTTGGTGATTTTATATTTTTATGATCATTATATTATCTTCTTTCATGATTTTCATGAATTTTACTATCTCATCCTAATATTGGGATGTGATCACATCAACCTAATCGTAAACATAAACCACATATCTTGTTAGATAGTTTGATGGTGGACCCTTGGTTGAACGAGTGTGAGTGGGCTTCTTTATAGATTCCCTACTGATATGTATTTTATTTCAAAGAGAAAAGAGGTTTAATTTTTAAAAATATGTTTAAAAAGGGGTTCTGACTTAAATTGAATTTTAGGGGAAATAGTGATTTGGTAAAAGGGTTTTGAAATGTAATTTCAAAATAGAAATTTGTTTTCGAAGTTTGTTTTTGATAGGTTTTGACCTAGGGCCTTATCTGAGTAATATGACATGTGGTGCCTTTTTAAAATGGTTAGAAAAGGGGGATTTTAATTTTGTTCTTAAAGGAAAGATGGAATATCTTGTTTGAGTTATTTTGGTCCGCTTTACCTTGAGAGGGTGATACCTTATTTTCATAAGTCCTGTCTGATTGTTGTGATTTCTATTTATAATGGACTATGGATTATGTTTATTCATAATTATGTGTGTGATGTGTGATGGAAAATAATGTTCATTAAATGGTATCAAAGTAACAAGCTAATCTGTATAAATGTGATAAATTCCTTAGCAGGATGAGATAGGTGTTTAGATGGGTTGAGAGGTGAGGATAGGTCCCAAGGTACTAGTTCCCTATTGGTGAGTTGGTAAGATAGGATTCATTCCATATATGTTATTTATTATGTGTTTTGACTGTGTACCTGTGATAGGTGATATATTTCATTGGGGGAGAGGGCCCTGAGGATTTTCCCTACTATGAGAGAGATATCTTAGTAGGTCCAGTATGAGATTTATTCCTTGATATATATGAATATCAAGCCCTCCATGAGTGAAATAGTTGGCTTGATCATGATGATCCATCCATGAGTGAGATGGTTGGACCAAATGGGATGATGTTGTATTGGTCATGAGTGAGATTACTGGATTGGGCTACGAGATTGGGTGGTGGTACCACAATGAGTAGGATGGTGTATGAGTTTTGATGTGCTACATGTTATGGATGGTTTTCCCTATCTTTAGTGTGTAGGAAATGTTTAGTTGATGATATAACCTCCCTTGAGTGAGAAAGAATGATCAGACACTTAATGTGAGATTGAACATGGTATGCCACCCTACAAAACACCCTTGGGTGTGGGTAGGTGACTTGGTTAGACACCCTACCCATCATAATTGAATATGAGTTAGGATTATGGTAAAAAGTGACTTATTCTTTCCAAAACAAGGCCAAAGCATGTATGGTTTGGTGTTGTGGTGGCCTGGTTAGAAAACGATGACCAGACTAGTATGATTGTATGTCTATTTCATGTTTTGTTTCTGGGTGGGTGTGTTTCATGAACCCAACTACAACTTGTTATATGTATTTCATGAATATTCACTTGATCACAACACTCAGAAGTGTTGGGGCATTGGGGATTCCTTATAGATCATTTGACTCGCCTCCTATATGCATACATTGTATGGGTTTCAATGTGAATGGGTAGACCTTTTTGTTTTGTATAAGGACACAGGTATTTCTTAGATCAAGACATGTGGAATAGGTCTAGTAGGTTGCAGAGGCTGGGGATTTGAAATGTTAGAGCATGAAAGTTGGGCCAGAGGCCAGTGTATTTATCTTTCAATTATTGTTCAACATGTACTGGATAATGTGTCATTTAATAATAATTATTCATTATTATTTATTTTCGTTTCCACTCTATTATGGTTGATACATCATATAGGTAGATTTACTTATTTCTATTATAGAATGTGTGGGCCCATTGGGATCCATTTTTTTCATACATGACTTTGGGATGTACATTATGCAGATGGGTCATGCCAAATTTTCAATAGATCTGGACATGAATCTTGAGCCTTGTTTTATCAGTAATAGTCTTCCAATTTTTATTTCCAACTAGTTAAAAGAGGATGAAGAGTCTTAGAAGTTACTATATAAGTTAAATAATCTTGTTGAGAAATAATTATGCACACTGTACAACTTATAGATCCATCAAAATTGAGTTTCATGACCTTTTAATAAGAAAATTTTGTGTCCACACATTCGTTCAAGGGGATCCAGTGCTAGTACTCATAACTCCCATGATCCTTGGGAAAATATTCCAAAATTATATCCAAAATGGGAGGTACTTTACATAATTCAAAAATTATACTCTAATGAAGATTGGTCTTTGGATATAATGGATGGGGAGTGCATCTCAACCCCCACCAATGCAATATTTTTTAGAAAATATCTTTCATAATTTCACATCAGTTCACAAAGACTGAGTTTTATGAATTTAAAATACAAAATGATATTCTACTATGTAATATTCTAAACTTCTTGGAGCTCATCATTACTATGATATTTTAAAATACATTGTAAAAATCTTTACCTCATGATGATAAAATATGTAGTGGAGGTCCTTTTCTCATGATCTTAAACTATAGGATATATTGGCCCAAAAATCACTACCTTAAACTGTATGCCCACACAGGTCCATACTGAGTGACATTAAAAATCTTATAATGGACCATCTTCATGGAATTTACACCTTATGAGATCCAGATCTATAAAGGGAGCCTCGACACACATTTTTCCCCTCTACTAACCATCATCAAGGAACAAGTGCACCATTTCATCTTAGTCATGTGATGTTAAACTAAATGACATGTGATTCAATATTCAAAGACCTTAAATTTCCTATACCAGTCTACTTAATATGAATTTCATTCCTCATATGAGTGCTAGATCTGTATAAGGACCCTTGGTATATGGATCTCAATTTAGACTAGCATACCTTGAGATAAAATCCCCCCATATACAATAACTGCATATGGAATGATTCTTGTTATTAAAATATACATAATGACACATGGAGATTCTATCCGAGGCCTAACCATGAATTTTCATCACTCACAACCTCTTCCACGCATACAAACTGAACCCATATAGAGGTTGATTTCTTTCGTAAAGATACAAATTCTCACCATGTATTCCTTTTCATGCACTCACATGTGTTCAAAAAAATTCCAAGTTATCTCTTTTTTTTCACAATGAGAACGGCTCCCATGATATTATAGGTTATGATGAATCACCTTGACTAGAAAGAATGAGGTGAACCATATTCAAAAAAATAGGTAATCAAGTCATGGTTGTTTGACATTAAACTACCCCGCATAGGTTCTTCTTACATGACTACTCAAACCATTTGAGGTGACTTTTTAGTGATTCAATTTTCTTAATATTAGATTCAAATACATGTATGCGTTTCTTAGTGAATTAATATAATTTCAAATAAAATTTACCTACTCAAGAACTACATGTGACATAATTACCATCATTTTGGGATGTTTAGTGATATTTGGATATTCGATTTTAGGACCAAACACAAATTATATCAATAAAGAATGCCCCTTTTTACCTTAATGGTTAGGTCCACCCATTCACATTGAGCTTTGACAATGAACCTATGATAAGGTGAAACCAGGTTCTATCCTTATATGCATGAGTTTGATTAGAAGAGATCATATAAGAACTATGTGTGGCTTGACTCATGTTAGTGATGCCTAAACCTCCAATACTATGACCAACCATAAATTTTATCAACCAAAATTCAACTCTTTTACATATTATATAGATCTATCACTATTAGAAATAAGTGTATTAGAGACTGCTAAAAGTCGTCGCTAAATCCCTTTAGCGTCCTCCTAGCATCTGCTAAATGGTAGAAATTTTTGGCTTGTCACTAAAGCCTTTAGCATCTACCATTTGGAAGACACTAAATATCCACCCCCAAAAACCTACGATTTTCGGTCCTGGATGCAGTGGGTGATGTCGGTGACACGATGAGATGAGGGGAGGGGATGTTGGGGGGAGACTGGAGTGTGTCCGGGTACATTAAGGGCGGTTGTGGTGTGGTGAGTGGATGTTGGGGGAGACTGGAGGGATATGGGAAGGTAGCCATGGTGTATGTGTTGACTATTGGTGACCAGGGCAGGTTTGGGGGTGGGGGCGGGTGGCGGCGGGTTGTGTTGCAGAAGACTGCTCTGAAGAAGACAAGTAGTAAGGCGGGAAAGATCATGCAATTTTTCATTTTAGTATTAGCGACCGCCATTTTTTGGTCGCTAATACACCCTTTAGTGACCGCCAAATGGTGGCCACTAATACTAAAACTAAAAACAGCTAGATTTTTTCCTCCTTCCAACTATTGTATTAGCGACCGCTAAATGGCGGTCGCTAATACACCCTTTAGTGACTACCAAATGGTGGTCAATAATACTCCTCCGCTCTAGCGTGAACAAATTCCCAGAATTATAGTAGTGTATGTAGAAGTATTTAGTAAATAATTACTCATCCTTAGGTTTGTTATCTTAGGTAAAACTATAAACCCCATTAATTCACATGGTAATTAGATTTTCTCATTCATTTCATGTTTCCTATAACTTTTTTATTTCAAAATAAATCCAAAAATATTGTTCCTTTACACATGATATAAATCTATGAAATGGTTTCATAATAACTACATATGGCTTAGTACCTATAATTACAAGATACGTAGTAACACATAGATAACCTATCCTAGGACTAATAGAATTTTTTTGCAATAAAATTTCCCTTCATCTTCTCATGTTTTATCTTGGTAAAAATCCTTCATGGATTTGACACTAGGATATGAATGTATTGTATTACACATTAGTTATATTTGCATAAAGTTTTTTATATGAATTTCCTTGACACATAATGTTAAACTACATTGTATAAGTCCTCATCTCTTGATGTCAAACTGCATTACATCGAAGTCTTCATCTCATGATGTTAAACTATAAATCATCTGAGACCTATTCAAATGAAATTAAACTACATGACATCAATGTCATCATTGTATGTTGGTAAACTATATGACATATTTTCCATCCTATATGACCCTTAAGCTTCTTTGAGTGATTCTTTATACACAACCTAAGTCCCTCACATGATATTCAGATTCATCCAGGTGATTATTGTTTTTTTGTTCCATATCCATGACCCAATTGTGATTTGAATATATCCACCTTCTTTTCACTTGTATGATCTCCCTTCCCACACTATATTTACTTCAATGTCCCTCTATCAAAACAAGTTTTTTTTCTTTTTTCCATGATCCAAATTCATGTGGGAGTTTACAATATACTTGAGAACTACGTGTGGCTTGATTCTTGTTATTTCAAGATTTAAAGTGATGTATGAGTCATACATTCAGGAATCAACTACAAACCATCACCCATTTTCAATCCTTATCAAATGAATTAAATAGAAAAACCATGGTTAACTCTAGTCTAACACACCCCATCACTCTTTTGTATATCCATTTCCACCATCACACTTCACTTATCAGGTGTCTTAGATCGCCATCAATATTCTATGGCTATTAGTAATGAGTTAATTTAGATTAAAAAGACATCTCTATTCAGTTATTCACACATTCCCCAATATGGATTCTCATTTATGATCTTAGATGGACTATCAACCATAAGTATTTTTTCCTAATAAAAATTCCTCTAATACTCATACGCCCTAAAAATGTCATAACATATCCCATCATTCAAATATGGACAATGTTCATCCATGTAATACTTATCTCATATTATCAATCCTTATCAAAAAACCTTAATTCATGATTTACAACATCATCATTCCCTATTCAAAAGGTGTTAGGACATTCTTGGCACTGTAATTCCAATTAGGTTGTTGTTTCATACTTATTCTTCACATTGTGATCTAAGCACTATAAACATAAACTATGTGGCATTCTAGTGTGATAATTTATATTATCATTGGGATATTTATTCACATAGGTGTTTACCTTTCCTTTTTTATATGTATTATGTACCCTCATTATGACCCAATCATCATGACCTTAAGATGGGTGTATGAACTTCCCATTTAGAAATATTATGCTAGTAATAATGGGATCTCATTCACATTGGGTCAATTTTACTGTACCACTGGATGAACTATATCAATTATTTTTTGATCCAAGAATCATAAACATAAATTATGTATACCCTTCCAGGATTATCTAAGTTATCATTTTCCCCTTAATTCACATTTAAACTTATAAAAAATGCATTTTTAATTATATGTTTTTCATATCGGTTATATAAAACCAACATGGAAAAAGTTTTCAACATCGGTTATTTTATAAACAATGTTGAAAATGAAAAAAAATTGTTTTCAATGTCAGTTATTTTATAACCAATGTTAAAAGACTTCAAAAACATTATTACAATGTTGAGATACCTAATTATTGTTTCATTATTTTGGGCCTTAGGATTTTGGTTTTCCCTCCCATAGTGACCCAAATCTTCATTCTCCCATCCTATAGTCATTATTCAACCCCACCCATCATCATCCAACATCATCCTCTATAGGCCCCCACTATTAACCCCAATCATCCTACCTCCTCCTCTATTGACCATAGATTTAGTCCTCTCTAGGGTTTCTTCATTGAAGTTTTTATCTTCCTCAACCCTCGAAGGTGTTTTTATTAGTGGAATAATTTTTGGTGTTTTATGAATTGTTACTAGTGGTACTCTGAGTGATTGAATCATTGTTCAATGTCTTTATTTGTGTTTTTATTTCATTAGGGTCACTTATGAATGAAATTGTGATGCATCTAGTGTGACCATACAATTTTCTTTAATCCGGGGAAGTAAATTGGTGGAATATGGATATAGGAAACTAAGTACATTTAAAAAGAACTATCCTTCATATAATTTATAGCTAACTTCTTTTTTTATACTTCTAAGAAATGGAGGCATTAATTTTTTGAATAAATTATTCAGTATAAAATTTATATGACTTTTTAGGGAAATTCAATGAAGTATTATGACCTTAAAACTAGTTTTCATGGTTAGGAATAAGCAAAGGGGTTACAAAATAGGTTTCATAATGTTTGAATTTTCAATAAATAAAAATAAGAGATCATTTTTTGGGTTCATATATTAATCTTGAATCACATTTTATGTGAAACATTTATTTTATCCAAAATAATTAGATTTAATTGGTATAAGTTCAGTTTGAAATTAATTCATAAAGGAAATAAAGAAATTATTCATTTTAAAAGATAAATTTGTTTAATTTAATATTTTTTTGGTTATTTTTGTGAATTATTTTTATTCATGTAGTTTAAAATATAATATAATTATAGATTTTGAGAAAAATTTTATGTTTTTGTCGGTTGTTCAATGTTTTGAAGTGATTTGATAATTTTATGCTCTTGTTTGTCATGACTACACCTAAAATATATACTTTTAATGTAGTTTCTTTTGATAATATACTTAATTGGAATATTCAATAGATTCTTGTGTTTATCATTATTTTATACATTTAGATGTGATTTAATATGTGTGTGTTTATTGTTTCCAAGTGTATACATAAATTCTATATTCTAAATGTATATTTTATTTATTTAAAAACTATTATTATTTACTTTATACATTGTTATTATGTGTTTAAAATTATCATTATTTTGTAATAATTTATTTATTTTATATTGAGTATTTTTATTGAAAATTTTCTTTTTAATAAAAAAAATGTTCTAGAAATATTTCATTATACAATGAACAATGATGATAAAAGTAAACAATTTGATTTTTTTATTTATATTTTTATTTATAAAAGTAAATTTAAATTTAAATTTCAAAATATAGTAACTTATATTTAATACCTAAAGTTTTTTATAGGTGATAATGGATCATAATTGGATTACTGCATGTCGCACAAGTGATGAATATAAAGAAGGTGTAGATGTTTTTTTTGGAATTTTCCAACTTGTATGTCATCAGGTTGTTATCCCCATTTCACCTTCACCCTTTTTTCTCTTATCTCTAACGCCCCGACCCCAGTTACCCAGAGTCGGTGCATTATTACATAACATTGGCATGATCATAAGAAAGATCAAATCTCGAAAGACCGATTGGTTTAGTAGCCTTGGAAACACTAGATATATTCATAAAGTTTTACATTACATCATAAAGTGAAAAACTACTACAACAACATATTGTCTCCATATTCCACACTATTATCCCCTCATAATATCCCTACAGGTCATTCATAAATTACTTCTTCACATCCTGGGAAAAATAAAACATAGAAAAGGGGTGAGCTCAAATGCCCAGTAAGGATAACAATATAGCAGAAACTTTCATAAATAAGAATAAACATTTAAGGCAATGTATAACTAAAAAAAGCCATTTAAACTTGAACTTCAACATAGTATGGAAAAAATAAAATGAAATAATGCCATTTACTTATTCACATTGATATTCTACTAATCGAATAATCACATGAAATACCAATAACCACTTTCGTAATGATGGAATGCATAATGCCAGACTATCATAACCACGTAGCCAAGGCCTCGTGCCAAGACTACAAATAAGATTTTTCCAAGGCCTTGTGACAAGACACTAGTTTGTCTCATGAGACCTACCGATGCATCGAGGAGCTATAGCGGGCTCCACCTGTCACATATTAAGTCCAATGCATTCCCATATGAAAAGGTTTAAACATAACATAAACATTCGTATTAAAACTATCATATGAAATGTCAATACTTTCACCATAAACCATGAATGGTATAAAAAATAGCACATCCACAGTCAAACATATAACAAAACCTTCAATACAATATAGAAGTTTTGTATCATAATAAATCAACTTCAAATAAGTGTAAAATCCATCAAAAGATGTTGACATAGATGAAATCAAAATTCTTTTTAGAGAAATATCTCTTTCTATTTTGAAATCATTTAAGAGTCATATATTTATAAAATAAAACATTTTCTTTGAAAATATTCTTATAAGCTTGTAAGTGAAACTTCAAAGATTTTATAATGGCGGAAAATAGCCGCACCAGCCGTATAAGTTAAAAAAAGAATTCTTACCTTAATTCTATAAAAAAGGTTAAAAAGCACCTTGTTTGGAAAACAACAGAAAGATTCCTTTATAAACCTCTTACAAAAAGTCAAACAAGGGTATAAATGACTTTAACCCATATTCTAGTAAATAGTAAAAATGTTTTGAAATACATTTTTAAGAAACATGGATGTGGATGATAAGGAGATCCCAGTATATTATTACGTATAAACAACCTCGGATAATGAAGATATTGCGAAATAAACCCTTACCTTGTACTTTTCCTTGGTTGGGGTAGGTTAACCTCATGTATAATGGTAAAATAATTGTTATTAAATTATACGGGAATCATATATATTATTATGATATCATATACGATCTTTTATTGATTTGTTAATAATATCTTAGTATTATCGCTGTTTCGGGTGTTAACTTACTCATTTTCTTTTATATGTTTTGTTACGTAAGCTATGTTTGTCATGGATAGGTTTTATCTTAATAATATCCAGAATGATATCAAGTCCTTAGCTACTATTATTAATCATCAAATGAGAATTATACTTGAATTGATACGATGGAGAATGAATCTTATCGTGTTCGTGGAGACGGTAGTCCGTACGTACGCAGGAGCGAAAATATCATTCTTTTGATATTAAAATAATATATAATTTAATGGTATATCATATTAACCTAATCATTATAATGTTATAATTATTATTTAAATGAGTTACACATCATTATTATACCCATCCAAATAATAATTTATTGAATAACAATTACACCACGACGTGGAGACGGTAATCCGTACGTACACACGTATGGTGACATGTTATTCAAATGATGGATAGAATAATGAATATGGTTGTACCATATTTATAATAATATTACAGTATATAGGAGATACAGGATTCATTATTTTAGAATGGGAATAACAAATAAATAATAAGTGGAAGAAGAAAGGAACTTGGAAAAGGGTGGTGAAATCATTACCTCTTCTTCGGGTTCTTCCTTTTGATTTGATCAAAAGGTCTCTTAGGATGGCTTTATATCTAAAGGAAGGCCTCTAGGATGAAGTGAGGGAAGTTTAGAGAGTATTTTGGCAGAGGTTGGCCGAACCAAAAGGCTTTGAAGGTGTGAGTTAATGAGAAGGGAGAGTGCCCTTTTATAAGAGGGGTGACGGGCACCTTTGGAAAAGCTAGAAATATTATTTTATGATAAATTCATATTCGGTTTATAATGGCTCAAAAGTGGATTATTTAATGTTAAGGTGGGGATAGTTATAAAACCATCCAACCAATAGAATTTAGACAGGTTTGGGTCATTATACTAACCTTATCTTTAAGTATTAACTCTTAGTTAATTAGTTTCACTTTTACAATGTCTCTTTGTATTTTTATATTATATGGTTAATAAACGTACTATATACATCCAAGTGACCCCCAAGTGGTCCATTAATGATACACCTATCATGATATAAGTCTTGTTGCTGAACCTTGGATTTTTATGAATTTAATATCAATTATTAATATAATATTTGTTTTAAAAACTCTTTTATGTCAATTTTAACACTATTCATTAGTTGACTTTTTGTAAAAATAATAACAGAATGATTACTTAGAAAAAGGTCAATTAATTGAATCCTAATATATCATATTATCCTATAAAATTAATTTAATTCATAAAAAGTTTCAAATTATATTTATTTTGGTATCTACAATATCAATCATTTTAATTTTTCACAATTATGGTAATTACTGCATCACTATTGTGTCATAAATAAATCAAATTCTTTAATATCCAAAAATTATAAATAAAATACCATTATATATTAAATCCTTTTATCTTTCTAATGAATATTTATAGTCGAAAATCCAACATATATAACCCTATGTAAAAATTGTTTTTTGAAAAGATATATGCTTGTGTCATTTTTGTATTCATTTTAACATAATTAAAATAAAGTGTCCCTATCACTTACAAGTGGCACCATGGGGTCCCAAAATCGTCCCAAAGATGCCCATGGTCAAACATGTATCAACCAATAAGGTTAGAACACGTTTTAGGGTAATTTCTTATTATTATAATATTATTTTTTAACCCTTATTTACCGGATTTACCCTTTAACCATGGTAAATAAAATATTTACCGAAGTAATTATTCAAAATGTCTAAAAATAAAAGTTACATATTTACACAATTTGAACATCCTGATTCCAAATATGGAATCCATTTTTTCAAATTCAAAACACAGAAGTGGCAAAAATTAATTTAAAATTAATTCCTGCTGTCAAAACAAAAAACGTGTTTTTAAGATATAATAACTATCAAAAGATTGATACTTGTTTATGTTCGGTTTAATTGTGAAATTATGTCCAATGACCAACATTGTATTAAATGCGAAAAATATATTCAAAATATACTTTAAAACCACTCAAATTCATAATTTATCACTATTAATTATTTTGATTAAAAAAGTTGTTTTTAATTAAAATTTAGTAATTTTCACTATTCATCAAAATATTAAAGTTATCCAAAAAGTACCAAAATTTATTCTTAGGCTAAATTAGATACTCCGAATCCAAAAATAATGTCCATTTTAAGAGATAAAATTTCAAAAAGTATGTATTACTATTCATAATGGCTAGTTTGATTGGTTGTGGTGTATGTTAGAACTCGATGTTGCGTACAACACACACTATTGCATTATTCAAAATGAAACGTACCGTAGAAGCTTGGGGTGTTACATTATCCCCTTCTTCAAATAATTTCGTCCTAAAAATTTCTAGAATACTACCGCATGAAAAGACTCGAGTGGTTCTTCATCATAAGTTCCTCGGGTTCCCATGTTTCCTCTTCCATCTTATGGTTTCTCCACAAGACTTTTACCGGACGAGTCGTCTGGTTTCTCAGTACTTGTTCTCTCGTATCAAGAATCATGATGAACTCTTCGCAATAAGATAGATCGGTTTCCAGTTCTAATTCCTCATAGGTGAGTACATGTGTTGGGTCAGGCATGTATTTCCTCAATAGAGATACGTGGAACACATCGTGAACTTTGGAGAGACTTGGCAGCATTGCCAATCGGTAAGCTACAGCCCCAATTCGTTCTAGAATTTCGAAAGGTCTGATGTACCTGGAACTCAATTCACCTTTCTTTCCAAAACATATAACTCCCTTCCATGGAGATAACATCAGGAAAACATGATCACCGACTTGAAATTCTAAATCCTTCCTTCGATTATCGACATAGCTCTTCTGCCTACTTTGAGCTACTTTGATGTGTTTTTGGATTACCTTCACCTTTTCCATTGTTTCCTCCACCAATTCTGGGCCTACAAGTTTTCTTTCACCAACGTTATCCCAACAGGTTGGTGTGCGACATCTCTTTCCGTATAACGCTTCATATGGTGCCATATGAATACTCAAATGGAAGCTATTATTATAGGAAAATTCTACCAGAGGTAAATATTGATCCCACATACCCTAAAAGTCAAGTGAGTAGGATCTCAACATGTCTTCTAAGGTTTGAATAGTTCGTTCTGATTGTCCATCGGTTTGAGGGTGCTAGGCAGTGCTCAAATGAAGTTCAGTATCCAAGGCTTTCTAAATACTTTTCCAAAATCTTGAAGTAAAACGGGGATCACGGTCAGAAACAATCGATAGGGGTACTCCATGAAGTCTCACATCTTCATCAATATATAGTCTTGCTAGATGTTCCAGTGGTAGATCTTCTCTTATAGCAAGAAAATGTGCTGACTTGGTAAGACGATCAACAATAACCCATATTTCATCATTCTTTCTAGAAGTCTTTGGTAGCCCCATGATAACGTCCATCGTAATATTGTCCCATTTCCACTCCGGTATGGAAAGAGGTTGCATGACTCCTCCAGGCTGTTGCCTTCCAGCTTTCACTTGTTTACAAACCATACATCTTGACACAAAATCAGCAATCTCCCTCTTCATGTTGTCCCACAAAAAATTTTCCTTCAAATCTCTATACATTTTTTTGCTCCCAGGGTGTATAGAGAAATTGGAACTATGAGCATCATCCATCAATTCCCTTTTTAGATCAGGTATATCGGGAACACAAAGTATGTTCCCAAATTTCAAAATTCCATCTTCATACACAAAGTCTCTCAATCTCCCATCATTCACAGCTTTAATCTTCTTTTGAAATTATTCATCATCGGTCTGAGAACTCTTAATTCTTTCTAGTGAATATGGTTTGGCAACCATTTGAAAAAGCATTGATGTTTCACCTTCCTTGGTTATTCCCATGTCCATCTTCACTGGATCCATGAAAATTGGATCCCTTTCAATTCTCACATTGTTCAAAACTCCATGATATTTTCTGCTCAAAGCATATGCCACCTTGTTTTCTTTCCCCGGGTGGTAGTGTATCGTACAATCATAATCCTTGAGTAATTCAATCCATCTCCTTTACCTCATGTTGAGTTCTTTTTGTGAGAAAATATACTTCAAACTCTTGTGATCAGTATAAATCTCACATTTTTCACCATAGAGGTAGTGCCTTCATATCTTCAAGCAAATATCACAGCTGCTAACTCAAGATCATGTGTAGGATAGTTTTTCTCATGAATTTTCAACTGTCGTGATGCATAGGCAATAACCCTATCATTCTGCATAAGTAAACAACCAAGTCCTTTCTTCGATGCATCACTATAAATAATGAACCCATCATTCCCTGATGGTAGAGTCAATATAGGAGCATTGACTAATATTCTTTTCAGTTCTTTGAAACATTCTTCATACTCCTTTGTCCAAACAAATTTAACCCCTTTACGTGTGAGCTTCGTTAATGGGTTTTCCAATCAGGCAAAATTCTGGATGAAACGTCGATAATAACCTGCCAAACCAATAAAACTGCATACCTCAGTTATACTCGTAGGTTCTGGCCATTCTTGGATTGCCTTGGTCTTAGAAGGATCAACAGAGGTTCCATCTTTAGAGACAATATGGCCAAGAAAAGAAATCTCCTGAAGCCAGAATTCACACTTGCTAAACTTCCCATATAATTTATGTCTTCTTAGAGTCTTCAGGATAATGCGCAAGTGACATTCATGATCTTCATAGCTTTTAGATTATACCAAGATATCATCAATAAATACCACCAAAAATTCATCGAGGTATTCCTTGAAAACTCTATTCATCAGATCCATGAATAAAGAGGGTGCATTAGTCAATCCAAAAGGCATTATAGTAAAATCGTAATGCTCGTACCTCGTTCGAAATACTGTCTTCGGAATGTCTTCCTTCTTTACACACAACTGATGGTATCCAGATCAAAGGTAAATCTTTTAAAAGTATTGAGCTCCATGTAGTTGGTCAAATAAATCATCAATGCGAAGTAGGGGATACTTGTTCTTTATTGTTATAGCATTGATCTCCCTATAGTCGATACATAACCTCATAGATCCATATTTCTTTTTTTTTTAAAGAACAGGGGCTCCCCATGGAGAAACACTAGGGTGAATAAATCCCTTATTACTCAATTCCTCTAGTTGTTTCTTTAGTTCAACTAATTCTACAGTGGCCATTCTATAAGGGGTCTTCGATATAGGCCTTGATCTAGGAATTAAATCAATGGAAAACTCAACGTCTCATTCTAGAGGATGTCCAGGTAAATATTCCAGAAACACATCTACATATTCTTTCACAACAGGTACATCCTCTATTTGAACATTCCTTTCTTCACCCACAGTCATTTCATTCTCTTCCTCCCCAATAATTGAATTTAGTTGAGCTACTGGGGGTGGATCTAGATAAGAATTAGGTGGTGACGATTATGCTCTAAAGATAAGGTGTTCCTTATCATCATCATCAAAAATCGTAACCTCCTTCTTCTTACAATAAATCTTTGCATCATAATCTGAAAGCCAATCCATACCAAGGATTATATCAAACTAAATCATAGGTATGACAATGAGATCATCGGATAAAGAACATTTATGTGCTCTAATGGGGACTGATTCACCAAACTTTGTTGTAATGATACTTCCCTTAAGAGTTTTAACTGACAACTCCCTTGTTAAATCAAATTGGAAATATCTAATTTTCTTATCAAACTGCGAAGATATGAAACAATGTGATGATCCAGAATCAAATAATGCATTTTCTAAACTTGAGGAAACCATTAAATTACCTACCACCACGTCTTTTGGAGCTTCTACCTCAGCAGTAGTGATAGCAAAAGCTTGGCCTTGGTCCCTTATCCTTTTCTGAGGTAAGTTCCCCTGACGATTAGGACATTCATTTGCATAATGCCCCATCTCCCTACAATTGTAGCACTGAACATTGGTAGTTTCCTTCTTCCCTTTCCAATCACGAGCTTAGTGGCCTTTTTCACCACATTTGTAATAGACTCCCATTCCCTTCAAGAAAGTACCAGGGTGTTTCTTCCCACATTTACCACAGGATGGATATTCAACCATTCCCTTCTTCCCCTTATTTCCATTCCCAGATTGATCAGCAGATCTCTTCTTCTCTTTCTTTGCTTTAAAGTCATAAGACTTAGAGAATTCCTTTTCTGTCTTGATAGCACATGAGACAATGTCTTCGTACGATGAGAAGGATTGTGAGACTAATGCTCGATGGATAAATGGATTTAACCCATTAAAGAAACGATCAATATTACTTCTTGGGTTACGTATATAATCTCCAGCATACCTTTCTAACCTTGTAAAGTTAGCCTCATACTTTGCGACATTCTCATCCTCCTTTTGTCTCAGACTCAAAAATTGCCTTTCCATATCTGCTCGATGGTCACGAGGAAAGTATTTTTCTAAAAACAGATCTTTGAACTCCCTCCATTCCATATTTGATACTTCATCATCTTCCTTCATGTTTTGAATCAATGACCACCATTGGTCAGCATCTCCAGTGAGGCGGTAAACTGACATGATAACTTTTTCTCTTTCACTACTCCCCAAAGCCGGAAATATTTTCTCTAGGGAATTTATCCATTGCTCAGCTACTAAGGGATTTTTACTCCCATTGAACATTGGTGTTTTTTTCCTCATGAATCGATCTAACATTGATCCTCCATGCTACGGATCAGGGTGCTCCATACGGGTAAGGTTATTATTCATAACCTGAGTGAGTTGTCTCAGTATGGTGATTAGCTAATCGGCACCAGTTTCATCACCAGCTCCACTATAATTATCTTGAGCAGGAGGGAAATCCCTACATGGAGTGTGTGCATTTATACGGTTTCCATTTCTTCCACTAGGCACCATTTCTAAACAATGGCATAAACTAGATCAGTTTATGAATCAAAATACATAATTCCCTACTTATAAAACACTTAACATAAATTGAACTATTTATGGATATAATCCATAATCATAAAAAAAATTCTTTGAGGATTTATATACTCATAAACCTTTCATAATGATTTGTAAAGAAAATGAGAGTTATCCTAAGCATATCCCCAGAAGTGTTGTAACCAAGAGTGCAGCAAGGCCCGTTGTCGTGCACCAGTTCCCGTTCAAGTCTAGCTCAAAGCGGTGTTTTCAAGTTTTACCCCTAGGTACATCTGTTCCAGAGCCGTCTCTACCTGCTCGTATCCAGACAGGGATGTATTGCTCGGAAAACTCACAAAATCTATACAATACCAAAATTCTAAGAAGTTATTCCATACTAATCCTCAAAGTCCATCTTAGGTCTATGTGCTCTAATCAGAGTTTATCTAAATCAAGCTTCCAAGGATTGTACTAAACTTCCTCTGATACCAACTGTAACGCCCCGACCCTAGTTACCCAGAGTCGGTGCATTATTACATAACATTGGCATGATCACAAGAAAGATCAAATCTCGAAATACCGATTGGTTTAGTAGCCTTGGAAACACTAGATATATTCATAATGTTTTACATTACATCATAAAGTGAAACACTAATACAACAACATATTGTCTTTATATTCCATACTATTATCCCCTCATAATATCCCTGCAGGTCATTCATAAATTACTTCTTCACATCCTGGGAAAAATAAAACATAGAAAAGGGGTGAGCTCAAATGCCCAGTAAGGATAACAATATAGCAGAAACTTTCATAAATAAGAATAAACATTTAAGGCAATGTATAACTAAAACAAAATCCTTTTAAACATGAAATTCAACATAGTATGGAAAAAATAAAATGAAATAATTCCATTTACTTATTCACGTGGATATTTTACTAATCAAATAATCACATGCAATACCAATAACCACTTTCATAATGATGGAATGCATAATGCCAGACTATCATAACCACATAGACAAGGCCTCGTTCCAAGAATACAAATAAGATTTTTCCAAGGCCTTGTGCCAAGACACTAGTTTGTCTCATGAGACCTACCGATGCACCGAAGAGCTATAGCGGGATCCACCCGTCACATATTAAGTCCAATGCATTCCCATATGAAAAGGTTTAAACATAACATAAACATTCGTATTAAAACTAGCATACGAAATGTCAATACTTTCACCATAAACCATGAATGGTATAAAAAATAGCACATCCACAATCAAACATATCACAAAACCTTCAATACAATATAGAAGTTTTGTATCATAATAAATCAACTTCAAATAAGTGTAAAATCCATCAAAGGATGTTGACATAGATGAAATCAAAACTCTTTTTAGAGAAATATCTCTATCTATTTTGAAATCATTTAAGAGTCATATATTTATAAAATAAAACATTTTCTTTGAAAATATTCTTATAATATTTTAAGGGAAACTTCAAAGATTTTATAACGGTGGAAAATAGCCGCACCCTCCGTATAAGTTAAAAAAACATTCTTGCCTTAATTCTGTCGAAAAGGTTAAAAAGCACCTTTTTTGGAAAACGACGGAAAGATTCCTTTATAAACATCTTATAAAAAGTCAAACAAGGGTATAAATGACATTAACCCATATTCTAGTAAATATTAAACATGTTTTGAAATACATTTTTAAGAAACATGGATGTGGATGATAAAGAGATCCCAGTATATTATTACGTATAAACAACCTCGGATAATGAAGAGATTGCGAAATAAACCCTTACCTTGTACTTTTCCTTGGTTGGGGTAGGTTAACCTCATGTATAATGGTGAAATAATTGTTATTAAATTATACAATAATCATATACATTAATATGATATCATATAGGATCTTTTATTGATTTGTTAATAATATCTTAGTATTATCGTTGTTTCGGGTGTTAACTTACTCGTTTTCTTTTATATTTTTTGTTACGTAAACTTTGTTTGTCATGGATAGGTTGTATCTTAATCATATCTAGAATTATATAAAGTCCTTAGATACTATTATTAATCATCAAATGAGAATTATACTTGAATGGATAAGATGGAGAATGAATCTTATCGCGTTCGTGGAGACGGTAGTCCGTACGTATGCACGAGCAACAATATCATTCTTTTGATATTAAAATAATATATAATTGGATGGTATATCATATATAAATAATCATTATCAGGTTATATTTATTATTTAAATGAGTTACACATCATTATTAGACCCATCCAAATAATAATTTATTGAATAACAATTACACCACGATGTGGAGACGGTAAGCCGTACGTACGCACGTATGGTGACATGTTATTCAAAGGATGGATAGAATACTGAATATGGTTGTACCATATTTATAATAATATTACAGTATATAGGAGATATTTGATTCATTATTTTAGAATGGTAATAACAATGAAAGAAGAAGTGGGAGAAGAAAGGAACTTGGAAAAGGGTGGTGAAATCATTACTTCTTCTTCGGGTTCTTCCTTTTGATTTGATCAAAAGGGCTATTAGGTTGGCTTTCTGACTAAAGGAAGGCATATAAGATGAAGTTAGGGAAGTTTAGAGAGTATTTTGGTAGAGGTTGGATGAACCAAAAGGCTTTGAAGGTGTCAGTTAATGAGAAGGGAGAGTGCCCTTTTATAAGAGGGGTGAGGGGCACCTTTGGAAAAGCTAGAAATATTATTTTATAATAAATTTATATTCGGTTTCTAATGGCTCCAAATTGGATTATTTAAATATTAAGGTGGTTATAGGTCGAAACCCACCCAACCAATAGAATTTATATAGGTTTGGGTCATTATACTAACCTTATCTTTAAGTATTAACTCTTAGTTAATTAGTTTCACTTTTACAATGTCTCTTTGTATTTATATATTATATGGTTAATAAACATACTATATACATCCAAGCAACCCCCGAGTGGTCCATTAATGATACACCTATCACTATATAAGTCTCTTGTCTGAACCTTAGATTTTTAGGAATTTAATATCAATTAATAATATAATATTTGTTTTAAAAATTCTTTTATGTCAATTTTAACACTATTCAATAGTTGATTTTTGTAAAAATCATAACAGAATGATTACTTCGAAAAAAGTAAATTAATTCAATCCCAATATGTCATATTATCCTATAAAATTAGTTTAATTAATAAAAAGTCTCAAATTATATTTATTTGGGTATCTACAATATCAATCATTTTAATTTTTCACTATTATGGTAATTACTGCATCACCATTATGTCATAAATAAATTAAATTCTTTAATGTCTAAAAATTATAAATAAAATACCATTATGTAGGAAATATTTTTAGATTTCTAAAAAATATTTATAGTTGAGAATCCAACATATATAACCCTATGTGAAAATTGTTTTTCTATAATATATATGCTTGTGTCGTTTTTGTATTCATTTTAACTTAATCTATCACTTACAAGTGGCACCATGGGGTCCCAAAATCGACCCAAATATGCCCATGGTCGAACATGTATCAACCAATAAGGTTACGACACGTTTTAGGGTAATTTTTTATTATTATAATATTATTTTTTAACCCTTATTTACCAGATTTACCCTTTAACCATGGTAAATAAAATATTTACCGAAGTAATTATTCAAAATGTCTAAAAAAAAAGTTACATATTTACACAATTTTAACATCCTGATTCCAAATATGGAATCCATTTTTCCAAATTCAAAACACAGAAGTGGCAGAAATTAATTTAAAATTAATTCCTGCTGTCAAAACAAAAAGCGTGTTTTTAAGATATAATATATATCAAAAGATTGATACTTGTTTATGTTAGGTATAATTGTAAAATTATGTCCAATGACCAACATTGTATTAAATGGTAAAAATATATTCTAAATATACTTTAAAACCACTCAAATTTATAATTTATCACTATTAATTATTTTGATTAAAAAAGTTTTTTTAATTAAAATTTAGTAATTTTCACTATTTATCAAAATATTAAAGTTATCCGAAAAGTACCAAAATTTCACCTTAGGCTAAATTCGATACTCCAAATACAAAAATAAAGTCCATTTTGAGAGATAAAATTTCAAAAATTAGGTATTACTATTCATAATGGCTAGTTTGATCGGTTGTGGTGTGTGTTAGAACTCGATGTTGCGTACAACACCCGCTATTGCATTATTCAAAGAGAAACGTACCGTAGAAGCTTGGGGTGTTACATTATCTCTGTCTATTTTGGGTAATATGTGTTCTAAGACCCCTGATTTTGTAGGAATTTTATTTGTAATATAATTTACACTCATTTTTTTGACTGATTAACATTATTCCTTCTCACTCACTCTTCATACATCTAGTTAATACTATGTATCGATCCAATTATCCATCTACCATTGTTGATCCAACTTCTAGGATTCCATTCAGACTCCCCCATGATATACATAATCAAATTATTGAGATACATTTATTACCTTAGAAGATACATCCATGTGATGTGAGGATGCTTTTTCAGCACATGAATGGTTTTCTCCAACTATTTTTGAGGTGGTTTTCCCTTTGAAGATCCATCTAGAGTTGTAAGATAATGCCTCGAGTTCTAGTAAGTGGTCATGGACCACATATCCAATGGATTTCATTGATTGATATTTTTCCATACATATGGATAATTATAATAAAAATGTCACTTTATGAGAGGAACCCATAGTTTTTCCAATCTATTGAGTCTTAATCATGTATGTTTAGGTCAGTTCCTTTCTCTGGGAATTTTCTGCTAGGTATTTTGTGAGTAATTTCATTGTCTTATATTTTTTTGATATATATATATGAGATAAAATTTTATGACTCATGTTCTTTGCTTCCTAATTTAATATTTTTTATCATTTCTATATATTATGAACTCACGCCTTTTCCAAGAGCAATTAGGTTTTTCTCTAACCATTTTACAGTTAGTCCAACATTCACCTCATCATTAAATCATTTTACCCACAGAAAAACATTCCTCTAAAGAATATCTCAGTTACCTATACCTTTTTATTTTTCCATATATTTGTTTACTATAATTTTCATCTCTCCCACCTCAATTTTTAAAAAGTGTGAACATTTTTTTCCCTTACTTTACCTATAAAAATTTCTATTTAACCTTACTTAACCTATATAAATTTCAATTAACCCTAACTTGACCTGTATAATTTTTTTTACTATACTTAACTTGCACAAATTAATTTTTTCCTTTTCTTAACCAATAAAAGGATTAAATTTTTTCTAATCATTGTGTTGATAAGCCCATACAAAATTGATTTTAACTTTTATGCAAGCTTTATAAATTGAGTTTTACCTTTACGCATCCTATTGGAATTGATTATTAACCATATGAAATGTAAGTAATATCCATGAAACTTTACATATCTCATTATATTTAAATGTTACCCTTACACATGTATATAAAATTACACTTATGTAAATTTGAAAATATGGAAATTCTAGTTTACTCTGTTTTAGATTTTTCTTGATATATCGAATTGTTTTGTCTTCATGACAAGTGTTTAATTTTTTTAAAGATTATATAAATTCTTTTTAATTATATAAAACCCATTTGAAGTGTTTTTATAGTGTTTTAAACACATTTATTTAAAATCAAATTCATTCTTCACTTCATGTTTGAACTTATAACATGAAACAGAAATAATTAAACTTGTTATTTTGAGTTGATTTGATTTTTTTAATGTTACTAAATTAATATTAGATGTTTAAAATTTCATTCAAAGTTTTTTTATAGTATTCAATGTTGTGTTATTGATTTTTTAACTTCATCATGTCTACATGAATATATTCTTTATGTTTTAAAATTTTGAATTTTAAATAGAGATTTTGTCAGATTTTCATGGGATTTTTTCTTTTATCTATTATTATATAATTTTTTTACTATTATAATGAGTATATATAGTATCATGGGAATTTTTTATGCATCATCATCATATTTACATCTAATGTTAGTTATATGATAAGGATCCCTAGTGTCATATTATAATATATGAGATGATATCTTATATTGAGGATAGTCTACATCATCAGTAGATGCAGATGGATCAGTTTAGGGTAACAGTTCTGGTTATTATAGTTACATCAAGTATAGTACCATTCCTTATATGTGAGGCTTTGATTATGGTAGACAATGTTATAAATTTTTTATCATATCCAATTCATATTTTTCAACATCTTACCTATAACATCCCCAGCCCAGAAGCCACTATAACCAGTGCCCCATGTTGGGTCATCACATGACCTCAAACAGGACTCCATGTATACCAAAGGCTGCTGAATTGCATCATAGGTTTAAAGAGGAACATGGGGAGATTATACCTACTTATCATATTGAATCCATAATAGAAGTAACATAAACAGATATAATAACCATATGAACAATAAATGGACAACATTCAACTAAAACCAATAAGTGACCATGTGTATATGCTATAACAAAATCTAATGAATACACTACATGTCAAGAAATCATGCAATATAAAAAGAGACCAAAACTTTCAAAAGATTATAAATCAATATCAGAGTCCCAACCAATCCGGACCTCCATGATTTAATTCTTCATCCCATGAACAACCAACATGAGGTTCCTATTCTGAACTTGTACTTGAAACAAGTAGCATCTTCCCTAGGACCTAATTTACTTGGTGGCCAGAGAAGGGTGTGAGTACAACTTAGTATTCCACCACCAATGGTGTTTAAAGAATTATACATTCTATACAAAGGTGTATGCAGATAACAAGTGCAATAAATAAACAAGTAACAGGGAAAAAATTTAAGAAATTTTCTAATAACAATTTACCCATTAAATTCATTATAATTGACCAAATAATGAAACTAACTCAGTTCACACTGGGAGTATAAGCCATGGAACAAGGGTAACACTCACATTAAACCATAATGGATTTAGCTACTCACAATTCATCACATACTCTTTAGTTGTCAATTTCATTCAATCCATTTTTTCCATTATTACCATTTCATCACTTAGGAAATCTTTATTAGTAAATTTATCTTCATATCATGTTCTAATGGTTAGGCATTTACATAATTTAACCAAAATCCTGTGTTGGTCATTTATCAAGCATAATAGGTTACATACACCGCTGCTCACAAAGCATTTACTAATCATAATTATCATTAAAACATAGATCCTCGAACTGGTGACCAGGCCATGTCCATGTGTTTGGGAAGCATATAGCCTCAGTCTGACATCAAAACCCACACCGTGACCTTAAGTTGGGAATCATATATCCTCGGTCCAAAATACCTACCCTTCATTACATAACACTTAACTTCGAGCCTCAGTCTAGGTAGTTTCATCTAATGCAACCATTAGAAGAATAAATCATCAGTCTGACCTTTTAACCCATGCATTTCTAGCTGGGGTTAGAGAATCAGTCCAACCCAACCCATGGGAGGAGCAACAGTCCTTTATCCCACAACCAAGCCACATGCACATGCTTCTTTAACCATTTTCCACATACACCATTTCATAATCATTGTCCAATAATAACATAACATTCACAAATAATAATTCATAAATACATACTCATCTTCATCCCATAACCAGTTAACATGTTTTCAATTTATATTGCATAGTCATTTATCCCAATTCCCATTTATAATGCCTAAACCCATTAAGCATGTTCACTAATACCCATACATTAACCCATTTATCATATTCAACAATTTCCATATGTTAACTCACATAACCCATTCATCATTTCCCATGTATTAAGAACTTATGAATTTCAAGTAAAAATCACAATCAATAGGGAATATTCATAATAATTTCATTTTTACCCATTTTTACATCATTCTAAACACCCCTTATGCTATATCATCAACTAAGAATGTTCATCATTTAGTTCATTTGATAATTATGTCAACATTCCAAAATAATTTTTATGGTTTCTATCTCACTAAACCTTACATACATTCAATTACTATGGTTCCATTAGATGTTTATAAAATACATGAAGACAATAAACACAATTCAAAATACTCTTTGAAATCCTCTTGAAACTACCCCTTAAAACATGGTCTCCACTTTGAAAAACTTCAACTTTCCCTAATGATTTTACTTACATTTTCAACCAATCAAGATAACTATTAAACCATTTTCCCAAGAAGGGAACCTTTTTCCCATTTTAAACACCATTTTAAATCTATTAGAAAATCTTGTTTGTATCACTTTGAGGTCAACACCTCCTTTAAAAACATTTCTCACTTTCAAAAATTATCTTCCATCAATAAATCTAAAATCAATACAAATCAATAAACATACCATCAAACTCATTTTAAAACCTTTCAATCATTTAAAAGATCCAAATTATAATTTTTTATAATAAATCTATTAGATTTACCCACACATCAATTAAATTTTCACTACCCCTTCCTCTCTCATAATGCCCCTATCTCAAGGTTTACTAATTTTGTTCACCACTCTAAGGGTTCGTCTTACCCCATGGGTAGCCCTAGGTTTGGTATCAGGTAATTGATGAACCCAACAGGTTCCATGAAGGTTCTCTCACCTAAATATAAGGTTCAAATCCATTTTCATAATTCAATACATCAAGACACAACATAGTAGAGAAATAGAAAAACTACATACACATATATCACATCAAGAGTATGCGAAAAAGTTTTAAGATCTCCTACTTCATATCTTTTGATGAACACTTGATTAATATCCACCTCTGATCCCAGATCAAACCCCTAATAAATCCTAAACCTAAAAACCATAGGAACAGTGTAGGTTTTAGGGATTCATAAGAAGAAGATGGACTCTATAATACCTAATCCAAAAAAAGATAAATGGGGAGTGTTGGACTCACCTGAATCTTTGATTCCCACCCAAATGTGCTCCAAACACCTAAGAATCGTAGGAGAATATTCCATGGAGGATGTGGGGTCTTCGGGTTCATCACCTAGGGTAGAGGAGGTTGAATGGGAGGAAAAACCATTTGGGGATATAAAATATACTGGGATGGAAAATAGTAAATTTTTAACTTTTAATGAGGTACACGGTTTACCTGAATGGTTTTCCAAACCATGTAAAAACCATGTTCAATACACTATCTAAGTGAAGTTGGGTCACATTGTTACTTGGGAATACCTAAATAGTTTGGAAAACTGTGTGGTAACTATGTGTTAGCCCCTATCCAAAATAGTTCCCATACTGCACAGTTTCCTAGGCTAGGCACATGATTTGCCCTAACCAAGCGCCAATCGTACACTATGTAATGTTTTGTCACTTTTCCCTTCTTTTCTTGTCCTAGACCCTTGGAACACTTGCAAAACTCCTTGAGCACTCAAAAATACTTCTTTAACCATAAAAGTGAGTTTAACCAAAAAAATTAACAAGGATGTACCTTTAATAAAGATCGGGATCTTACAACCTCCACACATTATAACGAATTGTCCCCAAGACTTACTTCAAAGAATTTCCAATCCCTCAAGACCAAATGGTTAGACTAAATACCCACAAACCAACCTTCAAATTTTGAGTTTCTCCCTGAACTCGGCCATACTGAAACAACGCTCGGACCAAGGAAACAGTCCAACCCCACGATCACTTTCCTCACCAAATTATATAAACCCAACCTGATGCTCCCTGAGGATGCATCCACCAAAACTCACCATTACCCACACCAAGAACAAGATAAATATTGGTCAAAATTACTAGACCATCGCATGAAATGACACTGACAATGCACTATATTACCATGGAAGAACCAACCGAAACATTCTCTGTCCGACCTAATTCACGATTCATGGTCCAAATAACATGGTCCCATCTCTCCCATATTCATTCAAATCACCGAGGGTGATCCAAGGCCAAAGTTACCAAAAGCGATGTTCAGATTTTAACCACATTTCATGACCCACCTTGGTCTCTAACTCGTGGCCCAATTGTCTCTGTTTTTTTTGAACATCCATAGAGCATAACCCAAACATACTCTACATCTAGAGGTACTCAACCAATAAATATTTGATCCAGCACCCGACATTATTGACCGTCACACCCTCTTCCAACCTAATCATGCACCTCACTAGTTTCCCATTGGTATCTCGATGCCACCACATCCACTTCATAGATTTTTCCATGCATTCATGGATTAACATGTCGCTCCCCACCTTAGAAGTACCATCCTCATTTCTTTACTCAATCCTTTTAAACTTACATGGTTCACACCTTGATCAAAAGATAAACCTTGAACTTGAACATGATTTTTTAGCCTTTCCTGGAGACAACAAACTAACATTACCCACTACATATTCTTGGATTTTGAGAGTGAATCCCATAGCATTTGATGGCGTCCCATCCATTTCAATGACCTCTCCCGTAACTAGTTGATGGTGTACTCCCCCACCATATATCTACCACACACATACCTATCCCTGAGTGTATCCCCTATGATGTACTCAACCAACCAAAATTCACTCGAGATTCTAGGTTTACATCAAGAGCCTTCTCATCATGCATGGAAAATATCAAGATATTAGGCATGATCATCACTTGTTAAAACTACACCAATAAGTCATCGATGAACACCACCACAACTATCCATTTCCACCATCACTTCTTACCAAAAGGACACCTCAACCTACTGAAAGTCTCGAGCTTCCCATCCTCTGATAACTTATCCACACTAGGACACAATAGCTTGAATGGATTTCCAACAAAACTCACCGCTGCCTCATGACCCTCTGCTAATTGGTCATGACCCAACATTCCTTTTGGTTCCATTATCATCACCCTACTCAAGTACTTCTTTCACAATCCCACTACCCTCAATATTAATGAAACAACTCATTCCAAAGGTCCAAAACCAACCCATTTATTGAATTCTCTGACAACCAAACACAAAACCCATATCTAGATTGCATGAGTCGTACATGCCACCAAGTCCTCTAGCTTCATCAGACCCAAGGATTCTTCAATATATTACCCAAAAAACTACTTTTAAAAATAACCCAACCATGCTTTGATCACCTTTTATTTGTCTTCCCCAAATTAACATTGCCTTCTGCATCTATCCCCAACAAAATCATAGGGTCAGGTCTCCAAATGATAATTCCCTTCACAACCACCCTTATAACCAAACACAAGCACCCATGGTCTTCCCAATGGTAAGTCCAAAGAATAACTATGCACATTTTCCAAATCCCAGTGGCACCCACCATGCATCAATTTTACCACTGAAGCATCCACATGTGCTTTACATTTTAAGGAAACTAAAAACTATGTTGAACTCCCTCAAGGATACCCTTGATTCCTCGATATTGAAAACTCATAGCCTCAAATCAAGGCGCATCTCCAGAATCCATTAACCTTCCCACTTATTTTTGAGTCAATAAGGTTTTGCTTATGACTTTTCTATTATTTCTTTTTTTGAAAATCACAAACACCTTATACTTAAGAAAATATATATTTTACTTCTCTAAGGAAAATTTCCTTCCTTAAGGAAATTTACCCTAACTTAGATTTCCTTATACATATCAATATATTTATTAAGTATAAAAATCAGATTTATACCCAAAACCTCATGATCATATAATGCTATGATATGAAGCATTCCGTTTTAGGTTCCAAATTCTAGATATGAACTGTAATGAAGTTCCACTCCAAATTCTGGATACGAACTCTAATAAAGTTCCACTCCAAATTCAGGATACGAACTCTAATAAAGTTCCACTCTGAATTCAGGATACGAACTCTAACAAAGTTCAACTCTGAATTCTGGACTCCGAACTTTTACTAGTTTGACTCCAAACTTTTATGAGTTCGACTCTAAACTTCTACTATTTCGACTCTAAAGTTCTTGAGTTAGACTCCAAACTTCTACAAGTTTGACTCTGAACTCTGTAAGTTCAAATTTTGAACTCTGGTGAAACCAGACTCCGAATTTCCTTAGAAATTCAGACTCCATATTTTTATAGAATTCAGGTTCCAAATTCCTATAAAGTAGAATATGAATATCTTTTTATTATAGACTCCGAATTCCATTTTGGTTAGACTCCGAACTTTTATCTGCTTACATTCCAATCATTAGTTTTGATTATTCTTACACTTGTTTCATTATAAAACGATGTCATGCTTTCAGTTACACATGTTTTGTTATAAAACGCAGTCGTCCATTCTGTTTCTAAATAACCGTTGGTTGAGTGACACGTGTACAGGTCCATCCAAAATTTAAGTAAAATATGACCATTGGAGGAGAGAGCCGACTGTTCCAATCGAGCCTATAAATAGGAGCTCATTTGGAATATCTCACTACTGAAGTTAATCACTCTAGATACCACACGCTATTAAGGTGATTTCTAGAGAGAGAAGCTTTTCATGCTTTGTGTGTACTAAAATGCTCTTTCAGATTGCTTCGTGCGACTCCGAATGTTAGTGATTACATTCGAGGGCTTTTGGGGATAGGAAGACAGAGGTGCCAACTACCTTGATGTTTGAGGGCTTCCTTGCTGGGGAAGACAGAGGTTCCAACTACCTTGAAGTTGATGGCCTATGGGGATAGCAACACAGAAACTCCGATCTTCGTATCGAGGGCTTACCCTGGTGTGGGTAAGACAGACTTTCTTGAAAGTATAAATCAAGGGACCTTTATCCAAGGTTGTTGGATACCCTTCTCTCTGGGTTAAAAGATTTATATCATATTACCTGTAGTTTTACTACTTGTTTTTTTCTTATTTTTGTATTGTAAGGAAAGTATAATCTTTTTATATTTTCTTAAACTTGTACTCTAATTCATTTATATTCTATACGCTTTAAGGTAGAATCTCATATTGTAAACTTTGGTTAAGTTTCAATTTCCGGATCCATATTTTCGAAACCAGTTTTTCGAAATCACTTTCCAGATTTAAGCAAGTGCATAGAACTAGAATTTTGTAACTTCATACTTTCTCCCAACCTTTCAATTTGTGTTATAGATTTTATGAATTTTCATAGTTTAACTTTGGTAAACTTAGATCTTTACTTTTTTAAGGAAATTTTTAAAGTGTACAGTTCACCCCCCCCCCCCTCTTGTATATTGAGCATCTACATTGTTATTTCGATCCTACAATTGGTATCAAAGCGAGGTTTCTAAAATACTTATACTCACATATAAGGTTTTTCTTGCTCAGTTTTTCATTGTTCTATATTTTCCTTGCTTAGGAATATTTTCCTTGAATTTGAACTTTTGTTATTAATAAGTTTTTGTATAGAAAGATTTTTTTTAAGGATGGAAGGTTTAAATGTTAGTTCCATCGAAAACCTAAATCCTACAAGACCACCAATTTTTGATGGCAATGATTATGAGTACTAGAGAGATCGAATTAAGACTTTTGTTATCAATACTGGGGTAGATAACTTTGTTATTCTTACTGGAGGTTATCAAATTCCTGATAAAGAAGTTAGTGCTTTCACAAACCAAAAGAACCATGATTATCAATTAAACTATAAGGTATGAAATACTCTAATATGTTCAATGACTAAGAACATATATATCCAAATTTCTTCATTTGAAACAACTAACTGTATATGGAAGAAACTCGAAGTTACACATTTTGGTACATCTAAAGTGATTGAGACCAGAAGAGCTATGCTGAGAGCTGAGTATCATGGTTTTAACTTTTTGTATGGAGAACCCATTTGTAAGGTGCAACAAAGGTTTATGACTATCGTGAATAGCTTACAATCTATGGGAGAGAAAGGTCTAGATGATGAAGATCTGGTTGATAAGATTATAGATATTATGCCCAATGAGTGGGAATAAAAGTGAATAGCTATTGATGAGAACATGAAGGTTACTCAAATTTCATTAGATGAGCTGTTTGGAACTCTTCTCCAACATGAAACAAGAATGAAGATAGATGCTGACAACATCAAAAAGAATAATGGGAATGGTACTGTTTCTTTTACTACAATATCAAATCACATGAAAGCAAAGACTCCTGAGAGATTAACTAGATCCAAGTCTAAGAAGGTTACTATCCAATCCAAATCTAGTGAGAGTGAAGTTTCAAAGAATGAGTTAGCAAATCTTTCTTGAAGAACGAACTTGATAGCTGGTCAAAGAAATTTCCAATCTAGGTATAAGAAGAAGGAAAGGAAATATAATAAATATTCAGAGGTCACATGCTATGAATGAAAGAGAAGTTGACACATATGACCTGATTGCCCTATTCTTAAAAAGAAAGAATGAAAAGAAAGGAATTCGGAAAGGAACAGGAAGAAGTTTTACAAAGCTAAAGCTAAGAAAAGTCTGAAAGCTAATACTACTTGGAGTGCTAGCTGTTGAGACTCTTCAGAAAGTGAATCTTCATAATATGATCCATCAACTCAGAAGAATATGGGACTCATTGTTAATACTTATTTTCCACATACATGTCTTATGGACAAGGTACACTCTGCCGAGGCTTTAACAAATTTATCCCTTGATAAGAATTACTATTCCAAAAATAGTACTTCTAATGAAGATACTTCATCCTCAGAAAATGAAGAACCTTCATATGAATAAGTATCTAGATTTTCCAAGTTACTTGAAGCAAAAAAATTGTAAAATTTCTAAGAAATTATACAAGGAAAATACTAGGGAAGAAGTTCTTATAAATGAGATTTCATATCTTTCTTTAGATATTAATGATAAACAAGTGTTTTTAGAAAAACTTTCTAAAGACCTTGAGAAAGAAAATTCTGATAAAAAAGAAGTTTCTAAAGATCTTAATAATGCTATTTCAAAAATGAAGGTTTTTGAGGAAAAATCTCACTCTGAGGAAATGATTCCTGAGGATAAGAATTTAGTCATTAGACTAAAATCTGAAATATTTTCTCTTAAGAAGCTTCCTACAAAATTTACCTCTGGGAAGGAAAATTTTGACAAGATGTATTCTCAAATTAAACCTCATAGAAACACTACTGGAGTAGGTTATACTCACCAAAAACCAGTTTTCAAGAACAACTATTTTGTTCCTTCTAAAGCCCCTTTTGTCACCAAGTGTCAAAGTGGTGGGCATTGGAAGAAAAATTGTTCTTTGAATAAAGTTCAATCTCTTGGGTTTCATAAAGCATATTTTTCTAAAAAAATGTGGATACCAGAAATTTTGTTATCTAACAATTCTAGATCCAAGAAAGCCTGGATTCTGAAAACCTAACTTGTTTCTCATTTTCAGGAAGATAAAGGAAGTATCAACATCAATACTTGGCACATGGATAGTGGATGTTCCCGGCACATGATTGGTAACAAAAACTATTTCGAAAAGATTATAAAGACGAAAGGAGGAAAAGTAACCTTCGGAGATAATGCTCAGGGAGAAATTGTTGGTATAGGAAATATTGTTCTTCTTAGTACAACTTGGATTTCAAATGTTTTGTTTGTCAAAGGTCTTAAGCACAACCTCATTAGCATAATTCAATTATGTGATGAATGATACCTTGTGAATTTTAGGAATGATAAGTGCTTAGTACACAATTCCAAGGAAGAGTTTATTCTTTCTGCCAACAGGCAGGAGAATGTTTACACTTTGAACTTAGAAGACCTTAGGAGCCAAGACATACCTTTACTTAGTGTAATGGAAGATCATTCTTGATTATGGCATAGAAGTTTTGGTAATTCTAACCTTAGGAATTTATCTACACTCTCTAAGAAGAAACTAGTTAAGGATATACCAGAGCTTATATTTGATTCTTCTAAAGTTTGTGATCCTTGTCAATATGGAAAGTAACATAAATCTAGTTTTAAACCAATTGGTAAAGTCTCAAAAACTATTGTGTTAAAGTTAGTGCACATGGATCTTTTTGGTCCAACACGAACTGGAAGCATTGGGGGAAAGTATTATGTATTTGTTCTAGTTGATGATTACACTAGATTTACCTGGGTTTATTTTCTATTAAAGAAGTCAGAAGCTTTTTCCTATTTCAAAACTTTTAGAGCCCATGTTAAAAATGAGAAAAACCTTCCACTAAAAACTATTCATAGGGATCATGGAGGAGAATTTCAAAATTCGGATTTTGAAAATTTTTGTAGTAGAAAAGGTATTACTCACAAATTTTCAGAACCTAGAACTCCTCAACAGAATGGTGTAGTTGAAAGAAGAAATAGAATTATTCAAGAGATAACTAGAACTATGTTGAGTGAATATTCTATAGCTAGACATTTTTGGGCTGAAGCTGTACATACTGCTTGTTATACTATAAATAGAGTTTTGATTAGACCTTTTCTTAATAAAACTATTTATGAGTTATGGAATGGTAGAAAATAGAGACATTCCGACTTCATGGTTTTTGGTTGAAAGGTATTCATCCTGAATACTAAAGATAATCTACAAAAATTCTCCCTAAAGTGTGATGAAGTAATTTTCTTAGGCTACTCCACAACTTCTAAGGCTTACAGAGTTTTCAGTAAAAACACTTGTACTGTTGAGGAAACATTACATGTAAAATTTGATGAAATCGATCCTTTTTTTTAAACCATCCCAACCTACATCCTCGGATGTGTTTTTAAAAACTAATTATCATCCATTTATATAAGATCCTTCTGATAAGAAAAATGTTCAAGAAGATGCTTCTGAAACATTTACCCCAGAAGATTTCCTACCCTATATTGATGAACAGGTTTTACAAAACCCAAATCAGTTGTTTCTTAAGAATCATCCTAGTGATAGTCTCATTGGTGATATCAATAAACCTATAACGACTAGAAGTTCCTTGGGGAATGAATTAGAGCGTCTAGAATTTCTTTCCCAATTAGAACCAAAAAACGCTGATGAAGCTTTAGGTGATGATGATTGGATCAAATCCATGCAATATGAACTAAATGAATTCGAAAGGAATAAATTCTGGACCTTGGATGAAAGACCTAAGGAAACTTCTATTATTGGAGTAAAATGGGTCTTCAAAAACAAATGTGATGAAAATGGAGTCATTGTTAGAAATAAATTTATAATAGTTGTTAAATGATATAATCAACAATAGGGAATAGACTATGAAGAAACCTATGATCCAGTAGCTAGACTTGAATCTTTTCGTATCTTACATGCCTTTTCATAATTCTTTAATTTTAATCATTTTCAAATGGATGTGAAATGTTTTTTTCTTAACGTTTATGTTCAAGAGGAAGTTTTTTTTGAACAACTTCCTGGATTTGAAGATACAAAACATCCTAATCATGATTTTAGACTTACCAAAGCTTTGTATGGCCTTAAAAAAGACCCAAGAGCTTGGAATGATATACTTACAGGATTTTTTCTTCAAAATAACTATGTTAAGGGAAATTCAGATCCAACCCTTTTTATAAAGAAAGATAAGAAAAATGTTTTGGTTGTTCAAATATATGTTGATGAAATCATATTTGGTTCAACACATCAATCTTTAACCGATTCCTTTGCGGATCTAATGAAATCTGAGTTTGAAATGAGTATGATGGGTGAGCTAACTTTTTTCCTTGGTTTTCAAATTTCTCAAAAACCAGAAGGAATGTACTATCCCAACATAATTATATTAAATATCTTCTTAAAAAGTATGGTTATGACAATACTAAGAGTTTAAGTACTCCTGTTGGTACCTCAAACACACTTGATCTTGATGAAGCAAGGAAACTAGTAGATCAAACATCTTTTAGAGGTATGATAGGAAGCCTACTATACTTGACAGCTAGTTGACCAAACGTAATGTTTTCAGTATGCTTATGTGCAAAATATCAATCCAGTCCTAAGGAATCTCATTTAAAGGTAGTGAAAAGATTTTTCGCTGCTTAAAGGGAACTGTGGATCTAGGATTATTTTATACTTCTGTAAATGATTTTATCTTAAAAATATTTTCGGATGCTGACTTTGGTGGATGTAGAATGGATAGAAATAGTACATCCGGAACTTGTCATTTCTTACGTGATTCATTAATTTCTTGGTCCTACAAGAAGAAACATTCTATATCACTCTCCACTTCTTAAGTTGAATATGTAGTAGCTGGAATTTATTGTGCTCAAGTCTTGTGGATGCAACACACACTCACAGACTATGGCTAGAGTTTTACTAAGACTCAAATTTTTTGTGATAACACAAGTGCCATTTCCATTAGTAAAAACCCTGCACATCACTCCTGTACAAAGCACATAGAAATTAGGCATCACTTTCTTAAAGATCACACACTAAAAGGAGATATTATTCTTCAATTTTTTGGAATGCAAGATCAACTTGCTGACATTTTCACAAAATCTTTACCTTTCGATAGATTTGAATACATTAAACAAAAGTTAGGAATGATAACTGTGAGGTAATCCTTCCTTCATTAATTCTTGTTGAACCATTCTCCTTACAGTAATAAACTCTTTTTCATAAGGGGGTACATTTTCTTGATATCATAATCAAAAAATTTCATAGTCATTTTTTTTAAAAGTATTTTGTAATCAATTTTTTTTGTAGTCAGTTTTACAAACTTTTGTATCTAAAATTTTCGTAATGAAATTTTTGTACTGAAACTTTCATAATGAAATTTTCGTACAAAAACTTTCGTAATTAAGTTTTCGTACTAAAACTTTCATAATGAAATTTTTGTACTGAAACTTTCGTAATGAAATTTTCATACTAAAACATTCGTAATGAAACTTTCATACTGAAACTTTCGTAATGAAGTTTTCATACTGGAAATTTTCATAATGAAGTTTTCAGAACTGAAATTTTCTTAATGGAAATTTTAGGAACTGCAACTTTGGTAATGAAAATTTTTCGTACTGTGATTTTCGTACTCATACTTTTCGTACTGGAATTTTGGAACTCAAAGTCTTTTCAACTTTATGTTTTTTTGTAGTTAGTTTTTCGTAGTCAAATTTTTCTTTCAGAAGAATATTACATATTATGAATAAACAACCTATCCAATCTGAAAGGTATGATTTCCTTACTTAAGTTTTCGTAGTCATATTTTTCTTGCTGGTGTTTTCCTATGAGTTTTAAAATTTCTCAGATTCTAGTTTTCTTAAATCCGATTGTTTTTCTAAAAACCCCAAAAGATCGGATTCAAGAATTCCTTGCGGGTATATTTTCAACCGTCAGATCAGATCAAAGGGTTTTTTAACCATTATATGGTTTTTGGAAGCTCAAACGTCAACTCCATAGCCATATAAAGGGGACCCCCAATTGTTGTCCCACATCAGTTTTTCAAAGCTTTCGCGTCTCGAAGCCCTGACTCTCTTCTTAAGGCCATTTCGATCTTTGTTAAGACATTCTGAATCTTCTAGAACTCTCCATTCTGAATGTCTGTTGAAGCTACCTCCCAAGATATGTCTACTTCAAAGACAATTTAAAAATGGAAAGTGTATAGAGAAATATTGGTCCATCCGAACTTTTATATGTACGATTCTATCATCTCCAAGAATATCAAGCTGAATGGTTGGGAAGATGCATGTGTATCCAAGAAAAGTGATCAATATCCTGTCTATACAGAGCTACTTGTAGAATTATATGAATCAGTAAGTTTTTATGAGGAAGATGGAAGAGAAAAGTTTTCTTTCAAGTCTTATGGAAAGACTTACCAACTTACTTACACCAAGGCGGCAAGCTTGGTAGGGTTAGCTTACGAAGGAGAAGCTAAATTCCATTCACACAAACTCTCGGATGGTCAAGGTAGTTTTGTTAAGGTTATGTCCTTACAATGTCTTGGACTTGCTGATGTCAAGACAGCAAAGATAGCTCACCTATCTCCTAATAATCGGATTCTTCAGCTTTGGGTACATGGTTTCTTGGTTCTGAGAAAGGCTGATAAAGACACCTAGAAGAAAAGTGACATATATTTCTTAGACTTCTTGGTGAATCTAAGAAAAATAAATTTGATGAGGCATGTCCTTGTGATGATCAAGAATATAAAAGAAGGAAACTTTAGAGCTCAAATCATCATGTACCCTGCCTTACTATAGGAGCTGATAGTTCGGTGTTTATATACTTTCAAGATTGCATGTAAGTCCAATGTTTGGAATTTCAAGATTATTCTTGTCAGTGATGACATGCTAAAAAGAATGAATATGGATTTTTTGAAAGAAACAGGAGAGTTTTATAATTTTCCAAAGCCTGAGGCTGAGACTATTCTAAAAAATGTGGACAAGGCTAAACCAGTTAAGAAAGTTACTAAGAAGATGAATCTTAAGAAA
This sequence comes from Viscum album, assembly GCA_963277665.1. Lineage (NCBI taxonomy): Eukaryota > Viridiplantae > Streptophyta > Magnoliopsida > Santalales > Viscaceae > Viscum > Viscum album. Next base: position 271,777,788 of record OY728135.1, read on the forward strand.
GTGGTTTCTGAAGACAAAACTCCCAGATCTAAGGAAACCAAATCTGCACCTCCCAAGATGAAAAAACAGAAAGCATATCTAGATGAGGCGGCTGCTAAGTGGAGAGAAGACAAAGAGAAGAGAAAATAAGGGGATCCACAGTTCAGATTGTACCCTGCTAAGGCTAATTCATTAAAAGAGAGAGTTGTTGATGAGTTAGAAAAACAAGAAAAAGAGAAAAAGATGAAGAAAAAGATGTCTGAAGATGAGATTGTTCAATCTCTTTTGAAAGCAACTGATGAGGATGAGCCTGAATTTGCAAAATTAGTCACTCCGGGAAAGGGAACTGAGACAGAAGGTCAGAAAGAAGAAGTTAAGGAAGAAGATAAAGATAATGATTTAACTAATGAGGAAGTAAGTTATGAGAATCATTATCTTGAGGAAGGAATATAGAAGAAGAAAATTGATGAAGACAAAGTTTTTCAACTATCATAGAGTGATGAGGAATCTCCAGATGATCAACTCATTACGAAAACTAATAAAGGTAAGCAAGTGATCATGGATACACCAAAAAAAGATACTATTACGAGGAGAGAAGTTGGTAGTTCTTCTAGAAGAAAGCTAGTGCAGGTTGAGGAAGAGAAATCTCCAAGCATGGTCTCTAATTCGGAGTCATCAGCACACAGTCAAGACTTTGTTGTTGAATCTTTGAAAAAGTTGGTAGACACCATTCCGATATTTCCCACTATAGACTTCAGATGCTAGATGTTGCAACATATCTTGAATCAGAAATCGGAATCCTTATCCATGGTGATGGATAAGTATGTGAAAATTGAAGGTGACCATAGAAATTTCCTTATCAATTATGATATACACAAGAAATCATGCAGCAAAATCACTTTGTGGTATATGTAAGTTGAAGAAGACATGGCTGAGTTTGATCGTTTTCAGAATGAGGTAAAAGATGCCTTTGACACCGAGGATAACTAGATTAAGAATCTTCAAGATGAGTTGATCATTGAGCAAAGTCCTCAGAATCAACAAGTGAAGGAACTGAATGATAAGGCTAACTCTCTTGCTCAAAATTTTATAAGGGATAAATATCTCCGGATTGAGCTTGAAAAAAGACTTGTAAAGTAAGATGAGTTATTGAAGTTCCAAGAAGAGTCCATGAAGGCTCGGGAATAAGTTTTGAAAACTCAAGATGAAATGATAAAAGCTTTGGGGAGGCAAGCTGAGGAGGATCAAAGAGACTTGAAGAAGCTGAAAATCTTGTTGAAGAAGCATATTCTGAAGGAAAAGGAGGACAAATAGATAAATCCGATCTTTTGTTGCATTTGTCTATCCTTGTAAAAATTTTATCAACTCTAATGAAATTATTGGTTGGTTGTATCTTGTGTTGTTATGTACTAATGTTCCAAGTACCTTATTTCTTTTCCATTTCCTTAAATTATTTTTGAAAATCACAAAGGGGGAGGAGGAAAAACAACTACTCAAAAGGGGAGAAGGAAAATTTTAAAATGGAGAAGGAAAAATTTCTAAGTGAAATATCCTTAAAGTAAGGGGGATTTTCTCATTACAAAGTTTTTCATTCCCATGACAATGAAAACTCCACTCCGAAAATTCAGAATACAATCCATAGAGTTTCAATGCCTAAGGGGGAGTTAGTTGTATTCATTATCATCCATGAACAAAGGGAGATAAGTTTTAATTTCAAAGTCAAATGAAATTTTTCAAAGACCTTATATTCTTTTTCGTAAGGATGTTTGTGCTTTCCAAAAAGGGGGAGATTGTTGAGTCAATAAGGTTTTCCTTATGACTTTTCCATTGTTTCTTGTTTTGAAAATCACAAACACCTTATACTTAAGCAAATCTATATTTTACTTCTCTAAGGAAAATTTCCTTCCTTAAGGAAATTTACCCTAACCTAGCTTTCCTTATACATATCAATATTTTTCTTAAGTATAAAAATCAGATTTATACCCAAAACCCCAGAATCATATAATGCTAAGATATGAAGAATTCTGTTTTAGGATCCAAATTATGGATATGAACTGTAATGAAGTTCCACTCTGAATTCTGGATACAAACTCTAATGAAGTTCCACTTTGAATTCAAGATACGAACTCTAATAAAGTTCCACACTGAATTCAGGATATGAACTCTAACAAAGTTCAACTCCGAATTCTGGACTTCGAACTTTTACTAGTTCAACTTTGAACTTTTATGAGTTCGACTCCGAACTTCTACTAGTTCGACTCTGAACTTCTATGAGTTCAACTCCGAACTTCTATGAGTTCGAATCCGAACTTCTATGAGTTCAACTCCGAACATCTATGAGTTCGACTCCGAAATTTTACTAGTTCGACTCCAAACTTCTACAAGTTTGAATCTGAACTCTATAAGTTCAGATTCTGAAATCTAGTGAAACCAGACTTCGAATTTCTTTAGAAATTCAGACTCCAGATTTCTACAGAATTCAGGTTCTGAATTCCTATAAAGCAGAATCCGAATATCTTTTTATTATAGACTCCGAATTCCATTTTGGTTAGACTCCGAACTTTTATCCTTTTACATTCCTAACTTTAGTTTTTCTTATGCTTACACTCGTTTAATTATAAAACAATATTGTGCTTTCAGTTACACATGTTTTGTTATAAAATGATGTCCTCCATTCTGTTTCTAACTAACTATTGGTTGAGTGACACGTGTACAGGTCCCTTCGAAATTTAAGTAAAATATGACCGTTGGAGGAGGCAGCCGACTGTTCCAACCGAGCCTATAAATAGGATCTCATTTGAAAGAGCTCACTTCTAATGTTGATCACTCTAGAGACCACATGCTGTTAAGGTGATTTCTAGAGAGAGAATATTTTCATGCTTTGTGCATACTGAACTACTCATTCAGATTGCTTCGTGTGACTCATAATGTTGGTGATTACATTCGAGGGCTTTCGAAGATAGGAAGACAGAGGTGTCGACTACCTTGAAGTTTTAGGGCTTCCTTGCTGAGGAAGACAGAGTTTCCAACTACCTTGAAGTTGGGGGATTATGGGGATAGAAAGACAGATACTCTGATCTTTGTATCGAGGGCTTACCCTGGTGTGGGTAAGACAAAATTTCTTGAAAGTATAAATCAATGGACCTTTATCCAAGGTTGTTGGATACCCTTCTATTTGGGTTAAAAGATTTATATCTTGTTACTTTTAGTTTTACTACTTGTTTTTACGTTGCTTTTTGTATTGTAATGAAAGTATACTATTATTATATTTCCTTAAACTTGTACTCTGATTCATTTATATTCTATACACTTTATGGTAGAATCTCATATTGTAAACTTTGGTTAAGTTTCAATTTCCGGATCCATATTTTCGGAACCAGTATTTCGGAATCACTTTCCAGATTTAAGCAAGTGCATAGAACTAGAAGTTTGTAACTTCATACTTTGTCCCAACCTTTCAGTTGGTGTTAGAGGTGTTGTGAATTTTCTTAGTTTAACTTTGTTAAACTTAGATATTTCCTTGTTTAAAGAAATTTTAAAAGTGTACAATTCACCTCCCCCCTCTTGTATATTGAGCATCTACATCATTATTTAGATCCTACACTTATCGCTATAGGTTAATATTTCACTAGGAAACACTCTATGTGTTCCACTTAAATGGTCATAAACATCTACATATTCAACATCCACCCATAAGAATTGAAACCCTGACCGACCTCTCTCACAGGTCATCCTCGAAAGTCTAATGATACCAACTCCCCAAACTAGAGCCACACTAAGAAAAGGTCATCGACTCTATCTAAGCCACACACACGAACTCAAAAAAACTTCTATTCATAGTGTTTATCCTACCCTCATTCTAAACACAAAGCATATAATTCACCAAATAACCATTTAATCTTGTTCCCCCATCAAAGATACTCGCACACATACATTGGTACTATGAACCGAACACTTGCTCTGGGGTCCAAAACATAACTCGCACGGTCTCAACTCACAAGTGTCACAAAATTCACATTAACAGAATCATTTTAAAATTAAAGGTCACAAACTATCTAAGGAAATAATGTAAAACATCACATTAATTGGAACATCCAACTCAACAAGATATCATATCCTACAACCCTAGGTCCCAACACTAAGGCAGTTTTTCTACCTGAACCTTCCATACATAGGGTCAACAACCAACACTAGGGATAACCACTGCCGGTGTCCCTGAAAGTCCAATTATTATCCCATTTCCCCACTTAATTTAATCCTTACAATCTAAACCCACAATTTCACTTTTGAAAACATTTCATTTTCAAATCACAAGCATTTACACTTTCAAAAACCCTTTTTGTTGGAGCATCATTTCAAAAATATAAATTTTATTCAAAATCACATTTTAATACATTTCCCCATTTTAAACTCAAGAATTTATGTATCTTAAAACCATTTTCAACCCCCTTTTCAACAAACATTATTTCATTACATTTCATTTTTTATACCCATTTGGTTCATCATCGTGTCATTGAAAATTCAATCACAGACAGCATACGGATGACCAATCTATCCTATGTTTGTATCATGATTCATGAAATCACACACCCTCTATTTTGGTTCTAGGACATGATATTAGACCTCATAAATCAATAACATCGCATCCACGTTCACCACTTGATATGGAAATAAAAATCAACTATAAAATAACAAAACTTAACATCAAATCCCGCCCCTAGAAACCTGGATTTTCCTTCGTACATAGGGTTGTATGCACCCAGGAACGAAATCATTATCTGGACCCAACAATAACATATTATCCTATCTACCATACAATAAATTTTAAGACAATAGAACAGCTCTGATACCACTTAGTAATGTCCCCAGTTGAGAATCCACCATAAACGGTGCCCCGAGTCAGGTCATCACATAACCTTAGGTGCACCTCCCCATAAGCCAGAGGCTTCCGACTAGTAGTGAGGGTTTAAAGAGTAACATGGGGACACTATAAAATATTATCATAGTAAATATAAAACAAAATTAATGCAAATAGATAAAATAACCACAGGAATAATAAATGGACAACATGCAACTAAATTGAAAAAGTGACCATGTGCATATGCTATAACAAAATCTAATGAATACACTACATGTGAAGAAGTCATACAATATAAACCAAGACCAAAACTATAAAAAGACTCTAAAACCATATATGAGTCCCATATTGGTCTAGAACTCCATTCTCAAACCCATCATCCCAAGCACAACCAACACTAGGTTCTTGTCATGAACCTATACTTGAAACAAGTAGCATCATCTTGAGTACCCAAGTGTCAAGGTGGCCCAAGCAGAGTGTAAGTAAAACTCATTAAGCCACCACCAATGGTGTCTAAATCAATAACCAATCATTACAAAGCTAAATGTTGGTAACAAGTTCAAAAAATAAACAAGAAACATGGAAAACATTTAAGCAATTATCTAATATCCATTTACCCATTAAATTCCTAGGAATTGACCAAACAACGAAACTAACTTAGGTCACACTAGGAGTTTAAGACAATGTACAAGGGTAATAATCACATTTAACCATAAGGTATTTAACTACATCACCATCACTGGTAAATTTTTATTATGTAAGAAGATGTACCACCAAACAATAACTACCAAAGACCAAAATGTATAGGACCTAGGGAGGCCTAAAGTAATGGAGGCCAAGTTCATCATCTCTAATGAAGTTCACCCCTTCCAGAGAGATGAGGTTAGGAATTTAAATCATTTACCAAATGGCCTGAGATGATTATTTATCAAGAATAAGGGGTTACATACACTGCTACTCACAAGGAATTTACAAATCATAATTATCAACATACTATGAAGCCTCGGTCTGGTGACCAGGATATGTCCATGTGTTTGGGAATAATATAGCCTCAATCTGACATCCCAACCCACACCATGACCATAATTTGGTAAGCATAGATCCTTAGTACAACATCCCAACCCTTCATTAAATAACACTTACCTTGGAGCCTTAGTCCAGGTAGTTTCATCAAATTCAACCATTAGGGGCATATAGCATCAGTCCAACCCCCTAACTCATGCATTATTTGGTGGGGATAGAGCATCAATCCAACCCAACCCATGGGAGGAGAATCAGTCCTTTATCCCACCCAGAAGACATGTGCAAATGCTTCTTTAACCATTTACTACATATACCATTTCATAATCATAGTCCAATAATAATATAATATTCACAAATCATAATTCATCAATACATAATCATCCTCATTCCATAACCCATTAATATGTTTTCCATTTATATTTCATATCTGTTTAGCCCAATTCCCAAGTCTTATTCCTAAACTCATTAATCATATTCACTAATCCCTATACATTAACCCATTTATCATATTCAACAATTTTAATATGTTAACTCACTTAATCCATTCATCATTCCCCATGTATTAACCGCTTATTCATTTCATGTAAAAATAAAAATCGATTGGGCACATTCACATTAATCACATTTAACCCATTTTCACATCATTTCAAACACCCCTTACACTATATCATCAACTAATCCCATTAATAATTTAGATCATTTCATAATCATGTTAACAGGCCAACATAATTTTTATGGGTTATATATCACTAACCCTCACATCCCTTCAATTACTATGGTTCCATTGAACCTTCAAAAACTAAATCATGAAAATAAAAATAATTCAGAATACTCTTTTAAATCCTCTTGAAACCACCCATTAAAAAATGATCTCCCCTTTGAAAAACTGAAACTTTTTACAAGTCTTTTACGTACATTTTCAACCAATAAAGACAACCATTAAACCATTTTCACAAAAAATGGAACTATTTTCCCATTTCAACACCATTTTAAATCTCCTAGAAAACTACTTTTTGAATTATTTTGAGGTCATGACCTCCTTTCAAAACATTTATCACTTTCAAACATCCTTTTCCATTAATAAATCTATAATCAGGTCAAATCCATAAACATACCATCAAACTCATTTCAAAACCTTTCAATAATTTACAAGAGCCAACTCATATATTGTTTCAATAAATACATTAAAATTACCCACACATCAATTACATTTTCACTACCCCTTACACTCTCATAATGCCATTATCTCGAGTTTTAATAATTGTTTTCACCACTACAAGGGTTTGGCTTGCCACATGGATAACCCTAGGTTCGGTCTCACATCATCGATGAACCCAATAGGGTCCGTGAAGGTTATTAAACCTCAATCTAAGGTCTAACTCTTTTTCTGTAACCCAGGACATTAAAACACAACATAGTATTGAAACATAACAACTATAAACACATAAAACACATCAAGACTATGGGAAATTTTTTTAAGACCACATACCTTAGGTCCATTGATGAATACTAGCTTAATCTCCACCTTTGAACCAAGATCAAATCCCCTCTATACCCAAAACCTAAAATCCACTAGAAAAGTGAAGTTTTAGGGATTTGGAAGCAGATGAGGAACTTTACAAGCCCTAATATGAAAAATGGATAAAAGAGGAGTGTTAGAATCACGTGGATCATTGATTAACACTCAAACAAGATCCAAATCACCAAGAACCAAAGTAGAATCATCCATTTGGGAGGAGGTTGTTGATGGTTCATCACCTATGGTAGAGGGGTTGAATGGGAGGAAAAATCTGGTTGGTATTTAAAAAAATCTCAAGATGGAGAACTATAAATTTTCAACTTTTAATGGGGTGCATGGTTTATTCGTATGGTTCTCCAAACCGTGCGAAAAAAATGTACAAGCCACTATCATAGATAATTTGGGATTCACAGTTACCTTGGAATACCCACATGGTTTGGAAAACTATTCCTTAACTACCTTCCATCCCTTATCAAAAATTGTTCCCATACAACATGATTTCCTAGGTTAGGTGAACGGTTTGCACTAACTGTGTTCTATGTGTTGTTTGATCAATTTTCTCCTATTTTCGTTTCCCACAACCTCTAAACACTTCCAAAACTCCTCAATAACTTGACACTTCTTTAACCATAAAAGAGAGTTTAATCAAAAAATAATAACAAGGACGTACCTTTACTAAAGATCAGGATCTTACATTACCGTTGAGGTATGCATATATTATAAACATTATTTCACATTGGTATTAAATTTGTTTTAATATTGTAATATATATATATATAATATGTATATATTTATAACAATACATCAATGGTAAAGAAATATTGTATGGAAAGCAAAAACAGGTTATGGACACATTAACTTTGGATACAACTATGAATTCTGAATTATTAAGAAATGAATCTCAATTATTTGATTCTTATGAGATTTTAACTGATGCTAAAAATTTTTGACACATTATTATTATGATTACTTTTAGGATATATTTCATTAATATTATTACTTCAAATATGTTGGGCCACATAATACATCAAATATTTTTTATATAGGTCGATTGTAATATTTCTTATAATTATTTCAATTTGGTTTATCTAACATAATACGTGTTTCTTATTAACTATAATTATACAAATTGAGTAAGAAATGATATATAATTAGTGTATGGTATCTTGGGCACCAAATTTATTTCTCCATAAGAAAGTATCATGAATAATTATAAAATAAAAGGATAAATTTTTTAACGATTAAAGAATAATGTAATTCACTGTTGGGTGTTTCACTATCTTGATAGGTATAAAACATATATTCAGTTTTGTTTATCTTAATTTAACAGTCACTAATAGTATTTTTTTATATCAGTGTTCATTGGATGTTGGTATTTTTTGTCCAAAATAGAAAACACTTTATTGGTCATGTTCCTTAAATGGTGGCATGTAAGAAAACTTGAAAGAATTTTTCTATATATAAGTTTTATTGTATGAGTAATTATTTTTTACAATGGATTTTACTTTTATTTCATACATATCATTTTCAAATAGGTCATGAGATTAATATAGAGTTTCAATAGGAATAAAGAAAACCAATATTATATATCTTCATAAAAAGTTAAATTCATTTATAATTTTTACAATTTTATATATACATTAAACATTATTGTAAATTGAAAACTTATTTAAAATAGAATTTTCATCATCGAGAAGGGAAAGTAGAATATAGATATTTCATTATGAGAAACTTGTTTTCAAATAACTTCAACTAACACAATTAAAAATTTAAAAAAGTTATAATTTACTATAACCATTTTTTATTTATCTTATCATTATGTTGAAAATATGTGTTAAATATACATTCATTTATATTTGTATGTTTTTGATGACCCTAATTCTTATAATAAAGAAGAGTTGAATCATGTTTAAAAAATATTGGCAGAATATTTTACAGGTTTGATTCAATTTTAGTTTTTAATAATGATTTTTAAATTTACGTTCAAAGTGTAAAAATTATATAATTTGAAGAATGTTTTAAATTAAATAATTTTTATTGGTATTGCTACTGTTATTCAGATACTTATATTTTTTTTGTTGCTTCTTCTGGTAGTGGGTTACTAGATTCATGTAGTTTTAAAAAAAACTCAATTTCAATGTTGGTTATTTAATTATCGATGATGAATATGATTTTAAACATCATTTATTATACCAATATTGAAAATATATCATCTATTAATAATATTAATGTGTTTTTAATGTTGGTTTTTACAATAATTGATGTTAAAAACCATGTTCAATATTGGTTAAAATAACTCATGTCGAAAAAGTATTTACAACATTATTTTTAATGTTTTCATTTTTTAACAAATGTTAATCCTTAAAAAATTGATGTGAAATTTTTTTTCTACACCGGTGGGAGTAACTTTTTATTGTTCCCATGTTAGATGGACCATCTAATTTTCTGGTAAAAATTTATATGAACTTAAACTCTATCCCTCAATAATCCAAATCACAAGAATTTAAAATTCTAGTGAAAGAGACACAAAACTTGTTAGGATGAAAAAAGGATTTTTGGAAAACATTTAAGTCTCTGCTTGCTAATATTTACATTTTTAGGCTTTAGGAGAGAATTAGAGTACATATAAAAAAAGTAATAATGCTTATGGAACCCACAATATGGATCTAGGAAAAGATGATCCATGTTTGTTAGACCCACTTGATCATGAAAAAGTTAGAGCAATTAAATGACATATTTCTTCACTTGATAGTGTGTTTGATATATTGTGGAATAACTTTTAGGGTATCAAATCCCTCCATGAATACCCTCTTTCCATAAACCTACATTATTTCCAAAAATGTTTGAATCTCTATCAACCTTCAATGGCTTTTGGTAATAACTGAACTTGGATTCCTATGACACATCTATCTATCCATGTATGCATGCCCTAATATATCTCTATATACACACCCCCAATATGGCCTACAAACTAGATTCATGTGTTTATTCTAATAAAAGGTACTCTAATATCTATATTCCCTGAAACTATTGCAGTGGAACCAGTCATTTGAATATGTTCAGTGGTCATCCCCAAATATCCATCCTATCTCATCACTCCTGATTTGAAATTATTAGGTTATAATTAACACAATCCATAATATAATTATTCACATGGATTCAATTCCCTTGATGTTACATATATGTGCATTAGAATCATATTTAAAGAAAAGATACAATATCTCATCCTTGAACCTTTTATTGGTCTATCGCATGAACCTAAATCACATGACATAATAAGTATGAGATTCACAACAATAAACTAAATTCCCTTTTTTATAAGGTATTTTTTTCATCCTCACCCTTTTGTTCAAAGCTATATGACCTTAAATTTTAGGGATTTGTGGTAAAATCTATACGACCTTAAATCATAGAAATTTGTGGAAAAATATCTAAACATAAACATAATAAACATATGGTCTATGAACTAAGACCTTAAACTTTTTTTCTCTTATCTAGGTCTATGGTATAAATTAGATCTCATCCATGTCATGATTTCCTTGGTCACGTTGTTACACAGATCATTCCTCCTTACGGTTAAAGTTGTTCTTTCTTAAACATCAAATAGATTAGTCTGATTTTCATGAATCGAAACCACCTAATTAAATTGACATAAATATCTCCATGTTGGAAACCCACAAAGGGACGTTTTAGAAAAAGTTGAGACTCCATTCTCTAGGAATTTGTTTCACATATCCAAGGATAATTTATCATTTTAAATGGAAAAAATGTGTAAAACTTTTTGGGTCAAAACCATATGAATGGTATCCTAAGAAAAAGACATGTTTATACTAGATAAGCTTCCATTTTATATGGATTATTCAAAAAATAGGGTAATAAAAATAAGACTCAAAAAATATGGGTTATGTGATATGATCCCAATAAAATTCAGTCCATGATCACTAGGTCCCTTGACATAGAAAACATTTATAGCACTCCACCATTCTTGGAACATTGGTTCAAAAATTTCTATAAAGTTCATCAAAGAATAATTATTGGATCCTAGGTCCCTATTGATCATTGTAATCCTAATTCCAAATTCCCCATTTATGTTCTTCATCACAAGGATTCATCATTCCATATCCAAATAGAACAAATCTAGTGTACAGTGATGGAACATATACTTATACCCATCTATGAGTCATGCACAAGAGGATTTCATTCCATATCCAAGTGGACCAACTCTAGTGTATGGTGATGGATAATATTCCAATACCCATCCATGAACCACACCCATGCGGATATCATCCAAATGGACCAAATCTTGGGTCCAGTGATGGAACCTATGAGTATACCCATTTATGACACACATCCAATAGAAAATTATCAAAATAGACTAACTCTAGTGTATGGTGATGGTATTTCTACCTATACTAATCTTTTATCTATTCCCTAGAAGACATCACTTCCGACCCATGTGCTTGGGAACAATGATTAACTTCATCCATTCTAATTCACGGTTCAAATTGTTTTAAGTTATCTTGAAATTTCTTTCCAGATATTTATAGGTTACTTTAAATTAGTAGTCAAAATAGGATAGGAATTTAAAGATATAAAAAAATGAAAACAATATTTATTTTTATTCATTTTAAAAATAGAGGATGAGAAACATCCACAAATAAGAGTATCTCTTCATTAAAATGATATATTATAAAATTTGTTCCATAGATGCTTGAGAAATTTTCTGTCAAGGTCTCTCACCATCATCACGAACAATATGAATCTAGTAAACTAGCTAAGAATAAAATCGATCAACTGTATTCCATAGTTCAGTAAATGCATAGTGAAAATTATTAATTTACTATTGATTACCATTGCATTTAGCAACCTCAACCTTAGCTAAAGGATGCATGTCTTCTACCCACTCAATTAACTCCTGGTTCTTCTACCTGGCAGCCTCAAGCTCAATAATCACCTCTAAAATTTGGGCATTTGATTCCAAAATGAGAGTTTCATGTTTACTTAGCTCTATGCTCAAGGAGGACACCTTCCCTTAGAGATTTGATTCTTCAGTAGTTTGTTGAGTCAACTGTTGGGTGTCTCTCTCTATGAGTCCATCCTAGTGGTTCACATTATCGAACCGCTAGTTATCCTTATCATAATTCACCCATTACCTAAAAATAACCACAATTTTATGGGAAATGGATTGTATCTCTTGATATTCAAATCCATCTATTCTAAGACCTATGAATTGTTGACAAAGGTGGTAAACTTTTCTCCTCATCTCAGAAATCGAGGTCTAGGTGATCAGGGTGTATACATTTTTACACACCCCTTCATGAGTCAGTCGGTTCATAGTGGTAGCCCAAACATTAGGAACTACTTTATCCTCAGGAAAAAATGTATTATGGGGTATAGAAACTTTTTAAACGGCCCCATATCACTGGAAAGGATGCAATTGGAATGGGGTTTATGATTTTTATACTAAGGGTAACTTTACCTAGGAAATCTTGGCTGATAAAGGTGTCATGGTTACTAGTATTTTCATATACCTTTTGAATATTTTGCATGTATACCTTGAACAAGAGATTTAGATATCATGGGGTCATGTCCAAGATAGAGAGTGTTTTCTTCATTATCTCAAGAATCAATCTTAATGATGTCATTTTTCCTTGTTTCTTCCTCCTGAGCTTCTTATTTAATTAAAATTGGTGCTCTATGTATTCATGGAGTGACCCTTGTAACACCCCAATATTTTATGAAATATAAATTATTTCAAATAAATTTAATTTTTTCAATAGTTTATACTACACACAACACCGAGTTTTAACGAACCGTAATATTCTATTTATATTACTATTTAATAAGACTATTATGACCTAGCTCCTAAAATTTGTGGTATGAATTGGAATAAACACATTTTTAATATTATTCATAATGGTTTTACAAAAATAAAACATATTGATAAAAAATAATTAATTTTTTTGTAAATTCTTTAGGTTTTTTCAAAATACTATTTTCTCACAAAAATGATTTTATTTATTTTTGTGAAAAAACAATAAAAGAAATTTTTGAAACTTTTAGAAAAGTTTATTTGAACAAATATACATCATTTTTTAAATCTAAAAGTCAAATATATCTTAGGTTTAATTTTTGATAATTTTTTAAAAATATTAATTTTTCAGTGAATAGTGATAAATACTAATTTTTATTAAAAAAACTGCATTTTCATTTAAATAATTTAAAAAGTGACCTATTTTTTAAAACTATTTTAAAAGTAAAATATGATCAATTGTATTATAATTAATCCAATTTCTATCAATGGAATCAATTTCTTATTGAATTTTGATATAATTTTTTATACTTTTTATACTTTTTCCCTCCTTTCCTTTGACTTATTTAATCCCTAAAGTTCTTTAATTCTTTGAAGAAACCCCAAAACATTCTATTTCAACTTAGGAATTCACAAATGATTCCTCTCTACCTCATCTGAAAATTAATTACACACTTTAAAAATCATTGTTCATCCGTGGATTTCTTCGATCAGTGGATTTTCGAATCTTGGGGTCTGTAGGAATGAGCTATGGTAGGGTTGCTTGATTCCAAAAACATTATAATTTATTTTTCTTTTGAGGATGACATGATTAATTCCTGGTTTAACTCACCTTTCACATGTGATGTAGCTTGTTTTATACTATTCAATTGGTCATACGATTTCCATATGAAGCAGGATTCATCAAAAAAGGCATTCTGGGTAATATTTATGGAACTCCATTTGACCTTCCAAAACCCTTCAATTATTCATATGGTTCTGACGCACGCCTGTCGTGGGGCATGGAAAAACAATATTTTATTTACCTAAGTATAGTATAGCAGTTGATCCTAGGTAGTCTTACGAAGAGGATTGCACACAAAACAAGGTTGTCACTTTTTGTTGGTTTTCTTAAAAAGATTGTTTTTAACAAATTTTAATGACTATGAGAGAAACAAACAACAGAAATTGATTGATTTTAACAAGTTATAAAGATGGTGATCAGATTTGGTTCGGCTAGACTTAGTGTTGTGCCATCATGGTTTCCAAATTTTATCTCTTCTTCTTCCTTAAACTGGTAAGAGAGATGTGATGAGAATTTCTCCTTCTAAAACCTTAGATTGGTCTATCCTCCTTCCAATGTGTTTAGGGTTGTAGAAGGTCTCTTGATTAATTATAGCAATCCCAGACCTGGAATTATTGTTCCCTAATAAACCAAGATTTCGACATACAATCCTACACACGTGCTAGACAACCGTCGAGCAATCACCACCCAACCCTACTCATGTTCCACCGTATACAGATTAGAATTGGGTGGAGGGAGATGTGATCATCGACCAAAGCAATTTATAATTTCAGAATAAAAACCTTAATACAACCGCATTTAGGTTTTAATACTGAATTATGAATTGGAACCGGAAGAAGAAAGAAGAACAAATTTTATTCATTTCAAGCACAAAACTCAAGCACAACACATAGGTCCAGCCTCCCCTCTTTCCGATCACTCAAATGAAACTACCCCTCCATGGATGGGGTAAGCGAGATAATGCGGGAGAGGACAGACATTTTAAAAATAAATAAATAAAAGAAAAATCTGAGAAGTTCTTCTCCTTGGTGCCCCAGAAGGAATGGGGTGGAGAATGGGATGTGTTGAGGAGGAGGAGCTCTCCTCCTTTTATAGCCATATTTCTGTCCTCCGAATGTTGTCGCGTTTTGGACCTAATAAATGACCTCTTCACGCGTTGAGCCCTTCTTCAATGTTGTTCATAATAATCTTAGCCGTGTCCCCTAAAAATCTCAGTGGATTTCGACAGGTATTCCGAGAGTTATGGCCCTTTTACTCTGATCATTTATTCTGTCCAGTCAGAATCTCCAAAACGTCAAATCCCGGATTAGGCAGCTTTAATGGAACCTCAAACGGATGACTCCCGCGTTGCTTCCTTCATAACAGATTCTCCAAAAATCCTTGCGCGTCCAACCATCAACTTTTGCAAGAGTTGGGCCCACAATGGATGAGTTATGGATCCCACACCAAAACTAGGCAGAACTGGAAACAGTTTTCTTGAGCCAACTTGTGAGCTTCTTTTGAGCTTCCATATGGCCGATTCAGCTTTTAGTCCAAAAATAGTAAATGAATCCCTGGATGTGTAAAATATGGAAAAGAAAGAATTTTGCAATTCGGATCAACTTAGATAATGTTATGGCCAAACTACAGAAATAAGTTAAAACTATTAAAAATCCAAAATGGCCAATTTTTACTATTCAGCTCAAAATAACACCAAAATCATAAAAATGAAACAATTCATCTTAGAGGAACACTTTTGTGAGTTTAAAAAAGTTATATTCAATATAAATTAATTGAAAATATTTGTTCTATCAATTCCCCCACACTTAAACTATGCTTGTCATCAAGCATAAAATCTCAACATGGAATTCAAAGCACACCAATGTCACCAATATTTAAATTTCAAATGGAATAAAATCAAATTATTATCAATGTCCAATAAAACTTTCCAGTTTCACAAAAATACCAATTTAATTTCCCATTTTTCAAAGAAACAATCAATTCATGCATTTTACTTTTCCCCTTTGAAAAATAATGAAGCTTTTCCTTTCATTCATTCAAGCTTCTTAATTTATTATTATTAAACATTCCAAATCATGACCTACCTCACTTTTGAATATTTTCTCCCATCACTCATGATACAATTAATAGTGGAGTTCTCATATCATGAGAACATACTCCTTATCCATAGGCTTGTAATGTAACTACTTTCTCCACTTTATAAAGACAAAACACACATAAAATCATGAGGACTTGCAATAAAGGTTCAAATGACTCTGTGGCTTAGGGTTGGTGGGTAAATGATTGAAATAATTTAAGGCCAGAAGTAGGAGGTTTGACTCTTAAGTACAATGCATGATTAATCAAGTGAAAATACAAGATGAACCTCACTCAAATCCCCTTGAAATGTGAATCACAACACCACTCCCCTTTCAATGACTTGGGTCATTAGTCAATAAATGATTACAAAGAATGATATCATCCAAGTTCTCCCTGTTTTTTTGTAAAGCTCCAGAAAGGTAAAACTTTATTATTATTTTTTTTGTGTAAAGCTCCATAAAGGCACAACTTTATTTTGATTTTTTTTTTCTTTTTTTTATGGAGAACCGGATGAAATGAAAGAAGCATAATGAAATGATGACTCATGCCCAATTTTCTAATAATACATTGCCCAAAATGATGACGCACACATTACACCACCCAAAAATGATACATATCCCAAGGAATGCACACGAAAGGCCCTTTCCCACACTCAAACTTGAAATAACCATGCAAAAATACTAAAAGTGCAGGTAGGTAAGGAAAAATTGGGTTGTAATGTGGCTTAAACCTATAAGGCAATTCATGGCATCTAAGGGCTTACAAAGGATAAATGTAAAGGTGGGTCTTACAATAAAATGTGGCTAGCCAAAGAGATGCCTCAATCATTTTAAATGTGGTTTTGTACAGTCATAGCTTTGACAAGTTTCAATACAAGTTCTAGCAGGTGGCACGTCCCAAGATCACTCAAGAAATATGCTCAAGATAAAATAGGAAATATTTGGTCTAGAAATCCTCTCAGGAATGAGAATATGATATTGGACAATCACTTATGGCATGATTAATAATAACAAATTAATTCACATGAATTTCAGAAATTCAAAGAATGAAAAATGGAAGGAAAATTTCATTTACATGAATCAATTAATTCCCTTAAATCATGAGTCCTTATTTCAATAACCTTGCTTCACTTTAATCATCCAATTATCCATTTTAATCATTCAATCTCATTAACATTGAAATCTAAAAAATGGCATCACAAGATTCCTAAGAAACTCATGTCTCCTAGAGAAGTCAAGTAAAACATGAATTCAAGCGTGGGCATGCCTTTTTTTGATTAATTCTTTAAAAGACTAAAAATATAGGGAATAAAGTCGGATAATATAGAATTGAAACTCATACTCCCCTGTCAAATGGATCCTTTTCTTCACGACGTATAATCCCACGACACCCTCTTCATTAATGGACCTGAAAAAAAAATTAAAACAATTGATAGTGCAGGCTCGTTCAATCATGCTGGTAAATGACTAAGAAGACAAGTGGAAAACGGGGGAAAATGCGGGTTGCCTCCCGGTAGTGCCTTTGTTTAATGTCGTTGGCTCGACAAAACAAAAAAAAATTGTTTTTTTACAAAAAATCTCCTGGACTACAAGATTTCCTCCCCCACACTTAATTGATTCAGTGTCCTCAATGCATGTAAATGGAATTTTTTTTTATTTATGTTTCAAAAAGTTGGATTTACTACATTTAATCAAGTGTAAAGGAATGATGCAACCTGGTAGGTGTTCATTTGTATTCAGGATGAAGGAGTGTGATCTCCTCCACTGGTTCTTGAGGTACAGTCCCATGGAACTTCTTCAGCCTCTACCCATTTATAGTGAATGGGTTTCCTCCTCCTTCCTTTTGAATCTGCACGGCACCAAAGGGATATACATGAATGACAGTAATGGGGCCTTACCATCTAGAATGAAGTTTACCTGGCATAAGCTTAAGTCTGGATTTGAAGAGTAACACGTGATCTCCAGGGTTTAAGGTTCTTGGTTGAATTATCTTGTCATGGGCCATCCTTGTTCTCTCTTTATAGATCATTGAGTTTTAAAAAGATTCCCTTCTAATTTCCTCTAACTCCTTCAACTGCAATCTTCTTTCTTTCCCAGCTTTCTCAAGGTCCAGATTCATCTCTCTGACCGCCCAGTAGGCTCTATGCTCCAACTCCACAGGAAGGTGGCAACTCTTTCCATAGATCAATCTATAGGGACTCATCCCTATCGGTGTTTTGTAGGCCATTTTGTATGCCCATAATGTATCATCTAACTTTTGGCTCCAGTCCTTCCGGTTGGGTTTAACAGTCTTTTCCAGAATGGCTTTGATTTCTCTATTAGAGACTTCTGCTTGGCCATTTGTTTGGGGATGGTATAGGGTAGATGTTCTATGATGTACCCCATACTTCTTCAGCAATGCTTCCATTTTCCTATGACAGAAATGAGTTCCCTGATCACTGATGATTGCTCGTGGCATGCCAAACCTACAGAAAATGTTAGCCCTAACAAAATCACAAACAACTTTTGCATCATCAGTTCTGGTTGCTTTTGCTTCCACCCATTTTGAAACATAGTCTACAGCCAAAAGAATATATGAATTTCCAAATGACATTGGGAATGGTCCCATGAAATCTATGCCCCAAACTTAAAAACTTTCACAAAAGGTTATTGGTTTTTGTGGCATTTCATGTCATTTGGATATGTTACCAGAAAATTAGCATTTTTCACATCTTTTACAAAATTCATATGCATCCTTGAATAAGGTGGGCCAGTAGAGTCCAGATTCTAAAACTTTTTGGGCAGTCCTCTGAGGTCCAAAGTGGCCTCCACATGATAATTTATGACAAAATTCAAACACTGATTCATTTTCACTTCTTGGAAAGCATCTCCTTATGATTTGATCATTACAAATTTTCCACAGAAACAGATCTTCCCAAATGTAAAATCTTGATTCAGATTTAAGATTATGTTGTTGATGAGAGCTTAGATGAGAGGGTACCTGAGATGTTACCAAATAGTTGACAATGTTGGCATACCATGGTACTTCACTGTTGATGATGTAGAGTTGTTCTCCAGGAATCTCATCATTAAGTGGGTTCTGCTTTGGTATTTCTGATTCAGCGGTGTGGGGTAGTCGACTCAGATGATCAGCCACTTGATTTTTAGTCCCCTTCTTATCTTTGATTTCCAAATTGAACTCTTGTAAGGGTAGCATCCATCTCACCAACCGTGGTTTAGCATACGCCTTTTTCATTAAGTACCTAAGAGCTGCATGATCAGAAAAAACAACAACTTTAGTGCCCAGAAGATATGATCGGAATTTATCTAGTGCAAAAACGACTGCAAGGAACTCCTTCTTTGTGGTTGTGTAATTTATTTGTGTTTCATCCAAGGTCCTTGATGCGTAGGAGATGACTTGAGGCCTGCTGTCAATTCTCTATGATAGAGCGGCTCCCACTGCTTGGTTGGATGCATCACAAGGTATCTCAAAAGGGTAATCCCAATTGGGTGGCTGCACTATTGGTGGTGTTATCAGCCTTTACTTTAATTCATCAAATGATTCCCTACATGCACAATCAAAATTAAAGTTAGCATCCTTTATAAGTAATCTTGAGAGAGGGAGAGAAATATTACTGAAATCTTTGATGAATCTTCTGTAAAATCCTGCATGCCCTAAAAAGGATCTAACATGTTTGACACAAGTTGGATATGGTAAGGAATTTATTACATCAACTTTTGATTTATCAACCTCAATCCCATTTTGTGAAATTATGTGCCCCAACACTATCCCTTTTTCAACCATGAAATGACATTTTTCAAAATTTAAGACAAGGTTCTTTTCAATGCATGTTTTCAAAACTTTTTCCAAATTTCCCAATCAATGATCAAATAAATTGCCAAAAACTGTGAAATCATCAAGAAACACCTCCAAGCAATCCTCAATGTGGTCCGAAAAAATACTCACCATACACCGTTGAAATGTACCTAGGGCATTGCATTGCCCGAAAGGCATCCTTTTGTAGGCGAATGTTCCAAAAGGGCAGGTGAAGGTTGTCTTCTCCTGGTCTTCTGGTGCAATTGGTACCTGAAAATATCCTGAGAATCCATCTAATAAACAGTAATGAGTATTTCCAGCTAACCTTTCAAGCATCGGATCAATGAATGGAATAGGAAAGTGATCTTTTCTGGTAACTTGATTTAGCTTCTTGTAATCTATACACACTCTCCAGCTGTTTTGTATTCTCATGGGGATCAGTTCATTTCTTTCATTTGTGACAGTGGTCATGCTAGTTTTCTTGGGGACTACATGAATTGGGCTGACCCATTGAGAATCAGAGATTGGATAAATGATATCAACTGCTAACAATTTCTCAATCTCTTTCTTAATGACCTCCATGATTGTGGGATTGAGTCTTCTTTGAGGTTGTCTAACTGGCCGAGATTCACTTTCTAAAAATATCCTGTGAGAGCATACCTTAGGGTTTATTCCAGGAATATCACCTAAACTCCATCCTACAACTTTGACATTCCTTTTGAGAAGTTCAATCAATGTTTGTTCTTGTGAATGGGATAGGTTATTGGCAATGATTACTAGCAATTTCTCTCCTTCCATTAGGTAAGCATAATTCAAGTCACATGTAAAAGGCTTTAGCTCTAAACATGGGGGTTGTTCAAGGGATGATATTGCATTTAGGTTTCCTACTTCTAATGTTGAATTCTCAGGAATAATATTACTTCCTTTTAACAAATCATCGAAAAAATCAGATTTTACCTCATCCTCCAACATGATATCAGAATTTTCAGGTTCATGGGAGTTATAAAATTCAAATGAAGAGTGTTCTCCCAAAGATAAAAAGTCATGAAGCATACCTGAGTCTTCAGTTGGTTATATACCTCCATCATGGGAGATTGCATAAAGTGAGTGATTGCAGGATGGGTGTTTCATCGTATCAAGAATATTGAAGTGTACCGTACTATCTCTGAGCTCCATGGTGAGTGTTCCTTCATGCACGTTGATGATTGTCCTTGCTGTTTTCAAGAATGGTCTCCCTAGGATGATGGGAGATTGGGATGGTGCTCGGTCTTCCTCCATGGTAAGGACATAAAAGTCTGCTGGAAAGTTTAATCCTCTCACTCCTACAAGTACATCTTCAACGACTCCAGCTGGGAAAACGGTGGATTTGTTTTGTAATTGTACCACCACCCGAGTTGATTTTAGTTCTCCGATCTGCAAAGATGAAAACACAGAGTGAGGCATCACATTTATCGAAGCTCCAAGATCACATAGTGCATCAGTAAAATTTAATGAACCGATAGTACAGGGAATAGAGAAAGTCCCTGGATCTTGACATTTTTGTGGTATCGGTGGTGTGATCAATGCTGAGACGCTTCTTCCTAAGTTGATTCTTTCATTTCCATCCAGCCTCTTTCTTTTAGTACATAGCTCCTTCAGAAATTTTGCATATTTAGGGATTTTTCTGATTGCATCCAGTAATGGAATGTTAATCTCAACTTTTCGAAATGTTTCCTGAATTTCCCGTTGAAGTCGTTCTTCTTTTCCCTTCTTTGACTCAACCAATGCTGATAGGAATGGTGCTGGAATATCCTTTTTCTCCATTTTTTGTTTCTGCAATGGTGTTTCTAGTCTTTCTTTCTTGAACCTTGTTCTTTCTACTTTTTTGTTGACTCCATTTTTTGGTTGGACAGGACGAGCTTCAACAGGTTCCCTAGATTCATCCTCCTCATATTATTCTGGTGGTTTGAGCTCATTCCCTCTTAGGGTTGTGATTGCACTAACATTATATTTTGGATTGGGAATTGTTTGTGCAGGAAGCTTACCTTGGTTCTTGGTGAAAGCATCCATAATGCTTGCAAATTGATCAGCTAGCTTGTCCATCTTATCTTCTATTCCTGCAACTCTTGTCTTCAGTTGTTGGTCTTCATTTGTCGGTGCACTTGTGGATGGTTTCTCATAATTCTTCTGCTCGAAATGTGGTGGTTGAAAAGTTTGTTGTTGTTGGAAGGGCTTCTGATAAGGTTGTTGGAATGCTATCGGGTTCTGATATTGCTGCTGAAAAGGTTCTCTGGCTTGGTTCTGTTGAAACCCATACCCTGGTTGGGTTTGCGGTTGGTATTGCCTTTGTTGATAGGCTGCAGCACAACTTTCTGTCCCCTGCACTTCTGGACATTGATCAGTGTAATGAGAATTCGAAGAGCATAAACCACATACCTGATTCGGCCCTTGTTGTTCCTTCACATGGTTCACAGCTATTTGTCGCACCAACCTGGTGAGTTCACCCATTTCATTCCTAATTAAATCTACTGAATCAGATGTTCTTACCTTATGGATCCCTCTGGTGATCGTACCTCGAGTGCCAAACTGCTGTGAATTTTGTGCAATCTTTTCAATCAGAATTCGTATATCTGCAGGTGATTTATCAATGAGGGCTCCTCCCGATGAGGCATCTAGTAGATTCTTGTCATTGTCAAGCAATACTTGGTAGAAGCACACAAGTAATTGGTCCTCTTCTATTTCTTGGTGTGGAAAACTTGCACAAAGCTTCTTGAAACGTTCCCAGTATTCGTAGAGTGTTTATCCAGTTGATTGATGGATGACATAAATCTCCTTCTTTATTGGAGTGCTCCTAGATGTTGGGAAGAATCTTTGTAGAAATCATTTTTTTAGATCTTCCCAGTCACTAATCTCCCCCAGTTGTAGATTGTACAACCATTCCTTTTCTGCTCCCTCTAGTGAGAAGGGGAAATCCCTCCACTTCACATGCTCTTCCGTGACTGCTCGAGGTTTGAAGCTGGAGCAGACATAGGTGAATTCTTGAATATGTCGATTTGGGTCTTCACCTGCAAGACCATGAAATTTAGGAAGCACTTGGATCATGTTAATTCGCAATTCAAAATCATTTTCTATGGTAGGAATTGCAAGTTGACAATTTTGATTGACAAATTGAGGTTCACAGATGTCACGTAGGGTTCGGTTGGGATTTACAGCCATTATTAAAGGTTCAAAGTCTCCACTCAAGGTATCACTTGAATCAGTGAGATTGATTTCTTCGAAATCTTTGGGAAGATTTTGATTTCTCAATTTGGTTATTGTGCGCTCAATTTCTGGATCGAATTCTAATAAATTTCTATTTGAACTATGGGTCATTCAAAAGAGATTTTTTTATTTTTTATTTTAAAAAAAAGCTTTGAGGAACTGCCTCCCTGGCAACGGCGCCAAGTTTGACGCACGCCTGTCGTGGGGCGTGGCAAAACAATATTTTATTTACCTAAGTATAGTATAGCAGTTGATCCTTGGTAGTCTCCCAAAGAGGCGTGCACACAAACCAAGGTTGTCACTTTTTGTTGGTTTTCTTAAAAAGATTGGTTTTAACAAATTTTAATGACTATGAGAGAAACAAACAACAGAAATTGATTGATTTTAAAAAATTATAAAGATGGTGATCTGATTTGGTTCGGCTAGACTTAGTGTTGTGCCATCATGGTTTCCAAATTTTATCTCTTCTTCTTCCTTAAACTAGTAAGAGAGATGTGATGAGAATTTCCCTTTCTAAAACCTTAGATTGGTCTATCCTCCTTCCAATGTGTTTAGGTTTGTAGAAGGTCTCTTGATTAATTAGAGCAATCACAGACCTGGAATTATTTTTCCCTAATAAACCAAGATTTCGACATACAATCCTACACACATGCTTGACAACCGTCGAGCAATCACCACCCAACCCTAATCATGTTCCACCGTATACAGATTAGAATTGGGTGGAGGGAGATGTGATCATCGACCAAAGCAATTTATAATTTCAGAATAAAAACCTTAACACAACCGCATTCAGATTTTAATACTGAATTATGAATTGGAACCGGAAGAAGAAAGAAGAACAAATTTTATTCATTTCAAGCACAAAACTCAAGCACAACACATAGGTCCAGCCTCCCCTCTTTCTGATCACTCAAATGAAACTACCCCTCCATGGATGGGGTAAGCGAGATAATGAGGGAGAGGAGAGACATTTTAAAACAAAAGAAATAAAAGAAAAATCTGATAAGTTCTTCTCCTTGGTGCCCCAGAAGGAATGGGGTGGAGAATGGGATGTGTTGAGGAGGAGGAGCTCTCCTCCTTTTATAGCCATATTTCTGTCCACTGAATGTTGTCGCGTTTTGTAACCAATAAATGACCTCTTCACGCATTGAGACCTTCTTCAATGTTGTTCATAATCGTCTTGGTCGTGTCCCCTCAAACTCTCAGCGAATTTGGACAGGTATTCCGAGAGTTATGGCCCTTTTACTCTGATCATTTATTCTGTCCAGTCAGAATCTCCAAAACGTCAAACCCCGGATTAGGAAGCTTTAATGGACCCTCAAACGGACAAATACCGCGGTTCTTCCTTCATAACAGATGCTCCAAAACTCCTTGCGCGTCCACCCACCGAATTGTGAAAGATTTGGGCCCAAAATGGATGTGTTATGGATCCCACACCAAAACTAGGCAGAACTGGAAACAGTTTTTTTGAGCCAACTTGTGAGCTTCTTTTGAGCTTCCATATGGCCGATTCAGCTTTTTGTCCAAAAATAGTAAATGCATCCTTGGATGTGTAGAATCTGGGAAAGAACGAATTTTGCAATTCGGATAAATGTAGATAATGTTATGGCCAAACTACAAGAATAAATGTTAAAACTGTTAAAAATCCAAAATGGCCAATTTTTACTATTCAGCTCAAAATAACACCAAAATCATAAAAATGAAACAATTAATCTTAGAGGAACACTTTTGTGAGTTTAAACAGTGATATTAAATATAAATTAATTGAAAATATTTGTTCTATCAGGTTCTTAATCTGGTAGGATGATTCCATTTTTCAAATAGTAGGACAAAGGTTGTATGTCACCTGATCTCTCTGAGGATTTGTGTCGAAGTTGATCTTGCTAAGTAGCTAGTTGAGAATTTTCTGATTGCTATGGATGGGGAGTAACAGTATAAGCAATTTGTTGTGTTTGAGTAATTGTTTCAGTTCAGTTAATCATGTATGAGATAGGGGCATAGTATGGAGGTTTTTAGGTGCAGGGGGTTGAGGCATCCGGGTGTTGGTGACACTCAGGTGAATCAGTATTTGGTTGATCCTTATGTTTGTAAGATCATGGATGTGGATTACACTATTTCTACATAGGTTTGTAAAGGTTTAGTTTCAATTGATGGTGAGGCTGCTGGAATGGGTAATCTGGATGTTGTAATAGACAAAAAACAGGCAGTTTTGGAACCTTCTAACCCAAAGGTCTCTAATATTTTTCACATGTTAATACAAGACCAGGATGGTCCTTCATATCATAATGGTTAAAAAAGAAGTGATAATTCCAGAGTGTGTGCTGGTGTTGTCCAGAATAATGCTATTAGACATTTCTAATTGAATGTGAGTAATGTGGTTGTGGCTCAGGTGGCGGATTGTACTGAGCAGGTTACTAGAAAAGGGGTCCCAACCAGTGCTGCTTCATCTACTGGGATATTAATATCAGGCACTGGTGCCTTGATCATGGAGGGAATGTAGGGGACTATCCATGACATGGCTAATCAAACCACTTTTGGAAGTAAAGGGGGTGATAACCTAGTAGCCCAACCCTCAATTCAACTGAGTAACAGATTTGAAGGCCTAATAGTGGAAGGTTTTAATATTAATCAACCATACTCATTCCAGTCCAATCATGATGGGGTATTTGAGAATGAGTCCAGTTAAGATAGTTCTAAATCTTCTGTAGGTGACCCTTAAAGATAGAGGTGTAACAGGAAGTGGGAAGAGAGGAAGGATTACTCCTCCCTGACATCTCCAATGGATAATCATTCAATAAGAAGATAAATTCTAATGATATAGACAAAGAGGTCATTTTCTAGAATAATTTAGGTGGTGTGAGTGATCAGTCCTTATAATTGCTTTTGATTTTGGAAGAATAAGTGGTTGAATTGGATTTTCTACTCAATGCTACTGAAGATAAAGCTTTTAAAATGATGGGTAGGTCACTAAGGGTGGCCCTAAATGAGGACCAATACACCTGGATCGACAAGAAGGACCTGATTCTTTTTGGGGGCTTCGATAATGGAAATATTAGTCTAGAGGAGTATATCTAGTCCTGGGACAAGCTGGGCTTTGAATTTGAAGATCTGATACTGGATGAACCAAACAATCAGGTAACCACTGTCTCTTGTAAGTTGTTTAGGCAGAATAACTCTAGTAGACTTAAATTTTCCTTCAATGAATCTATTATATCCTTTTGTAGTTGAATTCATGGTTTCTAACTTTTTCTTTAAATGTGTTTGAAATAATAAAATTTTAATTTTCAGTCAAGGTTAAAACGGGCTTATCGGGGGTTAAAATAAATAGATAATAGGTAAAATTACCTATAAACTTGTACGACCTTAATTTTATGGACATATATAGATATTATAACTTCTAATGTTTGATAATGGACTATTTTGGATCCATTTTTCATGTGAAAAACATGGGTACACTTTATTCTTTTAAAACATTCCATGTGTGTCCACTCCCCAACTTATAAAAGGTCATCATCTTTACCCTCTTATTTACACATAAAAAATAATTTTTAACCAATACCTATAAATATATATTCATAAATTACTTTACCACATCCTAGAAGAAAATATTTTATTAGGAATCCTTCATAATAAGTATTTGGGTAAAATCCTAAAGAGGCTCTCTGAAAAAGATGTAAATTCTTAAACTTGTGGTTTTGTCTTATTTATTCTTCCACCTAATTAAAGTATTATTAAACTATAATGATATAATAAAACTTATAAATAAAATATATTTATATTTTATTATTTTAATTTAATAACCTTTATCCATATCCACATCCATAAAATTGGAAATAAGTCCATTGATCGTGTGTACGAAGGACTATCGCCTCATGAACCGATGAGATGTTTTTTTCATTTATGTTTTACATGGATGTTAATAAGGATAGATTACAAAAATATATATTATATTTGTAAAAAAATTATACTTATGTAATTATTATGTCACATATACCTTATTACTTTCCATTTTATGGGGTATATGATAACATTGTTCATGTTTACGGCAGACTACCGCCTCAGGAGGCGATGTGATTCGTTTTTCACTAATGCTTAGAATGAAAGGTAAAAAAAATAAATTTAATTAATATATGTGATATTTATGACAGAAAAATATTCTATAATCGTAATATATTATTTACTTTTATTTCATTTCAACCGTCGATATAATTGAAAATAATGTCCATGCATACGTATGGCCTACCACCTCCGTGAACGGTGTAACTCATTTTCTGTATCTAACATTAATGTATTACTATAAAAAAATATATATATATATATATATATATAAAGGGATATATATTATATTTATATCTTGTTTTACAGTATGTAGATGATTTAACCATGATCAAATTAAATGTATCGTAAATACTAAGTCAAAACATACACAAAAAACAAAACAGTTATTACTTGAAACGTAATTTTAACAAGGAATTGTTAATAAATGGGTAATAAAAGGTCATAGGTAAATCATATATGGAATGATAAATATGAATATGGTTCTATAATATATTTATAATAAACCTATATTTAGTATACAATAGTTTTGAATGTTTTTTATGGAAGTCAAGACTTAAGGTAAGGGCTTTTTGTCCCAATTTACCTTCTTTGAGACATATGTTATGTTATGCACCAATATTATTTTATGAGTTGTATATATAGACCATATAAAATGTAATTTAATTTTTTTTATTATGATACTTTATGTTTCAATTAATTTTATTCTTTCACAGGGATTACGATTCAATGTTACCAAAGTGGTAAGGGTTGTATGATACAATCTCATTATTTATCGAGATTGTTTATGTTTATGATTGTGATGATAAAATATTATGATACGTATCTTAAAAACTATTATTTTATCTTATACTATATTTTTTTCATGATAATACATGTTTCCCTTCATTTTCCTCTCTTTATGTAATCAATATTTCAAAAAAAATTATAAAAATTATTTATATTTCTCTCTTCGGTCAAAACCCCATTTCAATCTGAATACATGTTTTCTAGAAATGTTTCTAAAAATGTTATAACATTACTTAAATAATTTATTAAATAAATATTTACCCATGTTTGAGTTTTTTATATGTTTTTTAAAATCAATCATTATGCCTTTTTCCAAACAAGGCTCATTTGGATTTCACTGAAAATGTGAAAGAAATATTTTCTTTAACTTATACAACATGAATGGAATTTCCAACCATTATAAACATTATTTTATTCAAATATTCCTTTATAATTTACCAAGGTTACTTTATAATAAAATTATTTCCACGTTATTTAATGGATTTATAATATTAAAAATGTGATTTTCAAAGAAACATTATTTTCCTTAAGAAATGTGCCAAGTAATTTTTCTTTCAAAATCATTTTATATCTAAGTTAAAATATTTTGATGTTAATTAATATTTAATGGGGATATTATCCAAGGATAAAATTCTTATTATTTCTATGAATGGTCAATTTTATAATGAAAATATGTTTATGAAACCTGTTCCTTTTTCCATGGGTTATTTTATGATGTAATGATGAAATGTTTATGAACCCAATTTCATTTTCACAAGTCATGTAATGATGAAATTTTTATGAAACACATTTGTTTTCATGGGATTTGATATGATGAATGTTTTATGATATTGTGGAACACATATGTAAGATTTTCATTATGTGATTGGTGGGACCTATATCTCACTCTAATGAATTGGGTAAAGCTTTATATCTCATGCGATAAACAATATTTGAATGTGGAGAGAACCCAATTAAGTAATATAACAACCATGATATTGACATACATAGAAACTACATCACTTTTGTGGAATACATAAAACATTACACAAAAAACACCCAAAGACCATACTTGTCCAGTGCCTTTGGAAACGTGGAAATGTAAACATTGGTGCATTAAGAAGCTACATCATCTCCCACTAGGTTCTTTATGAACATAACCCTTCTTAGACACATAAAACACAATACATATCTTCATAAACTGGGGAATGAAACAAAAAAAGGTGTGAGATCCTAGGCTCATTAAGGGTACACAATGGAGACATGCAAGAATAATCATGAGCATAGGGTATAATAGCAAGATTGAGAAAAAATGAGATCATACCCTGCATGTCAAAGATCGTAATCATGAATCATGACATAAATATTGGAAATTTATTAGACATGAATCATAAGTAAATAAAGTACATAATCCATGAAAGAATAATGTAGGAATAAAACATATAATTTTGGCCAACATATAAGAATATAATAATATTTTCATAGTATATAAGGCATCGCTACCTAGACAATCTTAGTGGACAAAGTCCATTACTGAATCTAGTACACCCCCGTTATAGCCATGTATTACTGAACTGAGTAAATCTCCATTCCAACCCTATATTACTCTACTAAGTTCATTTCTCAGTCCATCCTTGTAATAATGAACCAAGTTCATTTCTGGTTCCAAACCTATAATAATTAACTGAGTTTATTTCTCATTCTATCCCTGCCTATCTCATGAGATATAAATCTTTACCCAATGCATTGGAGGGATATATAGGTCCCACCAATCACATAATGAAATCATACATAAATGTTCCACAATATCCTTAAAAACATATCATATCTTAACCTGTGAAATGAAATGGGTGTCATAAACATGTCATCTTATCATAACCTATCAAAAAATATACTGATTTCATAATAATTTCATTATAAACATAAACCATGACAAAAAGTGGGTTTCAAAAGCATAAAACCCATGAAAGAGAAATAGTTTTTCATAAACACCATTCCATCAAAACATAATTCATCCAGCGAAATAATAATAATGGTAACATTGAATCACTTCCTCATAAAGGCATGAATAACACCAACACATGTCATCTTAGACTGAAAATAATTCTGAAATATATTTCAAACACATTTATTTAGTAAAATATCCTTTGTTCTTTGAAAAATTATTTTTATTAGATAAAACAATTTGAAAATGATTTTCTTAGAAAATAGCTTTGAAAACATATAAAGAATATTTGAAATCATCTTGGAAACCTTTTCCCTAGAAAACTTAAAAAATAGGATTCAAAACATTTTAAAGTCCATTTTATTTGAAAAAATATTTAAAACATATAAAGAATGCTTGAAAATGTTTTGAAAACCTTTAAACATGAAAACATGTGGAAAATTCTTGAAATTGTTTTAAAAATCATTTCTTTGAAAATACTTTTATAACTTCTAAATAAAGATTGAATACATTTTGAAAACAATTTTCATTGCAAAATTATAAAAGAAGATTGAAAACATTTTGGAAACAATTTTCTATATATTTTTTTAAAAAACATTTTCTTAAAAATTATCCTTTTAAAAATTCAAACAAATCTTCAAATAAATGATGGTAGATAAATCCATATATGTCGTACGAAGTGAAAAGAACATTCCTTCTGTATGGTAAAAATGTTAGAAAAATGCCTCATTCAGAAAGCGATAGGAAGATTCCTTTGTAAACATTGGTAAAATAAAAAAGTGTAAAAATTTATTTTAATGATCATAGGATATTAGTATAATATTATTGTAAATACTATTTAGAAAACATGGTTTCGAAATTATAAAAATTTCCAACATAAGAGAGGGTAATGTTGGGATTTCTAAAAAACACTTCCTTAATAATATTATGTATCAAGGAATAGAAAAATGGTACCAATACATGATTATATTATGAATATCCATAGGATAATAAAATTCCTGAATGTTCTAGAGATATGCATCATGATATTTCATCAAATAAAGCATAAACATAAAAAATCTTGAAGAGCGATGATATTGTTTCAATAAATTCTTATAACTTGGTAACTTGGGATCATACTCAACATTTACGAAAATGAAATTACATGAATATTAAAATATCATGAAAAAAATATATTAATTATATAATATTTTAAATGGAAGTAAATACACCTCAAAAAAAAATTTGGTGCATAACCAAACATGAGTCTTAAAGAATGCAAATTGAGACAAAACCATTTTACTGATTTTGTAACTTTTGAAACTTAAACCCCATGAAAGAATGATCATAAAATATACACATTAATAACCATAAATTGAAGTATGATATGCAAATAATACAATCATGGTCATTACATACACCACACAAAAGAAAACAGTGGTGAACATTGCATGTATCTTACAGAAATAAAAAGTTATATGGAATCTTCTTACCTTGTGTCTTGACTCTCATCGTACTCGTTCAAAACACCTGTATAATAAAAATAAATTTATTATAAATATTTTCCAGAACCACATTTTCACGAACTATCTTCCTCAAGATGAGGAAAGGGACAGTAAAGTGCCACACCCTTCTTTCTTCAATATGAAGGGGAGAGAATGACCCCTGAGTCTCGCCATCAAGAGGCCCTGGAGTGGCAACTAGCACCAACGGTATATACTCTCACAAAAAATGTAAGGAATTTCTCTTTTTAATGAAAATAGGATCAGGAGTTAAGATAATAAAAATCCCAAGAAACCCCAAACATTTATATAAATGAAACCAAAATTCAACCCGTACATGATTTAAACATAAGCTACGACAACATTAAAACCAAAGTACCAAATCAAATACCAAAAGAGAGTGACTAAGTTTCCATACAAAAACTATCCTGATGCCCAAGCTAGTAAATTCCCTCATGGTCCTCAAATTCCTCCTAGAAATCTGAAAATAGTTTTACAAACATTGGGTGAGTATACAAGTATACCCAGTAGGGAGACTATAGCTACTCGTGAACAAGTGGGGGAAACATACTAATGCCCCTGTGAGAGAAAATAGTAGAACCACAAAGAACCTACCAAGGAGTACTGACTAGCCCATACTAACTAAGGAAAACTCAAAAAATAACTCAAGTAAAGTAAAGTAGTAGTATAAACACATCATCATTTGGGTACCACACACCACTTCCCCACTTGTTATCTGCTCATTCCTAACGGCTAAAGTCTTCATGCTACCACTCTTCCAAAACGCAATCCCACTTCCACAACCCACCCACACAAACATGGGCCTCAAACTAGACACAAATCCCACCCAAAGACACATGGGTCACAACTACACCACACATCTCACCCGCAGACACCTAGGCCAAAACAACTACGCCACTCGCCTGATGACACCTGGGCCTCATCCTGAAGACACTTGGGAAAACAAAATTGGCCTATAAAAATATAGGCCCATTATCCATAAAAAACCTACCCAAAGTATATTGTACTATATTAATTTTTAAGACATTATAGCCTACCTAGATAAGCTCGGGCGGTAAGAACATGGAAGAGGGTGTGAGGAAGAAAGTCAGTAACCATCCATCCATCCTCCCACCAGGATGTTGGGAAAGAAACCCTCCCCATGAAATAGGGTTGTTCGACATGTGGTTATCAACAAGGGTGGGGTGCGTATAGAAATCCCAAGGAACTAAAATTTATACATATAGGTAATAAAACACTCAACCCAACCGACGGGTCCCAAAAAAAACAACCAGTCCACCAGAACAACTTTTACTGCTACCCATATATGCACAACCACACAAACAGCCACTATCAAAGCATAAACCAAACCCCTTTTTCATTTTACCACTTTCCATTTATTAATTAATGGTTTCACTTCAATTTATTCTAGAACAAACAAGGGAAACTACGAATCACAACATCTTCAACTGTTCTCATAATGTGAAGAGCCTGATTAACCAATCACAATGTAACCATCCTTCTTCGTTATCTAGTACTACCAAAATTAAACAAGGGAAGATGGACCAATGTAAAGAATTTAAATTTAGAACCCATTAATAAAGACAATATAGAACAAACAACCTTAAGTCCCACTTTACACCCCCTTCTTCCTAGACACCCGTTCAATCACTAACAACTGTCGTTATTTAAAGTTATCCTGCTAAATCACTCCCTCACAACCAAACCTAGCAGCCCCACTTGACAAAAAAACGACACCTGGTACACCTATAAACATTAATTCATAGCACAACCCAGTCCTATAGCCTCACTGCCCAAATATTTTCTAGATGCAGTCCCACTGCATAACAAGTTCTACAACCACAACATAAACAAAAGGCATTCCCACTGCCTATAATTTTATCCATTCCACAATCAATAAATCTCTCAAAATAAAATTAAATCACACCTCCTGTACCACCCCATGAACCAAGCCTACATAAACCACCATCAAACCACATCCCCGCTTCAAACACATGCCACACCCTTCTCACAAAACCAACACCTCTGTCCACCCCATGTACCCAAAACTATGCTCCCAACGTCAGCACCACACAACCCACACAAGGTCATAAAACCCAACAGAACACAACAGAAAACCACAACTATCAAACAGGATGTAATTAAATTGTTTAAACCATGTTTTTTAAATCCAATTTGATAAATAGGGGTGAAAACACTAGGGTTTTCATCCTGGGGAATCCATTTTATTTAACCAAGTATACATGAATAAAGATATTTCACGTCACATCCATTTAACAAATCATCACAAAAAAACTGAATGTCACCAGTGTGTAAGAAAAGAACACCAATGACCATAATTTTCAGAATTGATATAGCCATAACAATTTATAAAATAAACAAAGATAATAGAAGAAAATAGGTGTTCAACATCCATCCACTCGCAGCCTGTTATTTCATTGACCCCTGTTATATTTTGACCACATTCCATTCCCTTATATTATTACTTATTATGTAAAGGATTCAACCATTATTCATGAAGAAACATTACGGCACCCAACCCACATGATACACAATTAAATATCATAATAATAATCCCTACTTTAATGATAGGTGACCATAAATCCTCCTTGCGTCAAGAACAGCGGATCGCGTGAGCAGTAGGAAACTCTAAGAAAACTGTGTAAGAGGGGGCTCTAGGATAGGATAATTAATTGTCTATAGAGTAAAGCATTAGGTGCACCAAGAGGGAATTTAAAGCACACTAGTAAGGGAAGATCCAGACTTTGAATAGCAAGATCCTATATTGAAGAAAGAACTGTTTCAAAAGTCATTAACATGGGATCGTGGTCAAGATCACGTGGTTTGAATATGTCAAAGTCCCTAGAGCATTAGGATATTAAATATATAATTAATATCATTTGAAACACCCTTAAAAGCTCCCAAACAAGGCTTTAATCTTAGTTTACTTCAAATTAGACGTAAGATGTAACACCCTAAGCTTCCACTGTATGCTTCCTTTTTAAATAATTCCATAGCGTGTGATGTATACAACACTGAGTTCAAGCGCACCAAAACCTATACAACAAATCATTTAAAAAGAAATTATTAATAGTGTTAATCACTTTTTGAATTTAATATACCCCATATAATTTTGACATTCATCTTATGTGTTTCTTATACATAATATGAGGACAAATTCAATTTTTTAGATAAAAGAAGCATTTTTTAAAAATATGTAGTTTTTATACCTTTTAATAGAGAACCCATTTTAAATAAAATATTTGAAACTTATATATATTAAATTTTACAAAATTAAATTTTTCTTTAGAATCAGGACAAAAAAATTAGTTTCGATAAATTTTTGGTGTTTTTATGATAACTTTCATATTTTAATGAATAGTAAAAAACTGCATTTTAATTGGTAAGATTATATTTTTAATTGGTTTTAATGTATAATTAAATTATATTTTTATCATTTAATATAATTTAGGTTATTGGAAGTAATTTTACCTTTAAATTGAAAATAAAAATATGCCAATCTTTTGATAGTTTTTACTTCTTAAAACCCGGCTTTCTAGTTTTGACAACTGAAATTAATTTTAAATTAGTTTCTACAAATTTTGTGTTTAGAATTTAGAAAAATTTTATAACATATTTGGAATCATAAGGTATAAATTGTGTAAATAGGTAAATTTTATTTTAGTACATTATGAACTGAAACTTTAGTAATTATTTTTATTTACTGTGGTTAAAGGGTAAATCAAGTAAATAAGGGTAAAATTATATTATAATAATATAAAATTACCCTAACACGTGTCCTAATATTATTGGAGGATATATGGCCAACCATGGGAATACTTGGGTCTATTTTAAGACCCCATGGAGCCACTTGGGTGAGATAATGACCTTTTATAATGTTTAATTTAAAGAAAAGGGAAATATAACATAAATATGTATCGCTTACCTAAAAAAATTTTAATTGCAGTTATATAAGTGATATCTTCAACTATAAATAGTAATTCTAAATATAATATAATTTCATACATCATATATTTTTTTTTGTAATTTTTATACATTAAGTAATTAAATTTATTTTTGACACAATAATGATGTAGTGTTTGCCTTGTTAATGAAGAAATCAAATAAATGATATAATAAATATTAAAATAAATATAATTTGAAAGTTTTAATTCCATAAAAGAATTTTATGGATTATTATTAAATATTATATTTCATTTAATACCTTTTTTCTAATAATCAAGTTGATATGACTTTAACAAAAAGCAATTACGAAATAGTGTCAAAATTAACATAAATGAGTTTTTATAACAAATACTATTTTATTAAATGATATAATAGTCCTAAAAATATAAGATTCATCCAAATGACTTATATAATGTTAAAAAATTCCTTAATTACCTACTTTTGGTTCTATTGGAATTTTAAAGTAACTAAATTAACCCTATAGTATAAAAATACAAGAAGACGCGGTAAGAGTTAAACTATTTAACCACTAGTGCAGAAAACGTTATTTACGTTGGTTATTTTTCATTTTTTACATCGAGTTTTAGCCGACGTTAATATGGACGATGTTATAAATAAAGTTTTTTACGTCTTTTATTTAAAAACCGACGTAACAAACATAACATCGCGGTGTTTATCACGTCGGTTAATTAATAACCGACGTGAAAAAACCCGGGGGGGTGGGGTTTATAACGTCGGTTATTATATAATCGCCGTGATAAACTGGGGAGGAATTTATCACGTCATTTATACAATAACCGACGTCATAAACATGTGTGTGGGAGTTTATCACATCGTTATTTAATAACCGGCGTGATAAACTCCTAGGATATGGTTTATCACGTCGATTATTTAATAACCGACGTGCTAAACTAGTCCCAGGAGGGGTTTATCACGTCAGTTAATCAATAACCAACGTGATAAAAGGCATGGGAAATGGTTTATCATGTCGGTTATTAAATAACCGATGTGATAAACCATTTCCCAGGCTGTTTATCACGGCGGTTATTGATTAACCGACGTGATAAAGCATTTCCCAGGTCCTTTATCACGTTGATTATTACATAACCAACGTGATAAACCATTCCACAGGTGTTTATCACGTCGGTTATGAAAAAACTGACGTGATAAATGCTTCTCGATTTCTTTATCACGTCGGTTATAAAATAACCGACGTGAAAGATAAATTTTTTTTTAAAAAAAAACCCACTGCAGTCCTCTGCTCTCCCCCAAAATCAACCAGAAACCAAATCAATAATTCATACCAAAAAAACAGAAGGACATCAACACATGGACTAAAGAAAATTTAATCATTTACATTGATAACAGATAAAACTTACCCCACTTGATAGCCCCCACCCTCATGTATACCCCCTGTACAGCCCTCCCCCACCCCATTGGAGCTCCCACCACACCCCTAGACTGCCCCCTGACCCCCTGGACAGCCCCAAACACCCCTCGACAATACCCCCCCCCCCCACCCTCCTGAACAGCACCCCCTCACCCCACTTGACAACCCCCATCACACCCCTGGTCTTCCCCCCGACCCCCTGGACAGCCCTAAACACCCCTTGACAACCACCCCCCCCCCCACCCTCCTGAACAGCACCCCCTCACCCCCTCACCCCACTTGACAGCCCCCACCACACCCTTGGACTGCCCCCCGACCCCCTGGCCAGCTCCAAACACCCCGGGACAACCCCCCCACCCTCATCTATACCCCCATACCCTGGACAGCCCTCCCCCACCCCATTAGAGCCCCCCACCACACCCTTGGACTACCTCCCAACCCTCCTGAATAGCACCCCCTCACCCCACTTGACAGCCCCCACCCCATTGGAGCCCCCACCA
This sequence comes from Viscum album, assembly GCA_963277665.1. Lineage (NCBI taxonomy): Eukaryota > Viridiplantae > Streptophyta > Magnoliopsida > Santalales > Viscaceae > Viscum > Viscum album. The sequence continues at coordinate 271,815,004 of OY728135.1, forward strand.
CACCCCTGGACTGCCCCCGACCCCCTGGACAGCCCCTCTATAACCCCCCACCCTCTTGAACAGCACCCCCTCACCCCACTTGACAGCCCCCACCACACCCCTAGACTGCCCCGCAACCCCCTGGATAGCTCCAAACACCCCTGGACAACCCCCGGCACCCTCATGTATACCCCCCCCCCCCACACACCCTGGACAGCCCTCCCCCACCCCATTGGAGCCCCCACCACACCCCTGGACTGCCCCAACCCCCTGGACAGCCCCAAACACCCCTCGACAACCCCCCCCCCCCCCCACCCTCATGTATACCCACCCCCCCCCCCACCGGACAGCCCTCTCAGACCCTTGGACACCCCCAACCCCACTGAACACCCCCCACACCCTTGAAACCCCTCCCCCTAGACCAGAATCCATACCAGAAAACCCATCATAAGTAGACCAAAACAAGAAGTAGAGAAAAATTAAACATTCACATATATAACATTCAAAACTTACACTGTCAACTTAAAAAAAACTAAATCCAACCTAAACTACTACCAAATACACAATTACAATGACAATATTCAAAATAAAATTTTACATGACAAATAACTAAAATTTAATCAAACCTGTAAAATAATTTGACCACTCCACTTGTAAGTGTTTGATGTCTTCAGCATTATAGGGTTGAGGGTCATCAAAAATCTATAAATGAAAAGGATAGTAGTTAACGTGTATAATGAGTAAATCAAATTGAAATATTATGGAAAAGTTTAAGAGTAAATATTACCAGGTCAAAATTCACAACTGTCCCAGTTGTTATTATTTCATACATAAATCTTAACATATAATATCTGCATTCGATGACGCCTTGTTGTTCATGAAAATTCTGTTTGAATGAGTGTAAATTCAATATATTATTTTAATGTAATAAATCAAAAAGTACAAATTATAAATGGATATTTACCTTCGCATTTACATATTTGATCTTTTCATTCCTTTTCATTGTGTTTTTTCGAAAGTAGGCCCATGCCCTGTTAGAAAATAATAATAATGGGGTAAATTTAAAATTCATTATAATATATAAAACTATTTAGAAATTGAAACTTACTTTTCCAATATATTCTTAAAACTTTCCCACACATCATCATGGACAGAGAATATCCAATAAAGTGAATTCTCCCTTGGGCAAAAAACCCCTAACATCCAATGATCACTGATAAAATGAAATTTACCGTTAGTGGTTTTTTATGTTAAAAGATAATTAACTCTTTGAGAGAGATCTGTTTCATACCTCTCACAAAGAGGCATCATCCAACATTGTGTGACTATATTCTTTTCAAGTCTTTCAGCAATATAAATCATTCTTTGTTCCTCATCCAATGCACATGCTTCAGGGGAAATCAATTGCGGGTCCATGAATCCATATACATCTGTCAGCTCATTCCTCTCACAAATTTTATAAAGATACCTAATACAAAATAGACATAAGTATACATTTTTAATAAATATAATGCAGGGAAAAGGTGTTAAGACTTTCATGGAAAACATTTGCACCACGTTGATGCCCAACTTATCTCCAGTAACAAGCTCCATGATATCAATTTTCATAATCCCCACATTTATTTCATGTCCACAAACATGGGATTCTATTGGAAACTCATAATGACCCACCAAAAAATTTGAATATCTTGACAATATGTCAAGACTACTAGAATCTATATCTGATGTCATGGCTATTTGTCTTTGTTGTTGTCTATACGGTATTTCTTTACCTTTGAAGTATTCCTATAAAAATAAATTGAAAAATATATTAGTTTTCAAATGATAAAACAACTTTAATAAAAAAAATAAAATAAAATATATAACATTCATACCTCTATGGTAATGAGTCTAAGAAGTTTGGATGGCCAAATTAAAAAATGGCTGATACTATGTCCAACTGTCGCCACCTCATCTGTAGGTAATTGTACCCGAGCTGATCTATCTATAATATCTTGTACAGTGACCCTCTGATTCTCTACCTCTAATTTTTTATGATGAACTGTATCTCCTATACAATATACCAACCCATATGATACTATATGTTGTTGAGAATCATCAACATACAACTCGCAATAAGTAGGAAGCTGCGGCGGAGGAGTAGGATAAAAAATGGGGTCAGCAGGCTGAGGTGGGGGAGTGGGAGCTACTGGCGGAGGTGGAGGATAAATAATGGGGTCTGCAGGGGGAGGTGGAGGAGTGGGAGCTGTAGTCTGAAATTGTCTTTGAATGTCTGCAAACATAGACTGCACTGACGCTCTAATCTTTTCCTCCATCGTTGCATTAATATTATGAACTTCAGCCTCCAAGGATTCAATTTTTTTCTATAAACCCCCTCAACGTTTGAAGTTGAAGAATGTGGCAACACTTTTCTTACCGATACACCTGCCGGATATCCTCTTACATGACTAGGATGTTCAGGCCTTCCCAATGCTACAGATAAAATATCTTCCCTCTTAGTAGTTGTAAATGTCCCCTGTGAACTCTGCTCCTCAAGAGAGTCATGTATTAATTAATTGAACATTTTTGTAATTATTGAAATTATATGAAGAAAATGGTTAACTTAAATAAATAAAATATATATCTTACAATCCTCTAAGCTACGATTCTCGATTCATCCAAAAGATATTGCCCTTTTTTCCCTTCCAAGATCTCTTCCATTTTTCATTTCTAGATGGAGGGGATGGAGGGTATGGAGGGGCCACCTCTCCAGAGCTTGAAGACTCAGCTCTTAGTTGTTGAAAGTTTTTCGCCATCATTTGTTTTTCCAATAATGCATACCCTCCCCGAGATAAACTATGAGGGTATACATTTTGAGATTGGATCTCCTGATGATCTTTCTTTGTTTGCTGTAAATTAAGAATAAGAAATCATTAACAAAACGTTAATAAGATCATTTATATAAGAAATCTTATAAAAGTTTACACTACCCTTACCAAAAATGACTCTTTTCTTCTACTTTCAAAAAACTGTCTCCATGTGTCTTCATCTATAAAAGGATATATACGACATGGATTCTCATGACTCCTATGACCATAAATGAAATCAGATGAGAGGGTTGATTTGAAATCCCTCCATCTCCTGGAAGCCAACGATAAGCATTTCTTCCTGACTCCTCCAATGTCTGGAATATCAAATGTCATCTGATAAAGAAGTGGTTAAACATATTGTATATACTAGAAACATTTAAAGAATATTAAAACAATAGAAAAATATCTTACCAAAATCGTTTACCATAACTGAGAGATTATCTCTTTATCCACACTTCTCCAGTCATCATACAGAATGCTTACTTTGCTCTTAGCCTGAGTTGCTACAAAAATCTTAAAATCTTTTGCATTTAGACCTCTAGGAATATCATCATCATCAAACTCAATGACTATCCACTGATCCTGCGTACGGGAAACTGATAATTTTGGTAAACGTGTGCACCGACATTTACCAACCTTTGAACTCTTTGTTGTAATAGGAGCATGTGAATGTTCCTCCCCAAAGGTATGACCAATATGCTCATCTCTAGAATCATGTGGTTTATCAACTGAATGATCTTCTATTATCCTTCAAATCAAAAAAAACAAATGTTAGTTCAAAAATATCCAAATTCAAATATTTTAATACTACTGTAATCAGAAAATAGAAAAGTGTACTAAGTTACGTAATAGTAAACATTGGTAATATGGTAAGTATGTTAAACAATGGTAAAGATGGTAAAGATGATAAAGATGGTCAAGATGGTAAACAGGGTAAACCTGGTAAACATGGTAAAGTAATTGTCACTAAACAAAAATAATAGATATATAATTCATGTAATGGTAAACATGATAAAGTAAACTAAAAAAACTAAAAACAAACAAAAACTTATACTTATTTTGTTTTAAAACATGTTTTAATAAATAAAAAACTTACAAAATCTAACATTTATGAAAAAAATAAATGTAAACAAGAAATAAACATATGTTACCTGTAATTTTAGGATTGTACAAATGGATTTTTTTCCAAAATTCCTTCGTTGTGATCGTTCCTTATGGCACAAACCATGTCTTCAACATGCTCATCATTATGTTCTGTTAATCTTTCCATGGAAGTAGGGATCTCACATATATCAGCATCTTCATCAACTTCATCCTCACCAATATATTGTTTTTCCCTTGTAAAACAACATCCCACTGCATATCTGATTGATCTACTACATAGAAGAAAAAAATTCATGTGTTTCCAATATAAAAGAATCAGTTGTGTCTTCCAATCTATTCAGATTAACAAGTGTCATTCCAAATTCATCATGTATGACATTGTTGTTACTGATAAACCATTTACAGTTAAAAACAGGAACTTTAATTTTAAAGTAATCAACCTCCCATATGTCTTCAATCACTCCATAATATGCACTTGATGCAGAAATTGGGTTTTTGTCCTTAGCACTCGAAAAATGCATTACTTCTATAAACACCAATACACCACTATTCTGAACTGCACTTCTGTTGTCCTGAGATTTTGTATGAAATGTATAGCCATTAATGTCATAACTGGACCATGTTATCACATTTAAACATGGACCACCCACTATCCATTTTAATGTCTCTGATACATCTGATCTACTAAGAAAAGTATTTTTAATCCATGACAAGAAAAATTTGTTGTGCTCGTTCAAAATCCACATTTCTTTCTTCTTTGGATGACATTGTTTCAACTCATTAATATGCAATGTGATATACGGTTGAGCATCAGCTATGTTATTCAAGATGTATGATTCTAACTTCTTCATCTGTTTAGCTGACAATGATTTGACTTTCAAGCCACGAATCCTCTTTCCCTCATTATTAACTCATTCATGACAAGATGGAGGAAAACCTATGTGTTGCGCCACATCCAAGTAGCTCGTACAAAACTCTGCTACCTCCTTAGAAATATAGTTTTCAATAATGGAGGCTTCAGGTCGATATGGATTTTTAACATACCCCTTTAATATTTTCATATACCTTTCAAAAGGATACATCCAATGAAGATATACAGGTCCACAAAGAATTGTTTCTCGAACCAGATGAATCATTAAATGCACCATTATATCAAAAAAAGTTGGAGGAAAATACATTTCCAATTGACAAAGTATAAAAATTGCATCCTTTTCCAAAATGTTCAAAGTCTTCACATCAATCGCCTTGTTACAAATTGAATTGAAAAAATAACACAACTTCATCATAGTCTTTCTGACACGAATGGGCAATATTCCACGCAATGAAACTGGTAGAATTTTTTGCATCATGACGTGACAATCATTTGATTTCATACCTATCAACTTTAAGTCCTTCAATGAGACAAAAATTTTTACATTTGAAGAATAACCTTGAGGCACTTTGATATCTTGAAGACACTGACAAAAGCTAAATTTCTACCTCTTAGATAATGTATGACAAGCTAGGGGAAGAAATGTTTGTTTTCCTTTAGGAGTGGGAGCTAACTCCAAAGGTATTCCCATTGATAGTAAGTATAATATTGAATTTAACCCATCTTTAGTCTTTCCTTTAATATCTAACAATGTTCCAATCAAACAATCACATATATTCTTCTCCATGTGCATGACATCAATATTATGTTTAACTTCATGATACCTCCAATATGGTAGCTCAAACAATATTGACCTTTTCTTCCAAATATGTCTATCATTACCAGATTTATGTGTCTTTCCCAATTTCACATCAAGGTTTTTCACCCTCTCAAAATAAAGATCCGGGGATAAAGTTTTTGGAGCAGTATCAAATTCTTTTGATCCATTGAATGCCTTTTTTATTCTTCTATAAGGGTGATCCATAGGCAAAAACTTTCGATGACCCATGTACACTGTTTTCCTCCCATGATGCAATTGACAATATGACGTATGTTGTTCTCAAATTGGACATGCTTTATGCCCTTTAACACTGTATCCAGAAAAATTTCCATACGCTGGGAAGTCATTTATAGTGAACAGAAGCACTGCATGCAGTTGAAAATATTCCATTTTATAATAATCATACACCCTAATACCATCAGCACATAACAGTTTCAAATCATCAATGAACGGTGACAAGTAAACATCAATATCATTGTCGGGTTGCTTTGGACCAGAGATCATTATACTCAACATGACATATTTTCGCTTCATACAAACTTTAGGAGAGAGGTTTTAAATTACCAATAAATTAGGCCATGAACTATGTGTGATACTGAGGGTTCAGTATGGATTCATTCTATCTGTGCACAACCCTAATCTGAGATTTCTTATTTCATTTCCAAATGTAGAATAATGCGCATCAATTTTCTTCCATTGTGTACAATCAGCTGGATGGCGTATTTTTCCATCACATACCCGCTCATCAGCATGCCATCTTAACCTTTTTTCATCATGTGAATTAAAAAATAAACATTTGAAATGATGAATTATAGGAAGATACCAAAATACCTTTGAAGGGATCTTTGTAATCTCTATATCATCCTGTGATTTCTCTTTCACCTTATACCATGATATCCCACATTTAGGAAACTCTGACAGAAATTCATATTCCTTCCTATATATAATGCAGTCATTCGGATAGACATGTATTTTCTTGTATCCCAATCCCATCGGGCATAATATTTTCTTGGCCTTGTAATGTGAATCTTGAAGATCGTTATCTCTTGGAAGAATGTCTTTCATCAATTGTAGCAGCTCTGTAAAACTTCTGTCACTCCATCCATGTTTCGCCTTCAGGTTAATCAATCTTAACACCACTGACAAAACTGTAAAATCTGTACAACCATTAAATAATGGTTTTTCAGCATCACCATATAGACACGCAACTGTCGGTTCTATCTCAATTTGTTCTGCTACAATATCACGAATCATTTCTTCAATTCCATTAGAGTTACCATCTTGTGAATCATCATCATCAGTGACATTTCGTCCAGTTTCACCATGCCAAATCCAAGGGCTATAACTCAGATTAAAACCATGACATATTAGATGATCTTTTATCTCTCTACTTTTCAACTTCTTCATATTCAAACATTTCAGGCATGGATAGAAAAAAAGGTCACTACTTGGAACATTTCGTTTAGCAAATTCCAAAAAGGAATCAACACCTTCCTTATATTCATTGATCATTCGATGTTCCATAATCCAACTTCAACTCATTATTACCTATAACAAATATCAAATATATATATATTTTTAAGATAAGACAAATATAAGTTTATATGAAAAAAATCATAATTTGAATGTAAAACAATTTTGAAATATAAAACAAATCTATGCGTATTTAAAAAAATATGCTTGAATATTATTATTAAAAGAAAATATAGTTAGATATAACAGTTTTAAATTCCATTGAATAAAAGAAAACCATGGCACCTACATGGTTGATAGAAAATTGGAGAGAATGGAGTAAACCTGAGAATCAAATCATATTTAAAATAAAAATTCAGATGGAGAAAATCACCCCTCCTGGACACCACCCCCCACCCCCTTGGACACCCCCTGGACACCCCCCAACCCTCTGGATAGCCCCCACCCCCCGGACAACCCCCAAAACCTTCTGGACAGGCCCCCACCCCCTTGGACAATGCCCCCACACACACCCACCCCCTTGGACACCCCCCTGGACACCCCCCAACCCTTTGGACAGCCCCCACCCCCCCCCCCCGGCCAACCCCCAAAACCCTCTAGACAGCCCCCACTCCCCACCCCTCTGGACAGCCCCCCACCCCCTTGGACACCCCCCCTGGACACCCCCCAACCCTCTAGAGAGCCCCCACCCCTCGGACAACCCCCAAAACCTTCTGGACAGACCCCCACCCCCTTGGACAATGTCCCCCCACACACCCACCCCCTTGGACACCCCCCTGGACACCCCAACCCTCTGGACAGCCCCACACCCCCCGGCCAACCCCCAAAAGCCTCTAGACATGCCCCCACCCCCTTGGACAGCCCCCCACACCCACCCATCCCCTTGGACACCCCCCTGGACACCCCCCAACCCTCTGGACAGCCCCCAACCCCCTGGACAGCCCCCCACCCCTCTAGACAACACCCCACCCCTCCTGGACACCACCCCCACCCCCTACCCCCTTGGACACCCCGCTGGACACCCCCCAACCCTTTGGACAACCCCCCCCCCCCCCCCACCACCTGGACAGCACCCCCCATGCCTCCTGGACATCACCCCTACCCCCGACCCCCCTGGACACCCCCCGGGACACCCCCCAACCTCTAGACAACCCCCACCCCCCGGACAACCCCCAAAACCCTTTGGACAGGCCTCCACCCCCTTGGACATCCCCCAGACCCACCCACCCCCTTGGACACCCCCCTGGACACCCTCCAACCCTCTGGACATCCCCCCCCCCCCCGGACAACCCCCAAAACAATGGTTTACATATAAAAACTAGGCATGGTGAACAACTAAAAACACATGAATTTAACAAATACTTTAGCATGAAATAGATGGAATTAAATATTATTAAATATGGCTACTTAAATGATCGTATGATAATTAAAAATAACCATTGATATTCAACTGGTCAAATGATCACAAGTTTTCTTGATAACTAATATCATAATGAGGTAATGGATAATTCTAGAAATCTTAAACATATTGTCGAGGCCTTGGCCAAGGCCTCAAAAAATACTAGGGTAAGCCCTCAGCAAAACCCATTTTTATTTGGAATCATGAGACATAGCGATGCATCAAAGGGCCATAGAGGTCAACAACCATTACATTATTTGTCTAATATATTCTCATATAAAAGAGGATAAACATAAGCAGCAACAACACATGAAATATCATTTCTGAATTTTTACATTTGATCAATAACCATTCTATGCAGTAATATAGGTGAATGAGATCATTAGTTATCAATGACAACAAAAATTACCATCAATGTCGGGAATTCGCGAAACAAAAAAAAACTAAATAAAAGTAGTTGTGGATTACATGAATATTGCGACTCGATCTAATAGATCTAGGGATGATAAATAAGATGATGATGGAAAAAAGAGGTAAGAGGGTTCGAAATCGAAGAATCTTACCTAGTTTAAACAGAAAAATTGCAAAACATAAATATAGACTATCCGGGAAAAAAATGAATGAAATAAATTCGTGGAAGGCTTACTTGAGTGATGCGAGTTGAGATGATAGATCCGAGGAGAGTAAATATGATAAACGATGAAGGCAAAACGAGTTTAACGCAGCGAGATCGACGAGTTTATTAGGGTTTACCGCGCGAGAGAGACGAGCTTCCGGACTGTCGATCGAAAAAACGTAAATGACAATCCACGGGGCTTGTTATTTTTTTAAATGTTTTATAACGTTTGTTATTTAATAACCGACGTTATAAACTATTTTTTTAAATTTATAACATCAGTTATTATAATAACCGGCATTATAAATGCTTCAGATACAGCTGTTTTTATGTCGGTTATTTTATAACCGACGTAAAAAAATCCACGTGTTGGTTTTTTACGTCGGTCATTATATCACCGACGTAAAAAAGACATCAAAAATCATAGTTTCTTACGTCAGGTATTGTATAACCAACGTAAAAAACGTTATGTGGGTAGTTTTTTTATGTCAGTTATAAAATAACCGACATCAAAAAGGCCTCAAAAACCGCGTTTTTTACATCGGTTATTTTATAACCGACGTAAAAAACTCGAAGATAACTCGTTTTTTACGTCGATTATTTTATAACCGATATAAAAACCCCCGCACTTTGGTTTTTTGCATCAGTTATTTTATAACTAACGTAAAAAACTCGTAGATATCTCGTTTTTTACGTCGGTTATCAAATAACTGATGTAAAAAACCCCCGCACTTTTGTTTTTTACGTCGGTTAATTTATAACCGATGTAAAAACTGAACATGCGTTATTTGTAACATCGGTTATTAAAATAACCGACGTAAAAAACCAAGTTTCACAGATTATCATGTCGATTATATATGACCGACGTAAAAAATGGTGACGTAAATAACATTTTCTGCACTAGTGAACTAATATTTAATCTCAAAAGAGGTTAATTTCAAGACCTAAAATTGTCTAAAAATAATTGGTTAAGATGATTTATACCCATAATTATCTTATAATCTAAATAAATAACTTTTTATCTATTATAATCCTAAAATAAATTTAAAATAAATTAATATTTCAAATCTTTTCCTAAAGTGACCTTCACCTCTCTTATAAAAAGGAACTTCTTCTTCTCTTTAATTCACACATCCAAAGCCCCTTTTCTTGGACAAAACCTGCCCAAATATCCTCCCAACTTCCCTAACTTAATACTAGAGTCCCCCATATGAGACTAAAACCAACATAAGGAGTCCTTTTATAAAAATCAAAAGGAGACACCCGAAGAAGAGGTAATCGTTTTATCCCTCCATTCAAAATACTTTTCTTTTTCTACTTCCTCTTTCTATGTTTTATCCATACCAAAATAATAAATATTGTATCATACATATACTTAGATGTTATTATAATCATGTTATAACTATATTAATCATTTTAACCATCCTATGAATAATAATATCACCATGCATTCATACATACAACTTACCATCTCCACACTGTGGTATAATTTGTTATTCCACCTTAATTTATTTGGATGGGTATAATGATGAGTATAATAGAAATAAATAATGAATATGGCATGATTATGATTATGTATAATTAATATACCATCCAACTACATATCATTTAACCATTAAAGGAATGATATCACCGCTCGTTCATATGTATGACCTACCGTCTCCACAACACGATGAGATTTATTCTCCACATTAACTAGTAAAGAATGATTACAAAAAATATATATTATGAATAATTATGAAATATACGAAATAAAAAAATGGAATAATTTGTGTGTTTTTGTGTGTCTGTGTGTCTGTCTGTGTGTGTGTACATATATGACATTCACTTACTTCCATACGATAAGAAAACACAAATAGCGTTCATGCGTACGTACGGTCTACCGTATCCATGAACGTTGTATTCCATTTCAAATATATATGTATAATATATATTTATATTATGAATATATATGATATAAAAATTATATTATACATTCTGGAAGTAATTAAATCATGATCTATGTAATTTGATCAAGAATAACAAGTCAAAACACGTACGATAAACAAAGAGATTATTACCTGAAATGTTTCATTAACTTTGAATTATTAATAAAAGGGAAATATAAAGTCAAAAAAGAATAATATATGATATCATAGATATTATTATGATTCTGATATGAGTTAATAATATGTTTGAGAACATTACACAGGAGTTTCAGACACGTAAAGAGAGTATCTAATCTAAGGTAAGGGTCAATTCCTTAATCTCATTATTATCTGAGATAGTTTATGTGTAAGTATTTACTGTGAAATATTTATCATCCAGGCCCATGTTTCATAAATGCCTTTTCAAAAGGAATATTTTAAGGTTTTATGGAAGGGAATATCTAACTAGATTATCATTTTAAATGTTTTAAAGATTTATTTTTGTAAATCTATTTAAATAATATCCATGTTTTCAAAATGATTTTAAGGATTTATTTATATGTACATGATTGTTTTAAAATGTTAATTCCTTTCAAAAGATTCAAAGTGGTGTGGGACACTTTTATTCAAAAATCTATTTAAAATGACTTCCTTTATAAATTTTGTGACTTTTAAATGATTTCATGAAAATGATATTTTTCTATCAAAGATTTTTACTGATTGTTTTCAACTATGTAAACATCCTTTATTGGTTATTATTATTGATTGAGGATGATTTATTATAATACAATATTCTATATTGCATTGAATGTTTTATGATATGTTTGATTGTGGATGTGATATTTTTATACCATTCATAGATTATAGTTTAAGTATTGACTTTCATATGCTAGTTTTAATATGAATGTTTATGTTGGTTATGTTTTACTCCTTTCATAAGAGGAATTCATTAGACTTTTTAAGTGACGGGTGGGGCCTGCTATATCCCCTTGATTCATTGGTAGTATCATGAGACAATTATGTTTGGGTTTTGGAAAATGTCTTACCCCATTAGGTACGGTGTCTTTTCCTAATCCTTGACAGTATGTTTAAGATGTCCCACATTATGCATTCCCTCGTTATGAGATTAGTTATTGATTTTACATGTGATTATTCAAATATAATAATATCCATGTGAATGTTTAAATGGAATTATTTGATTTATTATTTCCATATTATTCTAAATATAATGTTTTAAATGGCTTGTGTTTTAACATTTTACCTTTCCTTAAATGTTTATGGTTATTTTTGATATCATTCACTATATGTTTTATCCTTACTTAGCATATGATCTCACCCCTTTCTTATGTTTTATTTTCCCAGGATTCTAAGAAGTGTTTTATAATTAATATATAGGGTTAATAAAATGGAATAATGGTTTTCTAAAAGGATTATATATGTTGTGTTTTATGTTATAAATTGTAATGTAAAGTTATGTATGTAATCTATTTTCCAAGACTACTAAATTGGTCTGTCCTTAGGGACTTGATTCCTTGTAATCATGCCAATGTATTAAAATAATTCACCATCTCTGAGCTTCTGCGGTCGGGGAATTACTATTGGTATCAAAGTAAGTTTAGAAATAATCTTGGAAATAGATTTAGAAAACTTAGGTTAGGGTTCATAACCCTAAGATAGACTTTAAGGATAGGTATAGAAGGACCCCGCTAGAATTTTGGTAAAGTAGGGATTATGTGGATATTCCAAGAAATACATAACTGTCAAGATAATAAAAGTGGATGTGGTTCTAGAACAGATGTACCTAGGGGTGAAAACTCTGACAAGGTGTTTTGGGCATGACTCAGGGTAACCTGGTACACGACAACGGGCCTTACTGTGCACCTGGTTTGACACTCTTGGTGGATTTGCTTAGGATAATTCATATTTTCTTTAAAACTATTATGAAGGATTTATGAGTAAATATTTCCTAAAAGTAACCATATTTATGATTAAGGATTAGATATGCATAAATATTTCAATTTATGTTAAGTATTTTACTAGTTTTGAATTATTCATTATGATTCATAACCTAATATAGTGTATGCCATTGTTTAAAAATGGGGCCTAATGGAAGGAATGAAAACTTTATCAATGCACATAATATCTATAGGGATTTATCTCCTATGTAGGATAATTATATTGGAGATGGCGATGAAACTGGTGTTGAACAGCTTATAACTGTGCTAGGACAGCTGACTCAGGTTATGAATAACAACCTCACATGTATGGAGCACCCTGATCCACAACACAGGGGATCAATGTTAGATTTCTTCATGATAAAACAACCTCCAACATTCAATGGGACTAAAAATATATTTTTGGATAAGAAATGGATAAGTTCCTTAGAGAAAATATTTCTTTCTTTGGGATGTAACGAAAGGGAGAAAGTTTTCATGGCAATTTACAGTCTCTATGGAGATACAGATCAATGGTGGTCATTATTTCAAAACACGAAGGATAGTGAAGAAGTATAAAATATGGAGTTAAGGGAGTTTAAATAAATTTTCCTACAAAAATACTTTCCTCGTGAATAGCGAGATGATATGGAAATTCATTTCTTTATTCTAAGGTAGAAGGAGGACGAGAATGTTGTGAAGTATGAGGCTAATTTGACATATTTAGAAAGACATGTTTCAGACTACATAAGTAACCCAAGAAGTATGATTGATAGATTCTTTTTTTGGTTAAAACCATTCCTCTGATGAGAACTAGTCACACAATCTTTCTCATCGTATGAATATATCGCCTCATGTGCTATCAAGATGGAAAAGGAATTCTCTAAGTCTTACGACATTAAAGTAAAGCAAGATAAGAATAGAACAATGGAGAAAGAGATAGATAAATGGGAAAATGGAAATAAGGATTTTCCCTTATGTGATAATTATGGAAAGAAAAAACCCTTATACTTTCCTAAAAGGAATGAGAGTTTATTACAAATGTGGAGTAATAGTTCACCAAGAACGTGATTTTAAGGGAAAGAAAGAAGATTGTAATGTGTAGTGCTTAAATTGTAAGGACATGGGAAATTATGCACATGAATGTCTTAAGCGTCAATGAAATGTATCTTATAATAAGAAAATGGATTAAGTTCAAGCTTATGTTGTTACTACAGTCAAATTAGAATAATTGATGTATTTGTGTGTGGATTCAAGAATTATATTCTGGTTATAAGAAGAATGTGATATATATAGGGATTCTACTCAAGTAATTTTTGTTTTCATTAATGTTTTAATAATATGAAGGTAATCATATATCCAGTATGTGATAATAAGAGAAACATTACATTGTTTAGGGAATTTGATGTTACAATTGATTTTGGAAATTTAGAGGCCTTTTAGACAGAGTTTGTATAGAAGTATTTTGAATAACTCTAAAGGTTGGAATGGATTAAGTGGAACTCTGTATATTGTTTTTTAAGTTTAAAAAATTTCTTAAGGTTATTTCTAGAATGTTATGATAATATATTTTGAGAAAAAGGACAACCCACAAGTGGGGAAATAACCCATCATGTCAGAAAAGGCTTCAGGAATCAAACCCACAACTGAAGTGTGACAGGGCTTTATCACCTACCATTGGCCTACAAGAAGTACCTATTTATTATAACATTGTTTTATTTATTTAAATGGTATAATTTTATATTTGTAACTTTATACGATTAATATAAATAGAATTTTGTTTTGAGTTTTATTATCTTTTGAAGAGAAAGATGAGTCTGTGGTGGGAATTAGTTAACAGATGAAACTCTACATGAAAATTAAGTATTATTCCTTTTTTTCTTAGTCTATGAAGTAATTCTTTAACTCTGGGGAAAATATCGTAATACAAAAAAAAATCCTGGTACATTCTTTTGTGATGAATCAAATGGCCCATTGGATCATCATAGATTTAAACCTTTATGGTTATTAACCTTTTTCTAATCATGTTCTCTATCGCTCTCCATCAGAACATAATTGTTAGTTTTTTCTTCCATATCCATATTTTCCTACATGGAATACTAGTATATTTTATCTTTGGTGGCCTTCATACATACCTTTCTTTATTTTAAAATAGAGGTCCCCTTGATCAATTTTTCGATGTGGGATTTCAATTAAGATATTTTTAAATGTCAAACACCTAGATTTCAATACTAATTTTAAATTGTGAGGATGCAATTTATTTAAGTAGGGGATAATGTAATACCCCGATCTTCCATGGTACGATTCCTTTTTAAATAATTCAATAGCGTGCGATGTACGCAACACTAAGTTCAAGCGCACCACGACCTATCAAACTAGCAATGTTAAAAGCGGTTATGAATAATATTAACCAAATTTTGAATTTTAAATATCCCATATAATTTTAACATTCATCGTATTTGTTTATTAGACATAATAAAAGTAAAAATTCAATTTTTCAGATAAAAGAAGTATTTTTCAAAAAAAATACAGTTTTTTCGCCTTTTAACAGAGAACCATTTTTAAATCCAATATTTTACACTTTTATATATTCAATTTTACAAAATTAAATTCTTCTTTAGAATCAAGACATAAAAACTTATTTTGGATAAAGTTTTGGGGTTTTTCTCATAAATTCATATTTTAATGAATAGTAAAAAATTACTACATTTTAATTCAAAACTGTTTTTCATCTAAATTGTTTATATAGTTAGATTATCTTTTTAAATGGTTTTAAAGTATAATTACATTATATTTTTATAATTTAATATAATTTAGTTCATTTGAAGTAATTTTTCATTTAATGTTAACATAAACATATGTCAATCTTTTGATAGTTTTTACTTCCTAAAAACCCGCTTTCTAGTTTTGACAACGAGAATACTTTTTAAATTAATTTCTTCCAATTATGAGTTTTTAATTTGGAAGAATGTATTCCATATTTGTAATCATAAGGTTCAAATTTTGTAAATAGGTAACTTTTATTTTTGGACATTGTGAATAGTAATTTCAGTGATTGTTTTTATTTACCACGGTTAAAGGGTAAATCAGGTGAATAAGAGTAAACAGTAATATTATAATAATATAAAACTACCCTAAAACATGTCCTAATATTATTGGATGAGATATGTATGACCATTGGAATCCTTGGGTCGATTTTGGGACCCCATGGAGCCACTTGGGTTTGATAACGACCTTTTATATTGTTTAATTTAAAGAAAATGGAAATATAACATAAACATGCATCTCTTACCTAAAACAATTTTAATTGGAGTTATATAAGTGATATATTCATTTATAAATATTAATTGTGAATATAAAAATAATTCTTACATCATGTTATTTTATTTTTATTTTTTAATCATTAAATAATTAAATTTATTTATGACACAATAAGGATGCAATGTTTCCCTTATTAATAAAGGAATCAAATAAATGATATTATAAATATTAAAATAAATGTAATTTGAAATCTTTTATACCATAAAATAATTTTATGGATGATTAAGACATATTAGATTTTATTTAATCCCTTTTTTCAATGGAATCAAGTTGTTACGACTTTAGAAAAAATCAATTACTCAATAGTGTCAAAATTGACATAAATTAGTTATTAAAATAAATACTATTTTATTAAATGATATAATAGTAAAAAACATATAAGATTCCGCAAAATGACTTATATAATATTAAAAATTTCATTAATTATCCACTTTTGGCTCCCTTGTAATTTTATAGTAACTAAATTAACCCTATAGTATAAAAATTTTAAGAAGACACGGTAAGAGTTAAACTGTTTAACATAGGGTTTATCCCAAAAGATAAAGTTAATTTCATGATCTAAACTTGTCTAAAAATCATTTTTTGTGAGTATTTCTACCCATAAACATCTTATCCTTGAAATAAATTACTTTGAAACTATTAAAAACCGAAATTCAATTTATAATTAATTAATATTTGA
Organism: Viscum album; assembly: GCA_963277665.1. Lineage (NCBI taxonomy): Eukaryota > Viridiplantae > Streptophyta > Magnoliopsida > Santalales > Viscaceae > Viscum > Viscum album. The sequence continues at coordinate 271,831,956 of OY728135.1, forward strand.
ATGTTTTTTCTAAAGGGTCAATCACCTCTCTTATTAAAGAGAACTTCTCCTTCTCTTTAATTAACAACGTCAAATCCCTTTGTCTTGTACAACCCCTGAAAAAATAAACTCCAAACTTCCCTCACTTCATCTGAGATTCCACTCTCTGGGCAGAAAACAAACATAAGGAGTCATTTTGTGAAAATCAAAATAAGACACCCGAAGAAGAGGTAATTGTTTTATACCTCCATTCAAAGTTCTTTACTTTTTCAACTTCCTATTTCTATGTTGTCTCGATAAAAAAGTAATAAATCTAGTATCATCCATGTAATGAGATGTTATTATAATCATGGGACAACTATATTCATCATTTTATCCATCCTACAAATAATAATATCGTCATGCATGTGTACGTATGACTTTCCTTCTACACGTTGTGGTGTAATTTGTTATTCCACATTACTTTATTTGGATGGGTATAATGATAAGTATAATAGACATAAATAATAAATATTATATTATTATTATTCTTTATAATTAATATACCATCTTTTTTCATATCATTTAACCATTAAAGGAAATATATCATCGCTCGTGCGTACGAACGACCTACCGTCTCCACAACGTGATGAGATTCATTCTCCACATTAACCATTAAAGAATGAATATAAAAAATATATATATTATGAATAATTATTAAATATATGACATAATAATTCTACTAGAATAATATATATATATATATCATTCACTTCCATACAATAAGAAAATGGAAACAATGCTCATGCATACGTACGGTCTACCGTTTCCATAAATGGTGTCTTCCATTTCATATATCTATATTTCATAAATATTTATACTATTGATATATATGATATATAAATCATATTATATATTCTAGAATTAATTAAATCATAGTATAAGTAATACGATCAAGAATAACAAGTCAAAACACGTACGATAAACAAAGTTATTGTTACTCAAAATGTTGCATTAACTTGGAATTGTTAATAAGTGGGTAATATAAATTCATAAAAGAATCATATATGATATCATAAATATTATTACTATTCTGATATAATTTAGAAATATGTTTAAAAACATTATATAGGACTTTCAGACACGTGCGGAGAGTATCAAACCTAAGGTAAGGGTCAATTCCTCAATCTCATTATTATCTGAGTTTGTTTATGTGTAATTATTTACTGGGACATATTTATCCTCCATGTCTATATTTCATAAAAATGTTTTCAAAAAGGAATATTTTAAGGTTTTATGGATTGGAATATTTAACTATATCATCATTTTAAATGTTTTAAAGATTTATTTTTCTAAATCTATTTAATTAATGTCCATTCTTTCAAAATGATTTTATGGATTTATTTACATGAACATGATTGTTTTAAAATGTTAATTCCTTTAAAAAGTTTCAAAGTGGTATGGGAAAAATTTATTAAAAATCTATTTTAAATGACTTCCTTTATAAATTTTTTGACTTTTAAATGATTTCATAAAAAAGGATATTTCTCTCAAAGAGTTTTATTGATTTTTTTCAACTATGTCAACATCATTTGTTTGATATTATTCTTGATTGAGGTAGATTTATTATAATAAAATATTCCATATTGTATTGAATGGTTGATGATATGTTTTACTATGGATGTGTTATCTTTATACACTTTATGGATTATAGTTTAAGTATTGACATTCATATGCTTGTTTTGATATGAATGTTTATGTTTGTTATGTTTTACCCCTTTCATAAGAGGAATTCATTTGAATTTGTAAGTGTTGGGAGGGGCCACTATAGCCCCTCAATGCATTGGTAGGATCATGAGACAATTATGTTTGGGTTTTGGCTAATGTCTTACCCAATTAAGTATGGTGTCTTGGCCAAATCCTTGACATTATGTTTAAGATGTCCCACATTATGAATTCCTTCATTATGAGATTAGTTATTGATTTTACATGTGATTATTAAACTAGAAGAATATCCATGAGAATTGTTAAATGGGATTATTTGATTTATTCTTTCTATATTATGCTGAAGATAATGTTTTAAAAGATTTGTTTTTTAATTTTGTACCTTTCCTTAAAAGTGTATGGTTATTTGTGATAGTTTTCTCTATATGTTTTTTCCATAATGAGCATCTGATCTCACCCCTTTATTATGTTTTATTTTCCCAAGATTCCTAGAAGTGTTTTATAATTGATTTTCAAGGTTAATCATGGGGAATAACGGCATTCTTAAAGGATTACATATGTTGTGTTTTATGTTATATATTGTAATGTAAAGTTCTTGTATGTAATCTATTTTCCTAGACTGTTAAACTAATTAGTTATTCAGGAATTGAATCCTTATAATCATTCCAATGTATTAAAATAATGCACCTGCTTCGAGATTTTGGGGTCGGGGCATTACATAAAAGGGGTGAAACTAAAAAAAGTCAGGAAACTAGAAAATTTGGAAAAGGGTGGGACATCATTTGTTGTGCCACCATTTCAGTGTGGTGCCATCATAGTACCACCATTACCATGAAATTGTTTTGTTGTGCCACTATTATGATGCCATCATTACGATGCTGCCATTTTGTTGACACTATTACAGTGACACCGTCACAATGCCACCATTTCAGTGAAACCATTTGGTGAAACTAGATTTTCAATAAAATCCCAAAACAGACCACTACAACCCCAAGAACACCACAAGCATTGGATTTTTCACAAAGGAATGGCCCGGGGAAATCCAGGTCATTATATCAGATACCTCTCAAACTATTCTCATCCCTGAGAATTTAAAACCAAACTCATAGAAAGAGGGTTCCAAATGACCACTCTGTAAGATACCTCTCAAGGATGATCCACCCTATGTTGATCAAAAACTAAAGAGAAAACCTCGATATCCAAGAACACCTCCTTCACATTAATCTCCTAAATAAATATACAAACATTGTGGCCTCACTGTCAGACATATGGATTAGGGAATATCTTCCTCCATGTCAAGATATTATCCGCTTTGGGCGGCACTGAATCACCCACACAGGTTCAATAACATCTGCATTAATGCATCTTGATTAGGGATCAGGTCCTCCCCTATTCACATTTTGTAAATTTTTACACACATTTAGAGAACAGGGAAACAACTTATCTAATAACGAACAAGGTCAAGCATTACACCATAAAACGAATCACAAAGAAAAACATAGAAACAAAACTCAGAATAGCACCAAGTACTAGGCACACATATGTTCCTCTCACTCCCAAGTACTCTCCTCGAGGTTATCATGCCTCCATAACACACTAACCAAAATAATGTTCTGCCTAGAAAGCACATTCTCCTCACAATCCTTGATTCTTACTAGTCACTCCATGAACATCGCATCATCCTTGATATCCAACTCTCCCCAGTCAATAACATGGGTTTCATCGTGTAGATACTGACAGAGATGAGAGACATGAAATACGATTTGGATACTCTCCAACCACAGTGGAAACACCATCTGATATGCCACATAGCCAACTCGTCCCAACATCTCTAAAGGACTGATGAACCTGGGATAAATCTTGCTCTCTCTGTCAAACATCCACTTCTCATGTAGAGGGGAAACCTTCAAGAGTACCTGGTCCCCAACCTCAAACTCCAAAGGCCTCCTCTTATGATTGGAATATGACTTTTTCGTTCTTGTGTTTCCATCACCCTCTCACGAAGAAGCTGAACCTTATCTGCCATACTCTGCACCACTTTTGGACCAAGGATAGTTGCCTCCCCAACTTTTTTCCAACACAACAGTGAACGACACAACCTCCCATATAGAGGTTCAAACATAACTATGCCAATAGAATATTGATAACTATTATTGTACAAAAACTCTACCAATGGAAAATGAAGAACCTAAGACCCACTAAAGTCCAAAACACATGCCCATAACATGTCCTCCAATGCCTGGATGGTTCTCTCTCCCTATCTATCCATCTGAGGGTGGAAAGCAGTAATGAGGCATAACCAAGTTCCAAAGGCATGTTGCAATCCTTTCTAGACTCATAACATAAAATTGGTATCCGGATCCAAGACAATGGATCTTGGAACTCCATGAAGTCGCACAATCTCATCCACATACCTCTGTGCTAAGGAATCCACTACACTCGACTCCTTGATCACTGAGAAGAGAGCCAATTTTGTCAACCTATCCACTACTACGCAAAGGGAATCACATACTCCATGAGTCTTGGTTAATACTATGAATAAATGCATTGAGAATTCATCCCACTTCCAATCGGTAATGTATAAGGTTTACAACAAACCATCGGGAACATAGTGCTTATCCTTCAACTGTTGACACACTAGGAACCATGCCAAAAACCCCAACACTACCTGTGTTAGGTCTACAAGGTTAGATACCCTGGGGGTAAATCATGGTATGCAGGATTAAAACAACTACCCCTATTGATCTTGTTTAATTGGTAGAAAAAACACCCTTCTATCTCATTCTCGTTGTAGAGTATGAAAAAATAATGAAGTAAGCACCCAACACAACAATTTTACTTGGTTCACCCTCACTGGGCTACATCCAAGGAGCATACACAGACGATGTGTCAATGTACCAAATCCACTAAGTTTACAAATTTTGGAGCAGACTACCTGTACCTCCTAGTTTACAACAAATCATAGTTTGAAATCTCACTACTCTCTCAACTGAAGAGAGCTCGCTGGTTCTTCAGAAGATCCACAAATAGTTTAAAGACTAGTAGGTCCTTTCATTATCTATAATGAATGAATCCTCCACTATATGTAGATTCTCTATTGAAGTCCAATTTTCATCCACTGTTGAATACCCCTTTACTACTGGTGTACCAAGAATCTTACAACTTTCTTGAAACCCTAGGATGACTTGTGTTCCCCATTAACTAGTGCACAACACTTGCCTTTATTGAGGGAAAACCATCTTGCATGCCAATTTTATACTTGTGTGCTATTGCTTGCGCACCACTACTTTTGCTCCACTTCCTGTGCACCACTACTTGTGTTCCACTGTTTGCGCACCACTGCTTGTGTGCCACTACTTGTGCACCACACTAATTTCACGCCACACTACTTTTGCGCCACTACTTTCACGCCACTGACTACGCAACTCAATAATTGTGCTCCACTCAAAACTTGTGCACCACTTCCACTTGCGTGATTAGAGATGGCATTTTCTCTAAGTGTTGATCTTTTTTAAAATGAGAAGGGCGGTCATCTATTTAAAGTCATTTTGGAGACCCTGTACACCGCTCCATAACCTGCACACCATTTCCTAACTTTCGCACCCATTTATGACTTGAACGCCACTTGTTAACTTGTGTTCCACTTTATTTCCTTTGTCATATTTTGGTGTGATGAAATTTAAATATTACTTGCACACCACTACTTCACTTGAGCTCCAATTCTTAACTTGTGCACCCCTTAATGACTTGCACGCCAATTCAGGACTTTCATGCCACTTAATGACTTTAATGACAACTCTTCACTTGTGTGCCACTTTCTTTCCTTTGTCATATTTTTATGTGATGATCTGGAAATATGACTTGCATGACACTTCAAGGCTTGCATCCCACTTTATTACTTGTGTGCCACTTAATGAATTGAGAAGAAATTCTTCAATTTCATGCCACTTTCTTTATTTTTTAATATTTTGATGTTTGATTTGAAACATGTCTGGTGCACAATATTCTAACCACCCGCTTTTTCAACAAAAAAATCACCTCAAAAATGTTTCAATGATACCTTGAGGTATTTTTCTTAACAATGCCCACTTTGTGTTTGTTGACAACACTTTCATAATTCGATACCTCATTAAAGCTTCTTCTTCTAGTAACTACCATTCACCTCTTGTGATTCTGATAGCGATCAAAGAATTACTCAACACATACTCTAAGCCTACATGAGCAATGTGCAGTGTTGGAAATAGGATTATAATGAAAACTTCATCAATGAATCACTTCATTACGAAAACCAATTCTTGATACCATTCAAACACTACTCTTCTGCTTTCATCATGAACCTTAACTATCATGATATCTAATCTTTAAACAATCACATCAAGCATCATCAGATTTAAAACTATACCCCTATCTCATTGCTCTCCCCCTATCTCAATACTCCACCTGTCATCTTATCCACATGTCTTTGACTAAGACATTTTCTCCCTTATTCAGCCATAATTTCTTCCCCTTTAGGATTCACTCTTTCTCCCCCTTTTTCAACGATCCCAAAGTTCACTCCTTTGGGGTCTGCAATAGAGTAAAGAATACAGATCAACAAATTAGGTAAAAACACATCATACCTTGGGGAGATGAGGATTACACATCCACACTCTTTCAAGTGTAGGGAGTCGACGGAACCCCCAGAGCCAGTCGATGCCTCTCGAACTCTTCATTGGGTAAGGCCTTTGTTAGAATATCAGCAACTTGTAGCTCTGTAAGAAAATATTCCAACTTCACTAGCCCTTTCTCCACCTTCTCCCAAATAAAATGATATTTTATTTCAATGTTATTTGTCATAGAATGATGGAAAGAATTTTTTCCTAAGATTTATAGCACTTGAGTTATCACACAAAATTCCGATCAGAGACTGCACTGTCATGCCCATGTCATCAAGCTGCTACTTCATCCACAATAACTGAGTGCACGCTTTCATGGCTGCAATATACTCAACTTCTGTGATGCTAAAATAAATGAAATATTGTTTCTTACTCAACCAAGAAATACTCAATCCACCAAGATAAAAATCACCTCTATAATTTGATTTCCTTTCATCTACTAAACCATCCCAATCTGCATCTGTATATCCCAAAACCTCTGGTTCAGATTTTTCACTATACATTAAGTTGAAATAAACTATTCCCTTGATATAACGAAGTATTCTTTTCACTGAAAGCATGTGGGTTTCCTTGGGATTACTTTGATATCTCTCTTCTTGGCATGTGGAGAATACAATTTCAGGCCTTGTCACGGTCAAGTATAGTAAACTTCCAATAATTTGCATGTATTTTTTTATATTAACCACCTTACCTTCATTATCTTTCGACAGTTTTATCCGGGTAGCAACCGGAGTATTCATTTCATTAGAATTATCCATCCCAAATCTCCTCATAGCCTCTTTAGCATATTTGGATTGAGAGATAAATGTGACATTCCTTCCTTATGTTACCTGTAAACCAAGGAAAATTTTCATCTCACCAATCATAGACATTTAAAACTCATGTTTCATGAATTCAAGAAGACAATACAAAATTTTCTTCATCTGATCCTCTAAAGATTATATCATCAACATATACCAGCACCATCATCCTTTTATTATTATCATTGTTCACATATAAATTGTAATCAACTCTACCATGTTGGAAATTGATTTTATTCCAAAATTGATCTAGCCTTGAATATCATGCTCTTGGTTCTTGCTTCAACCCATAAAAAGCCTTCTTCAGCTTACAAACATTTTTCTCATCTTCATGAATGAGAAAACCATATGGCTGCTCAATATATACTTCTTCCTTCAGAACCCCATTCAAAAATGTAAAATTGACATCCATCCAGAACACTTTGAACTTCCATTTTACTGCAAAGGACAAGAATAATCTGATTGTTTCTAGCCTTGAAATAGGTGAAAATGTCTCATAAACATTATTACTCTCTATCTGGGAGTATCCTTTTCACACGATATGTGCTTTGTTTTGGATCACAATACTATCTTCATTCATTTTGTTGAAAAATACCCACTTTGTCTCAATGAAATTCTTATCTCCAAACCTCAAAAAAATCTCCCAAGTCTAATTCTTCTCAATCTGGTCTAGTTCTTCATTCATCTCCTGAACCTAGTTTTTATCTTCTACTGCATCAGCAAAAAAATTAGTTTCAAATTGAGATAAAAGAGATGTATGCTGCAGTGAATTCATTATTCTTGTCTGAATTGATGCTATGTAATATCCAATGATATTATTTCTATCAATTTTGTCTCACCTATTTTTCTTATTTGTAGATACAAGCTTGAATTCTTCTTGTTCATCGTTAGTATCATCTTGTGTGTCAGCATCTACTACTTCTTCACCTCCTATGTTACTTTCCTCTACATCACTTTCAGCAAGAAACTATTCATTATGTTGTTGATTATTCTCTTTATTTTCCACAACAGTGAAATAATTTTTCTCAACTAATTTTCTTAGCCTCTTGTTATAGCATTTGTATGCTTTTCTTTTTCCTCAATAGCTGAGGAATATCCCCTCATCTCCACGTGGCTCAAATTTATTATGTTCTTCTTTATTGATAATGAAGAACTTACTTCCAAATATTTGAAAGTATCTAAATATTGTATTCTTTCCATACCACCTATCATATGGAGTATTTCCTTCCTTCAGACACAACAAATCCCTATTAGAAATTTAGACCGATGTCAATACTTCTTCCTTCCAAAATTTCTTTGGTATGTCTTTTTCTATAAGCATCATTCTGGCCATGTTGTTGATGATCCAATTTCACCTTTCAACCACTCCATTATGTTGGGGATTTATTACTGAAGAAACTTGGTGCATTATCCTATGTTTGTCAAAATAGTCTTCCACCTGACTATTTGTGAATTCCATACCATTTTTAGTACGAAATGTCAGAATTTTCTGCCCAATCATCCTTTTAGATTCCCTTTGATACTGTTTTAGACAACAGAACACATCTAACTTTGTAGAAAATGACAAATACCCATGCCATTATGCTATAATCATAAATTAACATAATGTAATATCTCTTTTCATCAATGGATCTTGGTGAGATAGGTCCGCAAAAATTATCATTCACCAATTCGAGCACTCTTGTTGACTTATTTTCCTTTTCTTTGTACACCTTTCTAATGATCTTATCCGATTGAAAAGCATCACATGTATGTGTACGATCACGTGATTGCTTGGGGAGATCTCTAGCTACATCATACTTTACCAGATCTTTCAGGGAAGGTGGCATAGATAACCAAGTCATTTATTCCATAAATTGTTTTCCTCCTCTCTAGATAAAAATCACACATCTTCATCACCACTTATAAGCTAAAGATTTCCCTTTTTCCTTTTTCCCAACAGAATCACTGCAAAATCTCTTCCTTTGATGATACATGTCTTTTTAGTAAACCTTATAAAATGACCCGAATGACACAGTTGACTGACGTTGAGAAAATTGTGACTGAGACCTTCTACTAATAAGACATCAGCACGTCTTATTTCATTTTCCCCAAACCTGGCCCTTCCAAAGCCAATAATATTCAATCCCTCATCATTTCCAAACCAGAAAACTCCTTCTTTATCATATTTTATGCCTATAACAAGATCCTTATTACCTTTCATGTGAGATGTGCAACCATTGTCAAGGATCAATACACCAAAATGGTCTGATGCTTTAAGGGAAATTTCTAAAACCACTTCCTTCTCATCTCTTCTATTATTGATCCATGTCTTTTAATTCATACTTATAATGGATTGGAAATCATGATCTTTCTCATATTATGATGGACCATCTTCATCCTATAGAGCTGCAAATTGATTTTGTGTTTTCAACTCCTTTGTTGGTTCTCTGATTTTCTGCTTTCAACCACTTGAGAACTATTTTGGAGAATTCCTCTGCATGATTGATGTATAGTATCTATCCATGTTCCCAAATCCTAGACACCAAAAACAATGTCCCTTAAAAGATGTTATATAATATTGTTCTCTGTTTGGATGAAACTATTTATCTTATACCCTTTGGTTTCTCTTGGCTATGGAACATACATTCTATGAATGTCTCATCTTTCCACAACAATAACACCTGATGTAGGGTGTATTAATGTGTGTCACTTATGGACTTCTAATTTCCCATTGGGTTCACTGAATCTTATGATTTCGCTTTGTACCCAAATCAATCTTTAATTTTGGAGCGGGTTCTTGCCGCATGACTTCAACTTTCATAGTTTTTTGTTTTCAGTCCAGCCCCACATTAGCATTAACATCTAAACACAATTGTTGCTCCTTTTCTACTTGGATACTATGCTCCACTTTCAACTTTTTAGTCTTATTAATGTTTTTATTTGCTAGTATTATACTAGGAGTCAAAAAATTTATTGATCCTTTATTTTCCTTTATATACCGACAAATTATTCTTTAAGTTCTTTGATACACTTGATTTGATCTTTCACTGTGTTATTCATGCCATTAATCTCCCTTTTCTATTCTTCAACCTTGATTTTATGTTCATCAACCTTTTCTGAGCTCTCTAGACTGGAGGACTTATGTTTTTCAATTTCTTTTACCATCTCAAAATTCTCTTCCTCTTGTTGTTGCATATAGAGTTTGGCATCATGTACCACTTTTTTGGATTTCTTCATTTTTTTCTCTCCAAACATCTATCTCCTCAAGAGTGTATTCTAATTCATCTTCTATATCAACTCTTCCTTCAACTTCTTCTTCTCCTTCATTAGTGTCAGTTTCTTCCTTTTTCTAAGAACTACCGACAATTTCTACCATAGTATTTTCTCCATGATCTTTGTATTTCTCTATCTCTTCAACCTCCTCAACCTCAGACTCATCTGAATTGTCACATTCTTGTGAAATAAGATTCTTTTTCTTACAGAAATTTCTCTTGAACTGTTTCTTTCCTTTCACATAAGCTGAAGACTTATTCTGGGGAATTTTGACATCATCATCCTAATATTCTTGGAACTTCTTAAGGAACCTTGTCACAAGATGTCCAGCCTTACCACATCGAAAACATGCTAGTGGAAGTTTCCCATTGAACGTTCATTTTCCTCATTGTAGGTTTGAAGAAAGGAATGACATCACCTCATCTGTATCCTCATCTTCCTAAAAATCTTCAATGGTGAGCTTCTCTATGGCCTTGAATTCCACCCCTTTAGATTTCCCCTTTTCTACGGAATCATTATCATTATTTCTCATTTCATATGAAACAAGGGTGTTGTGCAGGTTTTCCAATGTCAAATATTTTGGGTCTTTATCTTCCAAAACTGAAACTTTCGGATTGAACCAAGGTGGCAGTTTCCTCAAGATGCACTTTACAATATTTATTTCTTCAATAACTTCTCTAAGACCACACATGTCTTCCAAAATGATATTTACCCAATAAAATAATAAATCAATAAACTCATTTGGGTTCATTCTTAGATCTTCATACTTGTTCCGAAGAACTTGCAGCTTTTCCTCTCTAAAATTTGTATCTCCTTCATATATCTTCAATAGATGTTCCCACATAGCATGTGATGTTTTTTAAGAAATCACCTTCGTATAGAAAGAATTGGATAGGGCTCCCCCTAAGGCATTGATTCCCTTAGTGTCAGCATCTAGTTTTATTCTTTCAACCTCTGATAATGCACCACTATATATTTCGCCTTAGATACCATGAATTTCTGTTTTAAACACATCCATTCCCAATGATCAGAAGTGGTGATGCATCTGATTCTTCCATAATTGAAAATTGTTCCCATCGAAGATTGAAATCCATTTATGATTGGTGACCTCCATTGAGAGAGAAACACTAATATCAACATTTCCCTCTGATACCAATTTTTAGGTCCACTAGTTTAGATAACCTGAGGAGGGTGAATCAAGGTATGATAGATTAAAACAACTTCCCCTATTTATCTTGTTTTGTTGTTAGAAAAAACTCTCTTCTCAATCCTTCTCATTATAGAGTATGAACCAATCCTGAAGCAAGAACAAAACACAAAAATTTTACTTCGTTCACCCTCACTATGCTACATCCAAGGAGAATACACTGGTAATGTGCCAATGTACCAAATCCACTAAAAGTGCACTGCTTTTTACAATGTTCGGAGAAGACTCACTATCCCTCTTGGATTAAAACCATCACAATTTGAAAGCTCGCTTCTCTCTCAAATAATTTGAGATGTCTGCTTCTATAGAAGATCCATTCATATTTTAAAGACTTATAGGTCCTTTCATTATCTCTAATAAATGCATCTTCTATTGTGTGCAGATGATCTATTGAATTCCAATTTTCATCCACTGATGAATACCCCTTTACCTCAAATGTACTGGGAAACTTTCAAATTTACCACAACCCTAGGATGACTTCTGTATCCCTTTAACTAGTGCACAACCACTTCCTTTGTTATAGAAAAACCAGCATGCCCACCAATTTTATACTTGCGTGCCACTGCTTGTGCTCCACTACTTTTGCACCACTACTTGCATTCCACTGCTTGCGCACCACTGCTTGCGTGCCACTGCTTTCACGCCACTGCTTGCACGCCACTTCTTGCACGCCACTGCTTGCATGCCACTAGTTGTGTGCCACTGGTTGCGCCCCACTTCTTGCATTCCATTTCTTTCACACCACTTCTTGTGTGCCACACTAATTTTTCTCCACACTACTTGTACTCCACTGACTGCGTAACTCACTAATTGTGCACCACTCAGAACTTGCACGCCACTTCCACTTGCATGATCATAGATCAGATTTTTTTTCTAAGTGTTGATCTAGTTCAAAATGAGGAGGGCAGCCATCTATTTATAGTCATTTTGGAGACCCTACGTTCCACTCCATAACTTCTACACCACTTCCTGACTTGCACGCCCATTAATGAATTGTGCTCCACTTATCAACTTGTGTACCACTTTCTTTCCTTTGTTATATTTTTTTGTGATGAAATTGAAGTATGACTTGCGCACCAATTCTTCACTTTCAATCCAATTCTTAACTTTCATTCCCCTTAATGACTTGTGTGCCGATTCATGACTTGGAGGCCACTTAATGACTTGTGCGCCAACTCTTCACTTGCATGCCACTTTCTTTCCTTTGTCATATTTTGATGTGATGGTCTGGAAATATGACTTGCGCACCACTTCAAGACTTGCATGCCACTTTATGAATTGCATTCCACTAAATGAATTGCACACCAATTCTTCACTTGCACGCCACTTTCTTTCCTTTGTCATATTTTGATGTCTGATTTAAAAACATGTCTGTTGTGCAATATTCTAACTGCCCGCTTTTTCAACAAACATAATCACCTCAAAAATGATTCAAGGATACCTTGAGGGATTTTCCCAAACAATCCGCTTCACCTTGGGCCAACAAAACTGTTCCCTCAAGCCTCGGTACAGTTTAGAAACTCTTGGATGCTCCGCTAGGGGTGAGCTATGGAACTCACAGAGAACTCCCTCATGCATCACCACTATGATAAACAGCTTCCTATGGAACAACATCTAATTTTTACTATCCTCTGACCATCCCTCTGGAGAATCACCCTGGATAGTGTGATCATGAATTACTTTTATCTCTGTATCTCCCCACTAAGACTCATCCACCTACCATACCAAGGAATATTGCACTGTCATCTGAAACATAAAACCTATGCTGCCATCCACTCTCACATCCAGACGCAAAGCGGCCAACTCATCCATATCCTTCCAAGAATCCATGTATTCCCAAACTACCTCATTCTATGACTTCCAACTTAAGGAATCAACTACCATGTCCCCCTTTCTTAAGGTTTAAGAGATATCGAAGTCGTATTCCTAGAGAAACTCCATCCACCTTAGATGTCACAAGTTTAGGTCTCGCTGGGAGAAGATATACATCAAGCTCTTATGATTTGTGAAGACCAAAATGCGCTCCTCGATGAGATAATATCACCCAAACTTCAACTCAAAAATGACCGCTATAAGATCCAGATCATGGGTGGCATAGTTATATTCAAGTGTATGTAACTTCCTAGACCCATAAGAGATCACTCCTCATTATTGCATTAGGACACATCCCTAGACTAGACCGAAAGCATCAGATAACACTTTGAACTTCACCCCTTTCTCTAGAAACCTAAGCACTAGAGCACTGACCAGCTTCCCCTTCAGGTAGCTAAAATATTCCTGACACTTATCACTCCACATGTCGGCCTGGTCTTTTCTAGTCAAAATTTTCAATGCAGCCTAAACTGGAGAGAATTCATGTACGAACCTTCGATAATATCCCACAAGACCTAGGAAGTTGCGAACCTCTTCCATGTTATTGGGTTACGCCCAAGAAACAACTACCTCGACCTTTAATGGGTCCACTACTATCCCTTTCTGAGATAGCACATGTTTATGGAAGTGAACCTATCACATCCAGAAATTTCACTTGGGCAACTTCCTAGAGAGTTGGTGGTGCCAAAGAGCCTCTAAGACTATCCTGATGTGCTTATTATGCTCCTCCTCTTACTTTGACTAAATAAAAATATCATCAATGAAGAAGATGATGAACCAGTCAAGGAACTTATGGAAGGCATAGATCATGAGCCACATGAACATGGTTCGTTCATTCATAACACTGAAGGGCATGACCACAAATTAGAAGTGCTCATACCTGCACCTGAAACCAGTCTTCGATATGTCACCCCCTTCACCCTCAACTTGTGATATCCCCACCGCATATCGATCTTAGAGAGCCAACATGCTCCCCTTAGCTGGTCGAAAAGATCATTTATCCTTGGAAGGGGGTAAAGGTTCTTGGCCATTAACTGATTTAGCTTCCAATATTATATGCATAACCTTATTCCATTTCTAGTAATCTTCACAAAAAAGACTAGGGAACCCCATGGAAACACCCTCAGATGGATAAAAACCTTTTTCATTAGGTTTTCAACCTGAATCTGCAACTCCTGTAAATTAGAAGGTGTCATATGAGAGGGAGACATTTAAGTCAGATGGGCATCGGGTTTCAAGTCTATTCCAAACTCAACGTCACGTTGAGGGGGTAGAGTCGCAATCTCTTCAGGTAAAACATCCTGAAACTCCCCGACAACCCCTGAAACCTCAACCATATCTGCATCCGTTGACCCCTCTGATAGCTTAGCTAACAAATAATGAAGAGGATCCACACACCCTCTACCCATTTGATAGCTCTGATCACCAACAAAAACTACACGTTGGCCATCCACACCTGAAAACATGACTCTTCTCTAGAATAAGTCGATAACGTCATGCACAAGAAACAACCAATCGATGGATAAGATGACATCGTATGGCTGCATATATAGTATAAAAAGATCCACACTAGACTGATGCGGCCCCAACAATAGTCTAAATCCCTAAAAACATCAAACAGACTAGTATGACCTCTGAATGGCGTGCTCAAGACCAGGGGAACAGAAAGTCTCGCTACATCTATTCCCAAGGCACATGCTAGAATGGGTGAAACAAAGGAGTTCGAAGATCCCCAATCAAATAAATCACTCACAAGGGTACTAAACAGACTTATAGTTCCTTGAAAACCCTCTAGCCTCACTGGAACTGCTGCATCGGTGGTGCGCAACTTCCCAAGAAACACCAAACATTTATATAAAGGAAACAAAAATCCAACCCATGTATGATTTAAAAATAATTTGCATCATAATTAAAACCAAAGTACCAAATAAAATACCCAAAGAGAGAGACTAGGCATTCATACAGAATCTAACCTGATGCTCGAGCTAGTAAAGACCCACATGGTCCTCAAAGTCCACCTCAAAACCTGAAAATATTTTTACAAACATAGGGTGAGTATACAAGTATACCCAATAGGAAAACTAATGATACCCATGCACAAGTGGGGGAAACATACTAATATCCCTGTGTGAGAAAATAGAAGAACCTAAAAGAACTTACCAAGGATTACTAACCAGTCCAGCCACACCAAGGTACGCTCACAAAATAACACATGTTAAGTAAAGTAGTAGTATAAGCACATCGACATTTGGGTACCCCGTACCACTTTCCATCTGGTTGTCCACTCATTCCTAATATCTAATGTCTTGATGCTACCACTCTTCCAAAAAATAGTCTCATGGCCACAACCCCCCCCCCCCACACACACACACACATACCTGGGCCTCAAACCACAAACAAATACCTCCCAATGAAACTTTGGCCACAACCACACCACACATCTCACCCGCAAACACCTGGGAAACAACAACTACACCTCTCACCCGAAGACACTTGGGCCTCATCACAAAGACACTTGGAAAAACAAACATGTCCCACAAACACCTGGGCACTTCATCTAAAAAAACCTACCTAAAGGATCTTGGACTATAGTAAGACTCAAACCATTACAACCTTCCTAGATACACTAAAGAGGTAATAACCCGAAAGAGGGTGCAAGGAAGAAAGTCAGTAACTATCCATCCATCCTCCCACTAGGATGTTGGGAAAGACACCCTCCCCCATGAAATGGGGGTGTTCATAACATGGTTCTCAACAGGGGTGGGTGCATATATAAATCACAAGGAATTAATATATATATATATATATAGGTAAGAAAACACTCATCCCAACCTATGGGTCCCAAAACAAACAACCAGTCCATCAGAACATATTTTCCTACTACCCTTATATGCACAACCACACAAACAGCCACTGCCAAAGCATTAACCCAGCCCCTTTTTCATTTAGCCACTTCCCTTTTATTAATTAAGGGGTTCACTACAATTTATTCCAACACTACACAGGGACACAAGCACAATTTCTAAAATCATTCTCAGAAGATGAAGATCACGATTAACTAAACACACAACAAACAACCCACTTCGTTCTCCTATACTGCCAACATTGAACAAGGGAAGAAAAACAAAGGTAAAGAATTTCCATTTTAACACCCATTCCTAAAAACAACAGAGAACAACCAACCTACAATCCCACTTCACACCCCCTTATTCCTAGACACCCATTGAATCACTTCCAACTGTCAGCCTTCCAAGTTATACCACTATATCACTCCCACGCAACCAAACCCGGCAGCCTCGCTGCACAACAACACCACACCCAGTACACCTATAAACAGGAAGTCACGACACAACCCAGTCCTACATCCCCACTTCCTAAACATTTCCTTGATGTATTCCCACTGTATAATAAGTTCTACAACCACAACATAAACCAAAGTTAGTCCCAGTGCCTATAAGTTTATCCATCCCACAATAAATCAATCTATCGAACTAAGATTCTTTCACACCTCCTATACCACCCCATGAACTAAACCTAAAACATACACCATTATACCACAACCTCACTACACAGACATTTCATACCCTTCTCACAGAACCAACTCCTATTTCCGCCCCATGTACCCATAATTGTGCTCCCAACTGTAGCACCACACAACCCACACAAGGTCAAAAAAACCCAATAGATCACAACACATAGCCACACCTATCAAAAATTATGTATTCAAATTTGGTAAACCCTATTCATTAAATAATATTTGATAAACAGGGTTGATCACACAAGGTTTTTCATCTTGGGGCATCCATTTCATTTAACCAAGTATACTTTATTAAAAAAAATCATGTTACAACCATTTAACAAAGCATCGCAAAAAAAATAGATCATCACTAGTGCACAAGAAAATTACACCAATAGACATGATTTTCATAAGGCATACAGACACAAAAATCCATAAAAGAAACAAAGATAACAAAGGAAAATAGGTGATCAACATCCATCCACTCCGAGCTTGTTATTTCATTGACCCCTATTATCCTTTGATCATATTCCCTTCCCTTAATTTATTACTTGTTAATAAAATGATTCATCAATTATTTATGAGGAAACATTACTACCCCACCACGCATGATACACAATTAAATAGAGGTAGAAAAATCACTACTTGAATGAAAGTGACCAAAACGCCTCCTTGCGTCAAGAATAGGGGATCACATGAGCAGTAGGAAACTCCATGAAAACTGATCAGGATGGGGATCTAGAATAGGACCCTGAATAATCTAGAGAGGAAAGCTTTAGGCTCACCAAAATGGAATGTAAAACACACTGGTAAGGGAATATCCCATCTTGGAAGAGCCAAATCTTGTGTTAAAGGAAGAACGGTTTCAAAAGTCATTAACGTGGGATCTTGGTCAATATCATGCGGTTTGAATATCGCAAAGTACCTAGATAATTAGGATATTAAATATATAATTAATATCATTTTAAAATCCCATAAAAATTCTCAAACATGGATTTAAACTCAGTTTACATCAAATAAGATGTAAGAGGGCTGAAACTGGAAAAACTCAGGGAAATGGAAAATCTGGCAAAGGGTGGAACACCGTTTGGTGTGCCACCATTTTGGTGTGGAACCATCACATTGCCACCATTACAGTGCCACAATTATGGTTCCACTATTCGGTTGTTCCAAAGTTACAGTGGCACCATTTCAGTGTGCCACCGTTACGCTTCCACCATTTGGTGAAATCGGATTTTCAGCAAACTCCCGAAACAGACCAATGCAACCCCCAAGAACACAACAAGCACTGGATTTTTCACAAAGGAATGGTCTAGGGAAACCTGAGTCATTAAACATATTCTTATATCTTATGTGATATATGGTTTTATTATGACCTTATATTACCCAATTGTTAACCATCTTATGTTAAGTTTTCACTGTAGATAATATTCAATTTGTTCTTTGCATGTGTCTTAATGTATTATATCATTGGTCCTTCTACTTATAATAAGATTCCAAAATTTAAACCATGATATGAATACCATATATGTTTTATAAATTTTTATTATAGTAATCTAAAGAATATACAATTATGAAATGGAATAAACCATTCATGGAGACGGAAAGCCATACATACTCGTGCACACTATTTCCGTTTAATTGTCATGTTGAAGGAAAGAAAGTAAAAGGAATATATATGTATATATATTTATATATATCCTTATTATAGTAGATTTATTATATCATATATATTATATAAATTCAGTAAATCCATCTTTAATACATTCTATATAGTGTATGAACGAATCACATCACTTCGAGGGGGTGGTAATCTGCACTTCTTGAAATGAAATTATCGTATTTACACCAAATGAAAAGTATAAATATGTATGTTATAAAATAATTATAGAAGATTAAATACATAATAAATATTATATATAATATATTTAAACAAATTTTCTATCATAATTTCCACCATGAGTGGTGATAAAGAATAATTGAACAATCATCATTTAGCGAGGTAGTAAACCACCTACACGTAAACATTATGTTCGTTACCCATTAGATGGATTTGTGTGTAAGTGAAAGTTTAAATATTAAAATAAAAACATCATAGTATATTGAGGATACTTTTTTTTATATTACAATGGAATAATAAGTATTTAGGGAGTATCGAAAGAAAATAAAAGAAATGAGTTTGAGGGAGGGTGTTACCTCTTAATTAGGTAACTCCTTTTGGTTTGAGCCAAAAGGCTTCCTTTGATTGATTTATTCCCAAGGGGAGGCTTCAAGATCGAAGGAAATGAATTTTGGGATCTATTTGGGAAGATTTTTTTATATCAAATGTGTCTTGAGAGGTGTGAGGGAGTGGAAGTGAAGGAGTTCTTTTTTAATAGAGGAGGGCTAGAATATTTTGTATTATTTTAAAGGAAAGGAACACTTTCCATGTTTTTTATTCCATGTGGTTAAATAATGGTTAAAAGTATATAAAATGGATAATAGGGTCTAAATATGGCCATATAATGTCTTTATACCAAGTGTATAAGTCTTTTTGGGTCTTAAATTTAAGTTTTAGTCCTTAGTTAAACTTAATTTAACCTTAATCATTGTAATTAATTTTTAATTACTTTTCTAATATTTTTGGTCAAAAAAAGTTTAACTTATTAGACATTGTAAATTATTATGATTCCAAATATGGAATCCATTTTTCCAAATTCCAATCACATAAATGGCGAAAATTAATTTAATGATAATCTTGGGGTAGGGTCAACAATGCGAGTTTTTAAAGTAAAAAACATTCAAAAGTTTGTTATGTTTTTATAGTTAATTTCAAAATGAAATTGATTAAAATGAACTAAATTTTATTAATTGATAAAACTATTATATAATTAAACTTTTAAAACTATTTAAAATAAATTTTATCCTTATAAATAATTTCGGTGAAAAAACAGTTTTGAGTTAAAATCCAGCATTTTTTGCAATTCTTTAAAAAATAAATCTTTATAGAAAATACCAAAAAATTATCCTAAACTATTTTTTATGTTTTTATTTCAAATATAAAGTTTATTTTTACATATTAAATCTATTAAAGTTCCATAAATTTGATTTAAAAGAGGTTCACCATTAAAAGGCGGTAAAACTGCCTTTATAAAAATATAGGTTTTAAAGCATAAAAATTGGTTTTTTTCTTATCTTATGTCTATAAAATATATTATATGAATATAGAAAATATTTTATTGAATAAATGACATATATTTTACAATAATATCACCTATTAATTATAATTAATTTAATTTATTAGTATTAAAACAACCTTGTGAGCATAATAATGGTTTTCTATAAAATTCTTATCTTTATATTCATTTTTTAATAATAAATTCATTTTATATTTTTTTTAAACTATATATTTACATAAGTTGGTTAATAATATTTATAAAGGATAATTTAATGGATTGGTTATATCTTATTATATTAAATAATCATTTTTTTGATAATATATTTTTTTTCGAAACATTGGTCATGTGTGTTATGCATGCAATCTAAGAGTGTCATTGTTGCATGTAATGAAAGATAACCTCTGTGTTCCATGTAGAGGAAGCTATCATTTATTTTACATCTAGTTTAAATTTAACTCGGAATTTCTGATAAATAAATCCAAACTTAGTGATTTAATATATATATATATATATATATATAATAATTTTCATTGTTGTGTGAAATGAAAAATATCAAAAAGATTAAATTAATTTGAAAACAAATATTTCACAAAATCATGGGGTGTTTTAGGTAAGGGACTTTTTCAACTATAATATTTGTGGGAGTAAACCATGACTAATATGATAGTTTGGGTAGTGAACCCAATCCATTATAATAATCTTTTAAGTGAACCTTGACTACTAAGAAATTATTTTGTATGCTTATATTTATTCCACAATACCATGTATGATGATAATATTATGTTTCTCATGGCTCATGTTCTTTGATTCCATTATTATTAATGACTTATAAAATACTAAGATTTATTCCATGACTTGTGCTTATGATCTATGATATGTATGGTATAGTTTTCAAATGTTATTCTCATGTTATGTTGATATCTCCATTGTTTACCCTTAATAATAATCTAAGATCACCCTTTATTATGTTTCCTTTCCCCCAGGTTTTGAATAAATTTATTATATATGATATGTCTAAGAAGGGATCTAATTTTTAAGAACCTGGTGGGAGATGATATAGCTCAATTATGAACCAGTTATTTATGTATCCATGTTTCCAAAGGCACTAGACCTAAAATATTATGGAATGGATAATTATGTTATGTAATGAATATTTATCTATTAAGATTGTAATATTTATGTATGAGAAGTTTTGATCATTATAGTTGGAATCAGAGTAAGGTTTCGTTAACCTTTCGAAACTAGGCTGAGAAAACTTTAGTGATAACCCTTAGGATGAGACTAAGTATATGATAACATCCTAATGTTTTGGAAAGGAATAGATTATGTGGTTTAGCTAAAAAATACTTCCCTGTATGGATACTACAAGTAGAGGTGGTTCTGAAATGGATGTACCTAGGGGTAATGACTTCAAAAAAGGTGTTTCATCCTTAACTCGAGCGTTACCTAGTACCTAAAAATGAGCCTTATTATGATCCTGGTTTGAAACTCTTAGGGGATTTTCTTTGGTTAATTCACATTCTCTTTATGAACCATCTTATAGGATTTGAATAAGGAATATGAATGACCTAGGATAAAACAAAGGTGTCAAATATTTAAAATAAGGTGTCATGATTTATAAATCCTATAAGTGATTTTTTATGATTATGTGGTTCCCTATTATGATTATTATGTTTTAAACTATGATTTTGTTTTATTCAATGGTTTTAAACTCAAGGAATTGTGTTAATGGTGTGTGTTATGGACAATTAAATGATTTTACTCCTGAGCAAAAAACATTATGGGACCTAGAATAAAAAATATCATTGTTATTCTCACACAACTTTCTCAAGCCATGAATCGTGTTGAACTTCCAAATGAGAAAAGAAGGGAAGAAAGTTCTATTTAATTATTCATGTGGTTATGCCCACCATATTTTAGTGTTTTTTTATCCACTCATTTTTTAGATATGTATTATTACCATTGAAAATATATTTTCCATTCTATAGTGTTTGGATAATGAAAAAGTCATTTTGGATGTCTATCATTTAGAAGGTGAAGTAGATCAATGGTGGAATATTATCAAGAATACATGTCAACACGATGAAATTGACTCCATGGAATGAGATGATTTTAGGAACTTAGTTTTCAATAAGTAATTTCCTTATATTCTTCGTATGAAAATATTGAAGGAATTCCCTAAGTTAAATAATAAGGATGATGAATATGTTGTAAGACTATTGATCTATGTTATTGATATTATCATCCATTATAAAAGTAAGTATAATCTATTCCTCATTGAATTAAAACCAAGTATATAGAGTGAATTGTTCATAAGGGACTTAAATAGCTATGAGAAAATTGTTTATTGTGCTATTAAGGTAGAAATGGAGATCATGGTTACGCATAAATCACATGGTTTTGATAAAAAATAGATAGAATTGAAGGGAAAATCTAAAAAACATGGAGAAAAGAGGATGATATTTACTTCAGGATCAAAGTGTGGAAGGAATCATGTATGAAATTATCTTAAGGGTTCAAGTAAATATCTAATGTTTAGGAAGTAATTTCATCAAGCAATTGATTACTAATTTGATGGAAAAAAGTTGGCTAATGAAGCAAATAGAGAGAAAGCTCCTCAGAATGAAACACCCACACATCAGTGTTTCAAATTCAATGAATATTGGAATTATACTAACCAGTTCCCAAATCTGAAATTTAATGATGATGATCAATGTTAGAAACCACTTAATCTGATAGATAAAAGTAAATCTCATGTGATAACTATTTCGGATAAGGGGTGAAATAGCGATGTAGTGAAAGGTAAATATAACATAGACTCTAGAAATGATAATGTATTATTTGTCTCTGGATCTAGCCACTATTTTATATCTGAATAATGTTATAAGGGAATTGAAATTCTACCCCAATTACTAGAAGTTGAATTAGCAGTGAAACCCCATAATGGTACAATTAACCCATAAAAAGTTTATGATTCTTTTCGAGGTGAAGTTTTTAGGAATATGATTCCTGAGAATCTTATTATTATCCCTCTAGTTGAATTTGATGTTATCTTAGGCATGGATTGGATTTCACTACATAAACCCCATATCAATTTCTAAGGAAGGGAATTCAATTTTGATATTCAAAACCAACCTATGATCATCTATCAGTGCAATGATAAAGATGAACTTAAAATGGAAATTGGATCTAATTTATAGGAATTTATTGTTATTAAGAAGGGGTGTTTATCATATATGGTTAAGGAGAAAATTAATATTGATGATATTCTTATTTTAAGGGAGTTTGTAAATGTATTTCCAAAATGGTTTCCTAGTCTTCCATTGAATCATGAAGGAGAGTTCTCAATTGAACTCATACATGGTGTTACACCTATTTCAGAGACACCTTTTCTAATTTCCCTAATTAACCTAAAAGAATTGAAGAAGCAAGTATAGTATAATTATAACATGTTATTTATTCATCCATGTATGTCACCTTAGGGTGCATCCATTCTTTTTGTTAAGAATAAAGATGGATCGATGTGACTTTGTATTTATTATCAGTAGATTAAAAATGTCATGATCAAGAATATGTATCTTCTACCCCATATTGATGACTTTTTTATCAACTTGATGCAGACCAATACTTTTCCAATATTGAATTTCAATTTGGATATCATCAATTGGGGTTTAAGGAGTATATACCCAAGACAACATTCCATACAACATATGGAAACTATGAATATATAGTGATTTCATATGGTCTAACTAATAACCACACCATCTCTATGGATTTAATGAATAGTGTATTTATAGATTACCTTGATCAGTTTTTGGTAGTATTTATAGATGATATTCTCATTTATTCAAATAGCAAGGAATATCATGATGATCACTTGAGAATTATAGTAAATACCCTAA
Source organism: Viscum album (assembly GCA_963277665.1). NCBI lineage: Eukaryota > Viridiplantae > Streptophyta > Magnoliopsida > Santalales > Viscaceae > Viscum > Viscum album. The sequence goes on from OY728135.1 coordinate 271,856,005, forward strand.
GGAAGGAGAAAATGTATGAAAAATTTACAAAGTGTGAATTTTGGATGCAAAAGGTTTCATTTTTTGGTTATATAATCTCAATATAGGGTATGTTAGAAGATCCATCAAATATGGAGGCTATTGAGTATTTTCCCAGACTATCCATGGTGATTAAGATCCATAGTTTTCTTAATTTAGCTTGATATTATTGATAGTTTTTGGATAATTTCTCATGACTATATAATCTACTCACCAAGTTAACTGAGAATAGATCCAGGTTCCTTTGGATAGGGGAATGTGAGGGATATTTCAATAACTGAAGATAAGGTTACTAATTGTACCTATTCTTATGTTACCTTAAAATAGAAAAGGGTTTGTAACATATATGTATGTATCCAAGAAGGTATTAGGATTAATTCTCATGAAAAATGACATTGTTATAGGTTATTCCATGTGATAATTGAAGGTTTGTGATAAAAACTACCCAACTCGTGATTTGGAGTTAGTTGTGGTAATTTTTGAATTGAAGATATAATGGAATTATCTTATCACATAGAAGTGTGATATATAGAATTATCACAAATTTTTAAAGTATATATTCACATAGAAGGAGTTGAATATGTTCTACAGAAGATGGTTGGAGCTAATTAAAGACTATGACAAGACAATACATGACCACCCTAGGAAAGAGAACAAGATAGTGGATGATTTGAATCAAAAGGTTGATACTATATTATCCATGATGAGGATCCCAAAAGATGAAATATTTCTATATATTCAAATGATGGATTTGGAAATCATGAAGGAAGTGGATAAATATTATATTTCTTAACTGGGTGTTCAATAATCAATCCAAGTGATGATTAAAGAGGCATAGAAGGGAAATGAGGAGTTGCAATAGAAGGTGATAAATGTTCTTGAGTTTAACCTTGATCATGATGTAATGATAAGGTTTAGGAAATGTGTATGTGTTCCTTCTATACCATATTTGAAGAAGGACTATTAGAAGAAGCTTATATTTCTCCATTCACTATTCATCCAGGAATTACAATGATGTGTAGAGATTTGAAATATTATTTATGATGTGATGGAATGAAGATAGATATTGCAGATTTTAAATCTTGTTGCTTATTATATCAATGAGTTAAGGATGAGAGACAAAATTCTAAGTGTATGTTACAACCATTACCCATACCATACTGGAAATGGGAAAACATCACCATGGATTTTGTCATTAGACTCCCCAAAACATCTAAAGGGAATGATTATTTATGGGTTTTATTTAATATACTTAAAACGTTTTCACACTTAATCACTATCAAAAAATATTTATCTCTGGATCATCTTGTCAGAATATACATTGAAGAAGTGTTTTGGTTTCATGGGGTACCACAATCAATTGTATGTGATCATGATCTAAGGTTTATCTCAAAGTTATAGAAAAGTCTTCAGCAATCACTTGATAGAGAGTTGAGTTTCAACACTATGTATCAACCTTAGATAGATGGTTAGTATGATAAAATAATTAAAACTCTACAGTATATTTTTAAATCTTTTTATATATATTTCCAAGGTGGTTGGGATCAACACCTTCCTCTAGTTGAGTTTTTATACAACAATTTTCACGAACAGAATCTGGTCGCCATCAAAACTGGCACCAAAACTAGCCTGTGGCAAGACCCAAAGGGTGTTACCGATCCCCAGGGGCTGTCACAAGTTCCTAGGTATCATAAAATGAAAATTGGGAATGATTTACCCAATTTTATAAACATACAACGACAAAAAAATCTAATAAAACAAATCTGGATTTTTCAAACAAAATCATCTTTTAAAAAATTTCAGAACTGAATTTCACAATTTCAAACAATGTTTAGAGAACATTACAAAGGAATAAAACCTAAAAGGATAGCCTAAGTCCCTCCACATGGAAATAGGCATCACCCTCAATCCATCTCCACAAAATCGCATCACGACGGACTGCTAAAAACCAGAACCATTGGCACAAAAGTTGTACTCGAACATGTGACAAAAATAACCAAGTCTACTTACACCCAAATGTGTAAGTAGGGTGTGATCCAAAGCCCAGTAGGATACCACCACTAAGATATTCCATGTGATAAATAGTCAAGTACAAAAATCATGCAAGTTTTCAAAACATCAAAAGATAGTGAAAATTTCTATAAGATGCAACTTTAAATAAAAATAGTTTTCAAGTTGCTAATTTAATGAATCAAAACTTTTAAAAAATGGAAATGATACTAAATTTTCCATCCAATCATACTGTATGCTGAAGGTAATAAAAAATAATCTAATGATAATACGTAATAGGAAATAACCCTTAGGTACTAGCTCATTGTGGGTCCTAGGTACCTCATATCTCAGAAAAGTATCCATCACAATATTTGTTCTCTTCCACACGAGCCACTATAGGGATCATAACCACAAACTAGTGGTCCTCCAATATCATCATCCTCATCATCATAGTTTATTTAGTGTTGTCTTCATCAATATTGCTACCTGAAACTGAGGCCAAACCCCATAGAATCAGTAGCATACTAGTAGACGTCCACCCACCTGGATACCTGAGTTTCCCTCTTGTGCTCAAACAAGTTCCACAAGCCATGAAATATAATTTTCAAATGAAAATACTACTTACACATCAAACATTCACCAAAAAACCCACATGTATATCACACAAGTCACAAAATCCCATTTTTCATTCAAATACATTTTTAAATCATACTCACAACAAAATAGCTCACAACACTTTTCACATCTCTTTAACACTTCAAAAAATCCTTTAAAAATTTTATAAAACCCTTCAAAGATAGTACAATTCACATAAAAACCCGCACACATATCACATAGTACTTCTTTCATTAAAAAAATCCATTTTTTACATCACACTCACACAAAACATCCCACAAACGTGTTTGAAACTTTTCTTTCCATTTGATAAAACATTTCAGTAATTTATAAAAAAAATTCTAAAAGTATTTGAAATCTTAAATCACCACTTTACCATTAAAAAACCCATCATGAGTGAACACACTCACCAAAAAAATACATGTACATCCTTTTCCCACTTTTTTTAACCCAATAAATCATTTACAATTTTCATAAAACAATCCCAAAGGGTATAACTATGTTTTTCACACAAACCCCATTTCAAAACCCTCTTTCCAGGTCAAAATCACACCAATACCAATCCAAAATAGAATTTTCATCCCTAGTAACATTTATCAAACCACTCTTAGGTGTTATAAAATTACCGAAAATAATGCCACAAAATAAACACATGAAAAACACACATTTTCATAAAACACCATCAATAAGGACCCATGACCCACTTTTATGAACTCGGAAAAATAAATCTGGGTACATAGGAGGACCCATTACCCACTTTTATTAGTGCATCCATGTATTTTAAGGAACAATATGTGTATGCCTACTTTCTGATGCAACACCAGGATGTTTTTTCTTATAATTACATGGAAATATCATGCCTTGATCTTGAGGTGTCCACTTACCACTTGGACTTTCTAGAAAACCATCAGGGTTACAAACATGTATACAGAAGGACGCAACCGACTCACACCACCAAAATTGTGGATGAATTTGACAAGCACATTAGTGATAACTTCATTCAGGAATTCCAGTGCCCAAAATAGATAGCCAATATAGTCCAAATAAATAAGAAGAATGGTAAAATCATAGTTTTCATCGACTTTAGAGATCTAAATCGATATTGTTCAAAAGATAGTTTCACAATTTCAATCATAGAACTATTTATTGATGTTATGGATAGATATCAGGTCATTTCCTTCATGGATGACTATTTAAGGTATAAATAAATCCATATATCTCATGGAGATAATGAATCCACCACATTTAGATCACCCAAAGGGATATATTGAAATCAGGTAATTCACTTTGGTTTAAATAATGTTGATGCTATATGACAACGTGCAATGCATTTAATCATTAAACCTTTTTTATGGAAGTCTACTGAATACTATGTTGATGATTTTGTGGTTAAATATCATCATTTTTATGACCACCTTTCTGATCTTGAGACAATTTTCAATAAAATGTGATGAGATAGCTTGAAAATGGACAACTTGAATTGTGATTTTAGAGTTACTTTAAGCAATGTTGTTGAATTTGTGGTACACCATCATGAAATATAATTAAATTCCAAGAAGAAAAAGGTTATCCTTGATTTTTTACCTCTTATAAATCTTAATGAGTTGAGGTAATTACAAGGACACCTTTATTATATTTAGTGATTTACAGAAAACCTCACATGTAAGTGTTTTCCCATCACTAGGTTAATGAAAATAGGGGTTGCATATCAGTAGACTGATGACTATCAGGATGGATTTAACAATCTCCAGAAATATCTTTTGAGTTCACCAATGATGATGATGCCTATTGAGGGGAAACCACTCATTTTTGTATGATATCCTTATAGCAATAATTAGGTTCTTTCCTCATACAAAATAATGACACTGGGAATAAAAATATCTTATATTATCTTAATCGAACCATGATTGATTCCAAGACTCATTATATAGATATAGAGAAGAGTTGTATGGAATTAATCTTCATGGTTTAGAAGTTGATGCACTATATGTAACATCACAATTTCCACTTGGTATCTCATGATAACCATCTCTAATACATCCTCAATTATCTTATATTTACCAAACAATTGACAAAAAGGGTGTTCATCTTGTATCATTTTTACATTGATTTTTTGCCTCATAAAGTGGTAAAAGGATAGGTATTTATAGACTTCCTCACTGAACATCCATATATAGACAAAATTTCATTGAATAATAAATAAACTGATTAAGGTATCTTCTCTATTCAAGTAAGACTCATATAAGGGAGATATATTTAGAGGACATATCCAGAATCCCAACAAGGTAGAGAGTAGATGAACCCCACTATCAATAAAGTTAGGCTGGGAGTCGTGCTCAGTTCTCTAGCAAAGGCAGTCTTACCTTCCTATTTTCTATTGTTAGAAGGTTGTAAAAACAATGACGTAGGATATCAATACATCATTATAGGGATAGAACTAGAACTTCAAATTCTAGTGGATCGCTTGAAGGTTAAAGTGAATCCGAGTTGGTAATCAAGTAGATCAATGGTGATTATGCCATCAGAAAGGAAGAACTAATCCCCTTACTTGACTAAGTTTGAGGACTAATGAAATAATTCCATCAAATCCAACATTGAATCATGTACCATGATCACAAAATTCTTAGGAAAATACATCGAAAAATGTGGCTACAACTTTGAGGGATCTAGTCCCATATAAAACAACCATCAATATTGTGTACCGCTGAATGGTGTCACCTTTTTTCATATTGACATGGAAGAAATAAATTAGGTTAATTCCATCCATGAACCAGTCCTACAACTAATTACATGATTCATATTATGTACTACTTTTAAAATGGAGTACTTCTATCAGAAAAAGATAGAAAATATCAAACCAAATAGTGATTATTTAACTTTTCTCTTTATAATAGCTCAAATGACTAGAAATTCCTCTATAAGAACGGAATCAATTGAGTCTACATGGATGCATTATAAGAGAAGATATTATTGTTGTCATGAAATTAGTACATACAGGAGATTGTAGTTCCTAATATTCAGGGTTTAGGATTTCCCATCAAATCCAGAGGCATGGATACTTCTAGCCTTCAATGACATTGGATTGAATAAAATTCACTAAAAGGTGTCATTCCTACGAAGTTCATGCCAACTTCATCCATCAACCCCTAGAGTTTACGCATTCCAAATACTCATCAACATTTTCTATATGGGGAATGAATATTATAGGGTCGTATCCTCTAGCTGTGACCAAGTAATTAAAATGCATCCTCACTGCTACTAACTTCTTCTCCAAAGAGTCTGAACCAACACCCCTCAAATAATTCTCAACCAAAATCATTTCCACCTTTGTATAAGCCAATATCATTACTAGATTTTGTGTCCCTCATATGATAATGATAGAAAATGGCTCAAATTTCTCTTCTACTAGGTTGGAGAATCTATATCAGGAGTATAATATCAAATCTAAAAATTCATATCACTATCATACAATGGATAATGGATAGATAGATGACTTCAACAAGACCTTATCAAACATACTCTATAATATAGTGGATAAAGATAAAAAAATATTGGCCTCTAAAGATCTTTCATGCCTTGTGGGATTACTGGACTATAACCCACATTGCCACACAGGGGACCCTGTATTCATTGGTATATGGGATAAAAGTATTCATACCCATTGAAGTCCAATTTCCATCACTTCACATTTCAATCTGCGATCAGCTATCAAAAAATGAGAAATCCCAAAAATAGTTTGATGAATTGGAGTGAATCGATGAGAAAATACTATATACATTTCATCACATGGAGGTCCACCAAAATTTAATAGCATTGGATTTTAATAATAAAGTTCACCTCTTCTCATTCCTCGAAGGAAAATAGTTACTTGTCCTTTGATTCCCAATGATACCTAGGAAGAAACCTCCAAAGTTAGAACCAAAGTGAGAGGGACCTTATGCCATACACAAGGACCACTCCAAAAGAGATTATTACTTAATATCAATGGATAGAGAGATTGTTAATTCCCCTACCAATCTAAGGTTTCTCAAGAAATGATTCATATAATAATGAATTGGAATTCATCATATGGCCTTGAATGTCATGATGTATAGTCTGAGTTATGTAGCCTAAAACTATAAGACATCATAGTTTAAGATGTAATACTTTAAACTACACAACATAATGTCCTAGTCATAAGACGTTAAACTATAAAACAACATGCTTTCTACATGACATAAAACTACATGGTTCACATTCTTGTTACATGATGTAAAACTACATAACATTTTAGTTCATTCTTGATCTGATCATAATCCTCAGTGATGGCCTCCCTCCACACCCCCGTTTTAGAACTATGTGTGGTTTGATTATCATATCAATTAGATACATAGTGACACCTATACCTTATGAACTAATCCCATCCACAAATTATGGGAAATTTTACCTCTCCTTTATACAAACAAAGAAAAAAATATAGGTAACTTCACACTCCATGGCCAATGCCAGTTCGAATTCTTCTTTTGTGCTCAAACAAATTTCTTCAACAAATAAAACTTTGTGTTTGGGGAAATTAAGATCTCTATAATATTTCTTTGGAAATCCATCATATAATGTATGGTTCATAAGGATGCCCTTTTTTTACTATTCATAGTATGACCCAGTCTTGCTCTATATAATCTACCCATAGAAAGGCCTATCAACCAAAAGAATTGTTTTCCTAAGGAGAAACCTATTATATATCCATAAGACTTGATGAAATCATACTAGAAATTTATTTTTAGAAATGATATAGGGTTACTCCTTATGTACTTTCCCCATATAACTTCTCCTGATTCGAGAACCTCCAAGATCATGGCTTACAATTTCCTCCTCCCCATCAGAAGTGTGTCAGAAAATCCTTGGACCAGTAAGCGTGATGTCACTCATCATTAACATATTTATGGTCCTATTCATAAAACCACAAACTACATGATACAATTCATCCCTACCACATGACACAAAACTACATGGTTAAGGTCCTTACTATTTTATGCTAATATTATCCTAGAACTATGTGGGTAATGATTCTCACCTCTGTGAGGTATGTAATGACACTCAGATCCTACATCATAGTTCAACCATCACATGATAAAAATACCCATATACTTTATTTTAATTATCTTTGTGTAGTGAAATAAAAATTTTCCACACCTTGTTTATCATACTAAGAAAATCTCATGAGGGATTATGAGTTTTGGTAAAGGATTCCCTATAAGATCCGGGTGTATTAGTTCATGTCAGGGTTAGCATGGTCCTAGATGTAGGGCCATAAAGGGCACACCAAACATATTTACCGTATGAAATTAAGTGACATGGTTTATATCTCTTACATGATATAAAATTGAACATTTCTATGGACCTATCTCATGATAACCATTATCTTAGGTGTTGGTCTCCAACCACCCCTTAATCCAAGTACTACATGTGTCTTTATTTATGCTTTGAAAAGATACATAGTTATGAATGGATCCTACATCCTAGTCCAACTAAAATATATAAAATTCACCCACTCTCCTATGTATGAGATAGATCTACATAGGAGGGTATAGTACAGGTTCTCACCCCACTCATGATACCATATTCAAATAAAAATTACCCCTCTTGTTATAATAATTTGATTAGTGTGGGGAATCTACCTTATAACTATGTGTACCTTGATTCTTGACTTGATGATACATGTAGTGATGCCTGAACCCTATATATTGGGCCCATACATGATGAAAAATAATCCCCACTTCTTGAATATGGGTTATACCTACATAGGAAACTTTCTTCCCCATTCATGTGTGATTTTGAGATGAAATTCCCCTCCCATACTTAGGAAGCTTCCTTACATAAAATCAAACTCTATGTCTGGGGAAATCCACATCTACATAATATTTCTCCACACATTGGTGATAAAATGTTTGATTCTTGAGGAAAACTTTGTTTTGGATATGCATTATACACCTGTTTTCTATTTTCATAATTCTCTCCCAAAAGGCCTATCAACTAGAGGCACCTTCATCCTCAGAAGAAACCTATTCTATCTTTGTAATCCCTAGAAACTTTATATTGGAAATATTGTTTTGAACATAGTATATGATCACTCCATGCATACCTATACCATATTACGTTTTGGATCTGAAATCCCCCAGATGGTGACTTATAACTTTCCCCCATCATTCCTGAAAATTATGGAACATTCTGGGTTATATCACCATAAACTGAAAAATCACTAATCTTTTGTTCAAAGATAAATGACCTTAAATTTCAGCCCTCAAAATCCTTGTCATAAGATATTAAACTTCATGGTCTAGGTCATGGTCACATGAAATTGAACTATATAATTATTCAACCCTCTTTAGGGAGGATAATTTCCTCCTGGTGTCAATCATCCTATGCATCTCCCAGAAGAACTTTATATGACTTGATACTCATTCCATCAATAAATGTAGTGACACATAGATCCTCTATTTTAGGCTCAAATGATAAAGAAACCAAAATTTATGTCCCTGCATTCATGGACACAACCCTGATCTGGGTAGGAAGTTATGGATTTCTCCCAGGACCCCTCCTTTGTAAGATTGTGGTAGAATTGGAATCCCCCTACTTTAAATACAAATCAAATTTATGAAAGGGGTTTCTAATCCATGTATTGTACCAATCCAAATGCTTCTTATATTATCAAACACCATCCCTTCACAAACTACCCTTTGTGGTCTTGAGAAAACTAGATCCTGGTATAATCCCATTGGCCATCAGTAATAGAATGTCTGAAGGTATTTCTCATCAATCATTTTCTTTAATCCCTCCAATATAACTCTTGAGTTGTCTAATGGTCTCTCGATCCATATCAATGGCCTATCGAAACTTAGCTATCTAGGTAGTATAATCCTCTTCAAGAAGGAAAAACTCCTCTGCTAAGACTGTAACAATAGTCTTTCCTTCAACATGGGCATCTTCCAATGAATGATGAATTTGTATGAGCTCTCCACTAGAAGTATCTATATATTGTTTAAAGCATAATATATGAAGGTATTTATCATCAATCATTTTCTTTAATCCCTCCAATTTCTAATTTTGGTTGAGTTTTTCCTGTGATAATGCAACTTAGAGACCATTAGTTTTGTTGAGAATCCTTTCTTGGATAAGTATTTGTTGTGACTCATGCTCCTTCTCTCTTCGATGAAAAATATCCTTTATAGTAAGGTAGAACATAGGTATTTTAATCCACCATACCCCAACATGATAAAAATGATCTGAAGCTATTGGAGTTGTGATGGCAGATCCACCATAAGTTTCTTGGAGACTAACTCCAAGATATCCCACAGTATGAACCAGTGACATGCATGAAAAGCATCTTAAGCCTCTTGGATTGCCATGAAGATGGTATCAGGAGGACAAGTGTACTCTGAATTCAGTTTTCTTATGGAAAAAAATTATGTTACCCTTCATGGACTGACATCACCCTCACCTTTCACAGTTAGGTGATTTGGGGCAGAGGCCACCCCTCTAGGTGTTTTCACTAAAACTGACATCACTAAAAGTTAAATGAATTAGTCTTTTGCATCAAGAGATTGTAAAGAGATAGTTGAAAAGGAGATCAAATAATTTGATGACACTCTCCCTTTGATGGATCAGTTTCTTGGTTGGATTCCTCCCAAGAATCTATGGGTTCAGTGGTTTGAACCTGGATTTTGTGATGAGGAACATCCTCTTAATTTTTCCCATGGAATGGGATGGAAGTCTCATGAGGATCCCCCACTTTAGGATACTCATCTATTACTCCCTCTTAAAATGGAATAGTATGAACATTAATTCCATGATCATGTATTTACTTGGTGATTTTTTATTCATACAAATCTAAACAAGTCAAAACTTAAGGTAATACATTAAACATATGGAGGTCGTCCATTTTTTGAAAACATAAGAAATAGAAAACTCACGTCCATCCAATTCCTTATTAAAATTATCAAACTACTCCAATGATATAGGAATAAAAATATTTTGATAAATTTATTATATTATTTCATTATATAATACTCCAAGACTCTCAAAATCCTCACCACTATAGGTGTCTAATACACTGGTCTTAGGAGCCAAATTGGCTACACTGTCAGTATCACCCACTATCTTTATAGTGGTGGAGGTTGCAGGATCATCCAATGTATATGGAGGATCATAAATATCATAATAAATATAAGACATTGATTGAAACATGATTCCTTATGATTACTAAGATTCTTCACCCACACTATAATAATGGGAAAATATGTGGCTTCATCTCTTAGAACTTCTCCCGTTAAAGGAAAGGACTTTCTGGCACAAGTTTTTGCCTCATTGGTAATTTCCCCCTCAATAAATGAAGTATTGGTGCCAATCCATTTGAGGGAGGAAATTTAATCATATCATAAAAAGTTAAAATGATCGTATAGGTATGTTATGTGATTTGTAGGATTGAATGACATTGTGGAGACTTAGTATGGAACATACACCTGGCCAATGTCTTTACCTGTTTCTGCTTATTCACCTGAGATGATGAGGGTCCATTGTCAATATTCTCAAATATGGGCATAATAAGTGGGAAGGGTTCCCCTAACATCTCTCATTCCATTAATATCAAACATGGAGATAACTCCCCAGACACATGGGTAGGCCCCTCAGCTCTGATCAAGGTTCTTGTCGAAGTGTATTTAGGGGAGGCTGGTTCTGGTGACACCACCATCTATAAATAAAAGTGGCTTCTTATTACCAGTTCCTCTACTTACAAAAAACAATTATGGGTTTAAAGTAAAATATAAATAATCTTAAATAAACATATTCAATTAATTAATCCCATTTTTTATTAGAATGACCAACCAATCCCTCTAAGACACCATGATCTAACATATGATAGAACCACTTTATGGTCAAGACCTGATCAGTGGTTTCATATACCAACATATCTAGTTCTAGAATATACTACCCCACCTAAAAAAATGGTTTCATTGTGAAGATAATATGGTGATCAAATATCCCCAAGTTGCGGCATCTATATGTTAGCTTAAAGAAACTCCCATAATTCTTCAATTTTATGAGTTATGGCATTCCAAGATCGGACCACCATGGCCACACATAATCAAAAGTTGATTTGGATGGCCATGAGGAATACCTATTGTATTTTTAATTTGAAGTACTTTCAAGCCTCTCTACTATGGAAGGAGGCTATGAAATCATAGCTCGGGTCTACTCCTTGCGATGATGACTAGACCGCTGCAGCTTAGAAGATGTGGTCATTTCAACTCTACCACACTCTATGGTCCATGTATGAGATATTTTATAAAATCTTGGATCTTTAGTGTCGTCAACCCCAAGATGATCATTCCTACCATGCTTTCCACATCAAGTGGACTTTGTGGCCTCGAATCAAGGGATTTTTTTTCAATGTCTGTTGAGGGTAGTAAAAAATATAGTCATTACCATACCAAAAGTTTAAACCAATGGATTCATCTAGAATAGGTAGCTTAATTGATGCTTGGGATACCTACAATCCCATAAGGATATAGAATTTTTCGGCCACTATCAGGTGATTCTCAAACCAAAAATGTCTGGGTGGAGATATATTTAGTTGTTATGGACACATGAACTAGTAGACAAATTGGTATGGAGAATATGCTTCACATATGATATTACTATCAATACGGGCTTCCATCACACTATCTCTAAACACAATCTTGTATGAACTTAGATCTTCATCAGCTTATCCATTATCAATAAACATTCAGGTAAGTGAATCACAATATGGGAAGAAGTTAAAAATCCCCAAAACATTAAAAATTTTAAGATCTTCACAATATTTAATCAATAACATCAAGATACCATAAATATCCAGAAATAATAGATGAAATCAGCATTCAGGGACTTAAAATCCACTTATCATAATATAGGAACTAAATTGTTCTACAATCCACCCCCACAAAACTTAAAATGGACCTGAAATTAGGTATAGGGCCTTTACTATGTATATGTGAAATATGTTCGAGTAAATATTTTCCAAGATTGAGGAATCCAACCTCATATACTTCTGTTCTCCTATTTTGGACATAATGAAAAATGTTTCCACTCTCACACAACCATTATATTCATGTAATGCAAGTATATAGGTGCTCAACCACGTCACTAGGAATCTATCTAGGTTAGTACTCATAGGTACATCTAGCATGATTGTATACCCCCACCAATTATATTGGTATTTCTCCAAAAAAGGATAAACTATTCCAAGAATGATCTAATTATCCAAAGAAGGAAACCCTATTGGATGATAACATCTAGGACCTTCTCTATTTGAATCAAGGAAGGCCTTTATCCATGATTCAGAATGGATGTCACCCATTGGGTGAGGGTCTTCCTTCATAATATTCTAGGTCAAATTCAATAGCTCATAGGGTGAAGTTGACATCCTTTCAAAATCATCCCATGATGCTTTTAGTGGGATGAATTCATCATACATTTCTTTGATAATGGGGACTCTTGAGATATTATAGACATACCATAAAATGATGATAAATTATCTATGTTTTAGATGAAAAGTGTTCATTTAAAGGATCAATCAGCTCAACCTTTCAAGGATGATGTTTGAATTCTTGTATATGTATATCTTGGCCACCTAAAAAACTTCATAGATTTCAACTGATTTCAACTCAGTCTTACATTCTGCATAGGTTTGGTGTAACTAGTACATGAACATCCACTCAGTCTTGAATCCCCATATAGAACAGAATTCCAAATCCACCTTCAAGCCTTTCGATTAATATATCTGGGAAGAATAGAAGATCGACTATTATCAATGAGGTTTCGATTCATGTGTGTGAGGCTTCAGATATGAGGCACATAGACTATGGTACATGATGCATGTAGTGGGAATTGTTCCATTGTTGATAAATACACATATGTAGGATGTGTTGGAAGTGGGGCATTTGGTGTGCTCCATGAACCAATAATTCAAAAAATAACTCTATGGATTCAGGATGAACTCATATCTCAGAATATCATGGTCATAAAGTTAAAGTTGGTTACCTAGAGGGTACTCACACTAGTACCTCTTCAGGTATTTTTCTATGTTCAGAAGGGTGGAGTGGCACATGTCATAATAATCTAGCCCGATGGTTTCAAGCATTTTTGTAACACATGTAGTAGCTTCGTTGTTGGAAACCCTTTGAGTTTACATTGGAAATATATAGAGAAAACATGAGGGTGTTCGTTAGTATCAAGAACATGGTTTGGATTTTTGTCAAAAAGGAGTAAATTTAACAAAGGAGTGACCTCAAATAGGTCACTCGATCAAGTGACCACACGCAGGTCAATCACTCAATTTAACCCATATAGGTCACTTTCCCATGTGACCTCACATAGGTCACTCTCTCAAGTGACCTCATGAAGGCTACTCACATAGATGATGTAGTTGAAGTATCTTGCCCAGGATTTCATAACATGCATACAAAAAGTTGTGTGAGATGACTACAACAATAAAGTTATGCAGGTGAGCTACGTGGAATACTAGAGTGATGAGAGAAAGAAAATAATGACAAAATAGGAGGAATTATTTGGATAGGAGGATGTATTTATAGATTCTCATTCACCTGTGGGGTTGACCTATATGGATGACCTATGAAGCCTACCTTTGTGATGGATTTGTGCAGTGGAAATATCTACTTGATCATGCATCTCACTATTTCATACAAAAAATAGGGATATTCGAAGAGAACATGAGCATATAAAAAAACATGGAAATTTTTGAGTGAAGGATTTATCATCATCCATATTTTTATCTACCTCAAGATCAAACCCTTTTCCTAAAATTGGATTTATTCCTAAGGGGGTAATTTTTGACACTCTCTTTTTTACATTGGGATGAAAATATTTAATGGAAAATACCTCAATAATTAAGGGGGAGAATGGGAATTAAGGAGATTTCCCAGGTCAACCTGCACACATTCATCCTTCATGCCAAGTGGATTTCATAGGACCTTCCTGTGTATCCCATCAAAAGAAGCCAATGCCTTCATGAGAAAACTATGCAATGGACCAATGTGAGTGACCTCCTTTTCCTAAGGTCCCAGGTTTCCTATAAATAGGACCCTTAGGCTTCTTATTTTACATGACAAAAAGATAAATATATCGCTTGAATCTTTTCTCACTCAATTCTATCGCGCAAGTATTCTAAACCCTCAGGTAGTTCCTTAAGCCTACAAAAGTAGGGTAAATTATTAGTGATCAATGAATTTTGTTCCATCAAGGTCTAGAATACCAATAACATTGAAAGGAAACAGCCCCAATAAAAAATACTTGGGAAAGGACCCTTCCATTACTCAAAACTATAGCACTAGTCATCCAAACACACCTCCTTGAACCCTAGATAAATGGCTCACTTACCTATTTTTTCCATCTTCTAAAGTCATTTTCAGCTCATGTGGGACCTACCTATATAAAACACCTTCTTTCACCCAAGTCCACCTTTCACGATCTAACCATAGAGCCCCCCACCCCTTCATACCACCAATAGTGGGGATCCTCTTTCCTTGTATCCCTCTTCCGAGGGGGACCAATCCAAGGCCTCCCCCAAAGACTCCAAATATTTATGTTCAAAGATTAGGGTACATCTGTGTGTCCTCTCGATTATACATTCCCTTGATAATCGAGGTCCTACATTAATCCTACTTAATAGGTGGGATACCTGGACTATTTTAGATTATAAATTACCATGGTAATTAGGATCTTAACCATAGGTATAATTATGGGACCTTGGGGTTTGAAAAAAAGAGAGTAAAAGGGCACATCTAAACCTCATCAATTCCATATCCCCTCCCTTTTCCACCAACGGATGAATGAGGTTATGGTATTTTCTATATATTCCACTTACTCTTGTTTCTCACACCAAGAATGACTCACAAGGGCCTAGAGGTTAGTGATGATCATGAAATCCACACAATCAAATACCATTCACAAGAGGGTAATCATTTTTTGTATATTAATCTTGCATTACCTTGGGCCTCCTATTAAGTGCAATCCCCAATACCATTTCACCATCCTATCAAAGGGATATATTACTTATGATACTGCCCTCTCAGAGTGTTATATTCCCTATGATACCAACCTTCAAAGGGCCAGGTTTCTGATGAAGCAACCTTGGTCCTCCTATTCGGAGTAAGCCCAAACTTTTTGAATTATGTGGGATATGATTCCTATCCAAACATGATATATAAAAAGCCTCCCTGATATTCAAACCCAAAACCAAAAATTCTTTTAATCCTATCTAAGACATATCCCCAGGAGGTTCATATCCAACTTGGGAGGCTATATACCTTCCAGGAACCTTGGGATGCTTCAGCATAAGTCCCACACCAGCCTTGACTAGGAACCTTTCACCTAAACATCCTTATCTCATAATGTTTGACTATATGGTTTGGTCCTAGTCACATGACTTTAAAAGGTATGATGTGTCCTGTTAAGTGACACTGAACTTCATTGGTTCTGTTTCCTTTCTGATGGATGTGTAGGAATTCCTTCTCATGGGCCTGACCCTGACACCAAAACAACTCTTTTCTTCCTAGATGATAATAAATTCTAGAGCACCCCACTACGTGGATTAAAACCAGTATCATGATAATAAATGAAATTAGAATCTCTAATCCAAGTAATGATGTCTCCATCAATGGAGAACCTTATATACATATAGATTATTCAAAATTTTATACATGATAACAATCAATTATTAATATAATGGTGATTCATTTTATATTTGGGATTTAATAAAGGATTCATGAATATGTTTTAAATCTATAATAGAGTCTTAGAGTAGGAATTAATCCCCCTCCAAAGGTGAGATAAGCCCAACATTCCATTCTCTCGACTAATGTGAGTCCCTAAGAGTTTTTGGTGCCATTTCCCAAAAACCACCTACCTTTGTAAATAAGGTTCATGAAATATCCCAAATAAGGGAACTATTGGGCATTTCTAAATCCATGAATAAAGACCATTGGAAATCTCCCAAAGGGGATGTGGAAATATGTGTCTAACGTGAAGGGTTATACCACCACCACCAAAAAATTTCATTCAAACCCCATGTGGTTTTCAGGATTGAAACAATGGGTCAAAAGTTTAATGTGTTGTGCTGACATATGGGTTATATGTTTAACATATTGTGGGGATAGGTGGTTCATAGTTTTAATGTATTGTAGGGATAGGTGGGTCATATGTTTGACTTGTTGTCATAACATATGGTTCACATGTTAAACATGTTTTGGGGATAGGTGGGTCGCAAGTTTAATTTATTATATGGATATGTGGGTGGTTAAGTGTATCCCTCGAGGGGAAGATTTCGCACATGAGAGTTTGGTTAAGTGTGTTCCCTAGGGGGATATTTCACACTTGGGATTTGATGGTGGTTTTGGGTGTTAGTATTGAACCTCAAGGATGTTTCTTATATACCCTTCTAGTATATAGGGATCAAAACCCACATAGTTTGATGTCAAATTTTGAGGTTTTGTGTTGATACTAATCCATAAAATTTAACATGATGTGTTAAAGATTCTTGTGTCATAGAAGGTGCATCAATAAAATATAGTGTGGAGTTTACGCATATGGGATGCCCAAGGGTGATGGATGTAGAGTAACATCCCATGGATGGGGAGTAGTGACATCCAATGAAGATAATACATGGGTCATCCTATGTACATCACATGGTGTAAGACTGTAGTTTAACATCATGGTGTAAGACTGCAGTTTAATCTCTTATCATTCTGATACTACTGCTCATGTTCCTCTAGGAATGGAATGGTGTAAACACTGTTGTATAGGAGTGTAAATATGGTGTATTGATGTTAGGGTACCTATTTTTAAGATCAAGATGATTAAGGTTACCTATTATTAGGGTAAAACGTTAAGGTAATGGTCCATGATGCACTTGAAGCATAGGGGAAATTAGGTTAGGAAGCTAAATTTTTTGTATGAAACACAATTATACTGCATGAAATTTTGGTTTCATGAACCATGGGATCTAGCAGAAGTCTACTTCATGGATTTAAGAGCCATAGGTACATGCAACATCTAAGGTCACTCATGTATTGGGGTTGCATGAAGGCAGAATCTCTAGCACAAACCTTCCTAGCCTTATGAGGTGTTGTGGGAGGAACTCTCAACCATAGGCCAAGGTATGTTAGGGACCATGGGAGGTTAGCAGTACAAGTTCTCTTCCTTTGATAATCCATAGAATTTTGGTGTTGCATGATTTCCTAGAAGAGGGGTTTATGTGACTGAGAGCTGACACTTTTTCTTCTAGATATCCCTCCCCCTATGAGGGGAAACAATATATTTTTATAAAAATGGGAATCCACATGGGAGAACCCCTAGGTGGGTTTCACAACTTGGTTTTACACCTCTCATACATTTGGTGGTGATATTCAATCATTCAAGCAGATGAATTTACCATCACCTTTTTCACACAAATAGATTTATGTTCCATCAATGGAATTATGTAAAAGAGGCTAATTTTGTGTGCAGTTTTCTTTTCCAATGTTTTACATCCCTCATAGCCACGCCAAATATTTCTTAGTAGCACCTTTTGTAGGAAAGTGGGTTTCATGTGGGGGATGAAAGTTACGTGCAAACAAATATAGTCACACACAACCACCACCTTTGTTTGGGAATGCGTATTTAGTACAATTTGTATATATTTTTAGATAAAACTAATTTTTTATAAATCAATACATATTTTTAGTACCGAAACATTACCCCCTCAAAATTAGAGCTGATAGGAGACTGGAAGGTCAAGTTCTGAGGGAAATGTCAAAGTATAGGGTCAAGTTTCATTGTGGTGCACAACTCTCCCACAAGGTCGTGAAACCTTGTTTCATGATCACACAACATGGGATTCTCATTCCTATAAATAGGAAAAGGTTCCCATTTTATAGTCATGTGATTTTCATGTGTGGTAAGTTGGATCTCGTACGCAGAACTCTAATTGTTGCGTGAACTCTCGAGCTTTAAGTTGTGACATTCATGAAATACCATTATACAAGACTGAATTTTGGATGATCATCCCTCTCCTTTGTGATAATTATGAAACAATTTCATGACCCGCATCTTTTTTCAAGAAAAAAATCCACTTTTCATAAAACAATGCTTTCATATTATCAAAACATCTTATAAATGTCCAACATTGCTGACCAAGCTGTTGATGTTGCTACTCAAACGGTGGGAATGGCCAAGAAACCCAAAATCCCTCATGACAATATAGTCATATCTAAAAACAAAAAATTTTTAAGTCTTATGTCATAGGTTCATAGGGGGTACATATTGAGAAATAGGCTACCATTATATTACTTTGGACTATTGGATGATGTGATAATCTTCACTATGGATTTCGACACTCCACAATTCTAGTTCACTCATTATGATGAACTTATTCATTAGAAAACTACTGTTTCTAGTCACCTGACTAGGGATCATGATGACGTCCCGATCTACACCCTTAGTGGAAGTACCAAGACCTTGACAGGGGAAAATCTAGTAAATAAGGAGTTCCCTGGTCGCTTTGAAAGAGTTATCCAATCTAGTATTTGGGATAACAACATGGGATGTTATAAAGACTTGGACTTACGAGTTAGGGGAAACTTTATTGACAAGTAGATTTGGGTGTACTGGGTATATTTCACATAAAAATCTTATGGGGTTGAGCTTTATCATATTGGATTACATGAGGCAATGTGTACATCCCAATTCTGCATCTACTATAAACATGAGCTGCTACTGGAGCTTCTTAGTTGGTGGTACCTAGACACCATTACCTTCCAAATTCATCATGGTGAGGTGGGGATTAGTATATGGGACCTCCATTGCATTGGGGGTATCCCAATGATGGGTACCAATATGATAAATTGCTTTTTGTTCCCAATTCCTGGGGTGGTAGGGTCCAGACCCCCATCATAACATAAATTATCTTGGATTCATTGAACAATGTCTTGAAGTATAATCCTCTCTTCCACTGGGACATCTCCTTCAAGACATGTCCATTAATGTTCCTAAATTTACTATTTGTAAAGATGTTAGGGTGGATGAAGCAGTGTCTAGTGGAATAGAAGAGGAGAAGATTGGGGTCCTACAGTCTGATCCTAGTGGAAGGATTCTATAAGGAATGGTTCTATAGTTTAATGGACTGGAAGCCAACGACCAGGTACATGGAATTTATGGAAACCTTTTGAGTGGTTGGATACCACCATTCAAAGATTCTATTATGGGCATATGTCCCAAGACATTAGTGATGGTGGATTTTCTGGCATCTGGAAACTAGGTGAAATTGGTATTTTCGATGCAAGCTCATCTCTACAGCTAACCTGGGCATGTCATGAGGGGAAGAATGCCCAGACACATTTTTTTCCATTCTAGTTCCGTCTCAAATGGGTTGTGGTACATTTCAAGAGTACGTGTTCACAAATTCCATAACTCCCCAAAATTATGGTCTGTGACCTTCAATAATTAATATTATTGGGCTTAGACTGATAACACTTGATGAAGAAGGGATCATGATCAGCATTGTAAATCACAATAATTTCAATTTCCATCCATTCCCAACCCCATTTATAGAGATGGTTAATAACTTAGAGGGGTGTTTGAGAATTAGGAATAATTCTCGACCATTTGAGTTGGAGTTTTTTTCATAATATATGGAAACAATTATTAATAATCATATACTCCATCTCAGTTACCACAAAAATTAAAATACATTAAATAGTTGATGAAGTGATTCTACATGGGGATTCATGAATAAAGGCATCCCTATATCCTTATTAAACTCTCGTGGATGTTCATAGCTGAATAAATAAGGGAGGTTATCAAGCTTCCACTAACCAACCTCAACATTGGACTTTATTCAAACTATGATGTCCATTGAGTGGTAGCTTACCCAGGCTTAATCTTACAACATCATATGAGGTTTATTATTCCACCAGGTGAGCACAAAGAGTATCATAAAAGTAAATGGGATGCTTTACAAAGTTCTTGTCAGGCAATAGGGGGATAAAACTAGAGCAGTAGTAAAGGGGGTAGCTCTGGTTTCTACTACACCCCTACCCCCTAACAGTGTGGGGATCCCATAGAAATGGATGCAAGAGAAGGATGAGATCTCTTGAGATATGGAGGCTCTGGGTAAGAAACTATGGTATATAGTGGATTCGTACACCGATTCCACTTATCCCATATGATGGGTAGTGTGGGGTATGTTTAGGTTTTTCTTGATGGTGGATAAACTATGAAATATGCTCACCCAACATGGGCTCTAACTACTAGGGGTCAGGTTAGTTAGGATCACAACTTGTGTGGGATTCTACAGGTGATTAACCTACATGTCAGATATGGATTCCTTCTCACATTTTCATAGGGAATCCAAGCTTGTCACTTCTTAGATACAAGCGATGCTTATCATATCACCTGAAGAGACATAGTATATTGAGACACCAACCCAGGATGCATCATTCCCTAGCATCGATACACAGGGTTCCAATGATGAGGAGTCATGGGGGTCTACTATAGTGACCTGGTATTTTCATACATAGATATTATATATTTTTCAATTAATATTCAATACATTACACAAACACAAGCATGGGGAACATAATGATTTAATATTGTTGGAGACTAGGTATGCAATCTTCTAATTTTGTGAAAGATTTTCAACATATCCCATTAAGATATTCCATTCCAGTACTCTTCCCAAATATACCCAACTTAAAAACTATCTTCATAACCTGGGTAAAGGAAACATAATAAATGGTTGGCTCAAATTCTTAATACGAGTAAAAAAGGGAGAAATATATGAATACAATGATCATAAGGGTATGAGAACATGATCGTAACAATTTTAAACCATACCCTGCATATCAAATATCATAATCTTAAGTAATGAAATAAATATTTGTATTTTATAAGACATGAATCATAAGGGAGTAAAAGAACATGATCTATGAGAGAATAAAATTATTATAATACATAAAATTGTGGAATAAACATAATCATATAAAATCATATGTCAAGGATACCCACTAATACATTAATAACATGTTAGTCTTGGGCTAACCACCTATGTACCTACTACGGGATTTGGATGACCTCTCATGCAAACTCATTCATTCTTGGTATAACCTCTCATGTACCCTCTTTAAGGATTGGGATAACCTATCTTATACCCTTTGAGATCATATAATATTAATCATTATCCAATGCATTTGAGGTAGATATATGTCCCACCCATCAAATAATCCATAAATATTTGTGGAACAAGATAATAGAACATTCATCATATCATAACCCCTGAAATTAAATGGGTTTCATAAAACATTTCAGCATATAATAACCCATGACAAAAAAATTGGTTTCATAAGAATTTTATCATGGTATAACCCATGGAACAGAAATGAGTTTCATAAACATATTTTCATCATAAACCATTTAGATAAATAATAAGAATTAAATCCTTGGTTCATATCCCCAGTAAAGCATAATTTACATCCAAAGGATTTAATTTTACATGGAAAATGGTTTTAAAATATTAACCACTTGGAATGTTTCTTGAGGAAGATAAATTTTATTTGAAAATCAATTTTAAAACAAAAAACATTTTGGAAATCCTTTTCTTTGAAAATAAACTTCAAAAATTACCAAGGAATGTTTAAAAATAATTTACAATATTTGTTGAGAAAAATATAATTTCCAACTTGAAAAAAAAAGAACTTTTTAAAATATAAAAAAAAATTAAAATATATTCCTTTTAAAATTACCTTGAAATTTTATAAAGGAATATTTAAATAAAATACTGGTAATTATGGAATAAAATTCTAATTATTCCATACATGTTAAAATAAAGGTTCCTTTTACATTTTTACTAAAATACAAATGGTAATTGTTTGGAAAATGATATGAAGATTCATTTTAAAAAAAATTAAAAAGTAAAACCTGGGTAAAATTTTCATCAATAAAACATTTAAAAAATTATAAAAACATTTTTCAAAACATTTTTACAAAATATGGTTTTGAAAGAAAAAGGGGTTTTCAACTGAAAACATGATTTTTCTTTTTTTTAAAAAATATTGAGTACATAATGATAGGAAAATGAAGGGAAAACATTTATTCCCATGACATTAACAAAATATAATAAAATTAATGAATTTCTTGTGATATGGATCATCATATTCTATCATTGAAAAGATAATCATAAATAATCCTGATAAATGATGAGAATGTAACATAAAATCATTACCACTTTGGTAACATTGAAACATAATCCCGATAAAAAAAAATATAATTTTATGAAAATTAATGAGGACAAATGAATTCATGATATTACATGTCAAAGGGGATGAATATACACCTCATACAAGAAAATAGTTACATAACATTACCATATTCCTCAAAGAAGGCAAATTGAGACAAAATTTCCTTATCAATTTGGTAACTTTTGAACCGTAAGCCCCATGAAAGAAAGATCCTAAAATGGATATGTAAATACAAATAATTTTAAGTATAATATTTATAAAACACATTAATTCTCATTATATATACCTCTTAAAGTAAACACATGGTGAAAATGGTATGTCTCACATAGAAAAATAAAAGTGAGATGAAAATCCATTACTATAAGTATCGACTTCATGCATACTCATTCAAACATAATATATAATAAATATAAGTTTATTATACGTATATTAAAAACCCAAAATTACATATATATTATCATATATTATTACGTATGTCCTTTTATTACTCGTTTATTAACAATTCCATGTTAAAGTCACGTTTTGGATAATAACTGCTTTGTTTTTCGTATATGTTTTGATTTGTTATTTTTGGTCCTATTACTTTGATCATGGTTACATCATATCCAAGAATAATACTAATGACATAATTATTATATTTATACATCATTTATACTTTAAATAATAATAATGAAATACAGTTTTGAGAAATGAATTACGTTATGATCATGGAGACAGTAGGTCGTACGTACGCATGAGTAATGTTTCCATTTTTCAATGATCATTATAGAAAGGAGGAAAGTAATATTTTACATTTATAGAGTTATCATAATATCATAAATATCATATTATTTATTTAAATATACTTATACATATCATCCATGTGGTTTGCTGATGAAAAGAGAGTCACGTCGTTTCATGAAGGCAGTAGTATACACGTACACGAACGAAGTTATCAACATTATGTGAGTGAAAATGTAAGAAATAAAACTATATATTATATTTTTATAATGATAAATATGTCATGAATATCATAATTATGACATGTAAATCCCATATATTCTTTAATTTTAACCTCATTATATTCCACGTAAATCATTAGTGAGAAACGAATCATATCGCTTCTTGATGTAGTATTCTACCGTACACACGAATGTTATCATATTCTCAACGAAATGGAAGGTAAAAAAGTTATATATATTATATAATGACTATAAAGGTATAATTATGTAATAAATATCATATTTATATTTTATATCTTTTAGAACTAAGTATGTTCTTTGTTGGAAATGGAGCATGGTTTGTGTTTGTTGTTAATCCTCACATAGAATATCAGAGAGTTTTCAAGAAAAGGGGTCTTATAATTCAAGCTGAAAATAGTTTTGAAGGTGGTGTCATATCCCAATGTTTTCCAAATTTTTGGGTCCAAAATTTGGAGAATAGAGAAAAGTGTTTTTGGTAAAGTAAGTTACACGCAGGATTAAAGGTTGTTTGGAAACTTGCGCACAAGGCATGTTTTGTGATCATTACATCAAAATATGGAAAAGGGAAAAGGTATTCCCAATATATAAATGTGTGTGAAAGATAAGGTTGTGTGGAAGAGTCTTTTGTGCCCAATGAGACATCAAAAGGTATTTTTCATGCTTGGGGAGAATCTTACGCACACCGATGAAGATGTGTCAGAAACTTGTGTGTTGGGTTATAAAGTCCTATAAATAGGAATTTACCCCCACTCAAGACTAAATATTTTTCCAAATAAGATCTATTTTCTCTGTCATGTGAAATATTTTCACATGAAATAATTGTAAAAAGTTAGTCTTGTGCACAATGTGCCCCTTTAGTCTAAAAAGACCATGTGAAACTTGTGGTGCAGCTGCATGAAAGATAAGGGTTGTGAAAAAAATAGGGGTTGTGATAAATTCATCATGAACAAAAATACAAAATATTTTATTCAATATTAGGTGTTGTGTACAAGTGCAGTGTTGAGCTTCTAATAGGATTGTGATATCCAGTCTGTGTGATTGGTGCTTTCAAGTGCATTGATTTTGGACTTCGATGCGAGAAATGTATTTTTCGAGATAGAGAAAAAGACTTCAATTCCAATCTTTTGAAGAGACCTTTAGGTCAATAAATAGAGTAATACTTCACCCATAGCATTGACCAGGGGTAATTAAATTAAAGTGTTCTGATGGATATGGTTTGTTATCCATAAAATAATTATAATGGTAGTGTGCTTGGCACAGAGTGACTCTGTCTAAACTCTTGTATGATACAACTAGTAAAGATCAGTGGAATTTAGTATGACTGAAAACCTATCATTTTATTCTCCTTGGACTAGACCTTAGTGGTAAACCAAGTAAATTTGTTTTGTCATCTCTTTTCATGTGATTGTTTGTTTTCTACACATTCTCATCCGACATGTTTAATCGGTTTCTACCAATGTGGTAACAAGATCCATAATATTATAAGAAAACATTGACACCCTAATTTACCCCCCCCCCCTCCATTAGGGTGTACTGGGGTCCTAAAAGTGGTATTAGAGCCTACAGGTGGATGGTGTTTAATCTTCCCTACTTTTCTATCATGAAGAATTCAGTAAATCTCAGGGGAGTTTCCCTATTTGATGGAAAGAAATTGATATGTGTAAGAACACTATGAGATCTCATCTAATTTCTCTAGTAATGGAGGTCATTTTTACCACTACTTAAGAAATATAGGTCACTGATCCAACATGGTTTTCTATGAAAGATACAGACATGAAAATGATTGATACAGATACTAAAGCATAGATTTTTCTCACTACATCTCTCTCTAATCAAATATATCTAAAGTTAATGACTTGCAAATCTTCCAAGTCAATGTGGAATAAATAAGAAAATATTTATGAAGTTGAAAACAAAGTGAAGGAGGTGAAACTACAAGTTCTACACAATAGGTTTGATGATATGAAGATGCACCCAGATGAAAATGCAGATACCTTCTTCAATCAGATTACTGAAGTTGTAGGATCAATTAGAGGGTTTGGTGAAGAGATCAAAGACATTGACATTGTGATGAATATTTTGAGAAGTATTACACCTCTCTACATTCCAAAATTGTTATCCATTGAGGAAATAGATCTTTCAAAACATTATTTGTATGATCTACTTAGTAGTTTGGTTGCATATGAAATGATAGTGAAACCAGAGGATGAAAAAAGTCATGTTAGCAAGGAGATGGAATTTAAATCCATGGAAAAAAATAAATATTTCAGGATACTTTGTTAATTAATATAATGATAAAGGAGAAATTATTTTACTATTTTCCTATGAATTCAAGATAGGAAAAGGGAGATTTTAATGAAAGCTACCCTTTTCATGTTTTTTTATGGTAGAGTTTGGAACATTTCTTCTCAATTCTCAATGAAGTTCGATGATGATGAAGGTGAATCTCGAAACTTATAAAAGCCTCAAAAAATGATTTTTGAAAAGAGAAACATCAAATCTATAAATAAACAACAGAAAAATAGTTTTGCCTGTGAAGAAGATGATGATGAGAATGGATTCTTTGAGGAATAAGAACTAGAGTTTAAATATAGAAACCAAGCATCTATGATGGCTACCATTGAGAAGTCAGAACCATCAAAAAGATAAATCTAGAGATTATCAGTTGAGTGATGATGCTGATATAAATATAAAACATAAGGATCCTCTTTTTAAGCTTGAGAATCAATGTAACAGATGAAAAAAAGTGGATAGTAGTGGTGTAAGACTCATCAGAATATGTTGATCAACATGAAGCTGAAATTGAATGACTAGAAGAAGTAGTTAAACTACAGTAAAAAACTATTGAAAGAACAGAACATGTAGTGGAACTAAATCTCAGAATTGAAAAATAGGAAAAGGTAATAAATTACCATACCTCTAGACTAGTGGCGAAGTTCAAAACTATTTAGGGACTCAAGGAATAAGTTGTTAATCTTCTGAGTAAACTCAAAAGTGAATCAAATTAAAAAGAAAAAAGAATAAAATATAGTTTAGAAAATTCTTAGATGTTGAGTTACTGGAGAAGATAAGCATGGTTTTAATGGAGGTGAAAATATTTTGGATGATCAAATAACTGCATGCATGGGGAACAGTGGAATAGGTTCTGATGCCAAAACATCAAATACTGTAAATAAACTGGTTCAAAATAAAGGCAAGAGAAAATTTGGACATGTTGAAAGGTCACCTCATGTGCTGAAAATGAAACCCTCAATTTAAACTAAAAGGAGAACTGAAAACAATCCTCAAGCATCCATAAATGATAGGCATCAAAACTACCTTCCTAAGGAAGGAGGCATGAGGAGGAATAGAAATGATAAGATATTTCCACTTTTGAAATGTAAATTCTATGTCTATATAGGCCATACTATATCATACTACAAAAAATCAAGGATCTATTTGAATAGGGAAGATCAATGAATTCAATAAAAGAGAAAAATTTCATGTCCTATTTATTATAGAATAAATAATTTCTATGGATATTTTTTTCATTGTTCTAAATTTGGCCATAAAGCTGTCTTTTGCAGGTAGAGGAAAGATATAAAAAATTCATATAGAAATTAGATACAAGTCAATACTCTTCAACCAGATGGTATTACTCTTACAAATAGGTTTTCTCCTCTAGAAGAAGATTATGACTCAAAAGAACCTTTCCACATTGAAGAGATATCTGAAAGGCCATCTTTATCCTTCACTCAACATAGTATTTCATATAATAAAAAAATTAAATTGAAAATTCTAACCCTTCAGAAGTAGCTCTCAAAGATACAAAAAGAAAAAAACATGGATCCTTGATTGCAGATAGTCATCCCATGTGAAGGGTAATTCTAACTTATTAATGAATTTTAATAAAAGGGCCGATGGAATGGTAAGGTTCAGTAATGATGGAGCATTGTAGATCAAAGGTAGTGGAAGTACATAACTAGTTAATAGAGAGCTAAAGAAAACTGAATTTCTTTATATGGAATTTTTTCATCACAATCTCCTTAGTGTGAGTCAACTCTATGACGCAAGACTTATAGTGACATTCAATAAAAAAAGGTTTCACTATAAAAGAAAATACTAGGAACTCTCTTATGAAAAGTTGTAGAATAGATGGAAACCTATATCAAGTTGATAGTAAAGAAAACATTTTCTACATGATAGTTGAAGAATAAAATAACTTGTGGCATTAGATATTGGGGCACATTAATCAAAAAACATGGAAAAGATATCTAAGCTTAAGATAGTAATGGATATACCCAATCTAAAGTATGAATGGTAAAATACTTATGTTGATTTCATATTAGGGAAGTTAGTATGAAGTTCGTATCATCCAAATAAGAAAAGGGAATCGAAGCTTCTTGATCTTATCCATACAGATGTATATAGTCTAATAAATGTCTCTAGAACTTATGGAGGAAGATACTTTATACTTTTCATAGATTATTATAGTATAATGGATTATGTGATGGTTATACATAAGAAATAGAAAGTGCATGATTTCATGAAAACATATCCCCGAATAGCTGAGAATGATATTGGATAGATGGTCAAAGTTCTACAGTCTGATAATGGAGGGGAATACACATCCACTGAGATTGAAAATTAACTAGAGAATCATGGAATAAAACATGTGGTGTCTGTTGTGAGAACCCCACATAAAAATGGAGTTATTTAGTGTCGGAATCGATAGGTGAATAATATGGCCAAAACTATGCTAATTGAGATTTGTATCTCTCTCCACTACTGTAAATAGGCTGTTCAAACTACAATATATATTCAAAATCAACTAGGGATTTATATGGGGGAAATAAAGATTCCATATGAGTTGTGTCATGGAAGTAAGATCTCCTTGAAGTATTTTTGGGTTTTCAGAATTAAATGTTTCATCCAAAATAAAGAAGGAAATAAAGGGAAATATGATGATTCTACAGATGAAAGAATATTCCTGAGATATTAAATGACTATAAAAACCTACAAATGTTTCAATAAACTTCTTGGAAAAAATGTGTAAATTAGTGATGTGAATATCATTGAATAGAAAACCAAAAATTCCTCAAGGAATTATTATGCTGATGTGATAGAAGATGAGGAATATTGTAGACATGGAATAGAACCAAATATAGAAATAGAGGAAGGCATGTAAATAACTCAAGAGTCACATCATGATACTGAATTAGTAAAAGAATCATAAGAGGAAACCATGTATAGAGAGAATTCTACTGAACATCGAATGAGAAATTGAAGATAATAAATTGATCAATTCAACATCATTAGGGATTGAACTTCATGCACACAAACAAGAATAATGATTAATAATGAATTATCTACTTTCCTATCAGTTGTGTAACCATCCTCATTTGAATAATATACAAAGGATGAATCATGGGTTAAATCCATGAATGAAGATTTGGATCATATTGACAAAAACTAAACATTGGATTTAGTTAAGAGAACTAAAAATCACAATGTGATGGGTACAAAGTGCATTTTCAAGAATATATTCGATGAGCATGGTAATGTGATACCAAACAAAGAGAGTTTTATGTGTAAATGATATTCATAGATTGAAGGTGTTGATTTTGATGAAACATTTTCTCTGGTGGATATACTAGAGTCAATTACACTTTTTTATTTCCATGAAAATTCAAATAGGATACAAAGTGTATCAAATGGATGTCAAAATAGCCTTCTAAAATGGTGTACTTGAAGAAGAAGTTTACATAGAACAACTAGTGGGTTTTGTTCTTGGTAATGATGAGATGAAATTTTCTAGATTAAATAATTTTATCTATGATCTTAAAAAAGTTCCATGAGCATCTTAATCTCGACTGGATTCCTATCTAAAGAAGATTTAATTTAAAATAGGAGTATTAGAACATAATCTTTATGTGAATATTTCTCAGAAAGATCAGTTCATGGTATTGGTGTACGTAGATGATATTATATTTAGTGTAAATAGGCAGGGATCAGTGGATAAATTTTCTAATCACATGAAATCATAATTTTAAATGTTTATGATTAGTGAACTCACATATTTCTTAGTGTTTCAAGTCATTCGGAAGAATTAATACACTTTTATTTCTTAATAAAAGTATGCAAGAGATTTGCTGATGAAATTCAATATGCATGACTCCAAACCAATGTCAACTCATATTGCAGTTGTAACTAAACATGGAAATCATGGGGATGGGACTCCTATGGATCCCACTATATACAAGATAATCAACGTCAACTTATTTTATTTAACTACAACACGATTAGATATCATATTTGCAAAATTTTTAGCGGCCCACTTTCAAAGTAATATAAAGGAAGAACATATAGCTCTAGTTAAAAGAACCATGAGGTATATTCAAGGCACTCACAATTATGGATTATACTTTTCTGCAGTAAAAGATAATGAATTGTCAGAATTTTATGATACTGGATGGGCTGGAGATGTGGTGGATAGAATGTTCACAAGTGATGGAGCATTCTTTATTGGAGAGAAATGAATGGGATGGTTGAGTTAGAAATAGGAAATCTTGTCTCTAAGTACTTTTGAAGGTGAGTATGTCTCCACTAAAAAGGAATGAACTCGGCAATTTTGGATGAAGCAACAATTGACTGATATTTGTGTTGAAGTGAAACAACCAATGGTGGTTCACTGTGATAACAAGTGCATAATTGATCTTTCCAATAATCTTGTTCAACATTCTCGTACAAAACACATTGAAATTACATATCACTTTATCAAGGAAAGGGTTTAGAAAAGGAAAGATTAAAATAGATCATGTTGTCACTAATGATCAAGTGGTTGACATACTGACCAAGCAATTTTTAGCATAGGTGTTTGAAATGAATCCGTTGAACTTTAGTGTTCAACCACCTCCCAGTGCATGAGAAGGTTATTGTTGTTCCCCTCTACCTAGTTTTGTTAATTTTTTTAATCTATTTGTGTAGGTGATGCAGGTGTATGGGGGAGATACGATCTAGGGGAGTATTTTTTAGCTCTATAAGTTGAGATTATGTTATTTGGGTTTATTTCCAATGGGGAAGAATGGATAAATTCAATGGTACAAAGTAGGAGAATGAATTGTTTTTGGTTGTAGGAAAGATGGAGAATTGAGAAATTCAAAAATGTTATAATGGGGGAGAATTATGAGTTACAAATAGAAATATAATGGGATAAAATTAGAGTGGAGAACACAATTTGGTGTTATGAGGAAATAGTTAATAATTCCAAAACATGAGAACCCAATTCATACTCTCCTCTTGTTTTCTACACTGAGAAATGATCATGTAGACTTAGAGTGTTGGCTGAGTTGTCTCTTACATTTCAGGTTTTGATACTGGCTAGTACTCTATTGAATTTATCTGTAGATTTCCAACAAACCCAAAGGGGAAGATTATTAGAACCAAGGTTGTTCTTTGCTAGAAATGGAGAATGTTTTGTGTTTGTTTTCAATCCTCACATATAAGATCAGGGAGTTTGTAAGGAAAGGTATATTACAGTTCAAACCGACAATAGTTGTGAAGGTGAAGTTATTTCCCTATGTTTGCCAAATTTTTGGGTCTGAAAATTGGATAATGGATTAAAGTGTTTTTAGAAATGTAAGTTTCACACAATATTAAAGGTGGTTTGGAAACTTGTGTGTAAGGCATGTTTTTAGATCATTGCATCAAAATATGGGAAATGGAAAGTGCACACAAGATTTAAATGTACGTGAAAGATGTGGTTGTGCGGAAGAGACTTTCGTGCCTAATGCGATGTCAAAATGGGTTTTTCACGCTTGGGTAGAATATTACATGCACCGACGAAGAAGCATAAAAAACTTCAGTGTAGGGTCATTGAGACCTATAAATAGGTAGCTACCCCCAATCAAGACTGAATATTTTTCCAATGAAGATCCGGTTACTCTACTGTGCAAAAGATTTGTGCATGAAATATTTGAAGAAAGTTAATCTTGTGTAAAAGGTTTTACTTTAGTCTAAAAAGACTGATTGAAACTTGTGGTGCAGTTGCGCAAAAGATATGGTTTTTTTTAAAAATAGGGGTTTCTTGAATGTTATCTTTCATGAAAATCCAAAATCTTGCATGCAAGATCAGGTATTTTGCGTAAGTTTAGTGTTGTTCTACTAACAGGCTTTTGATATCAGGTTTGTGTAATCAGTGCTTTCAAGTGCATCAATTTAGGACTTCGATGCAAGAAGTGTCTCATGTTGGTCATAAATAAATACTTCAATTATAATATATTGAAGATAACATCATGTCAATAAACTAAGTAAGCCTTCAACCACAACTGTGATCAATGGGGAGTCAATAGAAGTGTTCTGAGGGATGCAGCATGTTATCCCTAAAATCATTATAAAGGAAGTTTGCCTAGCACATAGTGAATGTGTATGAAATCTTATAATCCCAAATTAGTAAATATTATTAGACTT
The DNA here is from genome assembly GCA_963277665.1 of Viscum album. Classification (NCBI taxonomy): domain Eukaryota; kingdom Viridiplantae; phylum Streptophyta; class Magnoliopsida; order Santalales; family Viscaceae; genus Viscum; species Viscum album. Next base: position 271,888,346 of record OY728135.1, read on the forward strand.
TTTTATGATGTAAATCCCATTGTAATATTCTATTTAGACTAACCCTTAGTGGTGAACCAAGTAAAATTGTTGTGTCATATCTTTTCATCTGACTGTTTGTTTTCTGTACATTCTTATAAGATATGTTTAATAGGTTTCTACCAACATGGGAACAAAATCCATCTGATAAAAAAGAATTGAAATTATAATTAATCCATTCCTTCTCAGGTTGTACTAGGTTCCTAAAATATCCATCGTCATACCCAACCGTGAGTGGCGATAATGAAAAAATAAATGACATCGGTTCATGAGGCGGTAGTCCTCCGTACACACGAATGATTATTTCATAACCTATTTGATGGAAGTATAGATGGTTTTATGTCATGAAATTAACATAAAAACATAAACTTATATGTAATATACAAAATTTATTATATCATCATGGTTTAATAATAGTTTATAGAGGTTTGGGAAGAAATAAAATAAAAACACTCATTTAAGAACATTACCTCTTCCTTGGGTAACCTCCTTAGAATTTCACCAAAAGACTTCGTTGGATATATTTATGCCAAAAATAAGGATTATATGATGGTATGAGGGAATTTGGAAGGGTATTTGGTCATTTATATTGTGAACCAAAATGGTTTGAAGGTGTGAATAGGATAGGAGAGGGTCGCCTTTTTTAAGTGAGGTGAGTGGTACACTTGTAATTTTGAAAAAAGAAAAAGGTTTACCACATTTTTCACATTACAAAAGGGTAAAAAATAGATTATTATAGAGAATAAGACATTATTGGGTCTACATATTTCCATAAAATATATTTTAGACAAGTTTTTAGTTCATTTTAACCCTTATCTTTTTATTTTAACCCCTCGTAAACCCATTTTTACCTTAACCATGGTAATTAAGTTTTACTTTTTTCACTATTCATTTTGGTAAAAAATTGATTTGAAATTATTTGATAATATAAATTATTATAATTAAAAATATGGAATAAATTGTTTCAAATTCCATTCACATAAGTGGTAAATTTTAATTTAAAATTAATCCAATGACGCGATGAGAAAGTGGGTTCTCAAATAGAAAATGGTCAAATGTTTATAAAGTTTTTGTATCCAATTTTAATATGAAATTGGTTCCAATGACCTAAATTATATTAATAGGTATATAACTGAAATAATTTTACTTTATAACTAATTGAAAATATAATTTAACTTTATAAGTGATTTAAACGAAAAGGCAGTTCTCAATTAAAATTCAGTATTTTCCACTATTCATCAAAATTTTAATCTTTTCAAAAAAAATCTCAAAAATTCACCCTAAGACAATTTTGGAATGATGACTTAAAAAATAAAATTTATTTTTTCGAAAAAAGTTTCTAAATGTTTAAAAAATTAGTTTTAAATTAAGTGTGAAAAAATTCAACAAACTTCTTTTTAGAATAATACAATTTTTAGGTATAAAATTAGATTTATTTTTATCTATTACCTATAAAACACATAAGATGAATGTTAAAAAAATATTAAATATATAATATATAAATTTTATTAAAATCATTCAAACAAATTTATTTTTTTAATTTATTTAGGTAAAACATGTTTTTGTGTATAAAAATCATTTTTTAGAAAAAGATCTCCTTTATTTCAAAAGATTTTTTGTTTTCATTTATAATTAATTCGTCACCACATAATTCATTTAATATAATTGTATAAACCATCAATTTTCATAATTTATTTAATCTTATTCATACCGGTCTTTCCAATGGCTTGGTGATAACTATCATATTAAATGATAATATTTTAATGGTATGTTATGTTTTGTTTAAACTAGGTGTAGCATATATCATAAGTTACACTCAGTGTTCCATGTAACATAAGATAAAATCAGTGTTGAATGTAACAAAAGAGACGTAGTGTTTCGTGTAACACAAAATACCTAAAAGAATAAATTTTTTTGAAAAAAAATATTTTACCAAATCCCAGGGTGTTACATCTGTCGTTGGTAGGGAAACCTCTTAAGAGAGCAGAGAGGTAGCCCTTGAGGGTGATGACTAGAACAAGATCATATTTGAGGAGGTAAGTTTTAATTTTTTCACTCCTCCATTCCCCCACCCATTTTTTTAATGTTTTTGACCAGGTATTTTTCCCCATGTAGGACATGCCAGGGGAGACTCAAGAGGCCCCTTTTGAGGGGGGGAGAGAGTGCCTCCAAAAAGTCTAAAGATCCCTCCTTGGAGTCTAATCTAGTGGTTTTGATAAGATCATAATCAAAATAGGGTGTCAAAGGGGAGTTTTCTAATTCTCTAGGCTTCCTGGTCACCTATAGGGGATCACGCCTCTACATTATGGTGATGGATCCGACTCTTACCAAGGCTGACCCCCCAAGATGACTCATCACTGAAATCATCACACCTGAGGTTGATATTGACTCTCAATTATTAACAAGAATGATATTATTCAAACATTCATAGGGTTTTTTGATCCCATTACATTATCCTAATTTTTTTAAGCATATTCCATTCGGGCAGTGCTGTGTAGCACATCACTGACCATTGAGGTGTCAACTAGTGTTGAGGGGTCCCCATTGGTGGAATCCTTCTTCAAGGCCCTGAGGGATGTCATACAAACTCTCATCTATTACAAGTTATTCTACCTAAAACAAATCACATTTTTCATTCTTTTTTTACTGATGAAAACTAACTAACATGCTCTCATTTGAAACAGTGCTTGAGAGAGAGTGTTCCCAACAAACAAGTGATGCTAATGAAACTGAGGTGCCCCTCCCGGCAACTGATCCAACCCTTGAGGATCTGGCCCTTTAGGGTGACCCATGTTCAATCCCAAGAGGGAAACCCACTATAGGCATAAATGTAGTCATTGTGGAGGTTGATCATGAAGTTGGTGAAGTTACTGCCTCTGGTGAAGAGTCAAAACAAGGTGGACCTTCTCTCAACATGGAGGTCATCCCATTCAAGAGGCTGCCCGAGGAGGATCCAGATGCTACAATCCATGGGGTTTTTCTAGAGTATGAACCCATTCCGCCTAATGATATGGATGAATCTAGGTATTAAATCACCAAGTGGAATCTTATTTTCTAACATAGGGTGTGTAGAAGCATGTGTAATTTCATCACTCGCACTCCATATCCAAATCTACTAAGATATATGAGGTCTCTTCATCATTGGATGTTAAACATTGGAAATAGAGGACCGGACTCACATTCTCTCCACATGTTTTCTCATGATTATCTAAATTAATGGGTGAACATAGAGAATCAAGAGTTTGAGTTCTCCAAGTATAAGGACAAATATGAGGGTACTAAGAAGCTCCATGCATCCAAAAAAGAACTTGCATGGATAAAAGGGAAATAACGTGAGTATGTGGCCATCGTCAATGATTATAAAGGGTTCATAATCAAATTAATGGTTCAATAGTCAGTGGCCAAAGCTACAGTTTTATTGGTGACATAGCCGATAGCTGAGTTCCAGTCCAAGAATGGCTGGGTGTGAATTAAGGCTGATAAGATTCTCCCAGTGGATGAGGAGAAAGCGACATAGATCATTAGGATGCAAAAGGTTTTAGAGACCACTCACCAAAGGATGTCCTGGATGAAGTTCTTAATTGATGGGGAAGATCTATAGGGAGCACAAATTTGGCTAAAATAAAGGAGAGGTCCCAACATTTGGGAAACCCTCCCAAACTTCTAAATCTCATTTTCTTTAAGTCTCTTGTGTGCCTAAGTGTGTTTTCTTTTTTCTGTACCTCTAATCATATTAACAAGACAACTAATAAAAGGTCTATAATCCCATGTGAATCATGATCAATTTGGGAAATAAGGGTAAAATTGAAGATTGATAATTTATATGAGAGTTCCAAATATGATCAAAACACTTGGGGTATGAATATTTTATTGACCACCGAGAGTATCCCAAATGGAAAAGCTATAGATGGAGAACAAGGCTCTCTGAATAGTTGACTTGATTTATCAATGCATGCTAGTGTGAAAATGGGGGTAATTATAAGGGTGTTAAATTCTGCCTGAATGAAAAAGGGGGTATAAAGAGTGTGAATCAAGTTGCCTAATATTTGGAACACAAAGGGGGTGGTAGAGAGATAGAGGATGATTTTTTACCATGTTTCAAACATAGGTTCCATTATCACTCCATCAAGGAAGGGAATAGACAAATTAGGTTCATCTTTTGAACATTTTTGAAACAAGTTAGCCATAAATATGTTGTTGTAATACTTTTAGGGCATGTTACCAAGATGGTAGGTGAGCTAGTGTGGCCTGGAGCTATTTCCCTTAGGGGACCATTCATACACTAAAGATGATAGGAAAGAAAATACAGGGAGATGAAAAGTGTGAGGATGAATTTATGGATTGTTTAAATAGAGTTAAAATCTCTTTTAATTAAACCACTATGGCTTTGATCACATTTAATAGGTGTATCATTCTGAGAAAATGTTAGACATGTATTGAGCATCATCTTGGGTGTCGAGCAATAGAAGAACTCAAGTGGTGTAGAAGATGATCAGCACCGAAGGGGGGAAAGGATTCTTAGGCAAGGTCCTAAGATGTTTTTTATTTTTACACCATTCTATTAGTATGAAGGGCATGTAGTTTAATTTCTTGCAAAAAGGATGTTGAACATACAGTTTATTGTCTTACGGTGAGGACCATGTTTGAAACACAGGTTCCACTATCACTCTTTCAATTATGGGGATAGACAAATTAGGTTCATCCATTTACCATGTTTGAAACATGAGACCCATAAATATGTCATCGAAAGTATTTCAGGGTATGTTCCCAAGATGGTATGTAAGCTATTGTGTCCAAGCACTATTCCCATTAGGATTCCCATTTAGACATGAAAGATGATGGGGATATAAATACAGAAAGATGAAAATCATGAGGATTTATTTATGGATTATTTGAATGGAGTTCAAAACCCTTGGAATTAAAGCACTTTGGATTTTAGAACATTTGGTATGTGTATTAGTCTGGTCCAAGGTTAGACTTTTATTCCTAGGTGAGCATCGTCTTGGGCACCAAGCGATGAAATAACTCAAGAGGTTCAGTAAATGGTCTGCATAGAAGTGGGGAAGGATTCTCAGGTAAGGGCATAATATGTTTGTTAGTTTTACATCATTCCATGAGGATGAAGTTCATTTAGTTTAATGTCTTGTGGCAAGGGGATTGAACCCACATTTTAGCATCTTATGGTGAGGATGATACATTTCATAGTTTAATTTAATGTGGTTAGGATATTTGTAAAAAAGATGAGAATCTTGTTCCCAGGATTTGTGAACCATCATGAATAAATCCCACTAGATCAGGGTAGTGGGAATTATAAATTGAAAATTCATGGGTGGAACCTCATAGAGGATCTTCTCAGGAGAATGGATATTAGAATTGGATCTAATGTTTGCCTAACCTAATGGATTCGGTGAGCACAATTTAGTTTTTATGGGGTCTAATATGGGTCTTGTTGGTTTTAAACCTTTTTTATTCAATACCTTTCTTTTTTCTAGGATTTATAAGTGACCTAGTGATTGGGATTCTGAATTTTTATCAGTTTTGGCCTATTGGTTGTCAACCTAATAGACATATGGTCCTCTTATCTTGGTTTGTTTAAGGTCATACTAGTAGAACTGATATGTTAAAAATAATTTAAGTTCATAATGCATGGGACATGGAGGGTATGTCTATATGGAGTGTACATGGAATGGAAGATAGGTCTCCTGACATGAAGAATGATCCAAGGGGGACCTTCCACACAAAACATTCCGAATACAAATTTCACAAAATTTAAGGTCATGATTCATTGACTTGGAAACCTGGTTTAAGGTTATAGAGTTCATTATATGATGGAATCTATGTGTCCCGACCTTTCTTATAAAAATTAATCCCCAACTCCTAAGCCCATGTGAGCCATTATCGATATAAGAATAAGAATAGAGTTCCCATTTTTGCAGGGGTTCTACACAATATGGGGTAGAATTGATCGACTTGGGGGAGTCCTGTGAGGGTAGATCATGACTTCCAAGACATGGATAGTAAAGGAAGGATGATTTATGATCATAAAGTGTGGAAATGGAAGTGGGGAATGCCCTAGAGGGAATTTTGAGTGCCCTGGGGGCTATCCCACAATGAGATTAAATGCATTGAAAGAAACCATTCACAGGAAAGGATCAATCTTGGTGGATGGGGGAAGAACCTAAAATGAGTTGGTAGTAGGTATGGACACATGATATGAGATCTAGGCATCACTACATATCCCATTGGAATGAGAATCAAGCCACATGTAGTTCTATAACATGGTGTGTTAGATTACTAACACTGGAAAGGTGATGTTTTCTCTAGAGAGGACATTGAATCATCTCATCTTTTTCGTATGAGGCATAATATATTAGTTTCATAAAGAAATGATACATTTTAACATTGTGAACTGAGGATGTTGGTTTGGTTCATCTCATATTTTTTAAATGAGTAATCCTAATTTTTTATGGGGTAATGTTATAGTTTAACATTGTGTGCTGAGGATGTTGGTTTTTGTTCATCTCATAATTTTCATATGAATCATTGTAGTTTTATCTAGGGTAAGGCTATAGTTTAACATCATGTTCTGAGGATGTTGGTTTTGGTTCATCTCATATTTATCATATGAGGCATCTCGATTTTATGTGTGGTAAGGCTATAGTTTAACATCATGTGTTGACGATGTTGGTTTCTATGCATCTCATATTTTTGCATATGAGGCATCCTATTTTTATATAGGGTAAGGTTGCAATTTAACTTTGTTTGCTGAATATGTTGCAATTTTTAGTTTAGATTCATACATCGTGGACTATGGTTTCTACTTGTTTAAGGTCATGGATCTGGGACCAAAGAGTGCATGTGTGTATTAAAGGGTCTTGTGTTGAAAGAAGAATAGATAACTTGATGAAAAAGGAGATCCAAAAAGACCCTTTTACAAAAAAACATCCAAGAAAAACTGATCAAAATTTGACATCATGATACCAAGGGAGAAAATGTTAGTTCTAAGCACAATGGAAGCATGTGATGATGGGAGATATATTAAAATTTATTTTAATACATATATTCCCAGAACCCAGAGTGGGGATCTTGAACATCAAATTTATAATTAATTTATTTAATATCACTAGAAATAAACACCTAGGTTTAGGATCTTTCTTCTATGTGAATGTTTATTATCCAAAAAGACTCTTTCGAATTTCCTTCATTGTGATGTGCAAATTTAAGGATAGAATCCCTCAAGAAATGATTTAATAATTTTTTTTGATCTCCAAGTAACGCCAATCGATCTCTAGGTGATAACACAATGAATACATTTTTGTATTGTTTGTGTTGATAGATCACTACTGAACCATGAAGGAATCTCTCTTGGGTTTCTCATTATTGAGAAGGAGATAGAAGGAGGAGTTGAAAGAGATTTTTTTGTGTGAAACAATTCACTATTTTGATTTTACACCATACACAAAGAAATAACCGTCTATTTATAGAGTTAGTTTTTAGGTTAAAAATTATTTAATTTAATATCAGCCATTAAACAATATTGAAACCTTTAATAAATCTGATGACACATAATAATATTATAATTATTTTGTGGTTCATGGTAACTTGAACAAAAAAATATTTTAACCATCTTGTTAATTAATATTTATCAGTAGACATGGTCTTTATCCATTTGAACTCCTCATCATTTATGGAATTCCCAAACAAAATTATTTAATTCTCTTAAATAAATATTTTATTCATAAACTAGTAAATAAATATTTATTAAATATTAAATAAATTAAATAAATATATTTTATTCATAATATGATAAATAAATATTTATTTATTTTATAAGATCAATAAAACTTGAATAAAATTTGTCCTCGGTATTGAGAATAATATTTATTCTATTAATGAAATTGAAATAGAATTTAATCGAGATCAATGGAAACACTTAGTGTGTAACCCTCTAGGATTATTTCTTATTGGCATTAGGTGGGTACACTTAATGTCCAAGGTTACTATCTAGAAATGGGTCAAGTCACCCAAGAGAAATAAATTAATGTTGCAATGATGACAACCACATATTAACACTCACTGTGTAATGAAATCTCTTTGTCTCAATATTTCATCAAGCATGTTTTATATCTGTGTCATCAACATATTTTCCTGATATGTCTTTCTTTGAATATCTCAAATAAAAATCATTACACCATGGAAATGGAGTTTATGAGAAAATTATATTTCAATCAAAGGGCTGAGATATCAACTTCTATAAATATGGAAGGGAAAAATCCTTTCTCAAACTATCCAATAATAACATGTCATTCTTGATGCACCCAGTATACCCAACCTCACCATGAACATATGTCCTCACAGTTTTCATCAGCAGATCTAATTGCATGAGTCATAAAATGCATTAATGATAATATTAAATTCTAATAACCATTACACACTCATGGATAGGAATATTAGATGACACAAAAACACTTGGAATTCCAACTGGCGGGCATGTTCTCACAACCTCCCATCTTGGAGATTACCAAGTGTGAACTTCATGAGATAAAGTCTCATCCGCTTATGCGTAATCACACCTAAGAGTCTATATACTATGTTCCATGTCACATTATCTTATCCAATTATAGAACTATATTTAATAGATATTTTCATTGAATGTAAAGCTTCTCATCATAGTGGGGAACCACTATGAGATTATGAATCCCTAGTTAAAAAAAGGATTTAACGACGGTTTTTCTATTTTTGATGTCGGTTTTTATCCAAAGTTTATAAAGGTGCCATAAAAAAGATGATTTTTGGCATCATATTTACCAAAACCAATTCCAAAAATCAGTTTTGTTAAGGATTTTGGCATCGATTTTGGAAAAATCGATGCCAAAAGATAAAAAAAATAGAAAATTTAATATATTACACTTCCAAAATAATCGAAACCCCCATAATAAAAACACAATATACAAAAAATAAAAAATTATTTATCATTGTCTAAAAATCAATAACTTAGATGCTTTTATCTAGTTAACCAAAAAATTATCTGCACATTTTTATTATAAAGTATAATTAAAATACACGTACCTGAAATTTAAAACATGCTCATTTATGGTTATTGTTGAAGCATTAATTTCATTATCATTATGTTAAAACATCTATTATATCAAAATAGTTAGTTTTTCAAACCCATATGTAATATTATTCATAAATATTAGAATATACTTACCTCAAATCCTAATAAAAGTTATCAAATAGTTCACAAAAATAGAATAAATATGGGTAAGATCAGATTGAGAATAAGACTAAGAATCATTGAATGCCTAAAATAACATTGAATGATATGATATAATAAAATAGAATAATATGTCATAAAATATAAAAATAATAATACAACTAACCTTATCAATTTCAATAGTTTTCAAAGTTTTGATTATCTCGTAAATGAATTGTAGAATATAATAACCACATTCAAAATGTCCTTTTTGATGATGAAACTATAGTTATAAAACTTTAAACTGATAATAAAAATTAATATATAATAAAAAATAAGAATAAAATCTAATATAAATTCTAATTACCTGTACTTCCACATATTTGATTTTATTTGGTGTCTTTGTCGACATGTATTCCTGGTTAAATTTTTTCCATGAGCTGCATTTTCATATATTTAAACTAATAATACATGTCTAAACAATGAGAAATAAACATAATGATCTTATTAAAAACAAAACAATACCTATTTAATAAGGTGTAAAATCTTTTATGAACATTCCCTGATAAAGAGAAAACCCAATATAAGGTGCATTCACTTGGGCACAATAGGTCTAACATCTAATGCCCTCTAAAATACAAAAAGTACAGAATTAATGAAATTATAATGATCATTAGTTCATAATTAATTTTTTGTTCTTAATTATCAAGAAATGGTAGAAAGCAACACACAATCTTTGTATGTGATAATCTCTCACATATATATGCAACTCTATCAGGATTCTTCGCATGTTGCACTTCCATGGAAATGAATTCTAGATTTATAAAATTATAAATGTTTTTACATTCATTTTTTAGAAGAAGCATGTGTAGATACCTAATTTAAAAATAAAATATAGTTAGTCAATTTAAAACCATGTTTTATTAAATAAATAAAAATTCAAATGTTAATTTACTTACATGGAAAACAACTACACCGCATTCAGGCTGATCTCTTCAAAATCAACTAGATACATGATATCTTTTTTGAGTGATCTCAGTGGATATTCTCTTTCGCATATATCAGACATCATCTAAAACTCATAGATATAATTCACTGAAGAATAATCCCAAGATAATCATTATATCCCATAATAAATATCTAAAGTATCTACAGTCGATTGTTCCTGAACATTTTGTTTCATTTTTTCATCTTCTTTTACTTTCAGATAATCCTATATAAGTTAATTGTCAGAAAACATTATATGTAATTTTGAATCATTTTTAATTAATATTTAAAAAATACATACCTAAAATAAAATATAAATAAGAATACTAGTTTTCCAAAGTAAAAATTTACTCATACAATCCCCAACTCTGGTGATCTCCTCAGTAGGAAATGGTAGTAGATCATTAAGATCTATAATATCAAGTACTGATACTCTAACCTGACCCATCTGCATAGGCTGGTGATGTACAGAATCCCCCAAAAAATGCATGAGTCATAATGCAATAATGTGTATATGAGGATCTCCAGAAAACAAGTCACAGTATACGTTTCGGTCCGAGCAAGGTGGTGGAGGATCAAAGTAAGCAGATGGGGTAGGGTAGTCCAGGTGAGAAGGCTGGGAAGGATGAAAAATGAAAAAAAATATATTAGTGATTATAATTTATAAAATAGAAAAATTGATCACAAATAAAAAATATAAAGATTGGTCCAAGCAAGGAGGTGGAGGATCGGAGTGGGCAGATAGGGTAGGGTAGTCCGGCTGAGCAGGCTGGGAAGGCTGAATATTGAAAAATTTATATTAGTGTTTATAATTTATAAAATAGAAAAATTGATGACAAATAAATAATATACCTGGGAAGGATTCTTATACGGGGTAGGGTAGGAATATGGGGCAGGGTAGTCTGGGTGATCAGGCTGGGAAGGATGAAAAATGAAAAAGTTATATTAGTGTTTATAATTTATAAAATATAAAAATTGATTACAAATAAATAATATACCTGGGAAGGCTACACTGACTATGACTATCTTTCCATGTGTTATAAGAAAGCCTTCTTCACTGCTTCTTTAATTTGATCACCCATAGACTGTTTCATATTTTTCATCTTAGCTTTTAAGGATTCTATTTCTAGAACTCTTTATTTCTTACTTTGACAAAAAAACCTTATGTATACTAATACCTACATAATATACTCTAACACATTCGAGGTGTTATGACTTTCCCAAAGCAATAGATAGTATGTCCATCCTACCCTCAGGGATAAAATATCTATGTGTCTCTTGCTCTTGAAGATCATCCCGGAGGACCATTTTGAAACTCTTCTGAACCACTACTAGATCGAGCTCTTAATGCTTCAAATTTTTCTTCAATCATTTTCTACTCAAAATACGGATACCCTCCATGTGATAAAGTATGAGGGTATACATTTCTCAACTGAATCTCTTGATGAGATCTTCTGGAGACCTACTATATAAAAATAAACTACTAAGTAATTAGAAAAATATATAACAAATTTTACAATATAAAATAATTTTCATAACTAAAATTTTTCATCATGACAATAGTTAACAAATCACTTATATGTATCTTCATCTATAAAATGATACTTGAGGCACGGGTTTTCAATCCTTCTCTTTCCAGAAACATAATTTTTTGTTATTTTTGTTTTAAAATCTCTCCATCGAACCGCCACTAAAGATAGATGTCTTTTCTTAATTTCTTTGGTTTCCTCAAAATTGAATGTCATCTGTAATTGAATAAATTAAATATGTCATTTAAAATATTTAATATCCAGAAAAAAGTGATAAAATAAATCAATTAAGATATTTTACCATCCCGGAATCCCAAAGCTATTACTTCACCATCCTATCTACTGACTTCCAATCATGATATAAAATATTAATCCTACAATGGCTCTGTATTGATATTTAACTGATAAACTAAACTTCATTTGGGCCAGTTGCATTATTATTATCATCAAAATGAATGTGTAATCTGTCATCATCATGAGCAAGTGATATTTATGGTAAATGTGTAATACCATGTTTTCCAACTTGAGAACTTTATTTTTTAGTAGTAACAGGAGACGTGTACTCTACTGAGGATGCATCAGCAGTCTAGATTTTTTTTTGTAAATTAACAATTTTCTTTCATTAAATAAGTATATTACTAAATATTTAATAATATAAAAAAATAGATATACCATAGTAACTAATCCTCTCTATCTGTATCTAACATTGCTACTAGAAAGCATAATTATGTTTTTGTACCTACATATCATTAGAAAACTAAATATTTAGAAACAAGAAAGAAAAAAATAAGTATCTAAAAAGAGGCATGTATTTGTAAGTTTAAAAAAAGAAATAAAATATAAATATTTACCATAAAAAAAAAAAGGAGACTAATTTAGTGTTTTCCTACATTCCTTAATTATAAACATTATGTATTTCACGCACTATGTCTTCCTTATACTCATTGTGATCATCTGGAATTTCTGTAATAGATGAATAAGGCTCATGCAAATCAATAACATCATCAGCATCATCCTCATCACCCAAATGGTATATTTTTCCTTGAAAAATGAGAGACCACTAAAAATTTTATGGATTAATGACATAAAATACTTTTTTTCATGTGTCTCCATAATAAATGGTTCCTCATTGTAATTAAATATTTTCAAATCAACCAGTTTAAACCAATATTCATCACGTTTCACGCCACTCTTTCTATCAACCCAGTTACACTTAAAATCGGTGACTCAAAATTTAATATAATCAATTTTCCATCTGTCTTCAAGAACTCCGAAATATGGCATCGATGCAAAAATTGGTTTTTTATCTTTGCCACTCAAAAAATGAACTGCTTCAGCAAAAACCATCACAACACTATTCTGAATGGTACTCTTTTCATCCAGATTTCTTGTGTAAAATGTGTAACCATTAGTATAAAAACCATAACATGTGGTCACATTAATAGATGGTCCTTCTGCTAACCACTTAAATGTTTCTGATTCAGATATATCTGTGGTGAATTTCTCTTTAAACCGTGAAACAAATGTATTATTATGCTCAATCATCAACAAATTTTTGTTTCTTTTCTGATATCATAACTTTAATTTAGCAATACGTGAGGATATATATGATTGAACCTCGTCTGTGTTGTTAAAAATATATAAATGTTCCTGAATCACTTCATCATATGGAATGAACTTTACCTTTAAGACTCAAATGCCTCTACCATCACTATCAACTATCATATATTGAGATATAGGGAGACTAATATGCTCCACCTCATACAAATAATCAATACAGAACTCAATCGCCTATTCAAATACATATTTTTGAACAATAGATGCCTTTGGTTGATAAGGATTTTTAACATATCACTTCAATAATTTAATATATCTTTTAAAATGATACATCCATTATAAATAATCCAGTCCACATATTCTTATCTCACATACCAAATGAATTAATAGATGAACCATTATATCAGAAAACCTAGGTGGGAAATAAATTTCTAGTTTACAAAGAATAAGAGTTGATTAATTCTCTAAGACATCTAACAAATTTGGATTAACGACTTTGCTACAAATTTATTTGAAAAATTACATAATCTGATAATAGTCTTTCTGACAGTTGTTGGTAATATACCACGCACTGCAACTGGTAGAAGTTGTTTCATCAATAAATGGAAATCATGAGATTTCATACCTATTAATTTAAAATTTTTCAATGACACAAAATTATTCATATTTGAAGAAAACCCACAAGGTACATTAATACCATGAAGACACTGACAAAAAATTATCTTTTAAATCTTTCATAATGTGTGATAAGACGAAGGTAAATATGTTCTGTTTCCTTTCACAGTGGGAGCTAACTCCAAATGTATTCTCATAAATATCAAGTCCAATCTTGAATGTAATCCATATTTTGTCTTTCCTTTTATGTATAAAAAATTTCCAATCAAACTATCACATATTTTTTTCAATATACATAACATTGATGTTATGTTTAATCTCTAAAAATATCCAATAAGGTAGTTCAAAAAAATAGACTGCTTCTTCCAGATATTTCTTTAAAGAACATAACTTATTTTCTTTCCAAATGTAGAATCAATATTTTTCTCCCTGTCGTAATATTATTTAGCAAACAATGGATTAGGGGGGATGTTGTATTCTGGTAAACTGTTAAATTATTTTTTCAATCTACGATAAGTGTGATCAATTCAAAAAAATCTTTGATGTTCCATGTACATTGCCTTTCTTCCATTCTGCAATCGATAATATGAAGTCTTTTCTTTACAAATTGGACATGCTTTATGTCCCTTAACACTATATCTAGATAAGCTTCCATAATCAGGAAATTCATTTATAGTGAACATTATCATAGCACACAAAAGAAAATAATCTTTCTTATATGCATGAAAAACCTTAACACATTCCTCCCATGGAAGTTTCAAATCATCAGTAAATGGTGAAAGATACCCATCAATATCATTTCCCGGTTGTTTTGTTCGACAAATCATCAAGCACATCATAAAATATTTTTTCTTCATATATAGATGTGAGGAAAATTTTTAAACTACCAAAAATAGGCCATGAACTATGTTGTATACTAAGGCTCTGATATGGATTCATTCCATTAGTACACAATCCCATTCTGATATTTCTAAATTCACTTCCAAAATTAGGAAAATTTTTATCAAAACTTTTCCACTGTAGTGAATCAGCAGGGTGATGTAAGTTTCCATTAGAGATGCGCTCATCTGAATGAAAACTTAACCTTTTTTTCGTCAATAGAATTTGCAAATAGACACTTCAAATGAGGAATTATTGGAAGATACCAAATTGATTTATCATGAGTTTTGATTCTGGTACCTAAGAATGAATCATAGTTGAATTTTCAGAATTGTGTGCAAAAAATATTGGATAATATCATTAAAAAGTACAAAATTGATTTTTCATGATGTTAGATGATAGTACCTGAGAATTAATCTGAGTTTACTTTCCCATCTATCTTATAGTGTGATATCCCACATGTAGGAAAACATGATAAATATTCATATTCCTTCTTATACAATACACAATCATTGGGGAAAGAATGTATCTTTTTATACCCCAATCCCATTGGGAATAATATTTTATTCAACTCATAATTAGAATCTGGAAGATAGTTTCCTTCTAGAAGTATCTCTTTTAAAATATCAAGTAAGTTGGAGAAACTTTTATCACTCCACCGATTTTTTTGAAGTTAACTAATCTCAAAACTGCTGATAACATTGTGTATTACCTGAAACCTGGGAATAATGGTTTCTCATTATCTCCATACAATCGTTCAAAAGTTTCTATTTATTTAATGGTTTCGACACCTAAATCATGAATTAATTCTTCAATACGATCCTATGCCTCATAATGAATATTTTCCTCAACATTGGATATTGAATTTTTTGTTCATTCAGTATGCCAGATCCAATGTGTATAATTAAGGCTAAAACCATAACAAATGAGATGATACTTTATTTATCTGGAGTTTAAATTTCTCATATTCAAACACTTTACACATGGATAGAAAATCAAATCAATTTTTTTAAGATGTCATTTAGAAAATTCCAATAATTCATCAACTCCCTTTTCATATTCACTGGTGGTTCTTCATAGATGTATCCAATTATGATCCATTGAATACCTGATATCACAATATAATTAGTGAATATATTAAAACATATAAACATTTAAATATATATATATATATATTTATATATATATTTACAGATAAATTGTAAACAGAAACACATTTAATAAAAACTATTGATAATCAGATAGAAAACATCAGATATGAAACACATTTACAAATAGTAAACTTATTATTTTAATATTATATACATGTGTTATATTGATATTGGAATTTAATTAAAATATCAATATTCTAAAATTTATTAGTTCATTTTACATAGTTGTTGTATTATTTTGATGTTTAATGTGTCAAAAGTATTGAAAATTGAATTAACGGGTGAAAATTTACTTATTATTAGTAATATGAAATAATAATTAGAGTAAATTTTCATATTATAACTAAAATCAATCATAATACTCCAAAAATTATGACACATGAAATTAAATACATAACTAAATTGGAATATCTTACAACACATTAGATTCATTATTTTTTCTATTTACTATATCCTAAAATTATTTTTATAATAATAATAAAATAAGAAAGAAAACATTTATACCAACTAAGGAAACCCAATAAAAACATACATTCATTTTTAAAACATATTATTTTAATATGAAATACATATCCTAGTAAAATACACCATTGAATCTATAGGTTTTCTATCATTGGATTCTAAATTATAAATTTACATCAATTAGATTGATTCCATCATTTTATTTAACCCAATAGTGCATGGAAATTATATCAGGTCATGAGATCACAAGTAATAAATAAAATAAATATTGATGTTTAAGTGTATATGTATGGAATACATTCATTGATTACTAATTAATCACTTAAATATGTAAATCACATGGGAACCATTAATAAATCTATAGGAATCAAGCACACTGTAACAAGTATAGGTAGACATTCTAGAGAAGCATCAGCATAACAAATATGCATGGAAAGATACTACATGAGTAGGAAAAACTCTAGCATAGAATATATTCAAAGCATGATAATTATATAATAGAATCATTCTGTGAAAACAAGCATGCTTATCAAATACCTAAAAAGGATAATACTGTGTTTTCTAATAAAAATCCTATCATGGTATATAAAATTCATTCTAATGAAACATACAAGGTATATTAGTAAATTTAAAATAGTATAGTAATGAAACCTATATGGAATGTCATATGATGTACATGTTGATCTGTTTGTTCCTATAAATATTCATGTAATTCTATATACTTCTTATACCATTCCAAGTGTAAATTCCATAAATATCATAAATCAATAAAAATAAGAATATACTCACATCACTCAAGGTGAAACCATAATAAATTATAACAAAAAACTACATGAACAAAAAACACATCCCAGTCCATTTGGACTTTTCACCGTATATGGGAAGATCACTATTAGGGATAACTATTAACCATGTTCCAACAAATTTATAATAAACTATAAACAAATCATTTAAGAAAATAATAAAAATAATTAAATGATAACTAATTTATTTTCAAAATTTTAAAAAAATTACAAAATTTAGAGTTTAACACAAAAATAGATCCAAATCCAAACTTTGCTCTGTGGAATGCTTTTGAAAATTAAATGCTACAAGATCTATACAAAAAATGATTTTAAATAATGAAAAATTAATATGAAAAAAAAATTCTAACTGGGGTTGAATGACACTGAAAATAGACTTCAGAAGAAATAATAATCCATAGATAATTAAAAAACGATGAGATAATCAAGAACTCAGACCGTAGATTGTGAAAATGGAAGAAAATCGACAATAATGGTAGTTAGAGATCACAAATATTACTTCAAATTCATTGCGATTTGAGAGGGGTCGTCACAGTTTAGCTTTCGAGGATCTAAAAACATGAGGGTTTCCCGATCCCAACTATTTTTAAAAGACTTTTGGCATTGGTTTTTACAAAAACTGACACCAAAGAGTCTGAAAAAACTTATTGGCATTGGTTTTTGGGAAAAATGACACTGAAAATATATTTTTTTAATATATGGAATTGGATTATGAGAAACTGACACCATAAATATTTTTTTTAATATATGGTGTCAGTTTTTATAAAAACTAACATCGAAAGATCCCGAGATTGTGATTAATGGTGTTGTTTTTTGTAAAAGCCAATGCCAAAACATTTTTTTATGTTGTCAGTTTTTTGAAAACCAGACACCATATATCATACCTTGCAAGGTTTTTGGTGTCAGTTCTACTAAAAACCGATGCCAAAAACTATTTTTAAAAATTTTTGGCGTCAGTTTTTAGTAAAATCGACGCCAAAAATTTCTCACACAAACTATTGGTGTCGGTTTAGAAACAATAGACACCATTACATTGACGTTAAATATAGTATTTCCACTAGTAAATGTGATAGGTACTCTAGTACATTATCATATCAATTTTATGGAGAATAATAATCAATATGTGATAATATATTTAAATTAATATTCCCTTATTTGAATATAAAAGTAATCTAAATTAAAAAGTTGTTGGTTATAAGGAAAAAATTAAAAAAATACCACTTTAACTAGATCCAACTATTAACCATTATTCATACCTCACATGTTAAACATGATTTTACTGAGTATAGATTTAGATTTTAGGCCTACCATGTTTTTGTGGCTTAGTTTGGAAATCCATATTTTTTCTTGGTGAATCTATTTTCTGAAATATTTACTATCATGAGAAAATACCTCAAGTAGTTATATAAGTGAGTATCTACCTCTTGTTCCCTTGTCATCATCCTAACATCATGACTAATTCCATAGTCAAATCTTATTATAAATGAAAGATCTATTTAATTTGGAATAACCCAAAATTAGAACACAACATATCTAAACCATTTCTAAAGCTGCATCAGAATCCACAACATACTCAGATATTGTGGATATGGAAAACACAAGTTGTAATAAGTTTTTCTTGTATATTAATATATCCTTATTAGTGATACAATATCAAATTGAACTAAATAAAGATAAATTTTCATTTCCTTTGATCGCTAGTGTTCTCACTTCTCCGGACACTAGGAACTCATCTAGTTTTACTTTTCAACTATTGTCGGATGGTTCTAATTGAAAGTCTATGAAATGATGTTGGATTTGTTTTATATACACCTTATAATTATATATAAATAAGAAATGTAAAAATTAGGTAAATATCATTGAACATGAGATGAATTCCTAGATCTTAAGCTTGTGAAATTATTTTAATCTCCATAATCACTTCATATGTCCATGCAAGTTCTACTAGAAGGATTATATGCCAGCAAAAATTTTGTCTTGAATTGTTTCAACTTTTATTTCTTAATACTTATTTAATATATATTCTATGAATAATTTTAGAATACACATGAATCAATCTTGTTGATCTTGTTCCCTAGAACACCATTTCTTCTTCAAGTCAAACTAGGAGAAATTTCTATTCCTAGTCTTAACAAAATGGTAAGACACAACATTCATTTTCTATATGATATCAACATATCTAACTTGAAAACTTATAGCGCTCCCACTACCTGGTTAGAGACACAAGTCACTCATTTGTTTCCAAATGAATATTATATGATCACTATACATGATTTATTCATAAATGAATTTATGCAATCTGCATATCTTATTGGTATTTATTGATGACACCAACCCTTTTATTTAAGCCTAGTAGATATATACCATAGGTTCTCATTTTTAGTTGTTTCATATAGATATCTTCCATAATGAATTATCTAAATGATGTGGCATTTAAAATTAATTGACTAATATGATGATCATAAAAATATTCTTTGAAAAGTGAATTCAAAAAGGATTTTAGTTATGATGAGTGGTGAATAATTTTTTTCATAGACTAACCCTTTCAATAATCAATCATGTTTTATCAGTACAGTTTTGTAAAATCCATAACCATTTTCTATTGAATACTCCCCAACGGTATCAAATCTTAGAAACATTCAAACTACAGAGTCTCAAATCCTTATACATGGAGTCTATTACTTGAATTTATATATATATATTTCAACCTTATAATATTAACATTTACTGCTTATTTATAAGAATCATTATTCTGAAAGAATAATACATGTATCACCCCCCAAATTGAATATAAACCACCACTTTGGTTATGAATTATTATCCAGTGTGTGTCTCTAGAACTAATCCACCCACTGAGCTCAGTGGAGTCTATTATTCCTATTCCAATTCATGTACATCTATATCCTTAACACATATAATTTAAGTCTTCTCCCAAAATCATAAAAAATATAGGTTTTCTTTATGTAAATATAGTCAATATTGACAAGATTTTAACATCCTTAATGGTTTTAGGATCATTAAATTAGATGCACCTTAGTGCTTTGATGCTTATTTGAGTTTAAATATATATTTTAACAAATGGATTTCAACAAACACTTGCATTAGTGTTCTAATTAATTCTTTATCCAATCACATTTCAATATGATAACCATTATACAATATATTTGGCATTTGGTTAGTGGTTTCACTTTTATTTATAAAATATGTATTGAAATGGATAATGTAATATTTTCAATATAGATAAAACTCATCATTGATCTTTCATTTTTATGACCATAATTACATTGATGTATATAAAAAAATGTGAGTTTGGGATAACCTTTACCAAACATATATGATCAATGATTACATGGATAATATATACTCTGAAAATCTAGCTCAAATATTCCTTTTACCAAGTTCACTCATTTACTTCACTGAGAATTTCTAAAAATTATCATAAAGTATATAAAGTTATCTTTAGCATTAGAACGGTTCACATGTCTATGTTAAACAAATTCTAAATGTTTTATGACTTACTATTGTTTAAAAGTTTTCGTTATCTAAAACATTATAAGTAGTTTTTCTATATATCCAATATATTAGATAAATTGAGACTCAAATACTGTAATGGAAATAAGCAAGTCAATTAATTTCATTTTTATTTGAAAAATAATTATCTTTCCATAATTGGGTAAGAGTCTTATATTTTATATTCATCATTCATTGCAATGGATATTTGTGATTCAAGAGTTACGGAACAATTAGTTTAGTATTAAAGTACCATAAAAACATTTATTATAAAAAGAAATAATGTCTCATTATATCTAACTAGACACTAAGATAAATGTTTTGGTTACACTTATTACAAACTTGAATCAATCCAAACTACCAATGAAAAATAGTGAGATCCCCTTGGTTGATACAGGAATCAACATTTCTCCACTCCTTTTGAGTTTACTCTATAACATTTCTATTCTTGCTTGTTTCTTGTATTTAAATACATGTATGTTATAAGAATATTATATTTAATACATAATAGTTGAATAGAAACTTGATGAATATACCTAAAGTGGGTGTATCTTCTTGCTTCTTCAATTAGTTTCAATTTCTTTTCCAGTGTCCATTCTTTCCATATAAGAATAAATTAGTCTCATGTTCATTCTTCTTTCCTAAAATACTTTTCTCTTTTAAGGATATTTTGAAGGATATTTTGGATGTATATTATCCATAGGATCTTAGGACTTGTCTTCCAAACTTTTCACCATAATAGGTGGAGAAATAGTTTTTAATCAGAATTTATCTTCTAGTGAAGTATGAAAAGAAGTTTCCCAAGTGACTTTATATTTTGTTTATCCAGGCTTGGAAAAATGAAGATAATATTGGTGGTAAGGAAAATAAAATAATATTAATGGATGATTTCTTATCCAAGTGGAATATAAATTTCTCTAATTGATTAATATACCCCAACATTTTGAAAGCATGATCAGTAGATAGATTTCTTATTTCCATTTTACATTGATATAGTGCAATTACAACCTAATTTATTTCAAGCCAATCCTTCTCTTTATCAATAGAATGGTGATATATTATAATGGTTTAAAAATCCATGTATTTATGTTTTTACCATAAACTTTCCGATCATAATTGATAATATAATACAACAAACATAAGAATACTCCTCAACATATCTCTAGTAGGCTTACCTTTCACTTTCGCTTACAAACTGGGGTGGTGAAATAGGAATAGGTTATTCCAACATATAATAAAAAAATTGATAATAGTGCATCAAATACACAATTATACCACATCATAAAATTCATATTTTTAAGGAGATACCCTGAGTTAATGGGTGATTTCACTTCTTTAAGGGTTTTTATTTCCATTTTTCTACAATAATTAAAGCAGATGATTAGAACTTTACTTGATTACATTTTATGTGAGAAATAATAATAATATAATTTTATCAATTCTACCACTATTTAATCAATCCCAATAAACCTCACCATTGAACTTGTAATGTCTATTTTCTAGGAAATTTTAGTGTCAAGGATCCATATTTCCCTTTGCATAACCCTAATGAGGGTTGGTCAAGTTACTTGAAGGTATTTAGGTAAGTAGGTCTATTCCAACTGTAGGCTTTCAACTCTTTAATCCATTGAGTGGACTCCCCTATCTAGAAATTCTAACATATATTTCCTCAACACATTCCTATAAGTTATATCAAGTCTATAGAGGGATAATTCTATTGTTATAAGATGGTTAGGTCATCCCAAAACATTCATAATAACTCCACCTTAAAAGAAATAATCCCAATAAGGGTTGGTCAAATACTTAGTTCTAAGGTTTTCATTTATAATCAAGTAACGGAAGGTCAATTATAACTTAATATTTATTTGAGAGATTTTATTTATTATACATAAATTTTATGTGGTTTATTACTTTACATAACTTTTTAATATTAAGTGTACTTTACTTAATTAACAAAAAATATTTTATAAAACATCTACACACAATCCATTTATTTAAATTATATCTTTTCACATTGATTCATCTATTTATGTGATAGCGGTATTTAATCCATATAATAAATAATTAATAAGATATAAATAAATAAATAATAAATGACCCAATCATGAACTTATCTAATAGTCGATTGAATGAGACTCTATTGAATTAACCATTGACCTAGGGGAAATAAGTCATATTGTTAGTCTTGTAATGAGTTACATCATTCCAAATGTCCACCTATGTGTCACCTCTGTTGGAATCATTATTGTTTAATATTTACCTGCCTCCATACGCCTAGGGAAACTTTATTTATTACATGTATTTATATCTCACACTTAGGTGAGGGGAACCAAAGGATTGGTTAAAGGGGAATTTCATAAATATCCTTATACACGTACTTCCTACAAAATAATGGAGTGAGATATGACATGTAGGCCATCGAATCTAATTTAATAATAAATAATTGAAAACCCATGCAATATATTAAATTAAATAAATTCCAACAGAAATATTTTTCTTGTTCAAGCTTGTGGATGGCCATACATGCAACATACACATAAAATTAAATGGTTAACAATCATTTCATTATCTGTTCTTTATTATTAAGATAAATTTTCTTGCATTAATTAATTAATTAATTCCATTTCATCTTAATGACCATCCGAATCCTCTTGGAGATAACCATCATTATAGGAATTAATGGTAAATAAATGGAAGAACCAATAGTTTTGGATTTATTACAATAAATTAATTGAGAATTTAAAATTATTTAAAACCCTTATTAAATCTACAAACACATAAAGTCAAAATCAAAACTATAAGGTTTTAATTTTATAATTTTCAATTTAATTTAATTTAATTGTACTAGAAATTGGGAGCCTACATATTATGTTCAATCCAGCTACATTCCATGTACCTCAGTTGTGGTGTATCCAGGTCACGTGCTTGGGGATTTGGCATGTTGACTCAATCAGACTACACAACATGTACATGTTAGCCACAGATCATGTATCTGCTTTCTAGGGGCCTAAGATACTCACCTGGGTCTTCAACATGTATCTCAGCTAATTTCATAGTGTGTATAGGCTAGCTACAAGCTATGTGATTTAAATTCTACATGCCCGTGAAACACACTTAAAGAATTGTATTTTTCTTAGGTGAGAGACTACATAAAGTATGAACTCCATATACATGTCATGTATATCTAATTTGTTTTATCCAGATTACTTGGCATGTATCTCAAACATAAGAATTGATGAACTACATGTCATGTACACTGCATACACATCATGTATATCATAAATTCTTCAAGTTCTCAGTCTCGTGTGGTTTGACCATGTATAATGACCACACAAATTGTGTGATTTATGCTGATAAACCATGTAGACTACATAGCGTGTACTCAGATATAATCGTGTAATATAACAACTATGTGCCAGGTTGGCTGGTCAAAACTCAGCATACACCATATGTAATAACTGCATGGCATGCCATGTATCCCACGACATGGTCAAGTGCAACGTACTAGAGTACATAAGGTGTACCTCTGAGTACACACCGTTTAACCCTATCTTATCAGCCAAAAATTGGAAGTTCCCAATGGAATCTCCAGTTGTTATTCATCTATTTTTATACTTTTAAGAAAATGAATCACTAAAAAATTTGAATAATATATCAAAAACATGTTAATTTAAAATGAATTAAATAATTAATAAAAAAATAAAAATTCTACCATGATTTCATATGGATAAATAATAAAATAAATAATTATATATTTAAATGTAACCCCTATTATACTACTTGTTTGTTCTGAGTATAGAGGAAGTG
Source organism: Viscum album (assembly GCA_963277665.1). Taxonomy (NCBI): domain Eukaryota; kingdom Viridiplantae; phylum Streptophyta; class Magnoliopsida; order Santalales; family Viscaceae; genus Viscum; species Viscum album. The sequence continues at coordinate 271,912,860 of OY728135.1, forward strand.
TACGATGACAAGTGAGATATTAAAATTTATTTTAATATATTTATTCCTAGAATCATGAGTGAGGATCTGACATGTCAAATTTATAATTAATTTATTTAATATCAATAGAAATGAATACTTCATATTAGGATCTTTCTTCGATGTGAATGTTTATCATCTGAAAAGTCCCTTTCGAGTTTCCTTCATTGAACTATAAGGATTCAAGGATATAATCTCTCTTTAGTGATCCACACATGATCGTTTGATCTCGAATAAATTCTAATCAATCTTCGGGTGCTAGCATGGTGAATCGATTGTCTTGCATTGGTTCTGTTGATTGTTTATCCTTCAGTCTTAATGGAATCTCTCTTGAATTTCATAACATGATAGGGAGATAGAAGGAAGAGTCAAGAGAAAAAAATTTTGTGAAAAACAATTATTTATTTTCATTTCACACCCTACACAATATACATAACCAACTATTTATAGAGTTAAGGTTTAGGTTAAAATAATTATTTTATTTCATGTTGTTCATTAAACAATATTAAAACCTTTAATAAACCCTATTCTAAATATTATTATTATTATTATTATTATTATTTTGTGATGTGCACTAACTTGTGAAATAAAAAATATTTTAACCATATTGTTAATTAATATTTGTCACCGGACACAGTCTTGGTCCATTCGAACTCCTTGGAATTTATTAAATACCCAAATAAAATTATTTTATCCTCTTAAATGAATATTTTATTCAAAAACTAATAAATAAATATTTAATAAAATAAATATATATATTTTATTAATAATACAGTGAATAAGTATTTATTTAATTTATGCGATCAATAAAACTTGAATAAAATTATTCCTCGGTATTGACAATAATATTTATTACATTAATTGAATTAAAATATAATTTAATAGAGACCAATGGAAACACTTAGTGTGTGACCATCTAGGATTCTTTCTCATTGGCATTAGGCATGTATGCCTAAAATCCATGATTAATGTCTAGTAATGATTCAAGGATCCCAATAGAAAGAACTTAATGTCATAATGATGACAACCACATGTGAATCCTAACTATGTAATATAATACCTTTGTCTCAATATGTCCTCAAGCATGTTGCATATATGTATCATCAATAAATTTTCTCGATGCATCTTTATCTGACAATATGAAATAAACATCATTACACCATGTCCATGGAATTTATATGATAGTTATATTTCAATCAAGGGTTTTAGATATCAACTTCAATAAATATGGAAGGGAAAAATCATTCCCCGACTTGTCCTTTAATAACACGACATTCATGATGCACCCAACATACCCAACCTCACCACAAATATATGTCATCACGGTTTCATCATAAAATATAAGTGTGTGAGTCATGACGCACATTAATGATAATCTTAATGTTTAAGTACCATTACACACACTCATAAATAGTAATATATGAGTACATGAAAACATGTGGAATTCCTACAAGTGGTTCCATTGTCATAACCACCCATCTTGGAGATTACCAAGTGTGAACATCATGAGATGAAGTCTAATCCACATATGAGTACTCTCACTAGAGAGTATATATACTATTATCCCCCATTATAGTATGTTATCTAACTATAGAAATATATTTAAGAGATATTGTTATAGCATAAAAAGGTTCTCATCATAGTCGGGAACTGTTATGACCTTATCCATGCAACAGATAATTTGGGACATTATCACATCAATGTTATGAAAAATAACAATCAATATGTGATAATATATTTAAATTAATATTCACTTAATTGAATATAAAATTAATCTAAAGTTAAAATTAGTTGGTTCTAGGGCAACAAATCTAAAAAAACTTGTGATGAGTTGATGGTGGGGTTGGACCTAGGATATGAGATTCATGTATCACTATATATCCCATGAGAATGGGAATCAAGTCACACATAGTTTTGGAAAATATTATAGTAGGAGACCAATACTGGTAAGGGGAGTCTTTCTGAAGTGAGGATGTGATGAAAAATATAATGTGGAATTGGCTTGCTGAAACACCACTATGTGATGAAAACTATGCAAATAAAGGGCCATAAAGGAGTCAGTGCACATAGTTTAAGATCATAATGCTTAGAACTGAAGAGTTACAAGTGATTTGAGGATGATTGGGTGTTGTATAAGAGTTAAAAACTCAACATGAAGGATGTAAGGATGATTTTCAACACACAAAGAAATCCTAAAACTAGTTACACACAATTTAAGTTTATAAGGCATGGACTGGGGGGGAAACTTGAAATAGGTTAGTACTAAGGCTATACCCAATATGTTATATATAGGAATCCCTAAATATCCCATAAAACATGGGAATCATTTTATATGTAGTTATGGAACATGGCATGGTTGAAGATCAATTCTAGATGGGTGGAATCCTCTCTAGCAAGGTCATTTAATCATCTCATATTTGTGATATGAGGCATCCCAGATTCAAATGGGGTAAGGCTACAGTTTAACATCAGGTGATGAAGAGTTTGGTTTTTGTTCATTTCATATTTTTCATATGATTAATCCTAGTTTTATGTTGGGTGAGGATACTGCTGAATATTGTGTGATGAGAATGTTGGCCTTTGTAGTTTAGAGTCATGCATCTCGAGTTGTGTATTCTACTAATTTAACATCATAGAGCTCAAATGTAACACCCTACTAATATTCTCATGTATTCCATAACCCCTATTTTGATAATGCTTTTTTTGGGTCTCATTTAGGGGTGATTTAGGTAAAATTTTGTAATTTTTAAGGGATCTTGGGTTGTGCATGGTTAGTGCACGGTTTGGGAAACCATGCTCCCTACTAGTGAAAACTGTGGAAACCCAGGAAGTGAGGGTTTGCACGGTTAGAACATGGTATGAAAAACTATGCACCCACCATGTATAAACTCTACAACCCATATAATAGGGGCACATGTCTAGGGAACATTGTTTTAAAAACCATGTGGCCCTTCCCTACTAATCATGTGTACGGGATTTTATTTTTTTGAAAATTGTTTAAAATTTCCCAAATCTACCTTGTTGACCACAAATCAGACATAACTTCCCAAATTATGATTTCTAAGTTTTATAAGGCTCTCAAAGACCCTCTTTGTCTCCTTAAAACACCTTTCTGTGTGAATCAAAGTGTATAAAATCATGTTCTATCTCTTTTAGATATGTGAATATTCTCATCTTGATCTCTCTTGATCTTTTCATCTCACCTCCTTATGGGTTTTTTATATCACTATGTTGTTTGAGAATCCAATCCTCATTGTTTTAGATCTTGAATATGGGTTTTAATCTTGAATATCCATTTTCAAAATTCTTCGTTGGTGAATCCCATTTAAGAAGTTAAGTTACATTATCATGTTATCTACAGTAGGTGGTTTTGTTTATGATTGGACAATTTATTTAACCCTAAATTTATGGATTTAAATTAAATTTCTTTCAATTAATTTTTGAAAACCAATTCATTGTGGATTGTGGTTTGAATTTTATTTGACAAGAGATTTGGTAAAAATCCCCCAATTCTAGGGAATTGGGGTGCGATTTGAATTTGACAAAAATTGTAGAATTTGTTTTTTTGTGAAATAAAAATGGGAAATTATTTTTTTAAATTTATTTCAAATTTATATTTGAAGAAATTGAATTTTTTTATAAGAACCCATCGATTTTATCTTGGAAAATTCATGATTTGATTAAAAACTCATTTTGGGTTTCAAATGCGACTTAGCATATTGAAATGGGAAATGGGTTAATTGTGTTTTAAACAAAATTAAAATAAATTACCCATTAATGATTATTGATAAAGAATATGAAATCCCATGTAGTTTTTGGGGTATTAGGGAAAACATGATAGGATGAGAATTCCCAAGAAATATATTAACATTTTTCAACTCTAACATAATTTTTTAGAAGATCTTATCCCTACTAGGATGTTAGTTATTATTATTTTTTCAGTGTCAGAGATATTTGCGTGTTCATTTTTGTAATCATTTTTACAAGTGTGTGAGGATCCCATAACCTGGAACTATCATACCTTTTGGAAGATGACAATGTTGCTCATTTTTAATGCTTTTATATATATTCCATTGTTTCTAAACTATTTTACACATGACTTGTGAATTTATATAAATTGTTTTATATGAAAATTTTATTAATACACTGTTTGAAAATTTTCCATCATTTTAAATGTAAATAATTTTTTATTTTAAATATGATTTTGAAATTCCATTGTAGTTTATTTAAATTTGAAATATTTATTTGGTAAATTAATTTGGAATATTTTTATGGAACCATGGTAAGACCCTAGTGGGATTTTATCTCACACCCAACCTATGACTTAAGGTGTTTGTATATTTCATTCTTCCAAGTTTGAGTAGGGGGAAAGCACCACAAGGAGGTGGAAATTTTTGTTTCTGGCCCCTTTTTGGATTGATTTGTTGGGTATTTTTGGGATTTGGGTTGTTTATTGTGTTTCTTGTTACTTTGGGTTTATACATTAGGTTATTAATACTAGTTTTAATTCTATACTTATTGTCCCTATGTAGTTTTATTTTTTTCATATTGATATAATTTTCTTCTTCTGTTTTGTTTGTGGAAAATGTGTTCCCACTTTCATATTGTATGATGTCAGGTTATATTTTCCTACCCGTGTCGATCGAGAATGACCTTAGATCTATGTCCGTTCTAGATTGGGTATTAGAGCTCTGGAGTATCTGGGATTTTTTGTGATAATGTGGTATCAAAGGTGCAGGTTAAGCATCTTACCTTTTTGTCTGTATGCAGTTGAGTAAAATATTTAGGGCTTTGGAGGTAGTTGTGATTGTGTGCCAGGACATCTCGCACCACAATGATCCTTAAGTCACCAGGGGTGGTTTGGGAAAGACATATTGAAGATTATTTCTAGTGTTTTCCCTAATTTTCATTTGGATAGGTTGAAATTCAAATCTTGTGTTCTTATCCATTGGGATTATTTTTTCTATTTATCTTGTTAGAGTGTTGATATATGTAATGTTTTGAAAACATCAATGTCTTATAATGATGTTTTTTATCATCATGCCTCCATGAAGATGTGTGATTTACATCCATGAGGATGATTATAATGAAACGTAGTGATAAAATACTCGTGTGGACCAGGATATGATAGATGTTATTATGTGTGTTGTCCAAGATTTGGGATAGGCACCTACACCTGTTCTCATTCAAGCTCTACCTATGAAACCTCATAAGTATAACCTGAGGATTAATTCTTAGTAGTTCCTTCACCATAAGACTCTATAATTCAAAGGCTCAAATGATCCTCAATAGGCTAAGGATTGGTTGAGAGATATCAAGATTTTTTTTGAGTTCTGGGAGATGCCGAATGAAATCAAGGTGAAATGTACCACCTTAAATCTAGAGGGAACTATAATGAGATGGTGGGACATTATGGCGATGGAGAAGAGTCATGAGGGATTCGAGTATAAATACATCAAATCTATTTCAACCAATCAGTTCTATCCAAATTTGATGGTGTTAGCCAAGGCTATAGAGTTTTTCAAACTCAAGCTGGATGACAGGACCGTGATACAATATGAAAATCTGTCACACCCGTTTTTTTTAGTCATTGTAATTTTTTTTCCACATGGCGTCGGGTTTTTTTGCTTAAGTGCGGGTGAGTCCCGGTTTAAATTTTTAATGTTGGGATGAGTTTATGGTTTGGGATGGTGCGCGAACACCGCACGCTTAAGACGCAAAGTTCGCTTGGGCACATGCTATCCACTTGGGTAAGTGCAGCCCGCTTGCAGTCCGCTTGGATACCGCACGGTCATCCCGTTTTAATGTTATGTGTGTAGATATATGTATATGTATGTTTATATTTTTATATATGTGAACATTTATATGTATATCTATGTTGTATGTGTTTATGCTCTAACATTGTGTGTAATATATATAATGTATGTGAATTTATATTTATAGGTGTATATATATATATACACATATGTTTGCAAATAAATATGTTTTAGTTTTATATTATTATGCGTATACATGTTTATGTGTAGGTTCATATAAGTTTATATGTGTTATATATAGGTTTATATATGTTTATATGTTTATATGTGTTATATATATGTTTATAAATATATCTTTATAGATGTATTTGTGTTTATATAAGTAGGTTTATATATATATATATATATGTATATATATTTATTTATTTATGTGTATATGTTTTATTATTATTATTATTATTATTACTATTATTGTTATTGTTATAATTATTAAGAAAAAAAATGAACCCTAATCTACCAAGCCCGCGTCGCCCCCTCTCTCCCTCTTTCTCCCCCATGCGAGCCCGACCCCGCTCCATTCCTGGTTCGCCGGCCCGCACCGCCCCTCCCTCCTCACGACCCCAGTTGTCGCTGTCCGTCGTCATCCGCCGCTGCCTGCGCCGGCCACCCCGACCGCGCCGGTGCCGCCGCCTCCCCTCTTCCTCCGACCCGCGCCGCGCAGAGCCCCCCCTTCCGGCCGACAACGCCGATCCGGCTCCCCCTGTCCGACCTCCTCGCAGCCGGCCTCCCTCCCAACTCGCCCTACTTCCGGCCAGTACCCAACTGCCAGAGCTGCACCTCCTGGCTAGATCCTCCCCGGCTTCCTCTCCCGACCCAGCCCCTCCATTTGGCGCAGCCGACCCCCTTCGGTTCGGCTTCCCCTCTCACCGATGTTGTCCCTTGAATTTTTTTTCTTCTTATTTATTATTATTGTTTTATTTTTATTATTTTTGGTGTTATTATGAAAATCCATTACATCCTAATATCGTGTTTCATTTTGGCGCGTTTTGCACAGTATCCAGGTTATGCGTTTTGTCTGTGGAGTGATTTTCTTCCTTCCATTAAGGCGTTGTTGGGTTCGCGCCCCTCCGAGGGAGGTAAATCCACATATTTTTATCTCTGGGTCGCTCCGCTAATGTTTGCACTCTTCCTTTTTGTTTGAAAATTTGTTTCGCAGTTTTGTTATGCGCTTAATTATCTTGCTATAGAGTTCTGAATATTTTTTAGAATTGAGTTGCGGACCCTTGAGGTCTTTATCTGGTCCTGAGTCGGTTCCTGGTATGCGTCTACATGTGTCTACGTTATTTTTCTTGTTTTTTTATTAATCTTCCATGTCCTTTAATTTATTTATGTGGTGTGGATTGTGTTTTGGGAGTATTTTGAGGCGTGCTTGTTTTCAAAGGTAGACTTTTGGGTTTATAGTTTTTTAAATCGGTGTATGCATGGTTTCAAAATGGGTTTTAAGAGTGTTTAGAAGGTGTGAGACGCGATTTACAATTGTTTTGGCATGCGTGTGTGATGATATTATATCTTCTTTTAGAAATGATGTGTTTTCATTTTGGTCTTGTTTTGGGTTATTTTATAGAAGTGTTTAATCAACTGTTTTTTTAAGGGTGTGAATTATATTTTTAAAGGTGGTGAACATGTTTAAGTGTTGCGAACATAATTTTTAATTGAAAGATTCAATGTTTTGTGTGTGCAAATGGGTGCGTTATTTTATAAAATGTTTTATGGGTTGGTTGCTAGGTGCGAGACATGTTCTAGGTGTGATGATATTGTGTGTTTTATTTTAAAGTGTTTTCTTATGTGAAACTGAGTATGTTTTGATGTGAACCATGGTATCACCTTTTGCGGATGTTTTATAAATTATTCAAATGCTTTATTACTTTGATCTTGTGGTGCATAAAGCGGTTGGTGTGTCTAAAAGTCGAAATTGAATTCTACTAAAGAGTTTGGTTGTGTTTTGATACGTGTTTTAATGTGATATTTTAAAAACATGTCAAGCTAGTTATTTTATATTGTTTATATGTTAGGATTATTTTAGGTTCGCTTTTGTGTGTATTTTGAGAGGTTTTGCGTTGTTGCAGCGCATTGGCGAGACTTTCCGTGATGTTGCGATCGTCAGAAGGTTGCACGTACTCTTGCGCGAGTGTGTGGCATGCATCGTCGTCGTAACCGGGCTACGAGTCGAGGTAGGTCCCCCATTGCACTAACCTTTAGATTTAGAATTTATTAATTTCTTGTTGTTTTATTAATTTTTAATGAATTAGAAATAATATTAGATAATAAAACTTTAAATTATTATTTAGTGCGAAAAGAGCTGTTTATTTTATACCGAACACTTGTGACATTTTCTTGACGGGCGGACACCCAGTTTTGAAAGAATGCCCATTTGGCCTTTAAACATAATTCATGGAACTTCAAATGTGCTTCTAGTTTTAAAGATAAATAATTTCTTCTGAACAAGTGTTTTGAACTTTTTGAGAAATAAGGTTTTACTTTAAATTTGGTGAAGGCCCGTTTGGCACTTTAATGAAATGGATTATCTTGGAAATCCAACTCGGGGGGTGATCTTTGGTGTGCGTTGTTTGTGTGAGCTGTATGTGATGTTTGTACATCGTGACTGATTTATTTACATTGTAGACGCACCCCCTTTTATTGCTTGTGATTACATGGGAACCTGTCATATTGAGTGAATTTTCTAAGAACGATTGATGCACTAGTTTAGATTACGCACTGGCTAGTGGCCCCATAGCAGGGGAATACTGAGTTATTGCTGCTCTGGGGATTGGGCCCCTCGGTTAGGCCATGCAGGGCTATGTCGGGCGTTAGGGCATTATAATGTCATCGAGTTAGGGCATGCCTTCAGGATGAGTCAGATGTATAGTACGTTCTGGAGTGTTCACAATCTCCTAGGTTCGACCCATGTTTCTTTTAGTGTTTTTGTGTGGCGGACGATTGAGAGGTCGAGTTCGGCTGCTAACCCATGTGTTCCACTTTTACCATTTCCCTTAGTGTGTGTTGTGTGTAATTTTCCTTTTGACTAACACCTAAAGTTTGGATTTCTAAATTTTTCGTAAAATGTTTTAAAAATGCGATGCACATGCTTCTTTCAACTTTAAACATGTTCTAAATTAAAAAGGGCAATGGACTGTTACTTGTTTTAGAAATGAAAGTGTGTGGAAACCATATTTTATATAATTTAGTTCAAACCTGGAATTGATAAATTCTTTATTTATTGGTATGTGCTTTGGGGATAGATTTAGTCAGGGCTACCTACTGAGTTTTAATACTCACTCCTATAGATCTTTTCTGTTTTTAGTGTTTGTGCAGGTTACAGCTTGGGTGTGTCGCCTTGGGTGACGTTTGGTTGTGAGTTGGAGAGTTACACGCAAGGTCACACGGTGATAGTGGTTGTCTCTTTCGGTTAGTTTTATTTTCTTTTGTTCTTAGTTACTTTACTTTGTTTATTTATTTTGCGCTGCTCTGTTTATTTTTCTACTGCTTTAATTATTTATTTTTACTGGGAAAAATCATTCCCACAGCCTCTGTTGATGCCCTGGCACTTGTCACCAGCCCGGGAGGATCGGGAATGCCTCTCGGGCCATGTCGTGGGCCGGCTCGGGTGACCGGTTCAGGGTCGACCCGAGTTGGTTCGTGGAAAAATGGTATCAGAGGAGGTCGGCTCTTAGTGGACCTCGCTTTTCAGAGCATCCTTTGTTATTTGGGATGTCTGGTAGAAGGAGATTAGGACTGTCGGGGCTCAGGAGGTAGGTTACGGGTCGGTGCCTGATCACCACCGATCATGACGAGACCTGAGTTACCAGGGTTAGTCCGGGATTTGAGTCTCTTATTTTTGGTTGCTTTGGATTCAGGGATGACAATGGAGGCGAATCGGTTCACATTGCGGGCTCACATGGGGTGGTGACCTATGTGGAGTCCAAGTGTCCGACTCAAGGTCCTCTTAGTGTTATGTTTTACCTGGGGCATGGCTCACCACCATGTCGTTGGGTCAGACATATGCACTAGTTTCTCATTCCAGTGAGGTATTACTGTTTCTATTTTGTTTTAGTCTCAGTTGATTTGAGTGTGCGTTAAAAGTGAAATTGTTTTTTAATGGAAAAGTGTTTCTTCCAAATTGTTTTTGAAATTACTAAAGTGGGTTTTTAAAGAGAAGGTGTATCGGTTTGAAAAAAAACATGGTATGTGTTTGGATTTGGTAAGGAAAAGAAGTGTGTGAACCTTGGAAATCCTTATGGATGGTCACACGTGCATGGGTATGTATGGAAAGTGTGTGGTGGAACTTGTTCGTAGATGATTTGAGCGGGATTGAATGAACACACGTGTGACGGTTCATAAAGTGCCATAGGTGAGTTTTGAAAATTTTAAAGAAATAACGGTTTTGGAAAAGTGATTTCTCCTTGTGTTTGTATATGTTTGGCTTATGGGCCTATTGACCTTGGCTTGTGTTGTTGCTTTGATTGAGTTTTGTCTTTATTCCGGTTTCAATTATGTTTCACGTGTTGTCATGAGTATGCCGGCCAGAAAGGTCGCTAAGGTTGCTAATGAGTCATGCCCAGTTTTTAGTTCTCTTTACATGTTGCCTATCAATCAAAGAAATCAAAGTCAGTGAGGGGTAGTTGTGTGGTTGTGGAATTAGAGTGGGTATTCATGTTGTTGAGAACTCCCAGGGTTGTTAGGGTTCGTATCGTCTCAGGTTTATTTGAGGGTCCAGTTTTGGACTAGTAAAGATGAGATGTCTCATCATCATTGGAGTTTTGGGTGTGATTAACGGTGTTCGACTTTCGTGAAGGTTCCCCACCTAGAAATGAGTGTGGGCCGGTGGAACCTGTCTCCAAGAAACCATCCTCGTCGGTACCGGCTCATAGTTTGTCGGATCGCTCTCTTGTGTGCCACCAGTATGGCCTGTCTATACATTCTAAGTCGCCTTGTCACATCCCTCCGAATTCTTTCTACCGTACGGCTGTTCGGGACACCGGGGAGAGTTTTGGAAAAACGTCACTCGTGAGGAAGGAGTTAGGGACTAGAGGACGAAAATGCCTGACTGTGAGGCAGAAGATACTTCAGTCATCAGGGCCCCAACCACAGGTTTCAGGTTGAAGCTCGCGCATAGTCAGGAGTTGCTAGGGGTGTGTAGAACCTCACATCGGATTATGTTTTTAGCTTTCTGAAGGAAAATATCCAAAGTTTCCTTATTCTGTTCTTGTCACCATTGTAAGCTCATCATAGTTGTGGTGATGTGATGAACTTGTTCTACCGTAGTCTAAGCGGTCTTATCTGTTCTCAGTGTGTTTTCAAATCGTTCGGATTTCCTTGAAGGGTGTTGGGCCCGCAAATAAACGGGTCATTCTAATTTTGATTCGGGTCTCAATTGTGTTCATTAGGGGGATGTTTGGTTTCGTGAAATTAAAGGGCGGTGTTTTGGGGTCCTTTCTGAGTTCGGGCTAGGAATTCCTTAGTCTTTGATTGTGGTGTGGTTTTTATTCGGCCGATGGGTGAGGGGTTGAGTTAATTCCTTATCCTCGAGCTGTTGGGTCTTTTCATAGAAAGCTTCATGTTTAAATCTCCGAGTGTTGTTCGGTCTGTGTGTATAAAGTAACTGGGTTTAGTTTGTGACTTCCCGTGTTACCCCCCCCCCCCTCCAGGGTGGTGTGTTCGAGTTTCAAGGTCTCCGTGTTAGTATATTTCTGTGGTGGGGAGAACCCTCCCGTGTTCTCCCCTCAATCTCGGACAATGTTTGTACTTGAGTTGGTCGGGTGTGACTTGTGTTGGTAATGGTCACCCCGAGCCTCTAAATTTCTTCTGGTTTTTCCTGGGCACAGACTCGAGTTAAGATAACTGTTGGCTTGGTGACTTTCTGGGGGCAGAAAGTGTTTGTGGTGGGGATAATTGTCACACCCGTTTTTTTTAGTCATTGTAATTTTTTTTTCTACTTGGCGTCGGGTGTTTTTGCTTAAGTGCGGGTGAGTCCCGGTTTAAATTTTTAATGTTGGGATGAGTTTATGGTTTGGGATGGTGCGCGAACACCACACGCTTAAGACGCACAGTTCTCTTGGGCACGTGCTATCCGCTTGGGTACGTGCAGCCCGCTTGCAGTCCGCTTGGATACCGCACGGTCATCCCGTTTTAATGTTATGTGTGTAGATATATTTATATGTATGTTTATATTTTTATATGTGTGAACATTTATATGTGTATCTACGTTGTATGTGTTTATGCTCTAACATTGTGTGTAATATATATAATGTATGTGTATTTATATTTATAGGTGTATATATATATATACACATATGTTCGAAAATAAATATGTTTTAGTGTTATATTATTATGCGTATACATGTTTATGTGTAGGTTCATATAAGTTTATATGTGTTATATATAGGTTTATATATGTTTATATGTTTATATGTGTTATATATATGTTTATAAATATATATGTATAGATGTATTTGTGTTTATATAAGTAGGTTTATATATATATATATATGTATATATATTTATTTATTTATGTGTATATGTTTTATTATTATTATTATTATTATTATTATTATTATTATTATTGTTGTTGTTATAATTATTAAGAAAAAAAATGAACCCTAATCTACCCAGCCCGCGTCACCCCCTCTCTCCCTCTTTCTCCCCCACGCGAGCCCGAACCCCCTCCCTTCTTGGTTCGCCGACCCGCGCCGCCCCTCCCTCCTCACGACCCCAGTCGCCGCCGTCCGCCGTCGTCCGCCACTACCTGCACTGGCCACCCCGACTGCGCTGGTGTCGTCGCCTCCCCTCTTCCTCAGACTCGCGCCGCGCACAGCCCCCCCTTCCGGCCGACCCCGCCGATCCGGCTCCCCCTGTCTGACCTCGTCGCAGCCGGCCTCCCTCCCGACTCGCCGTCCTTCTGGCCAGCACCCAACCGTCGGAGCTGCACCTCCCGGCTAGATCCGCCCAGGCTTCCTCTCCCGACCCAGCCCCTCCGTTTGGCGCAGCCGACCCCCTCCGGTTCGGCTTCCCCTCTCACCGGCTCTCTCCCTTGCATTTTTTTCTTCTTATTTATTATTATTGTTTTATTTTTATTATTTTTGGTTTTATTCTGAAAATCCATTACATCCTAATATCGCGTTTCATTTTGGCACGTTTTGCACGGTATCTAGGTTATGCGTTTAGTCTGCGGAGTGATTTTCTTCCTTCCGTTAAGGCGTTTTTGGGTTCGCGCCCCTCCGAGGAAGGTAAATCCACGTATTTTTATCTCTGGCTCACTCCGCTAACGTTTGCAATCTTCCTTTTTGTTTGAAAATTTGTTTCGCAGTTTTGTTATGCGCTTAATTATCTTGCTATAGAGTTCTGAATTTTTTTTAGAATTGAGTTGCGGACCCTTGAGGTCTTTATCTGGTCCTGAGTCGATTCCTGGTTTGCATCTACATGTGTCTACATTCTTTTGCTTGTTTGTTTGATTAATCTTCCATGTCCTTTAATTTATTTATGTGGTGCGGATTGTGTGTTGGGAGTATTTTGAGGCGCGCTTTTTTTCAAAGGTAGACTTTTGGGTTTATAGTTTTTTAAAGTGGTGTATGAAGGGTTTCAAAATGGGTTTTAAGAGTGTTTAGAAGGTGTGAGATGCGATTTACAATTGTTTTGGCATGCGTGTGTGATGAGATTATATCTTCTTTTAGAAATGATGTGTTTTCATTTTGGTCTTGTTTTGGGTTATTTTATAGAAGTGTTTAATCAACTGTTTTTTTAGGGTGTGAATTATATTTTTAAAGGTGGTGAACATGTTTAAGTGTTGCGAACATAATTTTTAATTGAAAGCTGTAATGTTTTTTGTGTGCAAACGGGTGCGTTATTTTATAAAATGTTTTATGGGTTGGTTGCTAGGTGTGAGACATGTTCTAGGTGTGATGATATTGTGTGTTTTATTTTAAAGTGTTTTCTTATGTGAAACTGAGTATGTTTTGATGTGAACCTTGGTTTCACCTTTTTCGGATGTTTTATAAATTATTCAAATGCTTTATTACTTTGATCTTGTGGTGCGTAAAGCGGTTGGTGTGTCTAAAGGTCAAAATTGAATTCTACTAAAGAGTTTGGTTGTGTTTTGATATGTGTTTTGATGTGATATTTTAAAAACATGTCGAGCTAGTTATTTTATATTTTTTATATGTTAGGATTGTTTTAGGTTCGCTTTTGTGTGTATTTTGAGAGGTTTTGCGTTGTTGCAGCGCATTGGCGAGACTTTCCGTGATGTTGCGATCGTCAGAAGGTTGCGCGTACTCTTGCGCGAGTGTGTGACATGCATCGTCGTCGTAACTGGGCTACGAGTCGAGGTAGGTCCCCCATTGCACTTACCTTTAGATTTAGAATTTATTAATTGCTTGTTGTTTTATTAATTTTTAATGAATTAGAAATAATATTAGATAATAAAACTTTAAATTATTATTTAGTGCGAAAAGAGCTGTTTATTTTATACCGAACACTTGTGACATTTTCTTGACAGGCGGACACCCAGTTTTGAAAGAATTCCTGTTTGGCCTTTAAACATAATTCACGGAACTTCAAATGTGCTTCTAGTTTTAAAGATAAATAATTTCTTCTGAACAAGTGTTTTGAACTTTTTGAGAAATGAGGTTTTACTTTAAATTTGGTGCAGGCCCGTTTGGCACTTTAATGAAATGGATTATCTTGGAAATCCCACTCGGGGGTGATCTTTGGTGTGCATTGTTTGCGTGAGCTGTATGTGATGTTTGTACATTGTGACTGATTTATTTACATTGTAGACGCACCCCCTTTTTATTACTTGTGATGACATGGGAACCTAGAATATTGAGTGAATTTTCTGAGAATGATTGCTGCACTAGTTTAGATTACACACTGGCTAGTGGCCCCCTAGCAGGGGAATACTGAGTTATTGCTGCTATGGGGATTGGGCCCCTCGGTTAGGCCATGCAGGGCTATGCCGGGCGTTAGGGCGTTATGACGCCACCGAGTTAGGGCATGCCTTCAGGATGAGTTAGATGTATAGTACGTCCTGGAGTGTTCACGATCTCCTAGGTTTGACCCATATTTCTTTTAGTGTTTGTGTGTGGTGGACGATTGGGAGGTCAAGTTCGGCTATTGACCCATGTGTGCCACTTTTACCATTTCCCTTAGTGTGTGTTGTGTGTAATTTTCCTTTTGACTAACACTTAAAGTTTGGATTTCTAAATTGTTCGTAAAATGTTTTAAAAATGCGATGCACATGCTTATTTCAACTTTAAACTTGTTCTAAATTAAAAAGGGCAATGGACTGTTACTTGTTTTAGAAATGAAAGTGTGTGGAAACCATATTTTATATAATTTATTTCAAACCTAGAATTCATAAATTCTTTATTAATTGGTATGTGCTTTGGGGATAGATTTAGACAGGCCTACCTACTGAGTTTTAATACTCACGCCTATAGATCTTTTCTGTTTTTAGTGTTTTTGCAGGTTACAGCTTTGGTGCGTCTCCTTGGGTGACGTTTGGTTGTGAGTTGGAGAGTGACACGTGAGGTCACACGGTGATAGTGGTTGTCTCTTTCGGTTAGTTTTATTTTCTTTTTTTCTTAGTTACTTTACTTTGTTTATTTATTTTGCGCTGCTCTGGTAATTTTTTTGCTGCATTAATTATTTATTTTTACTGGGTGAAATCATTCCCATAGCCTCTGTTGATGCCTTGGCACTTGACGCCAGCCCGGGAGGATCGAAAACGCCTCTCGGTCCATGTCGCGGGCCGGCTCGGGTGACCGGTTTAGGGTCGACCCGGGTTGGTTCGTGACAAAATGGTATCAGAGGAGGTCAGCTCTTAGGGGACCTCACTTTTCAGAGCGTCCTTTGTTGTTTGGGATGTCTGGTATAAGGAGATTAGGACTATCGGGGCTCAGGAGGTAGGTTACGGGTCGGTGCCTGATCACCACCGATCATGACGAGACCTGAGTTACCAGGGTTAGTCTGGGATTTGAGTCTCTTATTTTTGGTTGCTTTGGATTGAGGGATGACAATGGAGGTGAATCGGTTCACATTGCGGGCTCACATGGGGTGGTGACCTATGTGGAGTCCAAGTGTCCGACTCAAGGTCCTCTTAGTGTTATGTTTTACCTGGGGCATGGCTCACCACCATGTTGCTGGGTTAGACATATGCACTAGTTTCTTATTCCAGTGGGGTATTACTACTTCTATTTTTTTTAGTCTCAGTTGATTTGAGTGTGCGATAAAAGTGAAATTGTTTTTTTAATGGAAAAGTGTTTCTTCCAAATTGTTTTTGAAATTACTAAAGTGGGTTTTTAAAGAGAAGGTGTATCGGTTTGAAAAAAAACTTGGTATGTGTTTGGATTTGGTAAGTAAAAGAAGTGTTTAAACCTTGGCAATCCTTATGGAGGGTCACACGTGCATGGGTATGTATGGAAAGTGTGTGGTGGAACTTGTTCGTAGATGATGTGAGAGGGATTGAATGAATGCACGTGTGACGGTTCATAAAGTGCCATAGGTGAGTTTTGAAAATTTTAAAGAAATAACGGTTTTGGAAAAGTGATTTCTCCTTGTGTTTGTATATGTTTGGCTTATGGGCCCATTGGCCTTGGCTTGTGTTGTTGCTTTGATTGAGTTTTGGCTTTATGCCGGTTTCAATTATGTTTCACGTGTTGTCATGAGTATGCCACCCAGAAAGGTCGCTAAGGTTGCTAATGAGACATGCCCAGTTTTTAGTTCTCTTTGCATGTTGCCTATCGATCAAAGAAATCAAAGTCAGTGAGGGGTAGTTGTGTGGTTGTGGAATTAGAGTGGGTCTTCAGGTTGTTGGGAACTCCCAGGGTTGTTAGGGTTCGTGCCGTCTCAGGTTTATTTGAGGGTCCAGTTTTGGACTAGTAAAGATGAGATGTCTCATCGTCATTGGAGTTTTGGGTGTGATTAACGGTGTTTGACTTCCGTGAAGGTTCCCCACCTGGAATGGAGTGCGGGACGGTGGAACCTGTCTCCAAGAAACCATCCTCGTTGGTACCGGTGTAGGATCGAAATATAATATGAGATGCTCAATATACAAGAGGGGGGGTGAATTGTATACTTTAAAAATTCCTTTGGAACCTTTAAAGTTAGTTATGAATAACTAAAGTTTCCTTAAGAAAAGGAAAGAACTAAGTTTAACAAAGTTAAACTTAAGTAAATTCACAATACCTCTAACACAGATTCCGAAAGTAGGTTCCGGAAGTATGATTCCGGAAGTTGAAACTTAACAAACAATTACAATATGAGATTCTACCTTAAAGCGTATAGAATCTAAAAGAATCAGAGTTCAAATAAGGAAGTATAAGAAAGTTATACTTTCCTTATGATACAAGATGCAGCGGAATGTAAACTAGTAGTAAAACTACAAGTAACCAGAATAAGTCTTTTAACCCAAAGAGAAGGGTATCCAACAACCTTGGATAAAGGTCCCTTGATTTATACTTTCAAGCAAGTCTGTCTTACCCACACCAGGGTAAGCCCTCGATACAAGGATCGGAGTCTCTGTCTTGCTATCCCCGCAAGCCCTCAACTTCAAGGTAGTTGGCAACCTCTGTCTTCCTCAGCAAGGAAGCCCTCGAACTTTAAGGTAGTCAGCACCTCTGTCTTCCTATCCCCGGAATCCCTCGAATGTAATCACCAACATTCGGAGTCGCACGAAGCTTTGAGAGTTAATAAGAGCCTCTCTCTCTAGAAATCACTTCAAGCAGATTAGTCAGCCTTTCAGCAATCAGCCATCAGCTATCTCATCATCTTGAGCTCTTTCAAATGAGCTCCTATTTATAGGTAAGGTCGGCTCCTTCTCCAACGGTCATATTTTCCTTAAAGATCGGAGGGACCTGTACACGTGTCACTTAGACAACGGTTAGTTTATAACAAAATGGACGACATCGTTTTATAATAAAACAAGTGTAACAGAATGTACGACATCGTTTTAAACTCTAACATAAAAGTTCGGAATAAACACTTCGGAGTGAAGGTTCGGAGTGTAAAGAACAATAGTAAAGAGTAGACAATTTTTAGAATTGTAAGAAATATAAAAGTTCGGAGTCTAACAAAGATATTTTTCGGAGTCTGAATTAATTCAGAGTGTATAAAACAAAGATACTCAAATTCTGTTTAATAGGTGAATTCGGAATGAGAATTCGGAATGAGAATTCGGAATGCGAATTCGTAATGAGAAATCGTAATGAGAATTTGTCATCAGAATTCGTAATGAGAATTTGTCATCAGAATTCGTAATGAGAATTCGTCATCAGAATTCGTAATGAGAATTCTTTATCAGAATTCATAATGAGAATTCGGAATGAGATTTCTTCATTAGAATTTGTAACGGGAATTCTTCATTTGAATTCGTAATGAGAATTCAGAATGGGATTTCTTCATTAGAATTCATAATGAGAATTCTTCTTCAGAATTCGTATCCTGAATCTGGAATAGAACTTAGTCAGAGTTCATATCCGGAATTCGGAATGAAACTTCCTTATAGTCCCTGTCCAGAATCCGAACCTTAAAACAGAATGCTTTATATCAAAGTTTCAATGATTCCGAGAAAATGAATCCGAAACTTATACTTAAGAAAAATATGGAAGAAAATATGATAAGGATAATTTTACTTATAAAAGCCATTTTCCTTATAAAAGCAATTTTCCTTAAGATAAGATGTTTTTCTTATAAAAGCAATTTCCTTATAAAAGCAACTTTCTTAAAGATAAGGTGTTTGTGATTTTCAAAACAAGAAGGAATGGAAAAGTCATAAGGGAAACCTTATTGACTCAACAACCGGCTCATAGTTTGTCGGATCGCTCTCTTGTGTGCCACCAGTATGGCATGTCCAGACATTCTAAGTCACCTGTCACATCCCTCCGAATTCTTGCTACCGTACGGCTGTTCGGGACACCGGGGAGAGTTCTGGAAAAACGTCGCTCATGAGGAAGGAGTTAGGGACTAGAGGACGAAAATGCCTGACTATGAGGCAGAAGACGCTTCAGTCATCAGGGCCCCAACCACAGGTTTCAGGGTGAAGCTCGCGCACAGTCAGGAGTTGTCGGGGGTGTGTAGAACCTCACATCAGATTATGTTTTTAGATTTCTGAAGGGAAATATCCAAAGTTTCCTTATTCTGTTCTTGTCACCATTGTAAGCTCATCATATTTGTGGTGATGTTATGAACTTGTTCTACCGTAGTCTAAGCGGTCTTATATGTTCTCAGTGTGTTTTCAAATCGTTTGGATTTCCTTGAAGGGTGTTGGGCCCGTGAATAAACGGGTCATTCTAATTTTGAGTTCGGTCTCAATTGTGTTCGTTAGGGGGATGTTTGGTTTCATGAAATTAACAGGCCGTGTTTTGGGGTCCTTTCTGAGTTCGGGCTAGGAATTCCCTAGTCTTTAATTGCGGTGTGGTTTTTATTCGGCCGATGGGTGAGGGGTTGAGTTAATTCCTTATACTCGATCTGTTGGGTCTTTTCATAGAAAGCTTCATGTTTAAATCTCTGAGTGTTGTTCGGTCTGTGTGGAGAAAGTAACTGGGTTCAGTTTGTGACTTCCCGTGTTGCCCCCCCCCCTCCAGGGTGGTGTGTTCAAGTTTCAAGGTCTCCGTGTTAGTAGATTTCTGTGGTGGGGAGAACCCTCTCGTGTTCTCCCCTCAATCTCGGACAATGTTTGTACTTGAGTTGGTCGGGTGTGACTTGTGTTGGTAATGGTCACCCCGAGCCTCTAAATTTCTTCTGGTTTTTCCTGGGCACAGACTCGAGTTAAGATAACTATAGGCTTGGTGACTTTCTGGGGGCAGAAAGTGTTTGTGGTGGGGAGAATTGTCACACCCGTTTTTTTTAGTCACTGTTATTTTTTTTTCTACTTGGCGTCGGGTGTTTTTTCTTAAGTGCGGGTGAGTACCGGTTTAAATTTTTAATGCTGGGATGAGTTTATGGTTTGGGATGGTGCGCGAACACCGCACGCTTAAGACGCACAGTTCGCTTGGGCACGTGCTATCCTCTTGGGTACATGCAGCCCACTTGCAGTCCGCTTGGATACCGCACGGTCATCCCGTTTTAATGTTATGTGTGTAGATATATGTATATGTATGTTTATATTTTTATATGTGTGAACATTTATATGTGTATCTACGTTGTATGTGTTTATGCTCTAACATTGTGTGTAATATATATAATGTATGTGTATTTATATTTATAGGTGTATATATATATATATACACATATGTTTGCAAATAAATATGTTTTAGTGTTATATTATTATGCGTATACATGTTTATGTGTAGGTTCATATAAGTTTATATGTGTTATATATAGGTTTATATATGTTTATATATGTTTATATGTTTATATGTGTTATATATATGTTTATAAATATATATGTATAGATGTATTTGTGTTTATATAAGTAGGTTTATATATATATGTATATATATATATATATTTATGTGTATATGTTTTATTATTATTATTATTATTATTATTAATATTATTATTATTATTATTATTGTTATTGTTATAATTATTAAGAAAAAAAATGAACCCTAATCTACCCAGCCCACGTCGCCCCCTCTCTCCCTCTCTCCCCCACGCGAGCCCGAACCCCCTCCCTTCCTGGTTCGCCAGCCCACGTCGCCCCTCCCTCCTCACGACCCCAGTCACCGCCGTCCGTCGTCGTCCGCCGCTGCCTGCGCCGGCCACCCCGACTGCGCCGGTGTCGCCGCCTCCCCTCTTCCTCCGACTCGCGCCGCGCACAGCCCCCCCTTCCGGCCGACCCCGCCGATCCGGCTCCCCCTGTCCAACCTCGTCGCAGCCGGCCTCCCTCCCGACTCGCCCTCCTTCCGGCCAGCACCCAACCGCCGGAGCTGCACCTCCCGGCTAGATCTGCCCCGGCTTCCTCTCCCGACCCAGCCCCTCCGTTTGGCACAGCCGACCCCCTCCGGTTCGGCTTCCCCTCTCACCGGTGCTCTCCCTTTCATTTTTTTTCTTATTATTTATTATTATTGTTTTATTTTTATTATTTTTGGTGTTATTCTGAAAATCCATTACATCCTAATATCGCATTTCATTTTGGAGCATTTTGCACGTTATCAAGGTTATGTGTTTAGTCTGCGGAGTGATTTTATTCCTTCCGTTAAGGCGTTGTTGGGTTCGCGCCCCTCCGAGGAAGGTAAATCCACGTATTTTTATATCTGGGTCTCTCCGCTAACGTTTGCACTCTTCCTTTTTGTTTGAAAATTTTTTTCGCAGTTTTGTTATGCGCTTAATTATCTTGCTATAGAGTTCTGAATTTTTTTTAGAATTGAGTTGCGGACCCTTGAGGTCTTTATCTGGTCCTGAGTCGGTTCCTGGTTTGCGTCTACATGTGTCTACGTTCTTTTGCTTGTTTTTTTGATTAATCTTCCATGTCCTTTAATTTATTTATGTGGTGCGGATTATGTTTTGGGAGTATTTTGAGGCGCGCTTGTTTTCAAAGGTAGACTTTTGGGTTTATAGTTTTTTAAAGCGGTGTATGCATGGTTTCAAAATGGGTTTTAAGAGTGTTTAGAAGGTGTGAGACGCGATTTACAATTGTTTTGGCATGCATGTGTGATGAGATTATATCTTCTTTTAGAAATGATGTGTTTTCATTTTGGTCTTGTTTTGGGTTATTTTATAGAAGTGTTTAATCAACTGTTTTTTTTTTGTGAATTATATTTTTAAAGGTGGTGAACATGTTTAAGTGTTGCAAACATAATTTTTAATTGAAAGCTGCAATGTTTTGTGTGTGCAAACGGGTGCGTTATTTTATAAAATGTTTGATGGGTTGGTTGCTAGGTGCGAGACATGTTCTAGGTGTGATGATATTGTGTGTTTTATTTTAAAGTGTTTTCTTATGTGAAACTGAGTATGTTTTGATGTGAGACTTGGTTTCACCTTTTGCGGATGTTTTATAAATTATTCAAATGCTTTATTACTTTGATCTTGTGGTGTGTAAAGCGGTTGGTGTGTCTAAAGGTCGAAATTGAATTCTACTAAAGAGTTTGGTTGTGTTTTGATACGTGTTTTGATGTGATATTTTAAAAACATGTCGATCTAGTTATTTTATATTGTTTATATGTTAGGATTATTTTAGGTTCGCTTTTGTGTGTATTTTGAGAGGTTTTGCGTTGTTGCAGCGCATTGGCGAGACTTTTCGTGATGTTGCGATTGTCAGAAGGTTGCGCGTACTCTTGTGCGAGTGTGTGACATGCATCGTCGTCGTAACCGGGCTACGAGTCGAGGTACGTCCCCCATTGCACTTACCTTTAGATTTAGAATTTATTAATTGCTTGTTGTTTTATTAATTTTTAATGAATTAGAAATAATATTAGATAATAAAACTTTAAATTATTATTTAGTGCGAAAAGAGCTGTTTATTTTATACTGAACACTTGTGACATTTTCTTAACGGGCGGACACCCAGTTTTGAAAGAATGCCCGTTTGTCCTTTAAACATAATTCACGGAACTTCAAATGTGCTTCTAGTTTTAACGATAAATAATTTCTTCTGAACAAGTGTTTTGAAGTTTTTGAGAAATGAGGTTTTACTTTAAATTTGGTGAAGGCCCGTTTGGCACTTTAATGAAATGGATTATCTTGGAAATCCCACTCGGGGGTGATCTTTGGTGTGCGTTGTTTGCGTGAGCTGTATGTGATGTTTGTACATCGTGACTGATTTATTTACATTGTAGACGCACCCCCTTTTTATTGCTTGTGATGACATGGGAACCTGGCATATTGAGTGAATTTTCTGAGAACGATTGCTGCACTAGTTTAGATTACGCACTGGCTAGTGGCCCCATAGCAGGAGAATACTGAGTTATTGCTGCTATGGGGATTGGACCCCTCGGTTAGGCCATGCAGGGCTATGCCGGGCGTTAGGTCGTTATGATGTCATCGAGTTAGGGCATGCCTTCAGGATGAGTCAGATTTATAGTACGTTCTGGAGTGTTCACGATCTCCTAGGTTCGACCCATGTTTCTTTTAGTGTTTGTGTGTGGCGGACGATTGAGAGGTCGAGTTCGGCTGCTGACCCATGTGTGCCACTTTTACCATTGCCCTTAGTGTGTGTTGTGTGTAATTTTCCTTTTGACTAACACCTAAAGTTTGGATTTCTAAATTGTTCGTAAAATGTTTTAAAAATGCGATGCACATGCTTCTTTCAACTTTAAACTTGTTCTAAATTAAAAAGGGCAATGGATTGTAACTTGTTTTAGAAATGAAAGTGTGTGGAAACCATATTTTATATAATTTAGTTCAAACCTGGAATTGATAAATTCTTTATTTATTGGTATGTGCTTTGGGGATAGATTTAGGTAGGCCTACCTACTGAGTTTTAAAACTCACGCCTATAGATCTTTTCTGCTTTTAGTGTTTGTGCAGGTTACAGCTTGGGTGCGTCGCCTTTTGTGGTGTTTGGTTGTGAGTTGGAGAGTGACCCGCGAGGTCACACGGTGATATTGGTTGTCTCTTTCGGTTAGTTTTATTTTCTTTTGTTCTTAGTTACTTTACTTTGTTTATTTATTTTGCGCTGCTCTGTTTATTTTTCTGCTGCTTTAATTATTTATTTTTACTGGGCAAAATCGTTCCCACAGCCTCTGTTGATGCCCTGGCGCTTGTCGCCAGCCCGGGAGGATCGGGAATGCCTCTCGGGCCAGGTCGTGGGCCGGCTCGGGTGACCGGTTCAGGGTCGACCCGAGTTGGTTCGTGACAAAATCACTTTATTAAGCTGGTACAGTTTGCACATGATATTGTGTGTAATGAAGATGAAGACTCAACAGTTAGAGATGGGACTTTGATCTGAAATTATTCTTCATGTTTTCTTGTTGAACCTACCTTCTTATGTTTATGTGTTGGATAAAGCTTTGCTGGTTGAAATAGACCTGGATGGTAAGTAAGGTTTGACAGGAGTTTATTTTTATCCTAGACTAATTTCTGTGAGTTCCCATAAAGGGAATATAAATCATGATGATTCTCATTATGATTCTAAATAGCATGGTTTTTCTAGGAAACCTATAGTGCCTAGAATATGCCCCTAGATTTGTTACCATTTTGTAAAAATGGGGCATTCGAAATGGGTCCTCACTGATGCACCTAATATATGTGGATCTTGTAGATATTTAGTTCACTTACAGAAGTTCTTCCATGTTTATTCTAATCCACGTAGTAGCACGAGACCAGCAGTGCCTAATAAAACTATAGTGAATTCAAATTTTCCACAAATAAAGGGGACTAGCCATAGGCATTCATAATGAATTTTATTCACAAAGTGGAAGATTATCCAAAGGAATCAGATAAGGTTCCAATTACTATGAGAGGTACATCACTATTGCTTCATCTTTAGTGGCTACTTTTTTTATACTTGTGCATCACATTTGTTCATTTTAACTCATATTTTTAATATGATTAATCTTCTTATGGATCATTTATCTTATGTTATGAATATTAGTACACCCCTTATAATGAAGAGAGAGCACAGTCTTCATTGTCCTTCTTGTGTTTTCTCTTTATCAGATATCGAGCTTGCTTGGTATTTTTTAGTTCTTAACATGAAGACTCTTGAAATAATATTTGGGATGGATTGGATTACTTCCAATAAATCTCAAATGGACTGTTATCTTTGGCGGGTCTCTTTTATTGTGTTTGATAGGGTATGTCCTATCTTTCAGGGAGAGTGGGACCTAAGGTTGAGTAGAGTTAGACCTTCTTATCCAAAATTGTGGAAAGTAATATCTTTTTTCACTTTTGATATTGAGTGAGAATATTTGAGCGATGATCTCCCTAAATATTTCATTGAGTTTCCTGATGTTTTTTCTTATGACTTCTCATCTTTTCCACCAGTAAGAGTGTTAGAGTTCTTTATCAATTTAGTGCTTAGTACTCAACCAGTGTCTTTTCCTTCTTACCTCATAGCACCAGATGAAATGAAATATATGAAGAGTTGGGTAGATTATCTTTTAGATAAAGGCTTTATATGCCTGATTGTGTCTCCTTGGGTGTAACCGGTTCTCTTTACTAGGAATGATGATGGGTCACTTCTCCTTTGTGTTGATTATCAAAACCTTAATTGAGGTGCAATAAAGAAAAAGTATCTATTACCCTAGATTGATGATTATTATGACCAATTTAAAGGTGTTAATTGGTTTTCAAATATTGATATTATTTATGGTTACAATCAGTTTAGAATAAAATAATCTAACATTCAGAAAACCACCATCTAAAGAGGTATGACAATTAGGAGTACCTTGTCATGCCATGTGGTCCAACCAGTGCTTTTTCAATCTTCATGAATTTAATGAATAGGACTTTCCATGAGTATCTTGATAATTTTTTGGTGGTATTTTTGGATTACATACTTGTTTAATCTAATTCTGAGGAGGATCTTATGTATCATATGAGATCAGTTCTAGAATTGTTGAGAAATCACTAACTTTATTCCAAGATTTAAAAATTCGATTTTAGGATTCATGAATTGAAGTTATTGGGACACGTTGTGTTGGAACATGTCATCTCAGTTGATCTTGAAAAGGTGAAATCTTTTATGAAATGAGAGTAATCATTAATTTTTTTTTCAAGATTCTGATCTTCTTGGGTTTAGTTTCATATTATCACTAGTTTTTAAAGGACTTCTTAATGTTTTATTCTTTGATGACTACTATAACTCAAAAGGGAGTCAGGTTTTCTTGGGATGCAAAATGTCAAAATTATTTTTTTAGTTGAAACGTCTTCAGAATACTATGCTAGTGTTGACTCTTCTATAGGACAGGTATGGATATGTGGTACATTGGGTTTGGGTTTGGGCTAAATTCTTATGTTGGGTGATTATATCATTTCTTATGGATCTTGGTAGCTTATGCCACATGAGAATAATTACCCAACCCATGACCTTGAACTAGCATCTTTGATGCATGCACTTAAAATCCGGTGGCATTACCTTTTTGGAAAAAGGATTACCATCTATTCTAACCACAATAGATTGAGTTATATATACTCTAAAAAATATTTGATTCTCCTTCAGAGGAATTGGTTGGAATACATGCAATCTTTTGATTTTAACGTCGCATCTACCCTATGGAAAGGGAATGTCTTCAGGGATTCTTTGAGCAGGAATATTCTGACCTAGGCTAGGAAAGAATCATCGGAAGAGTGTAACATGATGGATATTTTTTCACAATTGAATATAAGAGTTTGGGAATCAGGGGATGTAGTTGTTTTATCCATGGTTCAGTTGACCTCCACTCTTCTTGAGATGATTCTTCATGAATAACAGCTTCATGATGATTTTCTTAGCATTAAAGACTCTATTTATAGTGGGGATACCTTTTTCGAGTGGTCATTATCTATGGAGGGAATTCCATGTTATTGGAATAGCTTTGTTGTAATGTTATAGGTCGGGAATGTTGTGATGGGGGGTTATCATAGTTCTCAATGGGTTGTGTACTCAAGAACCATGAAGATGTTCTATGACATGTAGTGATGATTTTGGTGTCTAGGTATGAGATGAGGCATTGCTGATTTTGTCTCTTGTTGTTATACATGCCAATAGGTCAAGGTAGAGCACCAAATCCCTTTGAGTTTACTTCAGCCACTTCTAATCCCAACTTAGAAGTGGGGAAATATCTCTATGGACTATGTGGTTGGGTTTCTGCATACCTAGAGAAAGAAGAATGTGATATGATTTTTGATTGATAGGCTGACCAAATTGTCTCACTTTATACCCATTCATGATTCAAAAAAAGTTAAGGAGTTGGGAAATCTCTATGTGAAAGATATTGTTCATTTTCATGGAGTTCTATATGATATAGTTTCTGATAGGGATACTCAATTTACATCTTGATTTTTGAGAGGCCTCCTGGAGGAACCGAGATCTTAGGTTCATTTGAGCATAGCTTACCATCTACAATCGGATGGACAGATAAAAAGAGCTATAAATATTATTGAGGAAATTCCTCATGCATGTTTCCTTGACTTTGGTGGATCTTGGATGGACTATCTAGGGCTGGTTGAGTTTTCTTATAACAATAGTTATGAGTCCAGGATAAGAATGGCTCCTTTTGATGCCTTGTATGGCTGACCTTGTAAATATCTATTGTGTTGGTTAGAGATCGATGAAATTTACTTGGTTGGACCAATCTTTTTTCTAGCGAAGAAATCAAAGATTCAGTTGATTCTTTAAAAAAATATTGAAATCACAAAGCTGATATAAATCTTATATTGATCATCATCGCAGACTGTTTGAATATTTAGTTGGTGATCAGCTGTTCTTGAGATTTTCACCTCTGTTGGGTCATCGACAGCTTGGGAGGTAAGGGAAGGTTTGTTATCATTTTTTGGGACACTTTGAGGTTGTTGAGAAGGTGGGGAAAGTGGCTTACCATTTATAACTTCTTCCATAGTTTACATTGATACATAATGTGTTTCATGAATTATAGTTGAAAAAGTATCTTTCTGATCCATCTCATGTTTTGAGCTGGAGTGATATTGATGTTGAGCCTGATTTATCCATGAATGAGCATCTTCTCAGGATAGTTGATTCTGAAACCAAGCTACTTCATGGGAGGACAATACCTTTGGTTCAAGTTCTATTACAACATGGTTCTGATACTCATGAGACTTGGGGGAGAGAGTCATTGATGAGACATTAATGGCCTCATATTTTTGACATGAAAGGTTCTTAATAGGAATTTTGGGGGATAGAAAGTTTATATAGTGGGGAGGTTATACCACCCTATTACTATTTTCAAGTATTCTTTAACCCCTGTTATGATCTGTCTTTGTTTGAGTCTTTTTAGGGATGCTTTGGGTAAGATTTAGGAATTTTTTAAGGGATCTTGGGTTGTGCACAATTATAGTATAGTTTACCCAAACTGTGTGCCCTGCTAGTGAAAATCCTGAAAACCCAAGTAGTAAGGGCTTTCATGGTTTGATAAACTATGTGATCTCCAAAGATAAATAGTGAAACCCTACCAGTAGGGGTGCATTTCTAGGGCTCATGATTTGAAAAATTGTGCAGCCCTTCCCAGCTAACCACGTGTGTGGGATTTTATTATTCTGAAAATTGTTTAAAATTTCTTGATGCCCACTTTTTCACCTCAGATTAGCCCTGACTTCCCATATCATGATTTCCAAGGATAATAAGGCTCTCAAGGACACTCTATGGCTCCTAAAAACCCCTTTCTAGGAAGATCAACGTGTTTATAATCACATTCGATCTCCTTCGAGTATGTGAATCTTCTCTTCTTGATATATCCCGATCTATCCCTCTCTCCTCCTTAGGGTTTTTTAGATCTCTATATTGTTGGAGGATCTAATCCATGTTTTTTTGGGTCTTAAATCTAGGTTTTATTCATATATCTCTATTGTCAACATTCTTCATTGGAAAATCCCATTGCAAAAGTTGTGTTGTGTGATCTATTGATCTATGGTAAGTGGTTCCATTTATAATTGTACAATTTATCTAACCCTAAATTACTTGAATTAAATTAAATTACTTTAAATTAAATTTTGAAAAGAAATTCATTGTGGATTGTGGTTTGAATTTTCTTTGGCATGAGATTTAGGAAGAAAACCCAATTCCAGTGAATTGTGCATGATTTTAATTTATTTAAAATTGTGGGATTTTATTTTTTTGAAACTAAATTATGGAATTAAATTTTGAAATTGATTCCTAAAATTGATTTCAAATTTTTATTTGAAGAAAATGAGTTTTTTTTCATAAGAACCCATTGGTTTTATCCTGTAAAAGGCATGATTTTATTGAAAAATTATTTAGGTTTTTAAATGGAAATTGATAAATTGAAATGGGAAATATGTTAATTGTATTTTAAATAGTTTTAAAATAAATTACCCGTTATTTATTTTTGTTAGAAAACATGAAATACTAGGTAGTTAGTGATTTATTTGGAATAAACATGCTAGAATGGGAATACCCTACCAATGAATTGATGCTTTTCAACTCTAACATAAACTTATTGGAAGATATTATCCCTAGTGGGATATTGGTCAGTCTTATTTGGTCAGTGTTAGATAGATGTGTGTGCAAATTTCCCTTATAATTTTTATAAGTGTGTGAGGATCCCATAACCTAGAACTACCATGCCTTTTAGTAGATGACCATGTTTCTCATTATTAATTCTTTGATATATATGTCATTGTTTTTAAAAATTTTCACACATGCCTTTTGAATTTATATAAACTGTTCTATATAAAATATGGATTAATCCATTGTTTTAAATATTTCCATCATTCGAAATGTAATTCATGATTTGTTTTAAATATTATTTTGAAATTCCATGCATATTTACTTAAAATTTAAAGCATTATTTAGTTAATTAGTTTGGAATATTTTTATAGAATATGTGGTGAGACCCTACTAGGATTTTAGATCACACCCTACACATGCCATTGGGTGTTTTGATATTTCCTTCTTCTAGGTTTAATAAAGTGTAAAGTGCCACAAGGAGGTGGAAGTTGTTTTTGTTGACCCATTTTGTCTTGATTTGATGTGTCTTGTTAGGACTTGGTTTTTTTATCCTATTTTTTGGTACTTTGTGGTAGTACTTTGGTTTTGTAATACCTATTAGACATTTGGTACTTAGTCTCACTGTGGATTTTTCTTTTGTGCATACTGATATGTGTTGTTTACTATATTTTGTTTGAGTCAATTTTTTCCCACTTTAATATTTTATGATGTCAGGTGCAAGTCATCAACCCATGGGGATTGAGAAAATCCATTAGGCTATATCAGTGTCATCTCGGGTATTAGATTACAAGGGTATCTGGTATGGTTCATGACATCAGACCAAAGAGTGTTTCAAATAGTTTAAGGTCATAATGCCCAGACCATAGGGGTGTTATTAGTTTAAGGTCATATAGCTTAGACCATATCTTGTGTAGTTTAATGTCACGTAGTTTTGACTATAATGGTCATGTGAAATAATACTTTAGGAACTTGGAATTTGTGAGAGGTCTGATACACTCTCCATACATAGTAACTAAAGAGTATAATCTATTAGAATAGACCTTATGGATTATATAAGGTCCTTACCATTTGGGATCCAACTTTAGCTGATTTTTTTTGGGTATCATCGGTGTTCTGAGATTTAGTACCATGTCACCCTGGAGGAAGGATTGGAGGTAGACCTTCTTATATAATTTACTTTATAACCTATTCTATCACCTATCTAAATTGTGAATGTCCTAAAGCCTGTTTTCCTCAAGATCTTCCAACTCAGCTAGATGGACTTCAACCATTCTATCTGGAATCTTCTGGTCCTAAATATCCATTCGGAGTGACAAAAACTAATCCTAAATAGGTAAGACTAGATTTTTTCCATACACCATGGAGTATGGGGTCGCCTGGGTAGAATTTTGAGTTGTCATTAGATAGGCCCAAATAGAATTAGGGAGTTTTTTGGGCCAACTCTTTTTGTTCTGGACCACCATTTTTTTGTAGGATGTTCGAGAGTGTCTTGTTGAATACCTCAATCTACCCATTTTCCTATGCTTATTATCAATAATTATGTTTGGAATGGTTTTTTTACTTATCATATAGTTTCTTCAACTCAATTTCTTAAAATTTGGTTCTTCTTTTTATGATAATAGTGTAAGGAACCCCAAACCGATGGATGATGTGGGAGAATAAAAACTCAGTCACAGATTGGGTTTTTACTTATTTGATGGGATTTTATTCTTTCCATTTAGAAAATAAGTATTTGTGTTAAAAATTAACCTATAATTTCGAGTTATTAATGGAGGTTAGGGCCCCACAATGTTAAGTCCCAAAACTTCAAAGGGATAAAAATATTTGGTAGTGTAGAGATGCTCTGATAGTTGATTCACAAAGTTAGCATGTATCTAACATGCATGACACCTCTTAGGGAACTCAATGATGTGTTAAACCATGGTGGGCCAAAAGTAGAACAACCTCTAAATTTGGTGGGAAATCATTAATCCTACTTGTGGGGCACCAAAAGAGTCGTTATATAACTTCTGCATGGCCTGAGGTATCTCATCTCCTTGGATGTAATGGAGGGTAATTCCATAAACATTCACCCGTAAAGGGTTTTCTCAAGGTTAAGGCCACCCTAGAGGGTAAATTTCACTTTATTCTAGTATATTCACTCATGACTGTCTCTATTTGGAGGGAGAATTCTATGTTGGAGATACTCGGCGAAGGGAGTTGTCCAATCAGGTGTTTCCTCAATTTTGGGGGATTTGAGGGTCCTAGTATGTAAGTATCTCCAGCCAGCTGATATAACTATTGTTTTCCTTAATCTGATTTGGAAGGGGTGATGAACCACTTGTGTGACTCATGAATGACCATGTCATCCTGATTAGGTTCTATAAGAGACATATCCAGTCTTTCCAAAGCATTAGCTCAACCATTCTCGGATCAAGAAACACTGGTCACTTTTGGCTGGGAGGGGAACTGGGTTATCACATAATGGGTATGTTTTAAAATTGGAACAAGTTATTACATTCTAAGAATATAGTCTCACTTGATCTATTTGATGACTAGCTCAAAGGCTCGCTTCATGTGTAAATAGGGGACATCAATTTTGAGTTCCAACACGAGACTAGTAATAGGAACCTGGTATTCTGCCTCATTTTTAGTGTAACCTTATAAAAATAGGAATGAGTAGGGAAATATGTCCTATGTTGGAGTGATTAAAATGATCCCTAGGCCTACCCTGTTGAGCTTGGGGGTATTGATCCTTCTACCAATTGGACTATAGGAGGCACCATCAAAGTGAATCTTCCAACATGTTATAGCCTAATCTACTGAGAGAATAGATTCATACAAAAAATCAACATCCAGGGGTAGTTATTCAGGGGATGGATGTGCGGCTTGAAAATCAACCAGTGCTTGGAATTTAATAGTGTTTTTCATGACAAACCGAATGTTGAAATATTGAAGGATTACACCCAACATGATAATTGTCCCATCATCATGGGGAAATTGAGGATATACTTTAGTAGGTATACTAAATATTCCAACTGTATCTAATGTGTTTCAAATAATGCATCAACTTCTTTATTACAAAGACCAATGAGAGAAAACTCTTCTCGATGGGGGATTATATGGTCTACATGTCAATGAGAATGTGTTTAAGATAATATAGGTTTTATTCTCTTCCCTCGTTGTTTTTTGGGATAGAAGGTCATTGAGGGATTTTTCCAGAGCAGTCACATGAAGGACCAAAGGCTTTCCTAATATGGGTGGAATTAGAACTGGAGGTTGTTGTAGGTATTTCCTAATATCCTAAAAGGCAGTCTAGAAGTACTCATCCCACTGGTAAATGGTGCCTTTTTTCATTATCCTTGAGAAGTATACACACTTGTTATCTATATTTTTAACAAATCGACATATATATACTAAGTACCTTGGAGGCCTTACAAATCCCATAGATTTATTAGGAGTTAATTTTATTAATAGACTTGATTTTATCTGGTTTAATCTTGATTCATATGTATCTTACAACAAAGCTAAATAATTTTCCAAAGGTAACCCCAAAAGATCACTTCAAATGGTTCATATTAAAATATTGGAAGCAGAGGAAGATGAAACTTTTCTCAATATCCATGATAAGAACCTAACACTTGAATAATTTGACTACCAAATCATCCACATAACACTTCAATAGTGTCTTGAGAATCATCTTAGATATGTGGTGCATGGCCTATTGGTAAGTGTATCCAGCGTTCTTCAAGTCGAAAGGCATCACCTGATAGCCTAAAGTTTCCTAGAGTACCTTGAAGGTGGTGGAATTCTCATCCTTGGGATTCATCCATATTTTATTATACCCAAAGTATCTTTCCATGAAAGAGGGTTCTTGTAATCCATCTATAGAATCAATCAACAAATCTATCATCAAAAGGAAAAATTCATCCTTTTGATAATGGTGATTGATGTCATGAAATTAATTGAAGACAATAATATGTCCATTATTCTTCTTAACTAGGATGATTTTTTCTATCCACCTGGGATATTGGACCTCCTATATAAAGTTATTCTTAATAAGATTTCAAAATTTGTCCCTGAACATGGAACCATTATAGGGGTGCATCTTTCTGGGTGGTTGTTTGAACCCACAGGGACCCACTGGGAGATCAAGGGATAAATTAAAACCTGAGGGTCTAAACCTAACATCTTTTCATATAACTAGGAGAAAATTTCAAAGTGCTATTTTAAGAATTCGACATACTTTTATTGCTCCTTTGATGACATAGTTTTACTGATCAATGTCAACCTCAGATCTTCCTCAGTACCAAGGTTCACATGAGTTAGCTCATCACCAGTGGTGGAGAACCATATTCAAATATAGGATGGGTGGATGACAAATACACTTCATCGTCTAAGATAGGGGATCATAGGGAATATGTGAGTCTTATGGGATAGCTAACCTAGGGAGAGAACTAGTGTCTAATCTGGTGGATACAGAATCCTTTATGAGGTGTTCATGTTTTATAGATATTGTGATGACAAAATTTGTTGATCCAATTCTATTTATTTTATGGATATGAGGACCACTCTTGATATAAAAGTAATGGTGATTGTTTAAATTTCATTTAGTTATCCCTAATTTATGGAACATTCATGAATTTCATGGATCAGTGTCCATGGGGATAACTTCTCAACAATTCACATAAGTATGACCTTTAGGTATCAGTGGATCCAATCTGTTGTAGGAGTATGAGGTAATATGTAAGCACTCCTTTTTCTTGTAGATGATGAAACCACCCCTAGGTATGGAATCATGGTCTTTAACTAATTAATTGGGAGAAAAAAATATTTCTTTGAAGTCTACCCGTGGATCTGTTGCAGTAGTTGTTAGATCATTAGGGTAATTATTGTGCTCAACCCTATCAGTTTGGACCAACTTTACTTCTCTCTTGTAATAACTAAAATATAGATAGTGGGCCTCAAAGGAGGATGTATCTCCCTATAATTCCACTAATCAACCATCAAGGTTGCATTTGATTCACTGGTGGTACAAATATGGGACTGTTTCATGCAAATAAATCCAGGGACTTCTTAGCAGCGTGATGTAGGCAGTATCTTGTGAGACTATCATCAATTCAGTGCATGATACTAGGCCATAAAATTGAGTCTTCAATTTAATCATTCCACATTTTCTTCTCACTCTTTTCACACAAATGAATTTTTAGGTCAGAAGGAGTCAGATCTTATTTTTTAAGTACCATCTTATGAAGCATTTGCATGGGGATGAGATTGATCCCAGAACTGGTATCCACTAGATAGTGGTATATTTCTATTCCATCAAAATATCTTGTGATATATAGCGGGAATACGTTCCCCTAAATGGTGATACCCTCATCTTCTCTAGATAATGAGATGATTTCCCAACATTCCTTTCATGTGGCCTCTTCTTCATATTATGCCTCAATGGATGTTACCTCAATCTCAAACTAAATATGTCTTTTTAAGGCTTTGACAAGGGCCCATGCATTTCCTTTTATAGGAGGGGTTCATAGAGAATTCATAGCTTCATAAGTATTATGAAAATGTGCTTCAAAATATCATACTTCTATGTAATGGGAATATTTTTTCCTACAGAGGGACGTTCTTTAGTAGGAGTGCAATAGATTTTGTTAGTTGGGGCATTGTGACCTGGCGAGTGTTGGAGATATTCTATCATTAGTTAACTATTCTTCTCTAAACATCTAATATATGGGAACTATATGGATGAGTTTGGGCCTTGGCTAGATGTGGCTAATCACGGCATGCTTGTGGTTGACTTTCATAGTTAATTATCATAGAGGTATGTGGAGGCGCACCCAATGGAGAAAATTAGGGGTATGTACATGTTGAGCCCAATGTGAGGCCCACTACCTAGTTTAAATAGAATGAACAACCTATTTCAAGTGATAGCCTAATAATTCTACTAGATTTCATGTCCCCTGCCTCTCCTTCTTCAACATTGACTGAAGGTTTCTGAGGTGCTCATATGGAATTTTTCATTATTGAGAATTATAAAGATGTCCACCAATTCAATAGGATTCATAGAGGTATATTATTACTCCACATCAGTGGAATACTTTGGGGAAGGGCATGCCCTAGGATCATCTCCCAAATCAGTAGGTATAAATTCACCAATGGTGATGACTATATTTTGCACCAGTGGGGGAATTTGATTTCCCATACATCGTTGATGTCTATTTTTACAAGACTTTAGAGGTTTTGGTACAGATGTGGAGTTAGTGGCCATGGTAGGGGTGGTAATCATTGGAGGTTCTGGCTTACTCAAATATGAATAGATAATATTGTGGGTGTATGCGACTTCCTTATAAGCCAACATAACATTATATTTCTTTGTTCCCCAGCGGGGGTCCTATTGCTACTCACTTGAGCCTCCGATGTCACTATTGGGGTCAGTGGAGACATGTGCCACCTATTTTGGGATGTCACCCAATTTTACCAATCCATGATCTACTTGGTCATAGAGCCAATATTTTAAGACAATTAATTCTTTGATGTTGTATCTAAGGATTCTTTGATATGGGTAGTGATCAACACGTCCAGTGATTTAGGCCTCCTAGGGTCTCCTACATTCTGGAAGCCTTGGGATTCCCTTTTCTAGGGAATATGTGAAATATCATGTATAAGGACCCAGCCTTAAACCTTACATAATATTGATTTAAATGAATAATTCAAATTGAGGATATTTTCAGGTTTAGAGTTTTAGAGAATTAGAACATAACTATTACATCTAAAAAGATTACAAAGTAGACACTTCTATACAATTTCCATTTTCTTTTACAAAACATGAACTCTTGAAAAAAAAGTCATGTCTAGTTCCATGTTTAAGACAGCGTGACTTTTCCTTGATCCCATCCTTGACCCTATTCAACATTATGTCCTATGAAAAACATTTCAAAAACTTGGGATGGGAATAAAAATATCAGTAAGGGATACACAAAGATGGAAAACTGATAGTTTTTTCAAAACAACAAGTAAACCATGAATACTTTATCATAAGTAATACTATTCACCTTTATGAAGTAGTAAATACTCTTCACTAAA
Source organism: Viscum album (assembly GCA_963277665.1). Lineage (NCBI taxonomy): Eukaryota > Viridiplantae > Streptophyta > Magnoliopsida > Santalales > Viscaceae > Viscum > Viscum album. Next base: position 271,948,758 of record OY728135.1, read on the forward strand.
TAAAAGATCATTACTTACCCTTTTGTAACCCAAATATTACCATAAAACCCATATAAATAACACATAACATATAAAGGTAACTTGGGACATAAACATACTTAAATGGAATAATCATACGGTCGAATTCCACACATATCACTAAATGGAATTTCCAAACGGCTGACTTCCAAACCCAATGCATTGGAGGTTATAACGTAACCACCCATACTGGTATTCATGGCACCACCCGTCATTTGGTTTATCATGTAACCACCCATCAAATGTCCAAGTACCATTATAAAATCATAAGACATAAAACAAATATAAAGGAAAGAAAACATTTCCACATTTCAATCACAATATATCACTTAAATATATTGACATAAAAAATCCATTATCAAAACCATTTTCAATACCAAAATACATAAAAGAGTATATGGTATTTATTTTCTTTTAGAAAAATTATGGCTTATTGAGGTAGCCAAAGATCAAATAATACTCGCGGCGGCGGAAAAGGTCATTGTCACCGCTTACGTTAAAAGAAACATTCCCTTTTTTTGTTTAGTAAAACGCTTCATAGAAAAAGATTCCCTTTGAAAATTCAAATGTGTTTATACAGCGTATAAAAGAAATTCGTGTATTAAAACAAAATATGCCTCAATGAAAAGATATTGAGACGAAGTCCCTTACAAAGATCATTTTGTAAATAAAATAGATCTATTATGTCTATTCAATATAAGCACACATAAATCATGTATAAATACATAAAAATTCATTTCCGACATAATCAAGGAATTACATAAACAAGAAAGAGAAGATCAACCCAAAGAACGGAAATTGGGTTAATAAGTTCCCTTACCTTGTGTCCAAAATCTCTTAAATAATAGACTAAAGTTAATTTATACTTTCTTAAGAACCTTTTTAAAGTTTATTATTCTTTTTATATCACTTATTACCATGTTATAAACATTATTTAATCATTTAAGTTAATAATGTTTGTTTTGTCGATATTTGGTACTTGAGTCAAAAATGGACTTCTTATAATCACATGTTTTTCATGTGGTAAAAGTTTAATTATATCCAGAATGATATTCATTATTTTTATATCATATATATCATATATATCCAGCATATAAATTTATTTATAATAGTACATAACAATTATAGGTAATAAATGAAATGCACCGTTCATGGAGACGATAATCCGTTCGTAAGCATGAACGCTACTTCCATTTCTATTTCATATTTAATGGAATTAAAACATAATGATACATAGTAGTATTATAATTCTATTATTGTATCATATATAATATCATTAAATCTATCATTTATACGTACCACATATGGTATGAACGAGTCATATCACTTTGAGGGGGCAGTAGTCCGCACTTCCTCAAATGAAAATATCGTGTTTACCCATAATGGAAACCATAAAGGTATGATATAAATACATTGTCATCATAATGGTCACCATGAGAGGCAGTTGGAGATATTTGAACAATCATCGTTTCGTGAGGCGTTAGTTTGTTATCCCCAGAAACATTATGTTCTTCATCCATTAGATGGAGGTGTGTGTAAGTGTTGTTTGAATACTTCTCATAACAACATCCTAGTATATTTATAATACTTTTGTTGTTACAAAATAAAGTAATAAAAAGAGTTTAGGGGTTAGAGAAGTAAAATAAAAGAAAACAATTTAAGAGAAATCGTTACCTTTAATTTGGGTAACTCCCCTTTGGTTTGAACCAAAGGACTTCTTGAAATGTCTTCTGCATAAGGTAAGGCTTCAAGGTGGAGTAGAGGGATGTAGGAAGATTAATTGGATAGAGGTTGGATGAGACAAAAGGCTTTATAGGTGTGAGGAATTGTTTATAAGTGGTCTCCTTTTATAAGGGTGAGGAGGGGCTCTTTAGGAAAGTGTGATAATATTATTTTATTATATAATGATATTCAGTTTCTAAAGGTCCAAAAATCATTACATTTGACGATAAGATGACTCATATTCGAAATAAAATCATCCAATCATATTTGGACATGTTTTGGATAATAATTTAATCATTATAATCTTTATTTTTTAAATCATTTATTATTGAGGTAAATACTGCATCATTATTGTATCATAAATAATTTAAATTAATTGATGTCTAAAAATTATAAAAAAAAATACCATGATGTAGGAAATCATTTTATATTTCTAAAGAATATTTATAGTCTAAAATATGACTTATATAGCACCATATAAAAATTAATTTACTAAACGATTTTTGTTTATGTCATTTTTGCCTTTACATTAAATTAATTAATCTAAAGTGTCATTATCATTCATAAGTGCCTCCATGGGGTCCAAAAATAGACCCAAGGATTAGCATGGTAGGCCATTACTCATACAATAAGGTTAGGACAAGTGTTAAGGAAATTTTGAATTATAACAATATTCTTTTAACCTTGAATTACCCTATTTACCTTTAACTGTGGTAAATAAAAGTCAAAAGTTACTATTCACCATAAATTATTTTCATCTTATTGAACCAAATTTTACTTCTTGATAACAACCATGTATGTCAGATTTTCAAAATTCAATTCACAGAAGCGGTAAAATTTCATTTAATTGAAAAAGCCAGTTTTTTTAACTACTACTAAGTGGTTTCACTATTCATCAATAATTGAAGTTTTTTAGAAAAATACCAAAAATTAAGCCTAATCTATATTTGATATTCATAATTAAAAAATAATGTCGATTTTTTCAAATTAAAAACATTGAAGTGGCATTAATTAATTTAAAATTAATTCTCGTTGTTAAAATAAATAGCGTGTTTTTAAGAAACAATAACTATCAAAAGATTGACACTTGTTTATGTCTAATTTAAAATTGAAATTAATTACAATGACCAACATTGAATTAAATGGTAAAAATATATTCTAATTAAACTTTAAGACCAATTAAAAATATAATCTAACCATATAAATAATTTAGATTAAAACGCAGTTTTGAATTAAAATACAGTATTTTCACTATTCATTAAAAAATGAACTATATCTGAAAAATTCCAAAAAATTACACAAAGTAAAATTTGACGTCCCAAATCTAAAAAATAATTTTATTAGGTCAAATAAAACATATAAAAATGACCAAAACTATATTTAAAGAGGGTTCTCCATTAAAAGGTGGTAAATCGACCTTTTAATGTAAATTACGCTTAAAATTAGATTCATTCATATTTTTAGCCTCTAAATTTTTATTTGATAAATGTAAATACATTTAAAAAACATTTATAATCATATTTTAGTTAGTTTTTTTTATTCCCTCCAATACAACGGCAAAGAGTTAACTACCATTTAAAATACTAATATTATATTATTAGTGTGCAACGTGAGATTTCAAAGAAACCCATTGTTGCGTATCGGGTACGCTATCGAACATAGCAACCCCTTTAAATTAAAATTGATATTTAATTCAAAAATATTAATAAATATTAAATATGTCTTATTCTTTCTTTACCTGGGATGTTACATCCTTCCCCCTTTTGGGAATTGCGTCTTCTTAATTTTCCTTATCAAAATAAGTGGGGTATTTATCCCTCATAGCATTTTCAGATTCCCACATTGCCTCTTCAACCATATGGTTTTTCCACAAAACCTTTACCTGGTGAATTACCTTATTTTTCAACACTTGCTCTCTACATTCAATAATCTGGACTGTTTGTTCTTTATAAGAGATATTCTCTTCCAACTGAACTACCTTTGGGCTCAAAACATGAGATGGATCTGGCATATACTCTCTCAACATAGAAACATGAAAAAAATTGTGTACCTGGGATAAACATGGAGGTAAAGCCACTCTATATACAACTGATCCAACTTTCTCTAGGATTTCATAAGGTCCAATGAACCTCGGACTCAACTTTCCCTTCATACCAAAATGCATCACACTTTTCCATGGAGAAACTTTGAGAAAGACATGATCACCTACCTCAAAAGAAATATCCTTACTCCGGTTATCCACATAACTTTTCTATCTGCTCTGAGCTGTTCTCATGTGCTTCTGAATCAACTGAACTTTCTCTGCCATCTCTTCTACCAATTCTGGTCCCATAAGCTTCCTTTCATCTACTTTATCCCAAAAAGATGGAGTTCGACAACGCTTTCCATATAAAGCCTCAAATAGAGCCATCTGTATACTGGAATGAAAACTGTTATTATAAGAAAATTCAACCAAAGAAAGATATTGGTCCCAACTTCCCTGATAATCCATTGTACAATCACGTATCATATCATCCAAGGTCTAAATTTTTCATTCTGACTGTCCATATAATTGAGGATAAAAAGTTGTACTAAAATTTAATTCAGTACCCAACGACTTCTGAAGGCCTTTCCAAAAGTTAGAAGTAAACCTAGGATCATGATCAGATACAATAGAGATAGGAACTCTAAGAAACCTGACTATCTCTATAACATACAACCGAGAAAGTTTATCTAGAGAAAAATTATCTCGAATAGGAAGAAAATGAGCAGATTTAGTCAATCGATCAACAATAACCCATATTGCATTATTACCTTGAGATGTCTTCGGTAATCCCACAATAAAGTCCATGGATATATTTTTCCATTTACACTTTGGAACCGGCAAAGGCTGAATCATTACTTTTTTTAACTTCCGCTCTTCTTTAACCTACTGAAAATTCAAACACTTCACAGTAAAATTAGCAATATCTCTTTTCATTCCATCCCACCAGTAGTACTTCCCAAGATCTTTGTACATCTTAGTACTACCAGGATGAACTGAGAACGGGGAACTATGATCTTCACATAACAACTCATTATTCAACTATGAATCACAAGGCACACAAAATCTCCTTCCAACTGTCAAAACACAATCATTATCAACATTAAAATCAGGCAACTTACCCTTCTAAACCAACTATACCTTTTTCTGTAACTCACTTTCTTCTTTTTGCGCTTGCTTTATTCTATATGATAGAGATGATCTCACTGACACCTGATACAAAATAAAAGAATTTCCTACACCAACAACTTCTATTACAAAGTTCATCAAATCAAAAACTAAAGGATCTTCTTCCAAATGTAACATAGTTAATGAAGCATTAATTTTTTTACTCAAAGCATCAGCCACTTTATTTGCTTTCCTCGGATGGTAATGGATCGTGCAATCATAATCCTTGATTAATTCCAACCATCTCCTCTATCTCATGTTCAATTATTTTTGAGTGAATATATACTTCAAGCTTTTGTGATCAGTATATATTTCACACTTCACTCCATACAAATGATGCCTCTAAATTTTTAAAGAAAAAACAACAATAGCTAATTCCAAATCATTTGTAGGGTAATTTAACTCATGGGGTTTCAACTAAAGTAAAGCATAAGCAATTACTTGATCATTATGTATAAGGAAACAACCAAGTCCTTTCAACGAAGCATCACTGTAGATAAAAAATCACTATTTCTGGAAGTTAGTGATAAAACTGGAGCATTCACCAATCTTGTTTTCAATTCCTGAAAACAATCATCACATTCTTTTGTCCAAATTAACTTAACACCTTTTCGAGTTAACTTAGTCATTAGACTAGATATCCGTGAAAACTTTTCATCAAACCTCCAGTAATAACCTACCAAACTAAGAAAACTACGAATCTCAGTTATATTTCTGGGTCTTGGCCACTCTTCAACAACTTTTGTTTTTGCAAGATCAATAGTTATGCCATTTTTTGAAACAATGTGACCAAGGAAAAAAATTTGTTGTAACCAAAACTCACACTTGATGAATTTTCCAATTAGTTTCTTTTCTTTTAAGGTCTTCAAGACAACCCTTAAATGAATTTCATGTTCCTCCTTAATTTTTGAATATACCAAAATATCATCAATGAACACAACCACAAACTTATCCAAGAACTCACGGAAAATTCTATTCATAAGATCCATGAATACAGCAGGTGAATTTGTTAATCCAAAAGGCACAACTACAAATTTATAATGGCCATAACTAGTACAAAACGTGGTCTTAGGAACGTCTTCTTCCTTTACTTTCAACCGATGGTACCCCAACTTCAAATAAATCTTCGAAAAATATTGAGCTCCTTAGAGCTGATACTACTTCATTCGATTGCCCAACATCTACTGAAGTAGTTATAAAGGATTTAACCACCCCTTTCTGCTTGTAGTCTAGCTGCTTTCCCGCAGTAGAGTTCTTCTCTGGACACTCATTTGCATAATGACCCATTTCATTACACTTAAAACATCTTACTGATGGCTTTTCATTGCCTTCTTGATCATCTTTCATACAGTTATGAGCAATATGACCCGACTTACCACACCGGAAGCACTTTCTAGACTTTAATAAACATTCTCCGGGATGCTTTTTACCACACTTCTCACAAGATGAATATTTAGTTTTCTTACCTCCATGCTTCTTTGATGAATTCTTCCAATTTTCCTGCCAACTGGACCTCTTATTCTGTTGTTTTTCAAAGAACACCTGATCATCTGCAAACTCCATTTCCACCTTCTCCCCACATCGAACAAGTTTTTCATAACTTTTGAACTCACGATAGGATAACGATCTTCGATATCATGGCTTCAGTCCTGAGTAAAATTGATTTATATTACTATCAATATCTCAGATTAAATTTGGTGCATAACTTGCCAGTTGAGTGAACTTTGATTCATAAGAAGCCATTAAGTCATCCTCCTGCCTCAATTCTAGGAATTGTTTTTCCATCCTAAGACAAACCACCTTAGGAAAATATTTCTCAAGAAACATACCTTTTAATTCATCCCAATCAAGAGCATCAATATCCTCACTAACCTTGATATTTTTCACTATCGACCACCACTGATCAGCTTCACCTTCAAAATGGTAAACAATGAGACTAACCTTTTGATGTTCTGAACGACCCATGACATCGAAAATCTTCTCTAGTGCTTTAATCCACCCTTCCACTAGCACCGGGTCAGATAATCCTCTGAATGATGGTGGATGTTGCCTTATGAAATGTTCCACTACTGACATGTTCCTCTGTGGTTGATCTTGCTGATATAGTGCACGGATACCACCACCATTTATAGCCTGAGTCAATTGTGCCATCACTGCAAAAAACTGTTCGCTTCCGATTCCAACTATCTCAGGTTGCTGATTTGGTCGGTTTTCTTTCTTTGGATGTCATCCCAACATAGATGCCATGTTTCCTCAACGGAAAAACATTCTGAACACAGAGATATCTTAGGCAAAGCAACATGGTAATCTATAAATGTTATATCATTTCAATATTACCATAAATTAATTTATGGACATTTCTTTAACAATACCCTAACTCCTAAAGTTATCTAAACCTCCCTCTGATACTAAGTATAAGGACCTAGCCTTGAAACTTACATAATATTGAATTAAATGAATAATTCACATTGAGGAAATTTTCAGGTTTAGAGTTTTAGAGAATTAGGACATAACTATTACATCTCAAAAGATTACAAAGTAGACACTTCTATATAGTTTCCATATTTTTTTACAAAACATGAACTCTTGAAAAAATGACTCATGTCTAGTTCCATGTTTAAGACAGCATGTATTTTCCTTGATCACATCCTTGACCATATTCCACATTATGTCCTATGAAAAATATTTCAAAAACTTGGTATGAGCATAAAAAACTCAGTAAGGGATACACAAAGAAGGAAAATTGTTAGTTTTTTCAAAAAAATAGGTAAACCATGAATACTTTATCATAAGTAATACTATTCACCGTTATGAAGTAGTAAATACTCTTCACTAAATAAAATATCATTACTTACACTTTTGTAACCAAAAGATTACCATAAAACCCATATAAAGAACACATAATATATAAAGGTAACTTGGGACATAAACATACTTAAATGGAATAAACATACGGTCGACTTCCACATATACCACTAAATGGAATAGTCATACGGATAACTTCCTTAACCAATGCATTGGAGGTTATAATTTAACCACCCATCCTGGTATTCACGGCACCACCCGTCATTTCGTTTATCACATAACCACCCGTCAAATGTCCAAGTACCATTATTAAATCATAAGACATAAAACAAATATAAAGGAATGAAAACATTTCCACATTTCAATCAAAATATATCACTTAAATATATTGACATAACAAATCCATTATCAAAACCATTTTCAATACCAAAATACATAAAATATTATATGGTATTTATTTTCTTTTAAAAACATTACAGCTTGTTGAGGAAGCCAAAGATCAAATAATACTCGCGGCGGCGGAAAAGGTAGTTGTCAGCACTTATGTTAAAAGAAACAATCCCTTTTTGTCATTTAGTAAAATGCTTCGTAGAAAAATATTCCCTTTGAAAATTCAAGGGTGTTTATACAGTGTATAAAAGAAAGTCATGTATTAAAACAAAATATGCCTCAATGAAAGGAGATTGAGATGAAGTCCCTTACAAAGATCATTTTGTAAATAAAATAGATCTATTATGTGTATTCAATATAAGCACACATAAATAATTTATAAATACATAAAAATTCATTTCTCACATAATCATGTAATGACATAAACCAGAAAGATAAGATCAACCTAAAGAACAAAAATTGGGTTAAGAAGTTCCCTTACCTCGTGTCCGACTTAACTCAATTGTTCTTTAATCTCATGAATAATGAACTAAAGTTAATTTATACTTGATTAAGAACCTTTTTTAAGTTTATTATTCCTTTTATATCACTTATTACCATGTTATAAAAATTATGTAATCATTTAAGTTAATAATGTTTGTTTTGTCGATATTTGGTACTTGAGTCAAAAATGGACTTCTTATAATCACATGTTGTTCATGTGGTCAAAAGTTCATTATATCAATAATGGTATACATGATTTGGATATCATATATATCATATATATCCATCGTATACATGTATTTATAATAGTACATAACATTTAGAGGTAAGAAATGAAATGCACCGTTCATGGAGACGGTAAGTCATACGTACGCATGAACGCTACTTCCATTTCTATTTCATATTTAATAGAATTAAAACATAATGATACATATTATTATTATAATTACAGTATTTTATCATATATAATATCATTAAATCTATCGTTTATACATACCATATATGGTATGAATGAGTCATATCATTTTGAGGGGGCGGTAGTCCGCACTTCCTCAAATGAAAATATCGTGTTTACCCATAATGGAAACCATAAAGGTTTGCTATAAAGGGAAATTACAGAAGCATAAATAAAATATAAAAATAATATATATCATATATAAATACAGTTCCATCATAATGTCCACCATGAGAGGCGGTTGGAGATATTTGAACAATCATCATTTCGTGAGGCATTAGTTTTCCATCCACAGAAACATTATGTTCTTCATCCATTAGATGGAGGTGTGTGTAAGTTTAATTCGAATAATTATCATAAAAAAATCCTAGTATATTGAGGATATTGTTTTTGTTACAAAATAAAGGAATAAAAAGAGTTTAGGGTTTGGAGAAGTAAAATAAAAGAAAACAATTTAAGAGAAAATGTTACCTTTAATTTGGGTAACTCCCCTTTGGTTTGAACCAAAGGACTTCTTGAAGTGCCTTCTGCCTAAGGTCAGGCTTCTAGGTGGAGGACAGGGATGTAGGGAGATTAATTTGTTAGAGGTTGGATGAGCCAAAAGGCTTGAGAGGTGTGAGAAATTGGTTACAAGTGGTATCCTTTTATAAGGGGGGGAGGGGCTCTTTAGGAAAGTGTGATAATATTATTTTATTATATAATGATATTCGGTTTATAAAAGTCCAAAAATAATTAAGGTCTAAGATAAGATGACTCATATTCGAAATAAAATCATTCAATTAGATTTGGACATGTTTTGGATAATATTTTAAACATTATAATCTTATTTTTTAAAATCATTTATTAATGAGGTAAATACTGCATCATTATTGTGTCATAAATAATTTAATTTATTAGATGTCTAAAAATTATAAAAAAGATACCATGATGTAGGAAATATTTTTTTATTTCTAAATAATATTTATAGTAGAAAATATGACTTATATAGCACCATATAAAATTAATTTACTAAACGGTTTTTGTTTATGTCATTTTTGCCTTTACATTAAATTAATTAATCTAAAGTGTCATTATCATTCATAAGTGGCTCCATGGGGTCCCAAAATCGACCCAAGGATGCCCATGGTCGGCCATTACTCATCCAATAAGGTTAGAACAAGTTTCAAGGTAATTTTGAGTTATTACAATATTCTTTTAACCTTGAAATACCCTATTTACCTTTAATCGCGGTAAATAAAAGTCAAAAGTTACTATTCATCATAAATTATTTTCGTCTTTTTGAACCTCATTTTACTTCTTGATAAAATCCATGTATGTCGTATTTTCAAAATTCAATTCACAGAAGTGGTAAAATTTCATTTAAATGAAAAAATCAGTTTTTTTTAACTACTACTAAGTGGTTTCACTATTCATCAAAAATTGAAGTTTTTCAGAAAAATACCAAAAATTCAGCCTAAGCTATATTTGATATTCCGAATTCAAAAATTATGTCTATTTTTTCAAATTAAAAACATATAAGTCGCATAATTAATTTGAAATTAATTCCCGTTGTTAAAACAAATAGCGTGTTTTTAAGAAACAATAACTATCAAAATATTGACTCTTGTTTATGTCCAATTTCAAAGTGAAATTAATTACAATGACTAAAATTGGATTAAATGGTAAAAATATATTCTAATTAAACATTAAAACCACTTAAAAAATAATCTAACCATATAAATAGTTTAGATTAAAACGCAGTTTTGAATTAAAATATAGTATTTTCATTATTCATTAAAAATGAACTTTATCAGAAAAATTCCAAAAAATTACACAAAGTAAAATTTGATGTCCCAAATATAAAAAAGAATTTTATTTGGTCAAATATAACATATAAAAATTACCAAAACTATATTTAAATACGGTTCGCCATTAAAAGGTGGTAAATCGACCTTTTAATGTAAATTACGCTTAAAATTAGATTCCTTCATATTTTTAGCCTCTAACTTTTTATTGGATAAATGTAAATACATTTAACAAACATGTATAGTCATATTTTAGTTATTTTAGTTCATTCCCACCAATACAACAGCTAGGAGTTAACTACCATTTAAAATAATAATATTATATTGTTAGTGTGCAACGTAAGATTTCAAAGAAACCCGTTGTTGCGTATCATGTACGCTATCAAACATAGAAACCCCTTTAAAGTAAAATTGATATTTAATTCACAAATATTAATAAATATGAAATATGACTTATTCTTTATTTACCTGGGATGTTACACCCTGGGACCTACAAATCCTTGAAGGAGTATGTCTTTATCTTTATTTCTATGAAACGAACTCTAGGATTTTATCCCTGGTGGGGGGATGGGGCCACATTTTTTCAATGAGGTGGTTTTTATGGGTGATTTTGTGTCTAACGTGGCTGCACCAGGAAAGGTTGCGCCTAGGGGGGCTACACCGAGAAAGGGTCCAGTAGGTGTACTGGTCTAGGAGCCTTTATATGAATAGTGTTTATTTAATCTTCTTTGATAGTCCTTCTCATAGGATTTTTAAGGGGAAATGGGTGTGAGTGAAATTTGGTCTAATGTAAGGATTAATCCAAAAACTGATATTTTTCAGAGAAATCCTGAAATCCACTCAGTAACTTTAGGGAGATGAGGGTAGGTCTAGATTATCTATTACATTATCCATTCACATCATAATCATCTATTCCTGGGGAAGAGGCATGTCAATCAGATATTTAATTCACTTCCATCGAGCGATGAAGTTGAAAATTTTCTCATCGAGCCTTTGTTATCATTTAAAGAGGCTGATTATGTTGGCCTTACATGAAGTGGAGTTAAACTGGTAAAGAAACTATCTATAAAGGTCCTCTCAATTGAAAATAGAATTTATTGTTAGCTGACTACACAAAATGAACATAGGACCTTGTTAAGTCTAGACAAAGCATCATACTTGGTGGCTTCCTGCTATTTTGGAGTCCCCAACATTGGAAAAAAACTTTATGGAAAATTATCTAGATACTATATTGGATCACCCATCCCATTCAATGTGGTGAAATTGGGATTAATAAATTATAGGTTCAACTAAACATGGTCCATCCATGCTTACTATGACTTTCCTTCAGGCGGAATTACCACCTATCATATTTCTAGAGCCTTTAGATGGATGCTGAGAGTAGTTATCATGTCATCTTAATGAGGATGTGTGGTTACCAATGTGTTTATAGTCTCATAAACTCAGTGAGTAGTTAATCCTTCATACTAAGGTGAATAATCATGATGATCAGGCAGGGTGGGAAACTCATATCCTAGCCATTTATTGTTGCCCCCTACTTCTGACCTAAATGGGAGATTTGGGCCACCAAGTTCAAATCGAGGCACCAAGCTGAGGAGGACTAGTTTCCCCACTATGGGAGATATGGGGTCCCTTGTGGAATTTTTAGGGTCCAAGAATTAATCAACAACAATATTAGCAGTGATCCTTTTATAGTCCTAAAACTCTTGAAGAAAGGAAAGTATTCAGGGGTCTAACTCGACTTTTGGTGCAACCTTAGATTGTCCAATAGGCTCGAAATTTCCCTTCCCTTTGTTAAAATATTAAATATAATGCAATAACAACTCATTGGGGGTATTTCCAAGTCCCATATCCTTTATTTACTGATGTTTAAGGTTGCTTGTCGAGGGGTCTACTTGGTGTTGTACCATCCCTTGGAGCAGATTTTCCCTATTGTTCCCTACGTTGGTAGTCATGTTTCTCTAATCCTCTAGCATGTTAATAGTGAATACATTAACTATGGTGGTAGTCATAGAGTAACCCTCACTGTCATTGGGCAGTCTTGATCAATGGTCCCACCATTTCTAGAGATGGGGATGAAATAGAGGGAAGTGTACTTCCCACAACCTCTGATCCACATGTGTTGAGGAGACTCTACCATGACTCACTAGATCATAGTGAGGCTCTTCATGTAGATCTACTGGACAATATTGAAATAACCATATGATTTAGGATGCTGAGGTACTAGAAGAATTTTTATATCAACCTTATTTCACTATTAGTGAATGGCGTTGAGGTGCTTGGGGCTTCCTATATAGGTAAGGTGATGGTTCTGAAGGCAGTTGAACTTCACCCAAATATTCTCATAGAAACAGACATCCTAGTCCTCAGTGAATGACTTCAGGATGATAAGTTTCATACAGGAATGTGTCCAAAACAAGATTGATATTTTGTCGGTGGAAAATAGTCTCCATAATTCCTCTTGTTCATTATCTGGGGGATGGTCTTGCTCATGGTTATTTGAAGCCCCAATTGGCACAGGTCAATATACTAGCAGTATCACTAATGCATATCTTCTTTTCTATTGATTTGTTGGAATAGAGAATGTCGCATGGGTAAAGCGTCCACCACATCATGGAATGTCTCTTGGTGGTAGATCCAGCTTCAAGATCATATACATAAAGGACTGGATGTTTACAGTCTCCTCATGTGTGGGATTAAAAGGATCCATTTAAGGATCACTAGATTTCTCACCATCATATTAGGGCATCAACCCAAACCCTGACATCTCTCAAACTTCTAGTATGGAGGTGGAGAAGAGGTAAAATGATGGTGGTAAAAATGGTTGCATTGTGATTCCTTGTAAGGATGATATAATTTCCTCCACCTACAGATACATATGGTGGGAGTTTTGGAACTTTTTTACCTTATATTTCAGTATCATAAGCCTCAATCAATAGGCTTATTCCCCTATCTCTAGTAGTGGGGTTGAAGGTTCCCTCATCGATTCATTCATCACTTCAGATTCTGATAAGTAAATGGTGACTTGATTCTCCCCATGGTCCTACCTTTTATGGTGTGGGACTTCTCTAAGAGCATGTGGTTGAGAGTTTCTTGGGTTCCCCCATGTGCGTTGCGACCAGTGTTGTGGACATGGTCCCCACATAAGGTGTTCAACCTTCTACCCCAGGATGGTTATTCATAGTAGGGCATGTTTCTGGTATGGGATGGACCTCCATGAAGATTAGTGGAGGTTTAAGAGGACTTCTACACTGATTTGTGGTGGTGTGGGGAGGACATTCACACTGGTATTCCTCATCACAAGATATCCCATAATGCTTGTTGGTTCCATTAGCAACTGATAGAGTCAACCCAATCTTTTTAAGAGGTAGTTGGGGTCTCGATCCCAGGTGGGTGAATAAGGATCCCCATTGAAAATTTGTAAGGATCTAATGGGATACACCAGAATTGTTGAGGTCCACTAGAACTATATAATATATTTCATATCAGGCAATCTTCTGGACTAATGGATTTATCAGTGTTGGAACTAACATGGCATATTGGGATCCCTTCTAGGTATATCATGAGCAGTTCCCATGGTGGTTGTGTCTCAAATATCCCCTACCTCCTCATCATAGGGGAGTAAGCTTTTAAAGTTCTCCAAAGAGAGGCTTCCAATGTAGTTTTCTATTGAAATAGGTGGGTACCCCCTATGAGGTCCTCAGGGTAGTGATGTTGGAGATGTTCTAAAGATTTGAGGACCTATAGAGACAAATCCTTAGTGGTAATGAACCATTCTCATTCATATTGATGAACAATGGTGTTGATCACCCTCCTCTGGATGTTCTCATAGAGTGATATGGGGCGAGGGTTCCTAGTAGATAAATATGTGGTGGTTTTCCTGGTAGGAACATAGTCATGTGATATTTTCACACTAACATGTCCCCTTCCCCTACACTTGTTGGTGTTTGTTTGTTGGTCTTATGTATCTTGAGTCATGTAGGGCGTATATATTTATCCATCAGTACATATACAATGAAATTGATGACCAATTATCCAATATTTACTATTCTTTTCTAAACAAAGGATGGATCCATGTTGGTGATGTCACAGACTGAGGATGGCCATCCTTATTTTCCCCAAGTTATAGGAGAGTTTCATGTTGGTCCCACCACTTGGCCAGTGGAACTTAACATCGAATATTTGGACCTAGTGAAATGAAAATATAATAGAGATCCAATGTTACTAATCCCCATAGTTGAAGGAGAATAGTTTCATGTTGGGTTCACCATTTTTTTTATTCTGATGCTTTCTATGAGAGTTGTGCACTATCTCTCCATTTGTTGGTGACACGCTATAGGTTTCCCCGCATTCCCACTTTTCAAAGTTGGGAAGATTCCATCACTTTGATTGGTGAATCCAGTTCTTTGATTAAAATGAGATGATGTTATGGTAGTTCATCCTTCTATAGATTCCTCCTTAGAGCTCATTGACTAGTTTGCATATCCCTCATATATTTAATTAATGTTCATCAAACTCATTCTGGACACCATCTTGAGGTGGATTCCTATTATTTATACTACTTCTGTATCAAGGAGGCACAATCTTTGGTCAGAGTAAATAGTAATTTTGGGCATTTCTGGCCATTTCTGGATGTTGGTTTTGTTGTAAATCTATAAATTCTTCTCCTTTTTAGGTTGGATGCATCTCATAATGGGCATATTAGGCATAGAAGATAAGGTATCTTGTGTTGTCCATGAGTTAGTTGATGTCAGGGGAATAAGTCTTTTGAGTATTTTTACCTCTGGTATCCTCTGTTTATTATATAGGGTAGATATTATGGATCAGGTCATAGGTTTAACATTTTGTGGGTATGGGTTGGTCATAGGTTTAATGTATTATAGGGACAAGTGGGTCATAGGTTTAACATATTAGGGGGATAGGTGGGTCATAGGTTTAACATCTTGTGGGGATAGGTGGGTCACAGGTTTAATGTCTTGTGGGGACAGGTGGGTCACTTGTTTAATGTATTGTGGGGATATATGGTTTATAGTTTTAATGTATTGTGGGGATAGGTGGGTCATAGATTTAATGCCTTATGGGTATATTTGGGTCACATGTTTAATGAATTATGGGGATATATGGGTGGTTAAGTGTGTCACCCAGTCGGATTATTTCACACTTGGGAGTTTAGTTAATTGTGTCCCTAGGGGGAAGAGTTCACACTTGGTATTTTATGGTGGTTTGGGGTGTTTGGATTTATCCTCAGGGAGGTTTCCTACATACCCTACTGGTATACATGTATCAAAACACACATATTTTGATTCCATAGTTTTTGTTCATGTGATGGAACTGATCCATGAAGTTTAACATCATGTGTTAAGGATACTAATTTCATGAAAGGAGCATCATCAATGGATAGTGTTGGTATTAAGCATATGGGATTCCTAGGGGTTATGGATATGGGGTGAAATCCCATGATGATCATACATGGGGATTCATGTGTTCATTGAATGGGGTAATACTATACTTTAACATCATGTGTTAAGGATGTTGTCATGCAGTTTAACTTTATATGACTAGGAAATGGGGCTAAGTAGTTTTACATCTTGCAGCTTAGACGTAGTGGGGGCTACACCTGGGGAGGCCATTTTTGAGTGGGATAAAAATATCCAGCAAAATGCCTCTCTACTAGGAAATGTTGTAAGTTTCCCATGATGATTCCACCTTTTTTTCTTATGTTTCTATCACTCATGTGCCTCTAGGAGGGAATGGTGTAAAAACTTCCATGGAGGAGTGAAAATCCAAGGCCTCAAAGTTAGGGTGCCTATTATTAGGAGAAAGGGTCATTAGGGTACCTATGCTTAGGGGTAAAAGGTAAGGTAATGGTCTTGGATTCACTTAAAGCATAGGGGGCATTAGGTCAGGGAAAAAAAAGTCGTTTCATCCAACTCTATTATACTAGTAAAAATGGGGTTGCGTGAGCCATGGTCTCTATCAAAAGTCCACTACAAGGATGTGGTATCCATAGACATGTGAAACTTCTGAGGTTACACATGGAAAAGGGTTGCACAAATTGAAATTCTATTGTGAAAACCTGATTATCCTTAAATAGTGTTTTACAAGGAACTATCAACCATAGGCCAAGGCACATTAGTTCCCATGGGAGGTTTAACACAAGTTCTCTACCTTTAATAATCCATGAAATTTTAGTGTTTCATGATGTCATGGAAGAGGGGTTTGTGGAAGCGAGATCCAACACTTCATCTTCAGAAGATCCCTCCCCTATATGGGGGTGATGGTCTATTTATAGATTAAATGGATGGCTATATGCATGGAACTCTGGATGGGTCACACAACCCAGTTGCATGCCTATCATTCCTTTGTTGTTAGGGTGAGACTATGCAAGCATATCGATTTAACGTCACCTTTTTTGAGAAAAATGGATTTATGTTCCATCGATAGAATTGTGTAAATTTCAATTAGGTTTCACACAATTACCTTCTCTAATATTTTAGGCCTCCCAGAGACCTGTGGAATATATTTTTTAATGGTTCCTTTAACATATAACTGGGTTGATCACGAGGGATGATAGTTGCATGTCAACTATTATACTTAAGCACATTCATCACCTTTTTTTTAAATATGTCTTCAGTATGGGATGCACCATTATTTTATAAAAAACTAATATTTCTAAAATCAATACATGTTTTTATTTCCAACACCATAGTCAACATACCGAAGTCATTTTTTTGATTTATGAGTTGAATATCACCAAACATCCAATGTGAACTTAAATGATTAATAAATTGAATATAAAATGATAATAAATAAAATAAATAGGATAATAAAATTTAAAAAGGTTCTTAATTAAGTAAATAATTAATATAAGATTATTATTCATGAAGATAAATAATGTGGATGATGAGTTAGACTCAAGGTAAGGGACTTTCTTTTAAAAAATCATCTTTTAAAGTTTCCCTTCCAACTCTTTTTCTTCCATGTCCATATTCTTTTGAATATTTCAAGAATGTTTTTATTTATGCTTCGATAGAAGATAAATGAAATTTTTTTTCCATATTTTACTTTCTTTACAATGATAGAAAATAATCTTTTAAGGTCTTATGCAATGGAATATTTACTTTAAAAACCTCATTTTAAATGTTTTAAAGATTTATTTTCTAATTATATCTCTTCTATGTCCATATTCTTAAAATTATTTTATTAATGTATTTATATGGAAATAAATAAATTTTAAATGAAATTTTATGTATCTTTTTACTATATTTCAACAGTTTTTCAAAAGAAATATTTTTACATATTTTATATAAAATGTTTTGAATTTCTTTAGAAAATACAAAAAAATGTTTTATTTTAACATATACAGTATCAAATACTTTTCCCATCACCAAAACCATTATTTTATTTGTATTTATTTATAATATTCATTATTTTATTTAAATAAAAACCCTATTTCCCATTTTTATATGTATTCTTAAAAAGGGTTTAAAATGGAATGGATATTTTGATATCTGGGAAAAAATTCTTATGGGTGTAATGGGTAAATCTAAACCACCATTTTTGGGTTAGGACTATTATCTATTCATATCACTTTATCTATATCTCACTCTCTCTTTAATTTCATGTAATTATTCTAAATTTTGTATGTGTGCCTCTCGCATATATACCTAGCTTATTCTACCTTACTTTTATAGGGTAATACATTCCTTATGATAATTTATCTAATGCCTTATTTAAGAAGTATCTTTTGATTATGATATGAGACAATATTATGCAACCCATTTTATTTTTATTGGTAATTATTATGTTTACGACTAATTATTCATTTCCTTTTGTGGAACACATAATCATAAATATGTTATAATGGGTATTCCCATATAGTACTCCAATGCATTGGGTAAAGATTTTGTATCATGTGATGTTATATATGGGATTTAAGGAGTAAAAATAAACCAATATATGACTATTTCCACCATATGATAGTGTATTGGTGGTTATACTTGACTTTTTCTTACATCATGTTTTTTGTTTATGCCACATTTCCTTTGTTTTCATAATCTTGTGATACTATGTTTTTTATGTTATGCTCCCATGTGATTATCCATGAGCCTTCTCTTTTATGATATCATGTTATACTTTTGATTCAGTTGTTATGTTTCTTTATCATGTTTATTACCTTACTGAGTTTTTTAGCTCACCCATTTTTTTCTTTGTTTTCCCTAGGTTTTTCCGTACTGTTATGGGATCTTTAACATATTTAAGAGCTCATTAAATAGATTAAAATAAAAATGAATTATTTTCATGTTCATTTTTTATATACCTAGTCTTAAAAAGATACTGCACCTTTTTAATACTTATTTTTTAGTTATGGATAATTATGTTAAAAATCATGAACAAATATTTTCAAAAAGGTTTAGTTTTCTATAGCACACCTTCGCTTAGGTCCCATACCTAGGAACCCAATTATCAATACCTCCTCCTAAGCCACCTGATACATGCGATTAGGGAATTTACACTAGTGTGGACCCATTCAATCATGGATTCCCTTGATAAAAGGAGGATTAGGAACTATCCTTCGAGATATGTAGAACCCTCGGGGGTCATAATCATGGATTCCATTGATAATGAGGATCCCTTTCAATAGGGAGTGAGAGAGGTATCTCATAGTTCCATGTTCTCATCGTATATCTAGATTCCAATCAATGAGACAAGTAATTTTAGGTTTACTCTTGGGGTATAAGACCGAAGATGGTTCCCATTGATAATTTCATCAATATGAATTATCAAATTATCCAAGAATAGAGAGTGGTATTTTGGAAATTTTCATTCTAGTTTTGAATAAGCACTAGTAGAATAACATTCATCCATGCATAGGCCCCACTCATGCTCTACTAGTTCTAAAGTCGCACCATAGGCGGCCAATGCATAAGTCCCAACACATTTTCCCCATGGGGGAATATTCTCTATGAGTTCAGTTATCCTTTTCCATCCACTATTGGATAGAAAGTGGGTACACATGTCATGGGACTCCTTCTTAGGTGTAAGCCCCAATATAGCCTGCCCTTATTAATGATATCATCCCAATAATGCGTTAACAAGTAAACAAAAGGGAATATCTAATGAATAATTCCCACTCAATCCTATTTTTTTCCCTTCCATGACATAGATATACTAGTCACATGACATAAAAATATATTACAATGTCCTTATTACATGGCATTAAACTGCACGATATGGTCCTACTACTCGAACTTAAACTATGAAACTTGAACTACATGGGCTTTGATTTTCGTTAAGAAGGAGATGCAGGATTCCACTCTGAGGTTAAAACCTAATATTATCTTACATATTTATCCTCATGGTTCCACCTTCTTCATGAATTCATTTACGTCCTCCCTATTTGGTTTATATTCTCCACAAGATCAAATATACTTTCACCAAGGACATATTCCCTGATAAATTGTCCTCTTTAGGCCATATTCCTAGTGAGTCTGTATCTTTCTCAATGGGATATATTTATACATACTATATCAACCATTTTGTTAGGGATATAACCCTGATGAAATTATTCCTCCACACAAAGGTCTATATTCCCTCTAAGTAATCTCCACATCCAATTTTATTTCGAAATGTTCCCTTTGAGGTCAAATAAAAATGGCCACTTATGCGTAATCCCTACACTAACCATTGTTAGGAACCTTTCACCTAATATTCCAATCTACAAGACTCAAAAATTCTTGTAATTTTCCCTTGTCACTTGAACTTAAAAGGTGTTACATGCCTCATTAAGTAGCATAAAAATATTCATGTTCTGATTTCTTTCATGAGGATATATAGAAATTCCTTCTAATGGGTCTGATCCCAACACTATAAACACCTACTTCCTTCGTGGATGGAAATAAACTCTAAAGTTTCCAACTTTACAGCTTTAAACTATATTACCTTAAGACTAAGAATCATTAAGTAATAAGAATAAGATAGATAACCTATAATACATACAGAATGTACTGTTAGTGAAGAACATATGATACATACAGATCTTCACAATGATGGGAGACCAAAAATATGTAATAAATGTTGGCATAAATTCATTATTTCAACCCATCACAAATAAATAGGTAACTAATCTAATGCTGGGATTTGTGAAGAATTTTCAAAAAACCTTTTAAATATATAAGATAATCCTATAGTGGACAATAATCCCCCCTCAAAAGTTATGGATGAGCCCAACCTCTCATCCTCTTAACCAATACACATTCCGAGAACATGTCGTGTTTTTTTCTAGGATAAAACACACAATAGTGAGTGTCAACATGTCATGGTCATATGCATGATAGTATATGGTTTATTTTATAACATGTGAATTTACCTCCTTCAACTACTATAAGTTTTAATACTCAGTTTAATCATCAAATGATGATGATTTATTGAGTTTAAACATCTAGGAAAATTTTTAAATGTTAAAGTTTTAAGAGTTGAAGGTTATAAGAATTTGAAACATATAAAATGTTATATTTAATATAATGAACATTTTTTCCCAAGGAGTGCCCTTATATAGCTAATATAAACAATCTCTTATAGTGTGACTCTATGATTTGACCAGAAAAAACTTCTCTAAGACAAGGACCTCTAGATTTCATTTTATTCATCCTTTATATCAAGGTTATAGTAGAGTGTAGATAGTGGGGAATACTTCTTGAGTATTGGGACATTTTCACATCTTTTTTATACTCTTATAGAAATAAGTTTGTAAGCTACTTCTCAATGATCATTATTAAGCTTGTGTAGAAGATCTTGGACAAATTTAGATTCATGGAGAAAAAAGGTACTTCATTTATCATTTATTTATTTAGTACAAAATAATGGGTAGATCTTTTGTATTAAATTCGTTTTTATTTTAAATTTACATTGTATTTGGATAATTTTTGTCCCCTACAAAGCCCAATAAAGGTATTGGATCCACTTCTATCTTATTTTTATTGAGTTTTTTAATGGATAGAGAAACGGGAAAATAAAATTTTCCAAAACCACAATGTGTTTTGTTTACAGTAGTCATAGTTCATCATGTTTTTCCATACCATGATGTATTTCTAGATGAAAAAAATTTGTTTTCATAATTATTATGAATCCAAAATGTGGTTTATGAAAAATAGGAATGAATTTATTTTGTGAAAAATGGAACATTTGTTTGATACATTACAACATCATGGTTTACTGATGAACATGTATTGTTTTATAGGAATTATATTTTCACCATGAGGAAAAAACATGTCATGGAAGGTGTTGAAATTTTTTTGTTTCTAGTGTGAGTATAGAACAAAAATGGCTTGTATCTATCAAAAATGGTTGTGGTTTTAACATTATCGCTAGGTATAAACTATGTTTTGATTTATATGAAAAATGGTCATGGTGTTTCCCATGGAAATATTTTTCACCCAAAAAACAAATACACCATGGTTTATATCCAAACAAAAATGTTTCTTATAATTTATTGAAAAAAATATTTTATTTAAAAAAAATTATATGCTCACACTGAATTCGAGGGGGGATTTAAATCCTACCAAAAACATTTTAGTATATGTGATATTTTTATAAATTTTATTTATATGGTGAATAATTTAAAAAGTGTTTATAAATTATAAAATAAGATTAATTATAAAGGTTTTTATATTAATTTATGAATTTTTCTTGAATGATAATATAAAATATTTATATTGAAATCCCTTATTTGGAAAATTATTTAAACAATTCCAGATGGAGTTTTGGTTTATACGATCAAGGTTTAAACAAAAAATAAAATATATGATATTTAAATTATGTAACATGTTTACATAATTTATTAAATATTTATATGATTATAAATTTTTTTAGGAATATCACATATTTTGAAATATAGAGTTCATATGAAATTTCATATAAATAATTAAATATAAATTATTCATATTTAAGATATAGATAAAAAAAATTTATAATTATATTTTATGGAATTTTTATAAGAGCGTGTTTAATTATAAAATGTTTATAATTTATTTATTTATGAAGTATCAATAAATATTTAACTCATATTTTAATTTATGAATTGTTCAATTATTTAATTTATTCCCTATTTTTATTCACAAATAGAGGTATTTTATTGTGAATTGACGTATATTTCAATTTAAAGAGTTAAAATAGTTATAAATATCATGCCATGCATATATGGAGTTACATTCTAGGTATGACATAAGATTTTTTAATATTAAACCATGATTGTGATTTATTTTGTGGGTTATGAAATTTAAATTAATGTTTTTTTATGATTTATACATATAATTTTTTATGATTTTATTTGAATCAAAGGTCACTTTTGATTATTAATCCATGGTTAGTTGGACTTTGGGTTGGACTACTCACTAGTCTGGGACTTAGGCTCTATTTAGAAAAGTGTGGGTTTGGATACCTGTTGAACCATGCTTTCTCTTATGGTGATTTTGATTTTTTATAGTTCTAAACCATTATATGAAAATGTTTCATGTACCTAATACATGTGATTCATGGTTTTTATTTTTGGTTATGTAACAAAAATAATTAGTTGTATAAAAAGTTATACATTAATATGTGATAAATATATTAATTTAGTCAAAGATATAGAATATTAAAACTAAATTGTTAAAATAATGTTTATATAAATAGAATAAATGAGATAATATAGTGAGATTAGATCTGATTAAAAATATTAAGTGTTAAATTCCATCTAATGCATATAGTTTTTGATACCTTGATCATCCAATCAGGTAGTTCATGATAAATTTGAGTGCTTGTTAATTATTTTATATTGGGAAATGAATTTATGGGTGTCCATGTAACACCTATAGATTTAAAAAAACTATTTTCAATAGCATATTCGACACGCAACATCAAGCCTAAATGAACCATGAAATATTATTATTTAAATATGCTTGTTATAACTTAACCGTTAAATTGGTAGGTATGAATAGGATTAATTATTTTATAATATATATATATATATATTTCCTACTCAATATAAATTTCTTTATTGATTATTAGGAAATAATCACTCAATTTTTAATGAAGACATTTTATTCTTAAAAAATGTGTTTTATCCAAAAATGATTTTTATAACTTTTTTGCATGGATAATATAATTAATTAATACCATTTTTAGTAATTTTATTTTATAAAAAGTTTAATATATTTAAAAACCTCATATCAAAATTAACTTAGGGAAAATTTCTCATATTTTTCTAAAAATATTGGTTTTTCTGTGAATGGTGGAAGATATCAATTTTTTTAAAACTATCATTTATTTTTAATAAATTAATTAAGTAAAAGTATAATTATATTTTTAATTTAGAATTAAAATTACATATGAAAAATTTTATTTATAATAATCTAATTAATTTAATTTTAATCAGTAATATTTATGATTTTGGTATAATTTTATTTTTATACTCAAAACGCAGTTTTCTACAAACTATTTTTAGGTGCATAAAGTTTATCCATTTTATTTAAGTAAACTAAACCCTAATAATGAAAATTTTAAATTAAATTTATATATTATATATCTATTTATATTAATTTTAATTCATATAAGGATGATTTCTAGTCATAGAGCTAACATATGATCTTTTATTGCTGGAAAAATGCATTTCCTGAAAAATACTTTTCATTGTGTGTTGCGGGTTTAATTTTAAATTAAATTATTCAACTTATATGAATTAAATTAGATAAAATTTATTCAATATTTTTAATCTAAATAATTAATATTAGTTAATAAGTTTGATTTAATGTTTAGTCATAATGAATAGTAAATAATAAAAATTAATTACCATGGTTTATGTTAAAATCGTGTTTTGTGCGTTACATATGCTTCTGTCAAAATTAATTTTCCACACACATAGTATTTTTATTTGATAAATTTAATTTAATATTTATAATCTATGATTAAAAATTATCTAATAATTCAAATTTTATTTTTAGGTTTAAGGATAAATTACCTAGGTAAAATACTACTTACAGCAGTGAAAACTAAAATGTTAAATGTGAGAAACCATAAAGGTAAATGTAATTAATTGTTTAAAACATGTTTATTTTTAGTGGGGTATGTGTGTATAAAACTTATATTCCTTATAGTACATCATTTATCAATTTTTTAGGCACTTGTCTTGATAGAGAATTCCCTTATTGAATAGTTTTGGGTATTTACAAAAATATCACTCTCCTATAAAAGGTAACCTACTATACTCTTCCCTTCACACTTAAAAATCTATTTGGTATGTAAAATATAGAACCAAATCCTTTACCTAATTACATTACCATGTCCTAGATTCCTTTTATTTATTTTAAATCCCTTCTAGGATTGCTTTTGAGGAAACCCCTGAGAGGGTGTCCAAATAAGAGGTATAATTCTTAACCATGCATTTTTAGTTTATTTATTCTTCCACCTCCTTAAAATATTATTAAAACATGATTATAGAATAAAATAATTATCTCCCTTATACGTATATTTTATTATTTTAATTTCATAACCAACATCTATCTCCTATTCCATCAAATGGGACACTAAACCATTGTTCATGTGTACGGTGGACTACGGCCTCATGAACCGATGTAATTTGTTTTCCATAATTACCTCTCACATATATTTATAATTATGGATTTAATTTATATATATGATATTTGTGACATAATTACAATTCTAAAAAGGTAAAATATCATTTAAGTTGTAATTTTCCATTAACTAAATAATGATAACATCGTTCATGCGTACATGTGGACTACCGCCTCCACGAATCAATGTAATTCATTATTCATCACCACGTCATATGGATGATATATATAAGTATATTTATATAAATAATATTTTATTTAGGATATTATTATAATTATTGAAATATTAAATAATACTTTCATTCATTTCACAATGATTGTTGAAAAATGGAAACCTTAGTCTTGTATATGTACGACCTACCATCTCCATGATTGCAACATAGCTCATTTTTCATAAAAATACTTAATGATTAGTTACAAAAGAATATTTTATATATTAAAATTATAATTAATTAATTATTATTTTTCTCTATATGATTTAATATCCAATTATTTTACCATATTCAACCTATCAAAGTCATTTTGGACACATGAACTGAATATTGGAAAAACATCTGACGTAAACTTAATTGACTAAGTAAAAAAATATATCATGGCAATAAATAAAATAAAAGGAATAATAAAATTTTAAAGGGTTCTTAAGAAATTAAATAATTAACATAATTTTATTATTAAATAATATAATGTGTATACATGATAAATCGAACTCAAGGTAAGAAGTTTCTTAACTCAATTTCCATTCATTGGGTTATACTTCAACATTATTTACTATATTATGTTATGATTATGTGTGAAATTACTTCTTGTTTTATTGTTTTTTATTTATAATTGTTTTTTCGATATAAAGTTTTCACACATAACCACTTCATTGATTAATTCTCACTTCTAAATTATGTATATATTTCTCTCACATATATACCTAGATTATTCATCTTTCCTTTTATAGGGTAATACATTCCTTATGTTCATTTCCCAAAACTATTCATTATGAAACATCCTTTAATTATGATATGAGGCAAGATTATGCAACCCATTTTGTTTAAATGGGTAAATATTATGTTTATTACTTATGATTGATTTCATTTTTTTGACAAACATAATCATGAACATGTTATTAATGGAGCACCCAAATAACTCTATAATGCATTGGGTAAATCTTTCGTCTTGTGAGATGTTGTGTATATAATTAGGGAGTAAACCTAATACATTATGGGACTTTTTCCACCATGTGATATTGTCTAGTAAGTTAGTCTTGAATCATTTTTATGTCATGTTATATGTTGTTTCCATATTTAATATGTTTCTATAATATTAGGATACCAAATTCCTTGTGTTAGGGTTCCATTTTATTACTCGTGATGCTTCTCTTTTATGACATCATGTTATACCTTTGACTTACACTTTATGTTCCCTTATCATGTTTATTCCCTTGCTAGGATTTTTATCTCACCCCTTTCTTTTATGAATTCCCTAGGTTATCTTATACAACTTTAGAATCTCCATAAGGAGAATGAAAATAAAGATTTTATGTTTTAGTTTCTTTAGATATATTATGTACCTAGTATTTCAAAGACACCAGTCCTTATGATCTTTGGGTTTTAATTAATGTGTGTTTATGTTAAAAATCAAGTAATAATATATTTTAAAGGATTGGTTTTCTATATTTGGTATTAGATCATGGTATAGTTATTTTTGGATATTAGGATTAGATAACTTTAGTAAAAAACTATAGGGATAAATCTAATCATAGGATAACATCCTAAAGTTTTCCTAAGGAAAAAGATTATGTGTTTTTCCTAGAAATACATCCATGTTTGGGTACTAAAATTGGAAGTGGATATAGAACAGTTTTACCGAGGGGTAATAACTTTGAAAAGGTTGTATTAGGATTTTTCTCAATCATCACTTGGTACATGACATCGTACCTTGCTTCACACCTAGTTTGACACTCCTCAGGGACATTCTTGGGTTCACTCACATTTTCTATGTGAACCATAATGATGTATTATAGAATATAAAATATTTAAACCTATGATATTCCATAGAGATATTGAAAAAACATAAATTTTCTTTTTTTGATAAGTTTAAGGTAAATCCTAACTTTAAATTCATAAATACACATTTTTAGGTTCTATGTGATGGGAGTTTAAGATGATTAAGTATTTGTTTGGGAGACATTTATGGTAATACAACCCCTTGGTTAGTATATGTTTATGTTATTTAAAGTATAATTATTTTATATTTCATAGACATAAGTTTGATGTTATTGAAACCCTTTAAGGTTAATTTGGTCATTTATGTTAAGGTAATAATATTAAATTAGTATTATGTGATTTTTTAGATAAAAATAAACTATATAGAATAATTTAGTGGTTAAAAACCTATTTTATGATTAATGTTACTTTTAGGATGTTCATCATATTTTTAGGAATTTTATAGGAATTATATTAATATATTTTTTAAAATAAATTACAACAAATATGAAAGGAAACAACTCAACGTATTTGGAAGGTTTATAGGGATTGAGCCCACAACTAAAGGGTGAAAAGGGTGTAGCACCTACCAATGGATTGTGTGATTTCCCGGTTAGTATAGAATTGTTTTTTCTTAAGTGATTTGGGGGATAAATATTAATTTTACTTTGGGAAATATATTATAGGATCAAAACGTTTTGAATTTTTAGTATTTTCATGTGACTAATTATATTTTAGGAAATGGTTCATTGGAATGATGTATATGTAAATCTTGAGTATAACATTTAATTTAACATGAAAGATTAGTTTTTAAGAACACAATTAATTTTTTATGTTGATTTTATTTGGGATTTAGGGTTATTTATTTTTGGAATTATCTAATTTGAACCTTTAGGGGAAATTTTGAAGTAAAATGTATTATTTCTTCATATGAAGGTTTGTACATTTTTTATATGATATTACCTTGTGGTAACAATTTAATTTTTTCTTAATATTGAAATATAGAAGGAATTAATTATTATTATTAATTTATGGATCTTATAATCTATTAAAATTTAATTTTAGTGCTTTGGGCATAAAAATATTTTACTCATTATTTGGATAAAGAGATGATATTGTGGTATAAATTGATTAAAGGATGAAGTTTTACTTTTCAAGTAAGTATATATTCCTCATGTTATTAGTTTAGATGGTAATTAATTGTCTAATTCTATAAAAATTATTCTGAAACAAAATTATTTTCCTATTACCATCATTTTCTATGAATTTATGGTCTTTTTACCCATCACATATTTATGGTTTTTTGGTTGTTAACTTTCTTATGATCATTCAATTTCTTATTATCAATGATATCTATCACTCTCTATAATTATTTGGGAATTATTAATTTCATCCATGTCTATATTTTTACTTCTAACTAATTTTTTCCTACTTTTAAACCTAGTTCTGTTTTATTCTAGATGACATTCGTACTTCCCTTTCTCTCTTATCGAGATGATGTTTTATTAACCCATTTTATGATGTGGGTTTTCAATAAAAGTAATTCAAATTTGAAAACCTTGATTAACAATATAAAGATAAAATTATTAGGATGATATTTAATAAATGTATGTGGAATGTAAAACTATTTTTGATAGTGTATACGATACACAACACCGATCCAAAATGAACCATGAAATATTACTATTTAAATATGACTTTTATAACGTAGTTTTTAAATTGGAGGGTATAAATATGATTAAATATTTTATGAAATATATATATATATATATAAATATATATATATTCTACTTAATATAAATTTATTTATAGATTCTTAGGAAATAATCACTTAATATTTAATGAAGACATTTTATTCTTCAAAAAATATGTTTTATTCAAAAATGATTTTTATTACTTTTGTGAGGGGATAATATAATTAATTTTTACAAATTTTAATAATTTTTGTTATAAAAATTATTTCATTTTATAAAACTACATATCAAAATTAACTTAAGATTAATTTTTTGAATTTTTCTAAAAAGATTGGTTTTTCAGTGAATAGTGAAATATCGGTTTTTGTAAAACTATCATTTCCTTTCATTAAATAAAGTAATTTAAATTATGATTATATTTTGGATTTAGTATTAAAGTTAAATATGAACAATTTTATTTATAATAATCTAGTTAATTTCATTTGAATCATAAATTTTTGTGATTTTGGTATAATTTTATTTTTAGGCTTAAAAACTTAGTTTTCTGTAAATTGTTTTTAAGTGCCTAAAGATTTTCTATTTTAATTAATGAAAATAACCTATCGTAATAAAATATTTAAATGAATTATATATAATATATATCTATTATATATTAATTTAAATTCATATAATTCTAATTTCTAGTATTATAGTTAATATAATATCTTTCATCGCTTGAAAAAACACATTTCTTGAAAACCGCTTTTCATCATGTGTTGCGGGTTTAGTTTTAAATTAAATTACAGAAATTTTGTGAATTTAATTTAATAAAATGGATTCAATATTTTTAATATTCATAATTAATATTATTTAATAATTTTAACTTAATGTTTTCATAAAGAATAGTAAAAATAGTAAAAAACAATTATCACGGTTAAGGTTAAATCGGTGTTTTGCGCATTACATGTGCTTGTGTTAAAATTAATTTTACACTTACATAGGATTATTATTTGATAAATTTTATTTTATATTTATAATAATTAGGTCCATATTATCTATTAAGGATCATTTTATTCTTAGTCTTAAAGGACAAATTACCTAAGTAAAATACTATTAATCGTAGTGAAAACTAGAATGGTAAAAGTGAGTAACCATAAAAGTAAAGGGAGTGAAATGTTTAAAAGATGTTTATTTTTAGTTTAGAAAGTTTTCATTGAAATTATATTCCATAAAATACATCATTTATAAAAAATTTATGCACTTGTATTGAGAGTGACTTCCCATTATTGAATAGTTTTTGGTATTTACAAAAATGAAACTACTCACTTAAAAAAGGTCACATCCTCTCCTATCTAATTTACACTTAAAAATCCTTTTATTTCAAAAAATACCTACCAAAATACATTTATTACCTTTACACATCCTAGAGGACTTTTTATTATAAAACTCTCTTATAAATTCTTTTGGTGCAAACCAAAATAGGGTGCCTAAAGAAGAGGTATAATTCTTAACCATGCATTTTGATTATATTTATTCTTCAACATACTTAAAATATTATACATACATGGTTATATAATAAAATAATTATCTATAATATACTGAGATGATATTATGTTAATTTATTAACCTACATATATCTCCTCTTCCATCAAATGGGAAACAAAACCATCGTTCATGTGTACGGCAGACTACACCCTCACAAACCGATGTAATGTATTTTCCATCATCACCTATCAAAGTTGTTTTTGATGATAGATTTAATTTATATAAATGATATTAATAAATTAATTATAATTATTAAAATATAAAATATCCTTCACTTTCATATTGTTCCATTCATTGAAAAATGATAATGTCATTCATGTGTACGTGTGGACTACTGCCTCCACAAATTGATGTGATCCATTCTTCATCACCTCATCACATAGATGGTATATATTACTATATTTAAAGAAATAATATGGTATTTATGATATTATTATCATTTTTAATGATAAAATAATACTTACCTTCTTTTTATATTGATCGTTTAAAAATGGAAATGTTACTTATGCGTACGTATGACCTATCGTCTCCATGATTGTAACGTAATTAATTTTTCATTACCATTTTTTATAATTGGTTTAAAAAGTATAAAATTCTAATTATTTCATGATTATTACTCTATAAATAATGTAATAATGACTTAATTTACCATATTCAACCAATTGAAGTCATTTTGTACACATGAACTGAATATCATCAAAACATATCATGTGGACTTAATTGATTAAGTAAATAAATATAACATGATAATAAATAAAATAAAATGAATAATAAACTTGAAAAGTTTATTAATCAAGTAAAAATTAACATAAGTTTTTTATTTAGGAAGATAAAGTATGTACGTGACGATTCGAACTCAGGGTAAGGGGTTTCTTAACTCAATTTCCATTCATTAGGTTATACTTCTACTTAATTGACTATGTAATGATATGATTATGTGTGAAATAAAATATGATTATATTATGTTTTATTTATACTTTTTGTTTTTGGATTTACATTTTTTACATATATTAACTTCATTGATTAATTCTCATTCAAGTGATACAATCCTTGTAAGGGATCTCTCTAAACCACCCTTTCCTTTGGGTTATGACCATTATCTCTATAAATCACTTTATATATCTCTTTAATGTTATGGAATGATTATAAATTATATATATATATATATATATCTGTGTGTGTTTCTCTCTCTATCACACATATATAACTAGATTATTCTTTCTTCCTTTGATGGGGTAATACATGCCTTATGCCCATTTCTCAAAATCCTTCGTTATAAAATTTTATTTACATTGGTAATTATTATGTGTATCTGTTATGATTGATTTAATTTTTTTGGAACACATAATAATGAACATGTTATGATAGTTTTTTCAAAATATCACTCTAATGTGTTGGTTAAAGATTGTGTCTCATGAGACGTTGTGTATGGGATTAAGGAGTAAACCTAATCCATTATGGGTATTTTTCACCATGTGATATTGTCTATGAAGTTATCCTTGACTCATGTTTATGTCATGTTATATATTTTTGCCACATTTTCTATGTTTCTCTGATCATATGATACCATGTTCCTTATAGTATTCTTCCATGTGATTACTCATGAGCCTTCCCTTTAAGAAATAATCAGTCTATACAATAGTGTATACAGATAATCAAGTGCAATGAGTAGACAAGGAAATAAGGAAATCATTTAAGTAATTATATAATAACCATTTTATCTATTAGGTTATTTAGAGCCAACCAAACCACAAAACTAAATCAGTTCACACTAGGTGTCTAAGAAAAGGAACATGGGTTTACACACTTTTAACCACAAGGGTTATTCACTAACCATGTACTCATTAGTTAACAATATTCACTTGATCATTTTCATCATTTTTATCATGGGTTAGGCATTCACGTCATTTATAATATGGATTAATATGGTCAATTACCATGCATAAGGGAATAAGTCAAGTTCTCTATCTCAATTGGAATAAACATTTCAAAAAAAATACATCACACCTACCTTTGAGCCTTAGTCTAGGTAGTCACATCAAATGCAGTCATTATGGGTATAGCGCCTTAGTCCCCTTACCTAACCCATGCATTATAGGGGTGGTGTTTTGAACCTCAATCTAACCCGAACCATGGGATTAGATCCTCAAGTCCAATACCCCACACTACCAAGCCATGTGCACATCATTATTTATCTAATTACCATATAAACCATATCACTAACAAACACAACCAATCCACATGACATTCACATTTCACATTTCAGTTAACACATAAATCATCTTTATTCCTTAACAAATTAATACATTTTTTATTTACTTGGAATATCCCATTTAACACATTCATCAATTCATGTGAACTGACCAATGTATGAATTTTAATTAAAAACATATAAGTCTTTTGAAACATTTAATTTAATCCATTTAAACCTATTTCAAATCTTTACAAACACCCCCTTATGTTATATAATCTACTAATTACATTCATCATTTATTTTATTTAAAAATATTATTAACATTTCAACATAATTGTCATGGGTTCTATCTTACTAACCATTATGTCCCTTTAATTACTATGGTCTCATCAAACCTCTTAAAATACATCTTGGAAATAAACACAATCCAAATAATCATTTGAAATCATTTTGAAACCACAATTTAAAGCACGGGTCTTCCTCTTTGAAAAACTAAAGCATGGACCAAGGCTTTCATATCCATTTTCAACCATTCAAAACAATCATTAAGAATTTTTAAAAGGATGGGGACACACCCCCATTTCAAAACACCATTTTAAATTAATTAATAATAACCCCTTTTTAAATCATTTCAGATAAACACCTCCTTTACAAGCATTTCTCACTTTCAAATGTCAGTTCCATCATTGAAAACCATGATCAGGTAAAAACCCCAAAACATGTCTTTAAACCTTTTTCAAACCCCCCTTGGGTACTTCACAAATATAAAATGTAATAAAATATATATACCTTTTTAACCAATACCATATACTAGATTATAATTTACAACTCATCACTCTTGCATTTCCCTTATCTCAATGTTCCCTAACTTATTTTACTATTTCAAGGGTTCATCAAACCCCATGGGTAGCCCTAGGTTTAGTCCCACATCATCATTGAACCCAACGGGGTCTGTGAAGGGTTTCACACCACAATATAAGGTCCAATTCACTTTCAAGAATAAATAACATTCAAATGTAACAAGGAATCACATTGGACAACCACACACCACAATTCACATTTTTTGTATTTTCAAATGACACTTTTGAGGAGTAAGTGTGAACCCAAAAAAAACTCCAACCAGAGATATTGCAACATAAAATCAAAAACCAAATCTTTACCATTCCGAAATCCCCATTTCAAAGTCCAAACAATAGCTAGATACCAAAATTAAAATTACAGAAATCAAAAAACATCATCACTAGTCCCAATCACATTGCTACAAACCGTCATCAACATCACAGTAATGTTGTGGTCTCCATTCACGTTGCAAGAGAACAGCAGTGCCAAAAAATAACTCAGGGCAAGCCAAAATAGGAACTGAACAAATATGAACTCAGAATGTGAGCCTCCTCAAGCAGACCATGCTGATGCGCCCTTCAACATCAGCCCCGAGCAACAATACTTCAGTAACCATCCACCGGAACCCTCCAACAAGCAATGAAATGGAACTCCCGAAATAGGAAAGAAACACTCCACGAAGACCAGTGAGCTGTCGAGGAAACCTGCATTGAAGAATATCATGACCAGATGATCATCCTGTCATCACACCACCTTCGTCGTGCTCAACCTTGCCGCACCACTAACTCACCCATTTGCCATCTCCACAAGATGATTACTATCCCAAATTTATCCCTTTATTTAAACTCAAACTCCCTTTAAATACCCAACATAGAATCTTCTAGAAAAGTGATGGTTTTAGGAATTCAAAAGAAGAGGATAGATTCTAAAATCCCTAATATATAAAATAGAGAAAATAGGAGTATTACACTCATCTGTATCTTCGATTCTCACCAAAAGGCACCCCAAACTCCTAATAATCGAAGTAGAATCACCTCTTGGAAGTTTTGGAGGGCTTGGTTCATCACCCAAGCTATAAGGGGTCGAATGAGGTGAAATATCAGAGAAGAAATAAATAGTATCAGGAGGGGAAATGATAAAAATCTCACTTTTTAAAGGATCCATGGTTTTCCCACATGGTTAGTGAAACCATGCGCTAACCATGAATCTCCCTTAGTCCAAAAGGGGACAAGTCGCACAGTTTCCTAGGATCACCCGCACAGTTTGTAAAATCTTGTGGTAACCGTGTGCTAGCCTTTACCCAAAAGGGTCCTCAAGAAACATAGTTTCTTGGCCCAGGCACATTGTTTTCTCTAACTATGAACCAACCATTCACTTCACATTATTTATCCTATTTTTTCCTCCACACATGTTCTAACCCCCCTAGGACACCCCTTAAATTCCTCTCACGCCCCATAATCACTTCATTAACTAAAAAAAATAAGGTTTAACCAAAATTTAAACAAGGACATACCTTCATGAAAGGTTGGGATCTTACAAAATGGGTGTAATTCCATCTTTAAATTGGTTCTTGGTTGGAAATGGGTAAATTATACATTCTAAATGTCTTATAAAACACCAAAGATGGTTTTATATGATAACATCACTTTCTCATTGGGTTTTAAGACAATTAGTGTTTCAAAATGGGTTTACCTTTTGTGTTTAAAGGGTTTTCATGTTTTTAAGTGGTGTTATTATTTTAATAATAAAAATGGAGTTTCCCTTGGTTTGTTTGATTGTGGTTATTGATGAATATAATTATCTTTGTAATTTTTTTGGGATTCCAAATTTTTTTAAGATGGGATTTACAAATCTATATGCTATATATGAAAAGTGAAGGACTATTTTTTCATTTTTTGTGTGATGTTGATTGTTCAATTTTTTATCCCCCTTGATCTTATTAATGATGTTATGATATCCAGTTGATGGATGTTTTGTCATATAATTCATGAGTTTTGATGAATTGGGGCTCTTTTTAAGGGTAGTGTGGGAGGTGGGAAGGACATGATTGTGGTGTTAGCCTTGGGGACTTATTATTTTCCTATGATGAAATTATTTTCTCTTAGCCCACCTCCATTATTAGTCTATGGGGAGACCAAGGTTACTAAGTGGTAGTAGTGGGATATTGTTTGGATAGTTTAGTTTTAGCACTGGATAGTCCCCCCTAGTTTTTCATAAAACCTGGCTAGGGGTATTTTCACCGAGGAGACTAGTTAGAGTGGTTTGGTTAACTGATATGTGACCATTAACTTGACAAAAGTAGGTCCACCTAAACATGTTTTCTATCCCATTAGTCCCTATGGTGTTTCCTTTTGCTATGTATTATATGTGATTCCTTATATATATATATATATATATATATATATATTGTAATTCGTGTTTTTTATTTCTTGGATGGACTTACTTTATATTTTAATCCTTTTATAGATTTAGTCTTGATGTTAACTAGTTTTATTACATCATTTTATTGGAATTATTTGTAACCTTATAAGGTTTTGTTTCATTATTTTTCCTTGGTTTCCATGATTACCTTGAGTTGGGTGTACAAAATATTTTAAGGGAAAAAGGGGGAAATGGTTTTCAATGTGTTATCCTTAGTTGGAACTATTGAAATATTTGAAACCATGTGTGGGTTATTTTTTGAAGGTATGATGTTTTAAAGATGAAGGTTTGGTTTCCATGAAATTAGTATTATTTAGGAAAATCACCATACCTGAGAATTGGTTTTACAAATATAACTCTTTGAGGAAGTGCATGATTCACATTTTTCTTATCTTCATGCTTTGTAAAGGAAATTAAAACCTATTTTTTCCACAACTTGTTTTCAAACTTGAATTTTGGTTTCTTTTTTTAAATAAATAAAATGGACTCATGGTGGAATCCTACTATGTTAGGATTTCACCCAACATAATCATGTTTTCTGGTATATAGTCTTCATGTCTAGTACAGGTTCCTTAATGTCTTATATTTCAGGTTAGATCTGATATCATCTTCCTTGGGTAGTAATTGGTTTTTTGGATCATGGTGGTGACTTGAGTGTCACATAGAGATGGTGATTAGACCTTATATTTAAAGGAATAAGTTGGCTTGAGTGTTGGTTTGGACACTTTGGTCTTCCATTTTCTTTTATTTTAGATTTTTTTGATTCTTTTTAGTTTTATATTAAATACTTATCTATTATAAGTGTCTATTGGATTTTAAATTTTTCACTTATTTTGGTTGATTGGTTTTTTGGCTTCTTGAGGGTGAAACCATCTCCAATGGTTATGTTTGATACCCTTTATGCTTTTCATCAGCCAGGGGGATCGAGGATTCTACTCTTGTAAGTGGAAGGCAGGTTCCGGTGCTAGTTTGGATGGCAGCATGGGTTGGTTCCTTACAATTTTAGTGTAATATGGTTTAGTGTACGTCTGTCTTCACTCATCGACATAATATTAACGGGTATGTAAATAACTTGGAAAGGCTGGGGTCACTTATTAGGCTTTATCTATCCATGAATTTATTTTTACAATAACTTCTAAAAAGGCTTCAAATTTTTTTGTGAACAACAATATGAATGAGTTAAATAAAAGTTTACTTGATATCCTTAACATGTTGAGAATTTTTGAGTAGGACATGGGAGGTCCAAGCTCAAGTTCTATAATTATGGGATAGAAGTAAAAGGGTAAAATTTATGTCCATAAATATGAGAATAAAGTTCAAAGAGAGTCAATTCCAACTTCTAAACCAAAGAAAGGATCTTCTAAATAAAGGTAGTGTTTTCATTGTGGGAAAATTTTACATTGTAGAAGAAATTTTCCAGAAGATATGAAATAGTACAAGAAGAATCATAGAGAGTCTACACCTAATATTAATGTCATGACAATCAATGCATCTATTTTAAAAGGTGTGTGATACTAAATGTACATTATACAATTGTTGTAAATATGTATAAGAGTTTAAAACTAAATAATGATGGATAATTATAGCTTAAATTATACATTCGAGTGATGAATCAAGGGGTTGATACATCAAGGATTTGGGTGTGGTGGATTACATTAAATCTATAGTGGGTCAAAATAAAGATTGTGTGTTTTCATCTTTTTTTATTCTTATATTTTAAGGGAGTTATCATAAACAATGGTTGTTATAAATAAATTATATAATAGTTTTGATATACTTGGTTTTGATTAATAAAATTATATAACATGTTTGAAATATAATATAAGGATATAATATCTTATCCTGGATAAATGAGTTTATCCGAGATATTTTTTTAAATGTGAGGGATATCATCCCACCACCCTTTAATAACATATTTTAAAAAATAAAATCCTATTTTAATAATATTAATATCTAAATAAATATAATATAATATATGGTTATTAATAGATTATTTGTTAAATATTCTCATGGAGGAAGTAAGTGTTATTTCCTAAACATAAGGAAGTTTGTGTTTATTAAAATGATGTTTTTTAGAAAATATAGTTTTTAAAATGTTAATGGGAGTATGTTTAGACTTAGAGAAGTTAAAATTATAATAAATATAAGATTAAACTAATATAATTCAAAGTGAAATTTACTTTATATTCTAAAAAGAGTTTAGGATTTTTTGGTAAAATAATACTCTTAAAGTAAAGAGTTACATTTAAAAAAATTATTTTAAGATATCAAATAAAAAATTTAATGGAAAATTACTAAGATGATTATGATGAAATTATAAAGAGTTCTAAGTGGAAAAAAGAACTTATTAAGATAATAAAATTTTATATTGTTGAGTAAAGAATTTTGGATAGCTAGTTAAATATTTGAACATTAAGAATATGATTCCTAGTCACATTATTATTCAAAATATCTTTCTTCACAAATGTTACTCACTAAAGGATTCTTGTGAGAGTGTTTATCAACGGTCATATAGAAATGTGGTAGCAATTATCTAAATATGTTATGGGTTTAATAAAACCATATAAATGAAGTAAACATAATGTATCATTAGAGATTTACCATATGGGATATAATTATATGAACACTTATGTATGGTTTTTAGGGTATTATAAAAGGAGTTTAAAATTATAAAAATATATTATGTTATACAAAATATAGAATCCAATATATCATTATCTCTTATTGGATATATTTACTCATGATTTGTAATGATAATTGACCTCTCAAAGTATGACTTTGAGTTTTCCTTAACTAATGTTCATCATAGATTATTATAGGTTGTGATGAAATATTATCGTTATCATGGATAAGATTCTATAAAGAGATAAAAAATATGCTCATGAGACATAAAATTAGTTTTATGAATTGGATGACCAATAAAGTAAACCACATGGGGTGTTGTACACTATGTATTTGGAATTCTAGGGTATATGTTTGATATGGAATCTATGTACCTGAGGTTTAAAATATAACTAGCATGATAACCTTCATATTTTGATACCTTTATTACACCAGTCTTGAAGCTGAGATAATCAATGGTTGGTTGAGTATATTGTTGATAATTTTATCAATTGTGGTTTAACCAAGATGTAATTTTTCTTCTCATATGATGAGTGTGACATATAGGCCATCTATTGAAATGGAATAAGTAATTATATGGTCATGCATAGATATGTTACATGTGATGTTCTTATCTATTTCGTTGAGGGGCATGTGATATTATCATTAGCTTAGATGAATTACATGTGATATTCTCATTCATCTAGTTAGTGTATACTCATACAATCAAGAATGTATGAGTTGTTTGTATGATATTGACATATGTTATGTCATGTGTTCACTCAATATCTTAGAAAAAAGTGATTATATGATTATGAATACTTGTATATGATATAGTTTGTAGACATAACTATGGAAAATCATGTGTTTGATAGAGACAATTACATATCCCTTTGTATATTGAGTAACAATGATTATTTTCTAGAGGTCGGTCTTTGTATATATTTATGGATTGGGGAATTCATAGATTTTTTCAATTATACAAAGGCCCATGGGGTCACATTTAATGTTTTTGTAAATGAGGATTAATTTTTTTTACAATTTCTTTTTTAACTCTTAAAACTACCCCAAAAGTTTTTTGTATGATATTTAAAAGAAATTTTGAATGAATTTTCATAAGTAACATGTGGTGAAAATGAGTGAAAATGTTTCTCAAAAATGGTTTTGGAAGATATACCAAAATATTTTTGGGTATAGTTTCCCAAGTTTTCATATATGATGTGAGATAAGGTCAAAATATGTTATGTATATGTAGATTTAGTGCATGTGGGAGATTATTGGAAATATGCACTAAAGTTAAAACCAAAATATAATGGTTTAGACCATGTTGTGTTGTGTTCTAGAATAAACCATGTCATGGTTAATGACACCACATCATGGTACTATGCATGGAAGTGTACGTGTTATGTGATAACATGTGGCTTGACCTCCTTCTCGTACTCCAAGCTATCACACTCTATTTTATCATCATGAGATGGTGATTTCATTAGTTTAAACATCCCAAAAAATTAGATGTTAAATATTCATGAGATAAAGTTTAAAATGAGTTATAACCTATGAAACATATGATAAAATTTTTATTTAATAGGTTAAATGTTTGGTTTCTTAGGAGTTAGATGTCCAATATAATCTATCTCTTGGATTGTGGATGATCTATGTGACATTGTGATTTGACCACTAAAACTCCTCTAATCTGAAGCTATCTAGATTTTGTTCTCTTCATAATTTAATATCAGGGTTTTGGAAAACCGTAGATAGAAGTAAATAATTAAAAATAATTATAAGATTCACACATCACATGGATTCCATTAGAGGGAGGATTTTATAGGATCTTTTTTCATGGTCGCTATCAGGCTCATACAGAAGGGTTTGGACATATTCAAAGTTATAATGAAAAAAGTATGGTGTTATTTATTAATTTATTTAGTCTAAATTAATTGGTATATCCTATGGATTAAATCAATTTTATTTATTCATTTTAATTGTATTTAGACAAGTGTTTCCTCTACAGAACACAAAATTACTCAACTAACATTATAAAATGTTAATTAAAACCATAAATAATTATTAATATTATTGTTGTATTAACTTTCACACTTCATCTATGTATTAAATTTATCCAAAAACTAAATCTATGCAGTTGAAAATAATTTAAAAACACATTCATCATTAAATTCTTAAAAAAAATCTCTATAAATTTTATCAAAATCACTTTTCTAATATATTGTTTAATGATAAAAAATAATTCTTTTCTGATTAAAATTAGTTGATTCTTAGTTTTCTCTTTTCATTATTTCAACTAATATAAAAAAATTATAAAAGAATTATATTATAATAATAATTTAATATCATATTTCTCTTATTGATCCTTTGTTTAATATTAAAAATATAAATTTGTTACAAGATACATGTGTTTAAAAGGTATCCATACATAAAAGAAAAATATTATAATAGTGAAATTTATTATCAACTACACAACATTATACCCTTCATAAGTATTCATCAAAAAAACATTTTCAAATGATATAGAATAATGTAAATTCCATAGAAATAAATTGAAAATTTTAAACAAGAGAAATATTAGTATAGAAAAATAAGTCCCCATTTTGTTTGGATACTTTTAGCTTCTCTTAAAAGTGTGGGGTCACCCAGCTTGGCATCACAAAATTCCTTCTCCTTTTATATTTTTCTTTAGTGAAGAATTAGTGTTGAACTCCTCTTATTATGTTAATTATACCAAAAATTCCAAAGAATGACTTAATCAACACCTCCCCATCATGATATATTGAATCTCTTTATAACACATAAATAATCCCTCCCTTCAAAATTGTATCATTAGCCAAAAATATATAGGTAAAAACCTTCTTATGATGATCCCCAACTAATAAATCCCTATTTTATTACTTTCTAGCTATTTCATGAAAACCAAAAGAATTTAACCACTATTAAAGAGACTTTTGTATAACTATTTTATCCCTATTCTTCCTAAAATCAAGATTTCTCTCATGTCTAAGATATTACCTTAAGAAACTAAAAAGGAAAATTTAAGGAATCATTTTGATTTTTGGTAGAAAATACATGATTCAAACTATAAATCTTGGACACCATATTAGATCTACTAGTTTCTCCTCCACTTAAATGAATATCCAATGTCTGTGATGCTTCCAAAGAATTCGACTCTCTAGTGTCTTATGGTTATAGGTATAAAATCCATGATTCAACCCATAATCCCAAGGATTGTCTTAGGTCCAAACTATATTGGAGGTAACTTTGATGTTATACAAACATGTCTAATTGAGTCCACCAGGTTCTTCCTCCATCTACTCCATGGTTACTACATCATGGGTGGTATATAAAGGAACATCGTGATGGGGTTCTCTTTTAATTTTTTTGATATCTTGTGTTTATATCCTTTTTTTGGTTAGGTAGTACCACTAATGTTAAACCAAAAATTTCATGTCTTATGATATATAGAATATCAGACTTACTATTTATATCATGATCCTCTTATACAAGTTATCATTAATGTCATTGTCACATCATTATATTATGTGAAACTTATGAGAATAAGTTGATATGAAGAGGATGGGTTTAGAGAGATGGGAGACCATCTCTCTCTAAAAACCGTCAGCGAACTAGGTTTTGAGATCTGATTCTTCAATCTTCAATCCAATGGCCGCCTCCTTCCTAGTGCCTAGGAGATTCGAGTCCCATCGCTTCTAGAAGGGGCAGACTTATAATGAGAAAGCTATTATGAATTTTCAAAATGAAGTTTTCCTCCCTGAAGATTCTGCTTCTTGCACATTTCTTGAAAAAACAAGAGGAATATCATACCCCGAAGTGCTTAAAGGTATGGATCTATCTACTACTACTCTTTAGAAGCCACCTTTATGCAAGAAATTGGATTATGTATGTTTCCTTATCAAATCTGATCCTGAATCCCTTCAACAGAGTATGAAAATTTGTAAGTACTATATTATGGGTCACACTTCTTACCTCAAAGGTGAAAAACCATGGCACTTATCTAATCTTAAGATAAGAATCACACACTACTGGGGTATCACTGATGGGAAATCAATTCCAACTAACCATGGATATTTTCTAATTTTATTGAACTCACAGGAGAATCTAAATCATTTCTGTAAATTAGGAAACATTCAACTGAAACCTGTTCTCCTTCAAATCTCAAAATGGGGTAGAATTTTTAATCCACACACTCACAAAAATACAATGGAGAATATTTGGATCCAGTTGCATGGTCTTAGTTTGTTATATTGGCACCCTAAGATTCATAATGGCATGGTATCATTTATTGGAACCCCTCTTAAGATAGATCAATGTACTCTTAATGCAGAACTAGGTTTGTTTGCTAGGATCATGGTGGAAATAAACCTTGACTCTAAATTACCAAATGTTTTTAGATTTAATGCCAAGGATCAAATAACAGAGGTTAGAATTGAATATGAACAAAAAACACATTTTTGAGTTTTGTAAGATAGTTGGACATTTGATCCTAAACTATAGGGTAGTCAAAAACCAAGTTTTCCACCCAAAAGATAATCAGTGGATTGAGGTTAGAAATAGAATAGGCAAGATGAACATCACTGATAAAATTGAACCTCCTAAAAAGAAAAATGAAATTTGGGTTAAAAAATCGTATCACACAAACCATTTAGAAGATACCTCATGTAATACATGGGATGAATTGTTTGAAATGGAAGAAAATAACAATACAAAACAGGACATTCTAGAAGATATTGAAAAACTAGTTGTGAATGTCATACAATCTAAACAATTAAATGAAAATATGTGACACATACTGTTGTAGATGATATTACAGTTTCTCCCCCCCCCCATCATAGTATATCCAGTAAAGGTAAAATGATGGATAGCTATCATGTCTCATATTTAGATACTGGTTTAAAACAAGTGGATCTTCCTTGTACACTGAAAAAGGCCAACATACACAACTCTACATCATCAGAAATGGAAATTTCTGGCCACTTGTCACAGACTTCACATTCTATAATGAATGCAGTAATTTTGGGGTTAACTTCTGGATAGTCCACCTTGGCTTGCACAAGTATAGCCTCCAATTCAGCTGACATTAATTTGACTAAATAGAAGGTAGTAAAGTTAGCAGTCCTACACAGACCACCTCCTCGGCTCCTACTCAGCAGATGAAATCCCTCAAGGCCTTAGGAGATACTGTTGTTTTTGTTGGGGAGATCCTAGTTTCTAACTACACAACAGAATGTGTTTTGGATACAGTGGTCACGAATCTGGAATCCATTAAAAGAGGAAAAACTAAAAAATTTGGCGCCTTGACTGGCTCTCAAAAAGATCTCTCTGGACATAAGGTAATGGATCCTATTAAGCAGACTAAATGTACAGAAACTAGCTTCTTTGAGCAGAATGTGAAAGATCGCACTAGGAAAACCAAATACACCTCTTCTTGTGGTTCAATCACAAATCTGCAGTCAACTACTCATATAGAAAAACAA
Source organism: Viscum album (assembly GCA_963277665.1). Lineage (NCBI taxonomy): Eukaryota > Viridiplantae > Streptophyta > Magnoliopsida > Santalales > Viscaceae > Viscum > Viscum album. The sequence continues at coordinate 271,992,964 of OY728135.1, forward strand.
TCAGGTACCCCTGAACTGTGAAACATTTCAGGTACCTTCATTAATTATGTCAATCATATTTCTTATAATAACAATATTTTAGATGTTGTTGTCAATAGGGTTATTAGTAATACTGAGACATCATCTGATATTAATATCATGCAAGATACTGCCTTACAATTTTTGCCTACAAGTGATAATGTTAACTTCTTAGACTACACTAAAGGTCAGTGGGTATTTAATACGAGCCCTAATTTTTCTAAAAATGATAGAATATCAACTAGGCATAAAGGCTCAAATAGTAATAAAAAGGGAGTTCTAACTCCAAATTCAGGTTTAAATGAAGATATTATATTGGAACTGTCAAGGTATTGAAAACCTTGACACCTTCATTATTTTAAAATGAATGGTCAACATTCAAAAGCCCTTAATTTTTTCCATTGCTAAACCTAAGATTAATTTTTCCACTGATTTTGTTCACTTATGTCATTTTGTATACACCTTTATAGGTGCATGTCAAAGAAACGCAAATCTGGATAATCTTTTGGTTTTTACTCACTCATCTTTGTCTAATGTTAATTTTTTCATATTTCTGATAAAAGTTTCACCTATGATTTTATGATTGATCTCACACATCACTTTTGTTCCTTTATTTATTCCAAGAACAATTATCAGGATAGGATGAATCTTTGGAATGGCCTCTTTCTCCTGAGCTCTTGTATTAATTATACCTGGTTTATTGTTGGCAATTTTAATGTTATTCTCTCCTAAAGTGAAAAAACTTGGTCCACTCCACTCAACTTTATCTATGAGGTAATTTAAGGCTACAATATAAAATATTGGTTTAACTGAAATTTCTCTCCTCGTTGCCAACTATACTTGGTATAGGAGTCATTATAATAGAGTAGTTGCGAGAAAACTAGATAAGCATTCACTAATGACCATGCTTTAGAAAAATGGGACACCGTTTCTAGTACCACCATCCCTAAAATCCAATATGACCATCATACATTCTTGGTCACTATATCTTACGAAACTATGAAATTTCCTCTTCCCTTCAGATTCAACAATTCTTGGTTCTTGAACCTTGAATGTTGAAATATAATTAATAATTTTTGGTCTTCTATGACTCTATCCAATGATGCCTTTGCTTGTAATCTCAAATTAAAATTTCTCAAACAAAAGATTAAAAATTGGTGCAGCATGAAATCCAAACAAATTTATAGTGACATCCTACTTCTTGAGAATGAACTTCATCAAATTCAAAACAACAACATTCATTTGGATTTTTCTTCAGATCATAATCAAGAAATTAACATTACTGTGAAACTCAATTTTCTTCTCACTTTCATGGACAACATACATAAGTAAACTCTCAAAATAAAATGGTTAACTAATGGTGATATAAATACCAAATTCTAAAATTATTTGTAGAGATTCTGGAAAGCTTGTAGACCACTTGTCTCCCTCAAATATGGAAACAACCTTTTGGATAATGAAGAGGACATTTCTAATCATGTTTTTTCCTACTTTGAGTCCTTATTTAATGGACCTGGAATTAGAAAATATCTCATTAATGATATCATTCTGACCATTATCACTGATGTTGATAACACTTTCCTTGTTGGTGTTCCCCTTAATCATGAAATCAGAGACATTGTCTTCACCCTAAACCCCAAAAGTGCCACAGGTCTTGATGGTTTTAATAATGGATTCTACCATAAATATTTGGATATTATCTAAATTTATGTTTGAAAACTTGTTAAGCATTTATTTTCTAGTGGATTTCTACCACATGGGTTGAATTCCCAACTTCTTACTTTGATTCCCAAGGTAGACAATGCCTTTGAAATTCACCTCTTTAGACCCATAGATCTTATCAACACTCTCTATAAGATCATCACCAAACTGATTTCGAATATAATTACCTCTATTACGGATAAAATTATCTCTTGGAATAAATTTGGTTTTGTCAAGGGAAGATCCATCCAGCATTTTTCTCTCCTCTGAATGCACTAAAATATTAAACAATAATAATAGAGTTGGTAACATTTCCATACAACTTGACATTTGGAAAGACTTTGACATAATGGATTGGGATTTCATGTTCAAAGTTCTTCATGTCCTTAGATTCAACAATATATTTATCTCTATAATAAAAAATCTTTTATTCTTACCCCACATTTCTATCCTGATGAATGGATCTCCCATAGGCTACTTTAATTACACCAAAGGTGTTAGACAAGGTGACCCCCCCATTTGCAATCCTTTTTTTATCGCATAGGACTATTTATGTTGTATTCTCACTCATCTGGTTGACCAAAATAAACTAAAACCTATTCATGATTATAAGAATGTGGATGCTCTTACTCACCTTCTTTATGCATATGACATCATTCTATTTCTAAATGGTGATATAAAAAACATCAGAACTCTCAAATCTACTACCACTCATTATGAGGAGGTCTCAGGTCAAGTCATTGGCTGGAACAAATCCACTATCTATTTTGGGAAAAACTTTCCGACTATTATAAAAAATTCAATCACCAATGAACTTGGAATTAAATAAGGAACAATTCCCTTCAAATACAAGGGGGTTACCATCTTTTAGGGTAGACCCAAATAAGACTATTTTTAAAACATTTTTTATCAAATTCTTAATCATCTTTCCATTTGCAAAGTTAAATATCTCTCTATGGTGGGGAGAGTCTGTCTTTTCAAGTCATTAATTGTATCCATATTGGTCTACTCTATGATGGTCTACAATTGATCAGCTAGTCTTATTAAAAAAATGAATTTTTACTTCAAAAAATTTGTTTGTACTGGAATATCTTTTGATAGGAAACTTGTGACTATCCCCTGGGCTACTTGTTGTAAGCCTTCAGATAAGGTTGGTCTTGGTATTAAAAATTTAAAACTCTTTAATGAGGCCCTTCAAGCCAGACTCACTAGGAACCTGATTCACAACGACACCCCCTCGATTGCTCTCATCAAAAATAGGTTCCTAGATAGATTGAATAAAGGTAACAAGAACTTCCTGAACTCTTCCATTTTTCCCTCTATCAGAAATATGTATACCAACATAACAACCAATTCTAGATGGATGGTCACTAGAAACTCTTCCATGAGATTATGTTTGGACAACTGGATAGGTCCTCCTATTATTTCTTAAATTCCTCCTAACTATTCCCCTAAAAATTTAAACAACACTATCAACAATGTTCCCAATTATCATATCGATATTATTCATAATAATTTTATTCAAATTATTGATAATTACCACTTTTCTATCTCGTAAGATTTTATAATTTGGGAACCTACTCACAATAGATTGCTAAATTAAAAAAAATTCTTCAACCATCCCTTTCATAACTCTGAAAATTAATTTTATGTGGATTAAATTCTATGATAATTCTTGGATTAAACCTTCAAGACCCGATCTTATTTGGTGTCTTTCCTATAGTAGGGTTCCCACTGATTCTTGTTTGAAAATTTTTGGGATCCAACTTTTCTCAAAATGTCATCTTTGTAATAAAAAAAGAGAGGATACTAACCATTTATTTTTGTCTTGTGATACTGCCACTGCTCTTTGGAACTATATTTTTAACATCATTGGTTGCAGATGGCCAATCCTTGACTCTATCAATGCATAGTTAAAACACTTTGTAGATATGGAAAACTCTAAAAAAATAAAAAAGGTTTTTCTTGTTGGGGTTGCGGAGCTTCATCATGTAATCTGGTATGATAGAAATTCTATTCTTCATAACAATTTCTCACTTAAAATTAATGTAGGTAGAATGTAGATTCTCACCGCTATTCGTGAAGCTGTGTTAATTTAGAAAGGGTGTTGTGACAACTTTGTGGAAGATTTTATGATTCTGCAATGTCTTTAGGTTGTTGCCATTTTCATCCAGTGGAGACGCACGTTTGAGGTTTTCTGGAGACCACCGCTCCTAGGGTGGATTAAAATCAATGTGGATGGATCCTCTAGAGTAAATCCAGGTCCCACAGGGTGTGGTGCCATCTTCAAAAATCATCTTGGTCAGATCATTGGTTTCTTTTTTAGAGGTTTCGGTACTGCAACCTCTCTAGAAGCTGAAATTATGAGTTTGATTCATGCCATTTCCTTTTCCATGCACCATGGGTGGAACAATTTGTGTATTTAAATTGATTCTACTACTGTGGTGCAGGGCATTTGGAATGTGGTGATTCATCTAGCTTGGCCGCTTACTACACGCTGGATGAATTGTCTTCATTCTCTTCAAAACATCAATTTCATTGCAACACATACTTACCATGAGGCGAATATGGTTGCTGATAGTCTAGGAAATAAATGGGTTTCATAGGACATAACCTGACTGGAGGATATCTCAGACAACTTTCTTCCTCTTCATGTGAAACATTGTAATATGATCTCGTACTTTAGACTCTTGTAAGCTCATCTTTGTTAATAAATTTTTCTTTGGTCTTTTGACCAAAGTGACACCTTATTTAAAAAAATATTATGTGACACTTATATTTAAAAAATAATATATTCATTATTGTATTTTCAAATGATTAACATGTCTTAGCATCATTATGATAGTATTTTATAAATATTATAACATAAAGACATAATTTTTCAAGCCTCTGCAAAATTTCCCTTCTCTATGGATACTTCTTATTTTAATGAGGGAGGCTTATAAAAGGATCAATATTTATTCCAAGACATTTGATTATGCTAACACTCTTTGGGACATAGCTCTCTCTTTTCCATATCCATTTATTTTATAGGTGTTAATGATTCAAAGAAAATTTAGGAAGTCCTATAGTTTTGAATCATGATTCAAATATTTAGTGGATAACCTATGGAATAAATATTCATTTGTTCATTTCTTAGGGATTTTCATCAAGTAAATTATAGGCGAAGGTTTTAATAGATATGCACGTAAATATTTTCTCCATATATTATGTATTTCTCATTAATATTATTTTATTATATCTTTTCTATGTTTTCAATATTTTATAATGTGTTTATTTTATATTATATATCTAAAAGACCATAATATTATCCATTCCTTTATTTTTTTAATGAGTTTTTTTAACATGTCTTATTATGTTTTTATCATACTTTGGGTACATTGATTGATTATTTAGCTAAAACATGATAATATTCATTCAATTTCTACATTTATTTTTGGTTGAATGGTTCATCTTATATATATAAATGGGGTGAGTGGGATGGTAAGCTCATGAGTGATAACAATGGAATACTTTTTAGAAGATGTATCCACTAGTTAGATATCGAGTATATATATACAAATCTTATGTTTGAGATACAATGACTTTTGAAATTAAATTCATATTATTAACTAGGATAGAGGTCAAGGAAACTTCATTTATATTAATAATAAGAGGTCAAGGGTCAGAGTGAGGGATCATCATCACCATCAAGGAAAGAGGGAATAGTTATCTATTAATATCATTATTATTTATAAAGTACATAAGTGAAAGTATAAGTTCATTACCATCTTTAAGGACAAAAGGAGTAAAGTGATTGGTTATTATTATTATTAGGACCTAAAGTCATTATGATCATATATTACTATCACCTAATGATTAGGGATCATGATTAACGGTCAAGAATATAACTTATAGTCATCACTGAAGATTTGGAGATCAAAGTGACATTCAATGTGGCATCGTCTAGATCAATGGTTGAAGTGATTGATTATGATGATAGATAAATACCATCAAGAACATATGGCATAATTTTATTACTCTGGATGATGTCCCATGATTCAAGGGATCTCAAAGAAAAATATTTTCACTAATTATTATGTAATGATGTCAAAGGTGTAAATGGTCATAATATGAGTTGAAATTGACAAGATAAATCTCTATTAAAATAATTTAGAGGCATGTATTAGATAGTATTGAGTTCTCTAGATATTATCATTGATACATGGTTGATTGAAAGGATTTTATGATGTATTTGAGAGCATCTTGGGTACTTTTTACTTGTTTTATTGTTTTTTTTATTCTTACTTAATAATATGTGTCAACTTTTGATATGATTGGTAAACATTATGACTTGTTTTTTATGTTGGGTTTCTTGGGTATTTCTTTGCATTACATGTCATGGACATATGCACATATATGCACTAAGAGAATATCATGATGTATAGTTAGGTTATAATTTATTACCAAACATGATTCAAAATGGCGATGAGGGCCCTTGGTGCTATGAATCATAGTGAAATGCATGGAAATTTTATTTATAGTGAAAATATTATATATAAAAATAATAAATTAGAAACATAAAGATTAATAAATAAAAAAAATTATAACATGAAAGTTTTGTTCAAAAAAAGAAATAAATGTAATCCAAATAATTATAAACAGTACATGATTCACAAATAAAATTTAATATAAAAGGTCTAAAGAATAATTATTTTACATCTTTAATAGACATTTAAAGGAAAACAAGTAGAAATAAAAAAATAGGCAATGCATTAAATATAAACATTTTTAATAAACCACAAATAAGGTAAACAATAACACATAAAATTAAAATAAAAAACATGGGTATTAGTTGGAAGTGACTGGTTGGCTCTGGATACAAAAATAACAGAGTGTGGAGGAGGTACATCATGGGTTAAGGAAGTTTTCAACATATAAAATTGGAGAAGGTAGATATCGAAATAAAACCTAAGTCTATAGAATTTTATAAATTTGGGGTCTCTAACCATCGAGGGTCTCTTACCGCCAGGATATGATTTCCACTATATAAGGAGAAATTGTGGGTCACTCACACTGAAGGGGGTGTTCTTGTTAGACCATATAGGGTTTAAACAAACAAATAAAATAAATGGACTGCTACAATTCTCTACATTTCTACCATTGATGGTGTCATGGAACATGCCATCTAAATTCCACTTAATTTTCAATGCACCAAGGGAATGGTGAGGTGTAAGGTATAATAGTGTGTGTATTAGGGACATGGCTTTCACCATGACGTGATTTTAACAACTATGGTTGGGGATGTAATAAAAATCATACTTCATTTTATATACTCACTCTATAACAAGCCTTCTCTTTATTACGCACCAAAACATGATTTATTATATAAACTGTTCACTTGATAGAACATGGAAGATTGAGAGGTATAGTGTCTTTGGGGATTAGGAACATTACATAACAACTTAAATCATAGAAAACAACATTTTATTGAAAACTTCCTTTACATAACCACTACATTCCCTCATACTTAGCATTGCATAGGATAACCTGAGGACATGCATAAGAAAACGGTGAGCTATAAATCCCAGTAAGAGAATAAACATGGAATAACAAGAAGAATATAATACATGTTATAAAATAGGCATATCAATGGAGCACAAGAGAAACATGAACATAAAGGCATGATAAAGCATGATAATCATAACATGGAAATGTGGCAACAACACTTAACATGGAATTGTCATGAACCAAGGATCATTGCACATGGAGCATGAGTAATCCCTCATTGCACATGAAGCACGAGTATACCCTCCTTTCACTTGAATTATCATGATTCAATACTCATTTAACATGACGTATCATGATACTATACTTTACCCAATGCATTGAGGTACTATTAGGGTGCACCCTTCTTAAATATTTCATTTCATGCATAAGTGTTCCATGTGGATCATTCAACATTGAATCAATCGTCATCATTTATTCCACGATAAAGGGATGTGGAATACATACATGAAACTTTATAATCAATAAGTAAATGTTAATAAAGGTTAATACCATTGATAGAGAAATGGGAATGGTATTCACTACACAATGACATTAGCTTGGAAAATCGTGGTGCAATTTTGGCAGCACAACGGCGTGGAATAAGAACTCATAAAAAATGGTTGATGAGATAGAAATGGGTGTATCATCATATTTACATGAAATGGATAGTAAGGGGGTAATATAGATACATTTATCAACAAACATAATGGAATTTAGATTCATAATACAAAATAATTACTTGGGTGTAAATGAGGGGAGAGAAATCCCTCAAGGAATTTTGGCATGGTAACGGGTGTACATGGGAGGCATTAATGAGAGAGAAAGGGGTCTACCATTATCCAAACATAAATAGGAAACTATGGGGGATGTGATAGATCATACCCAAACATTTTTATTTGAAAACAAAAATTCATAACAACTTAAAGAAAATTAGACAAAAATGAGAAAGGAAGAAATCCCTTACTTGGAAGTGTGATCCCAAAAGCTTGGGAGAGGCTTAAGAGAGGATTCTTGAGATCTTGAGGAACCTTGGGAGGATTATAGAGAGATTATGGCAGGGTTTGGTCAAACTCCAAAGTCTTTGAGTGAAGAGTAAGTGGGATCTTGGGTGTGTTTATATAGGAAATGAGAGGGAATTCTTTATTATTTAGGTTTGGGACACCTCACATTAAACTAGTCAAAACCACAAACCATTCCATGGTTTTTACCCATGTTTTTTTTCCAAATGGTATCTGAAAACAATATTTTATAATTCCAATAGCCTAAATTCTTAAAATAATAGGGTTGCGTATGTGGATTTGAGTCACACTCTCAAGGAAAACAATTTAAAAAGACAAAATGTTTTATAAGCCTTGAAGGGTCCTCTAAATCTTTGTAAAATAAATAAAACAAACCAAAAATCACATTATTTTAATGTTAAAACATATATTGGACGAAAATAATGTTTATAGTATTTTATTACATCACTATTGTGTCATTATGATGACATAAAACACATTATATATTTAAACGGTATTTAATTTTTACCCAAAAATTCGACTCTCAGAAAATTATGAAAAATTCACCATTGGATAATTTTGACATCCTGATTCCCAAAATAATATTCATTTTATCTAAATAATTTTCTAAATATGTGAATTTTTACTTTTAAAATAAAAACTGACATTTATCAAAAATTCATTTGTTTTGACAAAAATAGCTTTCAAACCTTAATAAAAATTATAATTGCATTCATAAAATTATATGATAATTTATATTTAATAAAAATTAATTTACTAATAATATTTTATTAATATATTATTTAACTAAAAAATCCATTAATTCATCAAAATATATTTCTTAATTGGATATTAACTAAAAATACTATTTGTTCTTTAAAAACAATTTACAAAGTAACAATAATAAAATGAAATTATATTCTTTATTATATAAAAAAATAATGTACATAATCATAGTACTAGGGTCTTGTTACATAACCTCTTATAACACCCGCATAAGATCGAATGGTAAGGTGTGCGATGGTGAAAGACTTTTGGGGTGGCTCGGATAACATCGCTCGGGTGGTAATCTCTATTAACTTCCACTTCTCCTGTAGTCGGTTCCGCTAAAGATTAATGTGTTCAAGCTCGGCTTGGTCTTGGTCACGAGCGAAGCCCAATGTTTCCACCTCCTTTCTGAGCTCTAAAAAATGGGCTTCATATGGGGAAATTCTACTAGATGAGGTCATCGCTTCCTTTGTCTGAGTAAATTGGATTTGTTAAAGCCCTATATTTATACTAATCATGTGATCACTGTTCAACGGCTATATTAGCAACAGTCACAATTCTAAATGGTATTTTAAAATCTAGAAACATAAAACCAATTAATTTCACATTTTGTATAACCATAATAAGATATTTAATTAGATCAAGAGTAATTTTCATTAATGAAAGTTTGGGTCGTTACACACTCCCTATATGATCTTTCCACATTCACTTTTATATGTTTTCCCAAACTCATTTTGGGTATTCCTTTATAAGAAGACTTTGGTTGAAAGTAGTTATGTGGTTACATGTATCTATTGTTTTTATATGGTTTTATGTGACTCGAAATTTATGTCATGTTAGCTTCAATCATAAAAATTTTATTCTAATTTTTGTTATTATTATAATTTTGTCTTTACTGATACTAAGGTTGTGTACCCATCAAAGGGGAAAAAAATTTTGGAAGTGAAACTTTGTTTTTGTTTGATTTGAAGTTTCAAAACCCTTGATTTTCATGAATAAATTTTGATTAATAAATTTAAACTTGAAAATACTAGTTAAAATAGGTATATACCACATATATAGTGTTATATATAAAAAATATAAAAAATAAAATGCACTAATGAAGTCATTAAGAAAGGGGAATAAGAAGAGTGTAAGTATTCAAATCATTTTCACTAATAAAAATCAATAGATCAAGTCCATAAAATAAGAGACCACTAAAACTACCAAATAAGACACCTTAAAAATAGGAATAAATCAAAGATATTTATTCTTTAAAATACCAAAGAAAAATACATGAGTAAGAGAGGATATTTGATAAACCTAGATTATAATAGGGAGAAAAATTAGTTTATTAAGGGACCTTGTTCACTATGATAGTCTTGGGAGTGACCCTTGACCAAGGAAATGGTAGAATAGAGAGTGAACTTAATCCATTATGGGAATTTTTCCACTATGATAATCTTGGAAGTGAACATTGACTAGTGAAATGATTTTCTATGATTATGATTATGTCACAATTCCTATGACATGTTATTATTCTTATGATATGCTCTCATGGATCATAATTGATAAATAATTATTTGTCACACTTATGACTCAATTATTTTGAAATACTAATGCTTTATGATATAACCGGTGACTTATAATATATGACTGATTAGGTATGAACATCATAAGTTTTGATCATATAATCTTAACCCTATACTTATCTTATGGTTTAATATGATCATGTATTGATATCTACCATGTTTACCCTTACTGATATTCTGATATCGCCCTTTATTATGTTTTCATTTTTACTAAGGTTTTGAAGAAAGGTTTTGAGTGGGATATGTCTAAGAAGGGTACTATGAGAGAAGAAATTTTTGGAGGATGTTGATTATATTTCATGAAATAAGTTGATTATGTGTCTAGTATTCAAATATGTTAAACCTTTATGATCCTATAGTGTGTATTATTGTGAAATTTATTGAATATTTATCAAAAATGATGTAATGTTTATGTGTGTTATTCTTGGGATGCCACATTATCAGTGGTATTAGAAAAACGTTTTTTAGAGTACCAAAGTATCATTGGACTCTTGAGAAGGGATTAGGATGTAGTCTTATTTGAAGAATACAAGCGTGGATCATGAGTGTCCATGTATAGATAATGGTGGATATCAAATTGTATCATGCTCATGGATTGATGATAAGGGAATTCCCATGGTGGGGAACACACCATAGATGGTCTAAGCATATTAAGATTATTTTTAACAGTCTCAAAAAATTTCAAGAGTGACATGTTATTTTGTAAAATCCTAGCCCGAGTTCCACACACCGGTGCCCTGGTCCAGTCTGTCACATAACCTTAGGCACACCTCCTCACATTCTAGAGGTCATGTGACCAACCGTCTTGGGGCATCGACATGTGGAACCCGGGACAAGATGTTTAAAAGTTGTATCAGAGCTCATTTTTCTTTTCCATTTCTTTTGTCTCGCTATTTGAGAAAGGTAGACATGAGACTAGGAATACTTAGTCCTTGGTTATGAGCTCATTCAGGTGAGTATCTAAACCATGTATGGGGAGAACCCAATTTCCTAGTGTGGGATTCTTGTTATTGTTGTTTGTTGTTAAAGTTGAATATTATTTCACCTTGAGTGACACACATGTTGTGTGATGTAATTATTTTTTCAAATATTTTTTGATATTTGACTCATGGCCTAGTATGGAATGAGAGTTTAGTTTTCATGCATCATTCTAGGCACTCAAGATTATTTTGTGACATGCATCATTTTAGGAATGCACATAAAATGAGTTTTGGGTAAGTTATTAAAGTTGAACTATTTATAATTGCCTGTGAAATTGAAATGAAAAATGATACAAAATGTGAATAATTGGGTGTATAAATGAGAAACATGAATAATGAGAATGTGTTACCCCTTTCAAACTGGACCTAGGAGTAGGATAGTTAAGGGTAGTGATAGTACCTCAGTTTTGAATGTGTGGAGGGTTTTGGGGAAATAACTTTTTGTGGCATATTATGTTTCTCATAAATGTGTTAACCTATGTTATGTGTCCTAAAGAATGTGTTTGGAATTTTAGAGATATTAATTCATGAATACATTTATTGAGGGGATTATAGGAGGATATGGATGGAGATGTTACTCTAGTAGTGGAACCATAGGAACCAACAGTGCCAGGTGAGTAAGTAGGAGAGTAGTTCTGTGATAACTTCACTCGCTTTATGAATTTTATGGAAAGAGACCTATAGCGGGTTGTGAGGAGCATGTATGAATTGACATGTGAGTTTCATCTATAAAAACTATTTGAATTTTATTTTATAGGTTGGACCTTAGGGAGATGAGTTTTGGATTGAGTCCATCCATACTATCCTTGACCATTTGAAGACTCCTACTGTGAAGAGGGTCGAGTTGGTTGCTTATATGCTACAAGGATCAGCAAAGTACTGGTGGGAAATTTAGGAATGGAATGGATAGGATGATGGTATATTGTGTATGGAATTATTGGAGAAGTTACTAGAGAACTTTTATCCAAATATTCTAATGTGGGAGAGAGAAACTAAGTTCATGAGGTTGACTCAAGGGAGTATGCTTATAATGAACTATGATGGAAACTTTATAGATTTGAAATTATTTTCTCCAGTGTTGGCAGTGGATGAGATAGTTATGGTGAGGCGTCTTTAGAACAAACGTAAATGTGAGATTAAGTCCCAAGTTAACCTATTTTGGTTAAAGAAGTTTTCCAAGCTGGTGGATCAATCTCTCATAGCTAAAGGGAACCTGAGGGAGGATTATAGTGAAGGATTGGTGGTTGATACATGAAGATTAGAAGGTACAAATTCCAAGATAATGAAGCCTAACTACAATAGTATTATCTAGGGCAGTGGAAAGTGGAGTACCTTGACAGAAGGATCAGTTGATCATGATCTTACTTGAGTGATCTGTCACTAGAGTGGTGGGTCGGGACACTTCTGGAGACAGTGCCTATGACCACCAGTATTGTGTCGAGGTTTCGGAAAGATGGGACATCTATGAAGGTTCTATAGGAACCCAAATTATATGGGTAGTGATAAAGGAGCTAGATAGAACTCGGGTGTGGTAAGGGGATCTTCATCACCATATCAGTCTAGAATTTGGAGTTCTACTAGTCGAGGCAGTTGAGGTAGTGGATGTGGTACTTATGGGAAATAGTGCATGTATCAGTAGAGTGGTGGAGAATAGTAAAATAAGGTTTCATCATAGGGAAGAGTGGTAGGATAGTTACATTTCATTCAGCCTATACTTGTGGATAGTGAGGTTGGACCATCGATAGTGAGAGGTACGGTTCTTGTAGATTCTATGATAGCTAGTTCCTTATTTGATATCAATGACTCTCATTCTTTTATTTCTGAACAACTTGTAAATGTTTTGAGCCTAGTGGTGGAGTTTGTGAGTGGATTTATGATGATAGATACACCATTGTGAATTTGGTCGAGATACATATTCTTGTGTAAGGGGTGTTCTTTTGAGGTTTGAGAGTATCATTTTCTGTGGGATATTTAAATTTTAGAGATGTTTGGCTTCAACCTAATTTTTGGTATGGACCAGTTAGTAGAATACCGATTCCACATTGATTGTTACCACAAGAGAGTTACTTTTACATATCCTATAGGTGAAAACTATATCCACCGTGGAGAGTGGGATATCTAGGCGGACCGAGAAGGTCCAATTACCCAAAAACTGGGAAATCTCATAGCCCAGGTTGCAAGTCTATTATTGGATGATAGAGGAGTAAATCATGGCATCTTTCCACCATTATTGGATCAGTTTCAGGATGTGTTTATTGATTACCTCTCATTTATTCCATATGAGAGAGATGCAGAATTTACAATTGAGCTCATGCTAGGGGCTGAGCTAGTTTCTATTCCACCATATATAATGGGGACAATAGATCATCAAAAGCTCAAGACTCAACTAGAAGAGTTAGGGGATAAGGGATTTATCCTCCTAAGTACTTCACCTTGGGGTTAACTAGTGTTGTTTTCTAAGAAGACTCATGGGACTCTGCACTTGTGTGTTGACTAATGGAAGTTGAACCAGATGATAGTGAATAATAGGTATCATCTTCCATATATTGATGATCTATTTGACCTGTTGAGAGGATCTTGTGTATTCTTGAAGATCAACTTGAGATCATGGTGTCAAAAATTGATAGTTTAAACTTATGATATACTAAGGACTACTTTTAGAAGTAGGTATATCCTATATGAGTCTATCATAATTTTGTTTGGGTTGAAGAATGCACCAGCAGTTTTTATGGCCTTGATGATGATAGTATTTCATCTATACCTATACCAATTTTTGGTAGTGTTTGTCGATGACATCTTGGTGTACTACAAGACTCATGATGATCATGCCCAACATCTTGACATCGCCCTGAGTATACTGAGAGAGAATAATCTATAGGATAATATATCTATGTTTTAGTTTTGGATTGATTAGGTGCACTTATTGGGTCACATCAACATAGAGGAAGGTGTGTATGTGGAATCAGAGAAGGTTCATGTAGTGGTTTCTTGGGAGAATCCCAAGAACATGTTTTATATCTATAGATTTTGAGATTAGATGGATATTATCAAAGGTTTATATAGGACTTTTCCTATTTGGTATCATTGTTTCTTCTCCCTCAAAATGTGTATTCTGGTTAGGAATCACTACTTCCAAGCAGTTTCCATTGGATTTATTTATGGAACTAGAAACATCTAATGGTTCTTTGTCAAAAGGTACCTGCTTTCTAAATGAAGGTGTTCATTAGGTTTGGACCTATGAAACATAAGAATGTGCATTGGTTGAGATGATGGGAGATCAGACTCATCACACCCTTTTGGGGGATATTATTTCATACTCTAGGACTCTCTTATAGATTTTAGGTATTTTCATGAATCCTTATTAATTCACCAAGTATAGTGTATATTTTCCTTGGAATTTTCAATAAATTATTAGCATGTGTGAAATTTAGAATCATCAGTATGTATTTGAGGTTATTTGTTGATGGAGATATCTGTATGTATTAGAGTTTCTCCATAAATAGTATCCTCTTATATACTATTTAGATATTCTTTTAACCATTGTTATGATAATAATGGTTTTTAAGCCACTCAATGGGGAACTCTGGAATTTATTGTCATCCAGGGAGATGAAAGTTTGTTTTAATGTTGGGACCGTACCCATAAATAGGCTACCTACGTATCATTCTGAATGAAATTAGAACCCTCATATTTCTATGCCACTTAATGGGACACATCATACCTGTTAAGTTCATGTGATAAGGACCTATACATATAGTTTAACATCATGTGGTAAGGGTTCATAGGCGTAAGATGCCCAATCAATGTTTGGTGTGGGAATTAAATCAAAGTAGCCCAAGGAACCTGGAAGGGATATAAATTTCCAAGATTAATTAGACCCTACTGAGAATGTGGACCAAAAAGGATAGGTTTGATTTAGATTATTGGGTTTGAACCTCAGGGAGGCTTCCTACGTATGTCATTCAGATGGGAATCAAGTCCCACATAGTTCGATAAATCTTGTAGGGTGCATAACCCTTTGAGAGAAAGAGGTTGGGGCTTACTCCTAAGGAGGATTACTTGATTAAAGGAATTATGGTTGGATTCATAAAGAGGATATCCAGTGAGTTGGGGCTCTGGTGAAGGCTTCCTATATATCCCAATTATAGTAGGAATCAGAGTTCTCATAGTTCAAGATATTTAGGGGGCTTAATTCGGGGATTACTCCTAAGTATGATGCTTGAATTAAGGGAATTGAGGTTGGATTCTTTAATAGGATATCCAATGAGCTTAGTCCCTGGTGAAGGATTCCTACATATCCCAATTATGGTGGGAATCAAAGTTATCATAGTTAAAGACATTTAGGGATCGTGTGGATATTGTGATCATAATAATTCTCTAATCCCATGTGAGT
Organism: Viscum album; assembly: GCA_963277665.1. Classification (NCBI taxonomy): domain Eukaryota; kingdom Viridiplantae; phylum Streptophyta; class Magnoliopsida; order Santalales; family Viscaceae; genus Viscum; species Viscum album. Next base: position 272,008,922 of record OY728135.1, read on the forward strand.
CATGATTGGTGTGATAAATAAGAGGGTGTGAAAGATTAAACAAACCACACACACTCTCTTCCATTGAAGAGAGAGTGTGGGCCTACAACGAAAGAAGTTTAGGTGATAGTGGGTGAGGGCACAGAGCAATGAACCTTCCCTCTCTTCACTTTACATTAAACAAGGGTCCAATGTAATGAAGTGGTTAACATGAAGGAAGTATAGAGGAGAGATAATGTGACCTCCTACATGAAAGGTTAGGTTCTTACACCATGATGGTTGCCCTAAAATTGGTCATAGTAGGGAAGAGAGACTTATCCTTTGTACAAAAGGAAAATTAGGTGTGAGTCATACCTTTCCTACCATGGACCTAAGGCTCCAGGTTCTAGAAATGTGAAGGGATGGGCATGTCCCAAACCCTAATCCTCCAAACCAAGAACTCCCCAAAATTTTTCCTAGGAGAATGGTCCAAGTGACTACGGATATACAAACCCAAAGACACTCCATGAATCCTAACCCCATTACAAAACAAATGTGGTAAACCTCTAACTGCAGATATACAAACCCAAATAGGAGACACACTGATGTTCCATTCCCAAAGGTTTGATAATATGGGAGGTTATGGTGGAGGTTTCAACATAATACCTTACAGAAAAGGGATCCAATGAAGAGGAATTCTTTCCATGAATGAATTTGAATAATTATTGATGAAAGGATTGTATAGGCTAAAGGGATAAGGTGAATCTAAGAGGGGCACCCAAGTATGTATCTGGAACGTAGGTATGGGTGCGCAGGTAGGCTTGGGTGACCTGATGTTTACTTAAGTTACAAACAAATTGGATGTTAAAACTTGTGTTAGACTTGAATCAATCCTTCAAGAGTATTCACATGTATTCCCAGAATTGGGCCACTCAAGTTCCTTTAAGAGGAATGGGTGGCGCACAAATTTTTCTGATTTAAGTAGGTAGGGAAATTTAGGCACACAAGTTTTATGGATTTAAAACACTAAAGGGACTTAAGTCTTATGATCCTCCTTTAATTCCTCTTCCTTGGGTGTTAAAGAACAACCTTGAAGGTTTCAGAATACTTTGGCAAAGCACTAGGGATACCAGAGTAGCAATTGGGATTCTGGGAAATTTGTCTATACAAATGAAGACCCCAAGGGTCTATTTATAGGAAAATAAGTGACCCTATGAAAATGGTGATTGGGATTGAAAGTGTCTTGCATTCAAGAAATGTGGTGTGCAAGTACCATGCGCGCCAACGGTGTCTTATCTTGATTAGGGCATTCCAAATTTCAAAACTTTTCAAATATGGATTTTCTTCATGTATTTCCTCCTCTATTTTCTAAGGCATTTCCCTTTGTCACTTTTTCATTGATGTAATGGAATGGAATGTCAAAAAATTCCCCCCCCCCCTTAGAATTGGATCCAAAATGAATATAGGGTCCTATACTAAGGTAAAGTTATGACAAATGTCAAAGTGGTTGATGTGGCATGCAAGTTGATAGTGTGTGAGGTACGGGTGATCAAGGTTATGGAATGTAGGGTAGTATTCATCTCTTATATATAATGGATTCACTTTAGAAAAATTACAAAGGATTTTGGAAAACCATCTCTTGGTGCACATGTGTTTTCGTTCAGATGCTCTTATCAGTCGTGCTTCTTATGTACATTTTTTATTTGAGCGCCATGAATGGGGATCCATACTTGCATGCCGGATTTATACTTGCGCACCAAATCCATACTTTCATGACTTAATGACTTTGTAAAATTTTATTAATTAATTTTTCAAAAAATCCAAAATGGGTTCACTTTAAGATGAATCTTGATCTCTTTTGCAGGTTCAATGGCTCCCTAGAGAATCGAAACTACTGACGAATTGGCTTGCAAGAGAATTGATGATATGATAAAGATTTTTGGGCATGATTAGTTTGACATCTATGAAACTAATATCCAATATTTGGAAAATAATCTGAGGAAATATCACTTCCATTTTCCAAGGATTGTTTATTTTCGAGTGTATGGTTATGGCTATCTGCAGGATCTCAATATACCGGACCCAAAGAATTATGTTCAGCACTCTTGGTTTCAAGACCAAACCAATTTCTCATCTACCAATATTTTTTTTTTTGGTCACATATATCATTTTTGGGATGGTATCTAAGTCCCATTTCACACATCACAACCTGTGCACTATACATTTGAAAGAAAATACACCCAAGCTACAGTCGCACTATTATTCATTCATTTTTCGAGATTCTTAGATAGATCGATCAAAGGGATGGAAGAAAATTTTGGATTTTCACCCAAGAGGGGGTGTCAAACCCGAATGGATGTGGGAATATTGGGTTTTCAAGACATGTGTGGATTTTATGGATGACTTAAAAGGAATTGGGATTTATGAGTCTATATGGGTCGGGAAAGCCTATGTATATAAGAATGACGATTTCATGCCAGAGTTGTTGAGCCGATGGAGTCCAGAGACTAATTACTTTCATTTGACACATGGAGAAGTAGGCATTAGTTTTTGGTATGTCTAAAATATATTGAGAGCTCCAATACTTAGAGACATGTATGATGAATTTATTCCTCCAAAGGTGACCTAGAATGACTTAGAAAAGACACCAACCTTATTTTGTGAGTTAATGAATATATTTTATAAACTCAAGAATAGGAACACAAAAAACTCCCACACAAGAAGATATATACACCCAGAGGAGTGGATTGAAATATTCCTAGTGAATAAAAAGGATAAAGTTCCCACTTGAACTCATCCAACAAGTTGTCCAAAGGAAGAAAAGAAAGGTACACTTGAAAATTTCTGGCCAACATTAGAGAAGGGAGAGTTTGAAAATTGGGGTATGAATTCAAATCCAAAATTCATATGAAGTCACATCTTGTGGGTTTCCCAGACATGTGGATCATTGTATATCAATTGCCTATCTGAGATTCCAAGGGTAGTGTAAGGCTGAGAACTTTTCTTATAGCGGCCAACTTGGCAGAGAAGAGGATGGTAGGATTGGATACCCCTATTCTGGAAAAGATTCATAGGTTCTTATTGTATATCTATAGAGAGAAGTATCCTTTCAGAATAGAAAGACCATTATAGGTTTTATAGGGGTGGATCTCCACTCATTTCTAAACTTATTCTATGAAAAGTTGGGTTCAAGTCCTTGGAAGTTCATTCCAACCATCTGTTCAAGATTTTTTCTGGTATTTCACCTCTTTCTTTGAATGCTTACGACAATAAGGATGGGTTAAGTATGTACAAGGAATTTCATCTTTTCTCTTATGGGAATCCACCAACAGGGTGATTCGTTGATGATGGTATGGCCAGCTTATAGCTAAGGGCATATATGTTAGCTTGCAGGGATGGCGTACTGACCACTAGGATTGATGGGGAAATCATATACAAGTCCTATGATCCTTACAGATTCACACATCAATTCAAATGTCTGTAATAAATTATTGTATCTCCTCCAGTGTATGTCATATTAGAACAATATCTGATGGTGGCTTGAAAACAATGGTTGTTGACGACTGTAGATAAAACCGGGGAAATATTCAAATTACCTTCCATTGATGAAATAATAATATTGACTATATGGTTTGCTGAGAACTAGGTTTCATCATACACTAAAGGGGTTATAAACTATTTTGTCCCTCTAGTTGGGATAAAGATGCGTAGTAGGAATGAATATTCTTATTTTGAAGATAATTCCTCATCATTAGAGGTTGATTCATTGGGGTCATAGGGTGGGGGTGATGAGGCACCAAACTCACCGTAACAACCTCGTGCAAGATACAATCCACCTGTTAGAGTCAAGAGAGATACACCATCAATACCAAATGAAGTTGTACCGAGGTGGTCAAGTCATTATCATTTAGAAGATCAGTGGGTCCCATTTTCTCATCCACCATCTATGATGGTAGGAATTGGGATGAAACTAAAATCTAAAACTGTAGGATCATATTCACAACCCTCTGCAATGTGCTCTAAATATGTACGACCAGAGGCAGTTCAAACATGGAAAATCTTTCATTGTGATTCTGAAACCACATAGATTGATTTATATGAAGGGTTGCATATTCTGAGAATAGGGGATCTACAGGGATCTTCTGATATTCTTTTTAAGAAAAAACCATGATGAAGTAAGAACTTATATCAGAGAACTGGAGATGCTCATATACGCAACTAATGAATCAATTCCCACCACAAAACGAGTGAAATATATGATAGATCGTGGTGCCACTAAATGGATTGACCTTTAATTTGATGAAGAATGGCATAATTTAGTTTATCTTGAAGTTGTATGTTTTTTTTCTCATATTCTTTTCTACTTTTATATTTAAATTTAGTCAAATCATTATTTCTCTGGGGAAATACCATTTTAACTTGCAGTTGGCTTAAGGAATATCGACTGAAGTTCCATCTCCACAGTATATCCTTGGTGGTACTGTACTTGGAGCTATTTTATCACCCTATTAGTCAGGAGAGATATCCCCAGGACAACAGTACATAGAGGATGAGATAGAAGTGGTTTTTCAGTCTCCAATACCTATTTTCAGAGATGATGATGCAAGTCCTCCCAAGAATTCAAAGAAACAGAAACATTGAAGAAAGAAAACGGTGGTTAAATGTTTTCTCAATAGTGGTAAGCATTCATAAAAACATGAATTTTATCTGTATTCATAGAAAGTGTTTAAACTTCTTGGAACTGTAGTAACTTCTTCTATTTCTTCTCTTAGAGAAATCACTGATGATTCTAAAGTAATCATGGAAGGTGCTTCCAGAAAAGCACATTTTCCCTCCAACCAAGTGGATCCTTGGACAGAAGGGGAATTTAGGCTAGAGGAGTCAACATCTATTCCTGGAACTTCTCCTATTCCTACTACTATAAGAGAGGAGACCTCTAGTAAATAAAAAGTGATTCATGAGAAAATATGTGTAACGACAACTGAATTCCACTCTTTGATAATTTAGGTTCATCACATGCACCAGCAAATTATGCGACAACTGATGTTGACCCCACATCTGTTACTAAGGAAGTTGTTCGGGGTCAAAAGTTGTTAGATGAGGGTAACAAAACAACCACTCCAAGTGATCCCATAGGTGATACTAACATGGGATTTAGGATATCATTGGATTCTATGATGAATCTTGGCATGTCTTTTGAATATGTATTAGAACATGTTAATATGCCAAATACTTTAGAAAATTTTGAAGCTATTTGTGCAGAAACAAATGAACGTGATTTTTTATTGTTCATCCTATAAATATTATTATGATTAATTTTATAACCATGGTTGGTTGAAATATGAAGTTCTATTTAAAGAAAATACTACAGTGGTGATGCCTAAAGGAAGCGTCGATATCACTATCAATCCCACCATTGCTGAGATGTTGTCTCAAGTGAACCTTGGAACAGAAAATCATCATAAGATTCATTTGGAGAATCCTAATCAGGTTAAAGAAATCATTCCTCACCACAAGACGTCTACCAAAACTTCTAAATTTGGGAATATTGGGGAGGAGTTTTCTCATGTTGCTGGCCTATTATCAAGGTAAGGGTTACCAATATTATAATTGTTCTCACTCTTGTCATTATTTTGAAACTAACCATAATTTTAATTCTCCAAATAGGATTATCATATTTAATATATATTTCTTGAGGTGAAGCTTTTGAATCATCTCAAACAATATTAGGAAGTAAAGAGACTAATATCATGGAAGGAGCAGAACAAGGCACTTCTTTAAGTGCATTAATCTTGGAATACATTCCCCCTTACGATAGTGATTCTGAATCGGATCCGGAGCTACCGAAGGCTCTTCGCCTTGCACACCACAAGACATGGAAGAACATATAGAAGATAATATCTGAAATTCCCCTTGAGGAACTTTACTCACAAATTCCATAACTTTCATCTCTATTCGATATATTGGGATTTGGAGGTTTCGAATACTGTAAAATCCATACTACAGTGAAAGAAATCATCTAAAAAAAGGGAGAAAGAGAGGAAAATTTGATAAGATCTAATACAATCTAGACAATTGGACAAAACTGATGAATTCCAAGTAGGATTATCCCAATCTGAGGCCAATCATACTACAAAGTTGACAGAACTCAAGAAGAAAGTTAAAGAAAAGACTTTTTAATAGTTCCATATTCAATAAGAGTTGGATGTTATTACAGGAGAGCTTGACCAACTTCATGATTAAATAGAAGAATTCTAGAGAGATGGTGCAAAAACCATTACATATTCCAAGGAATCACTTCATCAAGAAGAAGATAATGAGACTGGTTGGTTAACTGAAGTTAAACAGGCAGTTGATGGAGCTTAAGAGGCCATTAAACACATGAGAAGTCATGTAGAAAACATCTTGTGATTTATAACTGATAGACTCTAGTTTTTGGATGTTCCTATGTGGATTTTTTACTCAGAAATGAAATAACTTTGTCTCTAATCATCTATGTGTTCATACTTTCTTCCTTTTAATATTAATGTGAAATTTAACTTCCATAATATGATATTTTCATACTGGATAACCATAATTACAATAACAGGGATGTAATGCACTCTCTTTTTTTACTTAGTCCAATGGGCCTCTTGAGCGTAGTTTGATTTTTACTAGGGTTCTGAAAACAACCCTAAAAACTTTGTATCTTTTGAATTTTTATTACTCAATATTTCCTAAACCATAAAAAATTTAGGCCTAGCGAGCTGAGACTTCCACTTTTTTCCAAAGTTCCCTTTGCGTGTTTTCAATCTGGTGAGTATCAAGTCTTTATTTTTATTTTTTTAAGACCATTTTAGATTCATGAATATTGTAATAATAAGTCTAGTGTTTAAGTTCAAATATATTTGACCATAAATTTAGAAATTATATCCCAAACAAGGCTTAGTGGCTAAGAATTTCTCTAATATTCTTTAGATACTTCCAAGGGGAATCTTGAGTCATGATTTTTATGGTCACAAAATCCAAAACTTGAAGTATAAACATAGAGATATTTTCCATGAATGAAGTTAACATTGCTTGAAAACCCCATTATGGGGGTTGTATTATGTAGGGACAATTAGGGAGTATATTGCATAGCCAAACAGTGGCATCTTTTGATTAAAAGGCCTATTATGTGGGAAACTTATGAAAGGACACCTAGGGGCATGTACTGCATAGTCAAGCAAAAGTGATCTCAAAAATTTGACATTTTATTGTTCATAGACAAGGTAAATTAAGACTTAGGTGACTCAAGACCACAATGGGTGGTTTTCTAAGGAAATAGATTTTAAGAATAAAGGGCCATCTATGCCGACATAGGTCATGAATGGGGAAACCACTCTTAAACAAATTTAGTGTGTGAATAATGGTTAAAATTGTTCAGAAAGGGAATTTATGACATTGTGTTGTGTCGTTTCAAGTCATGCAGTAAGGACATTATACTGTGTAGTTTCAAGTCATGTAGTAAGGACATTATTCTGTGCAGTTTTAAGTCATTCAGTAAGAACATTATGTTGTGCAGTTTCAAGACATGCAGTAAGGACATTATGTTGTAAAGTTCCAATTCATGTATTAAGGACATTAAGGAGATTTAATTTAATGTCTTTAACTCTAACCAAAGGTTTATGAGTCTCCAATTTCTTGAATATTTTCCTAGAAACATACTACAATGTTCAGGTATGGAAAGAAATAAATGTAAATTGTGATTTGGGAATTTTGGATCTGGGGAATGATATGGGAAAAGGTATAAAGGAATTAGAAAAAGTATTTTCCAAGAACTAAGTTACCGTTATTTGATAAACCCTTTATGGGGGCTATATTATGCAGGGCCTACTAGGGAATATGTTGCATAGCCAAACAGAGGCATCTTTTGACTGAAAGGATTGCTATATAGGCAACTTATACAAGGCCACCTAGGGGAATGTGCTGCATAGTAAAGAAAAAGAGATCTTGGGTATCAAACATTCTATTTCTAAAATCCAAATAATGCTTATGGAGATTCATATTTTCCAAATAATAGAGTTTGGTTTATGAAAAAATATCCTTGAATGCAGAAAGGGTATTTCCAATCATGATTTTCAAAGAAAATGATTAATTGGTTCTCTATGAAGTTCTGACCCAAACATAGGTTGTATGGTGTCTGTTGTTTTGGTTCATGCGACTAGGACCAGAATATTATGGAAACAATGGATGATATGTGTTCAAATGATCCAAGTTATTTCAAAATTCCTTGAACATATGGAGAGTAAAAATGTGTAAACCATGGTCTTTCAGACTTTTAAATTGAGAGAATGGTAATGGGAAAAATATACATGGATAACCTCTTTAAGATATATATTATTATATATTGTCATCAAAGTTTGAAGGGGACAAAGGATTCTTTTACCAAGAATGAAGCTACCCTTATTTGAAAAAACTGTTATGGGGGTTGTATTATGTAGGGACAACTAGGGTATATGATTCATAGCCAAACAGTGGAATATTTTGACTGAAAGGCCTATTATGTAGGAAACTTATGCATGGACACTCAGGGGCACGTACTACATAGTCAAGAAAAAGAGATCTCAGGTATCAGAAATTATGCCTCCAAAAAAATCGTAAGAAATATTATGAAGATCTGAAAGTATTCAAGATTAAGAGTGTGAAATATGAAAGGGAGTAATGATAAATGCACAGGAGAAATATTTGAATCAATACTAGACATTATTTTTGAGTCCCTTACATAGATCTTACTCATGTGTAAAATGGGTACATTTAATGTTTTATTGGTAGGCTCTCTAAGGAGAGGACCCAAATACTCCTGCATAGATTGTTAATTATATGTGGAAGAGAGATAAAAAATTATCTTGTAGTTGGGACTAGGATCTAAGGCCTAGTTTTCACTACATATATCAATAGTATGAGAATCGATCCATACATAGTTCTTTGGGTACTTTCCAGTTTAATGTTGTGTAGTAAGGACATGAAGTGATTCTGATGTGAAAATGAATATTGCAGCTGGACCAGAGAATTGAACCCAGGTGTCACTATGTATCTCATATGGATGAGAATCAATCCACACGTAGTTCTTGAAACATTACCTATTCAGGTTTAATTCATACACACATGGAATAAAGGGGGGTTATCATAGCTGGGCCCAAGATTAGAGATATATGTATCTTTATATATCCCATTAAAATTAGAATCAAGTTAAACATAGTTCTTGATAAAATCATTCCCCACACCAATTGAGTTTGATGTGAGTGACGAGGGATTTTAACACATTCTGGAAGAATGGTTAAACCTGAGACACAAGATGGTATGAAGATAAAACCACATATCTTGGAAGAGTACTCTATATAGATTTGGTTCATATACAGGAGGGAAAAAGGAAATAATTTTCTTTTTGGTTGTGGTTGGGCCCAAGAATAGAGATCCAAGCATCTCTACATATCCCATTGGAATGAGAATCAAGCCACGTGTAGTTCTTTAAATGAGGTCTCTACGTAGATATGATTCAAACATAGGTAGAAATGGATCTCATGTGCCACTAAGGAGTAGCAATGATGTGAGTAATTCTTGCACAAGGAAGCTACTCATTTTTTTAAGAACCACAAGGAATACGAATTTGTGGTATCTTATGGGATGAAGAAGACATTATACATACAGTTTAATATCGTGTAGTGAGGAAAAATGATGTCATTCAGTTTAAATTCGTATGACATGGACAAAGATACAATGCATTTTAACATACTTGAACTTTTTATTCAAGAATCTTGCATTGGTCGGAGTAGTAATAAGTTCACCATCCATTGAGATTTGGTAATAATCTCTATTAGAGTAGACCTTATGTATAGAGTAAGTTCCTTCCCACTTTGGCTCATGTTTGGGAGGCTTCTTTCCTGGTATCATTGGAGTCCTGGGGACAAATACCAATTATCCTTGATAAATTGAATAGAGGTTAACTTTATTATTAAAATATCATGCTATTCTGTTCTGATAGACTTCCAAATGATGTAAAGTATGAAATATATTTTCGTTTAATCGTTCCAACTCATCAAATCGCTTTTGAGACTATTAATCTATAGATAAATAATCACATATTGCAACTTGGAGTGAAGGCAATTGAATTTCAATAGGAGAAAATACTTTTGTTTCATACACCAATGAGTTTGGAGTTTCTTGAGTGGAAGTAAGGGTAGTAGTCTGATAATCCCATAAATCATGCAAAAATTTTATCAGGACAAGATTTCTTATCTTTATCAACCATTTTCTAGATTATATTTGATAGGTTCTTGTTTAAAGCCTCCATCTATCCATTGGTTTATGCATGATAGCGAGATGAATGGTTGGATTTGATATTGTGCTCTAGATATAACTTATTTACCTTAGCAGAACAAAAATTGGTGTTGTTCTCTATCAATTTTGTATAAGGGACACCAAATCTGGTAATGATATTAGCTTCGACAAAGCTAACAATGTTTTTGTCCCCGACTTCTTTGAGAGGTATTTTGACAACCCATTTGGAGAATAAATCAGTAGAAATAATAATATACTTGAACTTCTTATCCATAACTGCAGGATAAGGTCCTACTACATCCATTATCCACGTAGAAAATAGCCTAGAGTATTTAGTTGTACGTAAACAATCTGGGGGTTGATGAATGAAGTTTGAATGAACTTGGTAGGGATGACATTTCATGGTGAAATCTATACAATCCTACATCATTTAAGGAAAGAATTATCCAAGACTTCATATTTGATCAGAAAACCTATTCCCAGACAAGTGATAACCATAATCTCCTACATGTACTTAGTTCATGATAGTTGTAGTTTCTTCTTCATCAATACACATGAAGAGGACTCCATCAAAGAATCTTTTGTAGAGGATCTTCTGGTGATCTGGGCTATAATAAAGAGTAAAATTGACCACTCATCACTAGATTTGTTCTTTCACGTCTCTATCAGGTGTAAGTACTCCATTTTGAAGGTATTACATGATAGTTATCATCTATCCTATAGTATAACAATATGGATCAGAAATAGGGATGATTTCATTAATTTCCTCCATTCTAGTTTGAAAAAAAGGTGAAACCACATGACGATGAACAATAATGATGATTGTCTCAACCCAAATTGGATCTTATAGGGTTGTGGATGCATTATCCAATGCATCATCATGGAAATTTTGTGATCGTGGGACATAAAAAAATGTTGTCTCTAAGGGAAATTCATACATTGACCCTCAGGCATAATCACACAAAGGGATTAACTCTTCTTTTCTGATAGCATAATTCTAATTGATCTATTTGATTACCAATTCTGAATCTCCTTTCACTTTTAGGTGGTTCACTTGTACTTAGAGATCCAATTCACGTCCTGTAATGAGAGCTTGATATTCTACCTCATTGTTGGTACCACCTTCTGATAACAGAAAGGAATATGGTAACACTAATTTTTATGGGGAGATAACAACAATTCCTAACCCAACATTTTTGAGTTAAGGGTTTTCCATTTTCTACCTCGTTGGACTTCTAGAATCACCATCAAAGTACATTTCCCACATTTGGTGACTATCTTGAATAGAGATGATTTATTCATCAGGAACATCAGTATTCAAATATGTATCTTCTTCAAATGGATGTTCAGTAAGGAAGTCCTCCAAGGATTGGCCTTTTATTTCTTGTTGAGGCATAAACTGAATATCAAACTGTTGAAAAATAACTTCCCACCAAACCAAACATCCTATAAACATGAAAATACTGAGGATAAATTTTATTGCGTTATTACGAGATACCAAGTGGAACTCATGATGTTGCAAGTAGTGCCTCAGCTTCTGAAATGTAGAGATTAATGCTAAGAAGCACTTCTAGATACTTGAATATCAAGTCTTTGTGTCAATCATGGTTCAACTGAGATAGAAAAGGCTATTTTCATTCCCAGTATCATTCTTTTGTTCAGGGAAGGCACCTAGTTATCATTCTAAAGTTTTCACAAAGATAATAAGTGTATTTCCTTCAACAGGTGGAATTAATACTGGTGGACTCAAGAGATATTTCTTGAGGGTATCAAATGTGTCTTGGTAGTATTCAGTCCATTTATAAGTAACTCTCTTCTTCATTAATATGGTGAAGGGTAAAAAATTTCCTTCCAAATTGGAGATAAAGCTCCAAATATAGGCAAATTTTCCTTGAATTCCTCTTAATTATTTCAAATTTTGAGGAGGTAACAGTCCAAGGATAGCTTTTTTCTTCTTAGGATAAAATTCGATGCCATGATAGCATATAATGAATCAGAGGAATTTTCCTAATTAAACCCTGAAATCACATTTTAAGGGGTTCATCTTTAAATTATGTTGCCTAATTTTACTAAATATTGTCTCCAGATTAGTCAGGTGATCAGAATTTTGTCTATATTTAACCATTAGATCATCCACATAACATTCGAAAAATTTTCCCATGAAGGATTTGAAGATATGGTGCATGGCATGTTGATACGTTGCACCATCATTCTTTAAGACAAAGGGCATTACTCAATAGAAAAATATTCCTTGAGGGGATATGAAGGCTGTAGATTCCTCGTATTTTGGGGCCATTCAAATTTGGTTATACCTAGAGTATTCATCCATGAATGAGAGAGCTTCATATCCAGTTATTGCATCAATCAAAATTTCTTGTGATCGGAACTGGAAAGTCATCCTTGGGACAATTCCAGTTAAGATATCTAAAATCAAGGAAAAATCTGATTTTTCCATTCTTATTTTTCACTGGGACAATGTTGTCCAGCCAATTGGGATATTTCACTTCCCTAACAAAGTTATCTTTGATAATATTGTTGACTTCAACTTTAATTTTAGAGGCATAAGTTGGGTGTGTTCTTCTTGTTGCCTTATTAAATCCATGATACTCTTCTAGAAAACCCAAATTATGATTGGCCACATCAAGATTAAGGCCTAGAATTTCTATATAGTTACAAGAAAATAAATATCAATGTTTCTTTATAAATTAAGTATACATATCTTTCTCTTCGAAAGTCATGACCACACTAATTAGTGTAGGTAATGGATCTTCTTATGTACCTAGATTTATTTCTATAAGATCATACACAATGGTGGAGATACCTTCATCAAATTCTGGAGGGGAATCCTTAAGATCTTCTTCTTCTTCTTCCTCACATGTCACTTATTCTATTTCTTCTCATAGAGTAAGTGATGAAGCAAAACTTTCAGAGCTAAGTGAGGAGTTGGTATTTGGAAATCCTAAAGAAGAGGCAACCATTTATGACTCTACTAATGATGATGGGTCTTCTTGGAGTATTTAAGAGAGATTTATGGGTTGTGAATCAACATCCTTGTCCTCCTTTACTAATGCGAAAACTTCTTCTAGCCTAATTTATGTAGCAAATACTTCTTGAAGTTTGGTGGATGAAATGAAGACATATCTCTATTTAATATTTCACTATCAACAATTTCTCCCATTATGTTAGGCTCGATTTCCACAACTAAAAAAATGGAATTCACTAGACGAGTTCTTGGATTTGGGTTTATCCTTTCAATTTTATTGATAGGAAACACATAATCTATACTCAAATGTTTTAATGGGTTATTCGAGATCTTTTCTAGACCATTCATAGCATTGATTCTTATCACATATTTTTTCACGGACCTCATTCCCTTTGTGTGGTAGAATTATGCCTCGATATACTGAGATTCACTCATTTTCAATGGGTCCTTATCACCATACAATGTCCCAATTTGACCATTGAATAAATACTTCAGACACTGGTGGTATGATGAAGGAATGGCCACATATTGATGTAGCCAAGGTATTCCAAGAAGAATGTTGAAGGTTGTGTCCTATTGGAAAACCATGAAATCTAAATTAGATACAAGATCCCCAAACCGAGTTCTGAGTGTAATCTCACCTAGAGGTTCTTGTTCATTCTTATCATAACCTTTAAACATAAAAGTGGAAGGAGATAAGATAGATTCGGTGATACCCAATCGACGAAGTGTACGGATGGGAATAAGGTTGACTCCAGATCCATTATCAATGAAAGCTCATCTGATGTATGTATCATTAATCCTGCTAGATATATAAAAGGGCCCGATGTGTCCATGTATAACATCATCCTCATATTCATCCATGAAAGATATAACTACATGACATTATGTAGGATTATTCTCTATACAGTGAACCTCAGCAGCAGAAAATTTGGTTTCAAACTCTAGAGGACTTGACAAAGCCTCAATAAGTGCTTTTCAAAGATCTTTTGACAGATTAAAAGCATTTGGGATTGACAGCTTGGCTAGTACATGTTCTAGTTGTTTCAAACATCATAATTTTGGTTCAAAGTACTGCATTTTCTAGCATGGAGATGCGGTTTTGTAGGCGCCTTGTAAGTTTATGCTCTTGATGTAGATGTACCATGTGTCAGGGCAGAAGCTGGAAATACTTCTACTCTTGGCAGATTAGACTAACTAGGTTTATCTACCTACTAAGAGAGTGGTGGTGTAACCTCTAATATGTCTTCCAATATGATCATGTTAGGGTCGATCCTATCATGTGTGGGATAGTTACCTTGTTCTTACTGAGCTTGTTGAAGGGCTCTCCCACAAGTTTCTGATGTATAAACAGTTTGAGAAGGGGTATAGTTAAAGTAGTTGTTTCTAGCATATCCATGTCTTACCCTATATCCTTGAAATTGACTTCTTCCTCTAGTTCCCCAATCAGGTGAAGGGAATTCAAGTTCATAACCGGAATCATCATTTGCATAGGGCTCCATTAAGTGGATAACATTAATAGAACCAAAGATCAATTTCTCATCTGATGAAGATTATGCTTGATGAGTTGGTTCTTGTTGTTCCATTTGGTGTGGAGGTTCCTGTGATTTTGAGATAGATGGCATGAAATATTCTAAATTCAAAGACAACTTTGGCCTTGACATGAGATCGTCTTCTTCTGACTGCTCTTTATCTTTCCAATCATGCTTCTTCTTTGAGGATTGACCTTTAGAGGACTGATTTTTTTAAGTAGATGGATTTTCTATAGAAAAAGTAGAAGTTTTCACAATTGTTTGTTTCAAATATGTTCATAAAATGGAATGAGTTCGGTTAATCATTTTCCTAACCATCCAACCATCATACTTCTGTGCATTTTTACTTTTGACTTCCTACCATCCGCCTTCTTCCTCTATATTGGTAGCAGTAACACATGTTACTTGGGCTGGTTAACTTTTTAGTTTCACTAGTCTAGATTCTACCATTTTCTATAGAAGGTATTTGAAAAAAAACACTCTTGAATGGGATTCCCCAACATTTGATAAAAGGGGAAATCATTTGGGATATTTTTATTTTCTTCTTTTTTTAGTTTCTTCAGCCTTAGAAATTCAACTAAATTTTTTTCCAAAGCTGAAATAAAGTAACCGGGAACCTTTCCATTCCAAAAAGAATAAAAAAATTTCTTTAATTCCTCAAACTATTTCCACCTTTGATCTTTTTTATCATATTAATGAGGTGGTCATTTCTGATGATGCTTGGGAGGTAGATCCCTTCGATATGATAAAGGTTTTGAAGTAGAAGCTGGTACAGGTGCTTATTTGAGTGTGACTATAGCACCCTCTACTTTCCCAATTATCCTTCCCAGAGCTGATGGGATTACATGAGATTTAGATTTGGTTTCCATAATTGAATATTCCATTTTTTGGATGATTGAATCAATCTCTCAAAACACTTCAGTGTATTTTATAGGGATTACTGGTGTGCATAACTCATCACATGGATTTTCCACACAAATTGGAAGCAACTATTCTTGAGGGAGTGGTAGATTTAAAGAATATGTTAATCCTTTCCATCGAGAAATTAAATCTAAAACTCTTTCATTATCTCTTTGTTTTCAATTTGTAAAATCAAAAACTATTGTCTTTTGTAGCGTAGAGATGAATTGGAGAATGAATGTCTAACGGAGGTCTTCCCATCCAGTAATTAATCGAGACTTCAAACTTGTATACCAGACAAAGGCTATCCCCTGTAATGATTGAAAAAAGCATTAGAGATTTACTTCTTCTTATTGTTGAGGGGTCCTCATAATGGGATCAAAATTAGAAACAAAATGTGTTAAGTAGTGATTCAGATATCTAGAACCATTAAAGATTGGAAATGTGGTATTCACAGAGTTTGTTGGGGGGGGGGGTGGATCGGATCTACCCATTCGGGGTAAGATTTATTTTCTGATTGTACTGGTGCACGTCATTTTTTCATAGCTTCCAATCAAGTTGGTAATGTCTCAATTGTATTCATTAGCATTTGGGGAATATCTGGATGAGCTGGAACCTATACAGGTATAGCAGCTGGAGGTTGAACAGGTGTGACGACAGGAAAAACCACTGGTGGTGGTGTTGTTGGTATTTGTCTTGGATAACCCATGGGGACAGGCCTATAAGGATGTTTTTTATCATGTCCTAGTTGTGTACCCAATAGAGGGAATTCATTATCCACATCTGTAGTTGTAACAAACCATATTTACTAAGGAGTTCCTACAGGATGTGCAAGCTGAGGATCTGCTTGTAGAGCATGTCTATTAGAAATACTACTTCTAAGTAACTCCTTCATCTCTTCCTCTTTCTAGGAAAATATTTCTTTACATGAAAGATATTGACCTTCTCTAGTGGAAAAGTGAGACATGATCTGACCTTTACATTTCCCTTTATTAGACACCTTTAGAAGGGGTGGGAGTTGGTTACTTGAGGGAATACCTAGATTCTGGGTAAGCCTATGATTTCGAGTACACGCACCTCCTTCATTTTATTTGGTGTGTATCATATTATGAATAATAACATCATCCTCTGACTCCCCTGAACTGGGCTCATTTTCTGAAGGATCTTTCGTAATGGTATTAATGACATTCACTAACGCATAATGCATTGATGGAATTCTTTTAGTATCTTTGTAAGATTGTCTCCTTATGTTTCCTCCATGAGACTTATTCCCAGTAACTATTTGATAGATAATAACCTGAAGGGAATCCTTGGATATTTCATTTGTGCATTCACTTTGTGTCTTCTTCCCTAATCAAGAGAAAATTGACTTCTACTGAAGAGGGGATTATGGATGTGAAAAATCCACCATCCCTACAGGTTGAGGTCGTTCTAATTCTTCTCCTTCATTAAAACTTTGAACATTGATTCCTGAATTTGAAGGTTGATTTAAACATGCCCCCATCCCTATAAGTTGGGGTGGATTATGAATTGTTTTGGTTGATATTATCATAGCTGCTCTTTTAATTTTACAAATTATGGCCTAAATATTGGTTGGGTTCATTATCTGACAACCACTTAAATCTACTGTTGTGGACGACCATTGTTCTATTTAAGATATTTTCACAATCTGATAGATGACATCCTCTAAGTGAGAGGCCTGCTTAATGTTATTATATTCTTGATGAAAAATTATTTCGACAACTTTCTCTCTTTGGTCCTGACTTTTATGAGAGTTAGTTGAGGCCTATTCTTGATCATATCTTTGATTACACATAAAATCTATTGATTGTAGCCATCCATGGGCAATAAAATTTCATGAGACCACTTTTGGAAGGATTTTTTGATTTTGGAGCATAGTGAAATTTAATTCTCCTTGTGCACCTCATCCTCTGATATAAACACCAAATGGGGTATCAATAATTAACCGGTGTATCCTCTTTAGTGCATTGAGGAATGCACGCTGAAGGGATCCCTACTGCTTATCAACCTTTGGATGTTGGGAAACTGAGAGATATGCTAAGTCAATTTTGTGTTTCATCCCTTCTATTACCTTATCATGAATTTTATATTCATCATATGGTAAAACTTTCAATTTTAGATGACGAAGAGTCTTCCATATGTTGAGGCGGATATCATAAATGCAATCTTCTTCCATCAATTATAGAATATTGTTTTGAGAGGTTGTCAAAGGCTAGAACATGACTGGTATTTCACCCTTAGCCAGTTTTTTCTCATATGCAACATATCCTCATCATCTATTACTATAGGTTTCTCGACTTGGTTTGACCAGAGTGGATGTTGCTTAATTATTCTATGACAAACAATAGGATCAGTTGTTTTTTCCTCTACCATATTAGAAGGAAAATTACCTAAGGGGGGTTTGGAGAATGAACTTAACCTTGGGATGTCTTCTAGTTGATAAATTACTTCACCTATTAGTAACAATGCATCAAACATGACTATCCTTATATTGTCAAGTGCCTTGAGATAAGTGGGTTTTATCATCACTACATTGTCAATTAGAGAATTATCTTGACAATGTGAAACACTACTCTAGAGAGAACTTTTGTATTGAATGCCATTATGGGGAGGACCACCATGGTGGATTACAGAAAGGGATAAATCCTCTTTCTCCTTGTTCTTCTGGCCACATGGAGAGTTTTCGCGGCTCTCATCTAGAGATAAGTTCTCTAGATTGATTGAATTTTTATGAATCAATCCTTAATGATTAAGTTTCTAATAGGGAACTTCAGAATTACTACTACTACTCCCATAATTTGGTAATGGGGGGTAGTATCTTGAGTTGAAATAGATAAATGTATGAGGCCTTCAAGAACCCTGGCATTAAGAGGATCCAGATCATGGATTGACTCTTGATTTTCCAACTGTGCTTGGAGATAATTATTTTTATATTCTCTTTTAAACATAGTTGGGGTCACTTTCTAGGAGAAGTGGTTTATCATGGGTAGTTGTATGTGTCTTCCTTGGAGTGGTCATTAGAATAGTATGATTATCTTCAATTAGAATGGGTGTATGTTTCAAATTTGGTTTTCCGTATGATATGAGGGAGTATGCCCCATAACCCTCCTGAACTAGAACAGAGGTGTGTATATGCTCTAGGATGGCATGCTGACGAGTCATCCCAGGTGTGGGGATATAATTATGTGTCTATTCCCATAGTACTACTGAAGTTTTTGGTATGATATTCTAAAAGGCTTCCAGAATATGGGCAGGAATTTTTTTCTTCCCTTTCACCATTTCTAAAATGTGTTTGGTGAATTCAGTGGCTGGAATGGGAATATATGTCCATTCCATATCTGGAGTAGGTTTATGTACCTACTCTTATCCTCCCTTTCCTATCATTGGATACTAATAGTACTCATGTGTGGAGGTAAAGAGTTAGGTTTTCCCCAGGTTTTTCGTTGGATCTTTCCGACTAACTTCTTCGAGTGCTACCAAATGAGATTTTTGGTAGGCTTTATGGATGTTGGTAGGTGTATGTGCATGCTGGATATTTTCCACTAAGCATGGATGATAGACTTCCTTAAATTTTGACAAATTAGACTGCTGGTTGGATTGGTGAGTGTAAGTAGGTGTATGTTCATGCTTACAATTTTCCACCATGTTTGATTGGTGTGCTTCCTTGAATGAATCCAGACAACTCTACTAACTAGATGATAGTTTGTAAGCAGGTGTATGTGTCTTCTCATGGTACTCCAATATATTTGAATGGAAGGATTGGTTAGGTTCCTCCAAACAAGTCTGTTGGCTAGAGGAATTAAGTCGGATGGGTGTATGTGCTCGTTCATTGTTTTCCACCAAGTTAATTTGATGGACTTCTCCAAAGGTAGAAAAAGTAAGAACCAACTCCCTTTTGGCCGGATGTTTTCCTCAGAAGTTTTCCTTGCATGCCTGGGTCTGAGGGACCTGGGCCTAACAACTGAAGGCAACACCCCCATCATGTTGGGGGTTCACTACCACAGGATTATGTTGGAGGAGATTGTTGGTTGGAGCCCATGGTAAGGTCCCCTATATCTTTTATTTTAGGCCATGAGTGACCTCCTAATCCACCTCCCTATAATATAAGAGGGAGTGGTTATTGCATTCCAGGGATAAGAACCCTAAATTGATGAAGATGGTGGTTGGAACCTTCTGATTCTTGACCACCGGTCATCACTGACCGAATGATCAAGGGTTGTTGTTAACTTGGAGAGCATGTTGGGAAACCTCCAAGGTTGGGATAGTACCATGTTGACAGTATTCCCAAACCAATACATTTGAGACTGAGCATTGAATATGCTGAGTTGGTGATGAATTCTTTCTAGTGGATGAGGATCTAGATCACTACAAAAAATGCCGGTCCTAGCGGCGGTTTTTTTCCAGTTTAGCGGCAGTTTAAACCGCCGCTATATTGTGTGGCGGCGGTTTACAAAAACCGCCGCTAAGTTTGGCGTCGGCAATCTATTAGCGGCGGTTTTTTCGATTTCGCGGCGGTTTTAGAAATGTGTCGTAGGTCCGTCATTTAGTGGCGGTTTCTCTTCATTTAGCGGCGGTTATATGGATATCTTATTCGCGGCGGTTTTAACCGCCGCTAAATTCAGGCGTTTGATGCGCCTATTCTGCGGCGGTGAATACCACCGCTAAATATCAACATAATATATTTAGCGGTGGTTAAAACCGCCGCTAAATTCTGCCCAGTTCATCATGTAGCGGCGGTTTTAACCGCCGCTAAATGCTTCCCTGTTATTTAGCGGCGGTTAAAACTGCCGCTAAATGCTCACAGGTATGGCATTTAGCGGCGGTTAAAACCGCCGCTAAATGTTGAACTGGAAAAATAAATATGTTGGATCTGCTCCACCACTGCCCTAAATTTTCCAAAACCACAGCCACATCTCACCCATCAGCCCCACATAATATCACATCCACACATATTTGTAATGTACAACAGCTTACAACATTATTACATCATTACCATTTCATATTCCATCACTAAAATAATACTACCACAAACCACTACACACAAAAACCAACATCCTCATAATAGTGACCATAACATCTCTTACCATAATAAAAACCAACATTAAAAACACCATCCCTCATAGAAAAAACCACACCATAATAAGAAACATGTATCTCACTATGAGAACCAAATTCACCCATAACACGTCCACAATTAAAAACAAATTGTGAAACCAAACTTGTTGGTTCCATCATACTTCAAACCCCTTAAATCCCACACAAAAAAAGATGAACAACAGACAACCAAATGTACACAAGAATATATTTCAAGATATATGAAGACAATTTCACATTAATTCATCATCTCATGTGGTTTTTTTTTCATAATTATCAAAATTTTCAATGTAATTGATTCTTATCAAAATATACCTATTATTCCTTTTTCGATGGATGAGTTAAAATAATCATCCAAAAGAAGATTTTATAAATAGACAAATAATACATTCAGGAATCACAAGGAAGAAGAGAATGATACTGTGGAATAATAATGAAAATCCAAATATCTAGTAACCATATTTGAAATCATTTATCATGTAAAATCCATTTCAAAATCAATTAGTTATTTTTTCTTTGATTTATCTCAATTACCCACCCACATGGAGAAAACCACGATAATTTCATAAATGGTAAAATCAATAGAGATTAAGGACACCCTAATAGAATATACTATAATTATTTCTACACAAAAAAATGGAAATGAGAAGGAGATGTAATAGCCTATATATACCAAGGTAATGCTTTGATCAGTAACACAACCCA
Organism: Viscum album; assembly: GCA_963277665.1. Taxonomy (NCBI): domain Eukaryota; kingdom Viridiplantae; phylum Streptophyta; class Magnoliopsida; order Santalales; family Viscaceae; genus Viscum; species Viscum album. The sequence goes on from OY728135.1 coordinate 272,030,414, forward strand.
TTTAGAGAATGGAGGAATAAGGGAGGGGGACTAAAAACAACATCAAACTTCACATCACGGTGCAATAAAATGAAGAATGGTAGTAAAGAACATACCTAGAATTGCATGTTTGGGGATTCCATGTCCCATATAGTGGATCTAAAAAATTAAAACCATATCTAAGGATTGATGAAACAAGATAAAAACAAGTTAATACATAATATAGAAGGAGTCCCCTAATTTAAGATTCAAAATTTAATTTACCAAACGTTATTGGGTTGTTATGTTTGTCAAAATTCCATTTTTTTGTATCATCAAATTTGGTTTCATTTAAATGATGGGTAATTGACCATTTAAAACCATGAGATCAAATGAATTCAAATATACATTTAAAACCCTCTTAAATTCCATAAAAACATATTTTTAGGCCTTGAGTTCATTATTTTAGATCAAATGTAATTTTTTATCATTTTGGAAAATCAGGGAATTTAAAAAAAAGATTATACAAAAGTTATTGCTACTACATGGAGTGATAAACTACATGAAATATAGAGAAATAATAGACCTACTGAATCAAGGGACTAACTGAACAAATACATTGATTGAACTACCACATGACTAATAGGAGTGATTGTTTTTATTCACAACCATCCTCAAAAACCAACTAATTGATATCATAACCAACCCATGTAAACTAATGAAGGAACATGTGACCCAAGATTTAGATCATGAAATCTCATGATGGAATAATTGACTATACAACAAACATGAGAAAATTAATAATGGAACACAAGGCTTCATGACCAACTCAACTGAATACGTGAATGAATGAGAAACCACAATATGAAAACAAGAAACATAATGATGTAACAAACAAAAAATGACCAATTTAAAAGACGACATGATCAAACTAGTGGTTGAATGAATAAATAGGGAATATATGAGAAAACCCATGAATATTTCAATGTGAAATGACTCATAAAACCATATTGAAATATCCAAAATCCAATAAAACAAGTAGGTGGGTTTTATTAAAACTGGATATATTACCTAGGATACCACTAAAACGGTTATCATCCTCATGTTCCAATGAATATAAATGGTTCCAAAATAGAACCCTTGTGGGAAACCTCTCAAGGATAATATAATAATTTGATCAAAACTAATCATTAAATAAATAAACACATAACCATGTGTCATAACCAACCAATTAAAGGGACCATATTCATATTATGACAAACAATAAAATAGATTTACACAGTTACATTGAAAAAAATGAATGAATTAAAACACTTTATGACATTATTCATTCATCTTTGAATATGTACCAAAAAATATCTCCTCCAAACCACTATTCCACCATAGAAAATGATAAAATGGATTAACATTCCCATGAAGAGTAATCTACAAATGATCCATGATTTCCATTGGGTTCACAAAATCATTACCTCATCCTCATCATCCAACTCTCTATATTTGAATATATGGGATGAATCATGATTATTTCAGTAATGTTGGGATACATGGATGATATTGTGAATTATTTTTATCAGTGGTTAGAGCTCCAACTGATATAACACCTCACCAATGTTCACCAAAACCTAAAAAATACAGAACAACCTAGGAGAATCCACACTCCCTCACACAAAATATGCCTACACCATCATGGAAACAACCTCAAGAACACATGATCTTTGAAATATAACTACATGGGTCTACATCTATATTATACAGTGGTATTGAAATGATCCTGATCTTCTTTTATATTTTCTATAACTATTAGGATATTTTAAGTCATGCATTACACCACACTAGAAAAATATTTTTTTATTCCCTTACATAGACACATCACAATGTAAAAGTATACAACATCCAACACAACTCATAGAATATATACACAAAAACAGATGAATGATGTATATTTTTATCGGAAAACAAAAAAAAATTGGTGTTTTATTCACCCATAATGCAACTAGGTCAAAATTAATGTTCCCAAAAAATCCCACAACTTATTGAAATTCAATTCCAGATTTCCATTGATTAGGGGATTGAAAGTCATTTTAAAGAGAGTTTAGGTAATGGATGGATTCTATATTCCTCCCAATAATGATGATATGAAATAGGAATTACATTCTAAACAATTAATTATGGTATCATGGGGAGTCCTAAAACCTCATCCATGTACAATAATTCTTAATAATGTATTTAACTGGACTCCTTGATTTCTATATAATGTTATGAAATCATTATTCAATATATGATCACATATCCTCCCTAATATTGGGGATACATTGTGACCATCACAATATTTGACCCTCCACCAAAAGGATTTAATGATTGTATACATAAGGAAACATGAGAAATCAAGAAAATGTTAGGACATGGAAATGTTTGGTAGCAACTATGTTTCATAAATGTTACATATACAAACCAACTGTTATCATACTTGTTCAACACATCAACAATACTACTACTCATCATCTGATGCTGCATCGTCACCCTCTCCACCTTCATCTCCACCACCTGCTGCCACCTGTAAGAACATTATATTGAAAATTAAATATTGTTGCATATTTATAATAAAAATTAAAACCAATAAAAGTTTGCAAACTAAATGATTTTGATTTTTTTGTGATTTACCTGCTCACCACTACCCGATGCACTACCACCGGGGGCATATCTGCTCATATGCTGACGTATTTCAAGCAACTCTTTCTGCAAATCAGATATCTTATTCCCCTGCTGGTGAACTGTGTTTCGTAGAGCAGACATCTCCCTCTGAGCATCTTCAGGTATAAAATGACTATAACCGGGAGTAGATGAGGCCGAAATCCCTGATGGCATGCGAAATACCTCAGATGGTACGGGTCCCAAACCCATCCCGCGCACTCTACCAGGATGCTCCTTCCCAAGGACTTGACCAACCGGGTCATCCTGGGAGACTGAGTAGGATTTCCCAAGATTGGCATCCCATATTTCTTTAATTTTTACCTATAAATCAAATATCAATATATATTAACACAGTAAAAACTGATATTAAGTTATTATAATAAATAATTGACTTCATACCCCAACTTCTCTGGCAGGTTCATTAACAAAACTTCCATCTGTTTTTTTATGAACATCCAGCAACAGTTCTGTTCGGGATGCTTCATGCCCTAAACTCTGTGACTGTATTAAACAAAGATAAATCATCAATAAAATATGTTAAATAGATAATATTATCTTATAAATATTTAAACTAATTAAAAGATTACCAATGACATTCGGCTTCTTGAAAAGCTTTTTGAACCCGCAGTGTGCGGGATTACCTGCTTCGCCCGGTTTGAAGCATTCTTTCTTGAGAGATCCTGAAATAAATAAAATTCAATTTAACAGTATTGTATTCAATGTCTATCTCCTCTTCATGTACATGTATAAATGTAAAATGAGGATAATATAATAATATATATTTCAATACCATCCGCTTCTCATCACGATGTCTATCAACAAAAACCTTCCACTGTTCTTTCGGTACCCCACTGGGTATCTTCTCATACATCTGTTGCACGGTCAACGAAGAATCGTTGACATCACACCACAAACTCCAATTGAAATCTTTCCATTTTTTTCCAAGATTTTTCAATGTCCACTTCCGTGCTATCACATCAGCAACGGTAAAGTGGAAGAACATCTGTATACAGAAATTCATTTTGAATATATTAGTAAAATGACATTCAATTAAACCATAAAGTAATAAAATTAACTTTATCTGAGAATCATAAACTTCATTTTTCCAGTTTGGAGGCATATGCCTCCAATCATCATACGAAATAGGCAGGGAAACGGGATCCGCTGCCAGCTGACCTATAATCTGACCAAGTAAACATGCGGCGTCATCCGTCGGGACCCCATAAGAATCAAATGGCACCACTATCTTCTTGCCATGCATGTTCCAAACATCAAAACTTTTTATGTCTCTTTCCACGGTTTCATTGTCTTCATCTGCAATGAGCAAACAATTACTATAAACAAAATGCAATAAATTTATTTAATTAAAATTTGTACCTATGACTGCGACCCTCCAGAATGTCCGTGATGAACTGGAGGGGGCGTGTCGCTGCCCCACTGCTGAAGCTCTTGTAGGGGAGGCAATGACTCATCCTATAATGAGGCATCCACTGACGGTGTCAGAGATGGTGTAGGGGGAGATGATGCCGTGGGGACAGACGGATCGTCATCTGTCGCAGAAGAAGAAGGAATAGTGTACCGCTTCTTCCTTGGCATTCCTGTCATTTAATCAAATAAAATTAAGTTCAGAATATATATTTCAAAAAATTTATGCAGAAAAAAAAATTAAAAATGATAATAGATGCCCAGTATTAACAAACAAAATATATATAACAATGATAATGAATGACTACATAAATGAAACAAGTAGTTGCTGAATGAATAAATAATTGTACATACAATCATTTTCCCCTTCAATCATGTCGGTTTCCTGCTCCATTGCTTCATCCACTTCATTCATCCTTGCTAGACCAATATTTTCAATATCATGATGGACAAATAATTCTGCTTCCTGTTGTTGATGAAATTCAATTGCAGAGGTCAAATCTTCCACTTCATCACCCATATCATACAAATCTCTTTGTATTATGTGAGTAACTACACTCCACCCTTCATCCACAACATCATTAACATAATATACCATTTTTGCCTGCGATGCTAAGATATATGGATCATGCAGTTCACGATCACCAACATCCATCAAGCGAGAGAAGTTTACAGAAGTAAATTGCAAGGAATCTCTTTTAACACCTCTGATAAAATCGACCCATTTGCATTTGAATAAAACAATAGAAAAATGCCCATGGTAGTTTAATTCAATAATATCATGCAGCTTTCCATAGTATTCCACTTCAGAAAATGTAAAAATACCACTATTCTGTGTTTTCAAACCCACTTCTTGATCGACTGTACGAAATCTAAAACCATTCATATTATAAGCGTTGAACTTTCTAACTTGTTTTATAGGACCTCTAGCAAGAAACTTCAAATCTTCTGAAAAGTCAGCTCGAGTATCAGTATTCATGATCTGAAAAAAAAATATAATTTAATAGATTTTCAAATTGTATGTGTCAAAGTAATATTCGTATTTATTGCAATATTTATAAACTTACACGTCGTGCAAACCATTCTACCAGCTCTTTATTCACAGCTTTCGTTATATCTTTTTCATTTCGTGTTCGGCTTCTCATTCGTCTGTTTGTTTGTATCCTCAACTCTTCAGTAAATGGATCTGCAATTTCACTATTCAGAATCACATATCTATGTGCCTGTAATAATTCCAATTCTGTTAGTGTCGCGTATGAGGTCCTCCCAACTGATCGTCCAATAGAACGAAATATTTTTGATTTCTGATGCATTTGAGATTGAGTTGATGTGTCGTCAACACGTCCAACTCGAGTAAATCTTGTCTCAATATCATCCAAATATCTGGAACAAAAGGTGAGACACTCCTCGGCCAAATAGCCTTCAGCAATAGAGCCTTCTGGTTGAGCATTATTTCTCACGTATGCTTTCAAATGCCCAAGATATCTGTGAAAAAAATAATAATATTATGCATTTATTTAAATGCCAAAAAATGTTTACTTAACTGGAAACATATAAATAAAATACCTCTCAATTGGATACATCCATCGATAATGAACGGGGCCTCCTAATTTAGCTTCGCCAACCAAATGCACAGTTAAATGCATCATGACAGTAAAAACGATGGAGGGAAGATCATATCCATTGCACAAAGGGTCAATACAAACCTCTCCTGTAGGTTGTCAAGCTGAAATGGATGTAGAGCTTTCTCACATAACTGTCTGAAAAATGTGCAAAAATGGAGTACAACAGCAGTAACTTTTTCAGGTAATAATGTACGCAATGCCAATGGTAGTAACTGTTGTAACAAAACATGTGAATCGTGACTTTTCAATCCATATAACTTACGATTCTTCAAGTCAACACACCTCGATATGTTACTCGAATACCCATCAAATACCTTCACATTCTTTAAAATTTGAAGGAACGTATCTTTATCCCTATTTTTCAATGAAAAAATGGTCGGAGCATACTTTTCATTCTCATCTGGCCAGAGATCACGTTTTATGTTCATTACTTGTAAGTCTTTGCGAGCATTGAGATGATCCTTCGACTTTCCATGCTCATTAAGTAATGTGAAAATCAAATTATCACATACATTCTTCTCAATATGCATCACATCAAGATTGTGGCGCAAAGAATTAAATTCCCAATACGGAAGTTTGAAGAATATACTTTTTTTCTTCCATTGTTGCGTTCTGATTTCACTTGACGATGCACTTCGCACTCGTTTTCCGCTATCATTCAAATGATGAACCTTCCCAAATTCTATTTTAACATTTTCAAGCTGTGTCAATATTTCAGAACCGGTTAACAACTTTGGAGGTGGTCTACGATCAATGAAACCATTAAATTTTGATTTGTTCAGCCGAAATCTATGAGATGCATCAATAAATCTTTGATGGCACAAGAAGCACCATTTTCTACTGTGAGGTAGCCGTTTGGGCTCGAAATCAAAGTTACAAATGGGATAATCCAAACCCGTATAAGTGTTCCAACCAGATAAATTCTCAAGCCCAGGGAAGTCACTAATGGTCCACATTAAAGCAGCATGCATTTTAAACATTGTTTTAGAAGAAACATCAAATGTCTCAACACCGTTGCTCCATAACTCCTGCAATTCTTCAATCAAAGGCTGCAGGTATACATCAATATCATTTCCAGGAATTTTTTTTCCAGGAATAATCATCGAAATGATAAAAGATGTTTGTTGCATACACATCTATGGAGGCAGATTATAAGGGATCAAAACAACTGGCCAAATGCTATAACTCGTACTCAAAGTCCCAAATGGGTTGAATCCATCGGCAGCCAATCCCAATCGAACATTCCTAGGATCAGTTGAGAAATCTGGATGTAATGAATCAAATGTCTTCCACGATTCGGAATCTCGTGGATGTCTCATTAACCCATCATTGTTATTATCTACAGCATGCCACTTCATGTGTTCGACGGTTTTTGATGACATGAATAATCTTTGCAATCGAGGCTTCAAAGGAAAGTAACGCAAAACTTTTGCAGGTGTGTTCCTTTTCTTCTTCTCCGTGAAATTATGTTCAGTCATACTTCCAACATCACCCTTTGACTGCCATATAGAAGAAGAACATTTCTTACAATTCTGTCTACTTGAATCCTCTCCCCAGTAAAGCATACAATCATTGGGACACGCATGTATTTTTGTATAATTCAGACCAAGCTTGTTAACAACTTTTTTCATATCATAAAACGATTCTGGGGTTTTTGCTTCAGGAAATGCATCACGAATCAATTCCAATAACATGGACATTTCATTATTTGTAATTCCACATAGACATTTGATATGATACAACTTCAGTAGAAATGAAAGCTTTGAATATTTCAAACACCCACTATACAACTCTTGATTTCCATCATCAACTAAATCATGAAATGCATTTTCCTCACTGAAGTTTTCCCTTACATTTGGCTCCACAGAATCAAGAGGATCCAATGATATGTTACAATCTTGATCTGCTTGTGTTACAGTCTCAGAAACATCACTTGTCACGTTGCAGTTTGTAGCACCCTCTTCTGGTTGTTCTGATATGTTTTGATGCTCATAGTGGTGTCTTGCAGTGCCGAATGCATCATTTATGAGGTTTTGCATTTCATTTTCCATTGTCGAAGAACTTGGGACCTCATTCTGTGGATTAACATCAGTCCTCAATCTTTCTGTATTGTTTGATTCTCCATGCCAAATCCAACACAAATATTGCTCAGGGAATTGCTTCAGTATTAAATGTTCATAAACTTCATCTCTCTTCAACCATGTTCTAAATTTACATTTAGGACATGGACATCTTATTCTCCCTTCAACGGATCGATTAGAAATTGCAAAATCTAAAAACCCATTCAAACCCTTAACATATTGAGGTGTGTTCCTCGGTAATGTGATCCAGCTTTTATCCATGTATATCACAATATTCCTACACAAAATATACGATAGTGTAAGATTACATAAACATAATATAATAAAGATGAACCATTGACCATAAAGTATGCATAATATAATAAAGATGATTCATTGACCACATTTACCATTTCATACCAACTGAACAAGTCTGGTCCATAGGAGACAGCGTCAACACCTCATTGAGGAGCAATAAGAATATCGGGATACACACTTATCATAACACCATCGATCACACATTTATGTTGCCTCAAACAACACCCCATTGATGTGTGATCGAAACTGATCATAATTCATTTTAAATCAAGTTAACTACATTCACTGAAACCATTTTCACAATGGGTAATGTTTGTTTTATTGTTCTAGGGAAATCTAAATGGCCACATTTAAGTTTTGGGTTCATTTTGTGATGGAAGCATGAGACATGGTGTTTGAATTTATTGAATAAATTACTGATAATGACCCTCCTAAGGTGGAGAGAATTATGTTAGTCATGGAAATGTGGAGAAAACTACAGAGTGGATGTGGAGGAATCAAGGTTCCAAATAGAAACCTATAAGGGACATGTTTGGGGGTTCTTAGGGAAGGCCAGGTGGAACTTGGATATGGTGTGTGTAGGTGATGGAGGTATACCTTAAGTGAGAAGGCTTCGTGTTTGGGTATAGGGGAGACATGACAATAGGGGAAGTTGGGAACCAACGGAGTGAGTTAGCAGGAATGGAAAGACATAGTTGGATAGAAAGGGAATGGATGTGGTGGGCTGCGAGGCACCTCAAGTTAATGTTGAAATGATAAGTTTATCCTAGTAATGTGAATGAGTTTTGAAGAAGAACCAATTAGTCCTTGGTTGAGATATGGATGGTGAAAGTGTGACAAATCTGGGTAGTTTTGGTAGAAATAATGAATGCTAGAATTGGGTGGAGTTTTCATGGATGTTGTGAGTTGGAAAACATGTTAGGGAAGTTTTGAAGGTTGAGTTGAGGTTCTGTTGACCTCTTTTATGATGAGTGAAGTTCTCAAAAATAGAAAATTGTGGTGACGAAGTAAGTAATATGGTGTTTAGAACCATAGAAGGAAAGTAATCGATTAATGGTGTGGCTAGAGTTTCAAGTTGGATGGTCTCAGGTAGGAACCATATTTGTGTATTAGTTTTGGTGATGGGTGTTGGATCAGGTTTTGGATGGTTGAATACCTTGAGAAGAAGGTTATGCTTGGGTTGTGCTTTGGATGTTTGAAATGGAGTGAGGCTGTTGGGCCTTGAGTTTTGGATTGATGTAGGTCAGAATTAAAGAGTTCTCAATATAATATAAGTAAAAAATTGAAAGTAAAGAATAAATCAATGTAAATTGAGACAATTTACTCCCCCTTTGTAATAAAATTATTATTCCACACATATTACTCCAACTTTGGGATTATAAAAAATAAATCATAAAGGGTGAAAGAATAATAAATATAAGAGACACATAAATAAGATTGAAGTGTAATATTCATTAATTTTTCAAAAAGATTGAACATTATCCCTATGCGAATCTAATCAGAATCCGAATTAGCAGAACTAATTATTTAGAAGGGGTAATGGGATCCTTCCCTTTTCGAATATCAGGAGGAGGATCATAAGTCTAATGAGTATAAATAGGTATAAGAATGGTTATTTATATGAAAATAGTAATAACATGGATAAGTTGTTGAGAAATTATAAGACCAAAAGGTTTTCTTGGAGGAATATAAAAGAAACTAAATATGGTCTTGGTATAGGTAGGGTAGGAGGATCTAACATAAGAGTATTGGAAACCTACATATAAGGTTCCAAAAGACTTGTGATATTGGTTACAACCCTTATTCCATTCTCCATTTATTGAATAAAGACATCTTTTTCTGAAAAAGAAATTATCTTGTAGCGGAGTCATTTCCAAAAAATTCTCTACCATAGATTTGAAAGAAACTACCAGAGGTGGAGTTTTCAAGTCTCTAACAAATTATAGAAAATGAGTTTTAAGGTAATATTTAGTGTAAATTATTTTCAGATAATATATTATTTCACCCTTGGTTATATTGTTTTCCTTAGTAGACCTGTTTGTTTCTTCCTTAATCAAATGAAAGTGTTTCTCACCATGAGTATAAATATCCATTTGAACTCGATTTTCCATATAATTTACACTATATAGAATATCTTGAATCTATTTATGGACTAACATTCTAATTAGATATTTATTAACTAAAATAGGAGGTGTAGGAGGAGGCTCTAAATAATAGTTATAAGGTTGATAAGGGTTGGTAATCATAGATAGATACCTTACATCCATGGTATCTATAATATTGTTTAGATATACTTATAGGGATTCCACATGACTTTTAAAACATTCTATTTCCTTTATGAATGATTGAAATTCTTGGTACTGATGGCCTAACATGAGAAATAACTTCAGATGATGGTGATAAACAACCTTCTAAACAATATATTCTATATCTTCCCATCGATCAATATTATTAAAAAAATTGATACACATGAAAATTTTATTTAACATCTCTAAACATCATTCTTAAAATGAATGAGATCTCTAGAATTGAGGTAAAAAATAGGGATTAAATAAGGTCTAGACTCTTTATATTTAGTAGATTTAGCTTTAGTAGAATCAAAATTGGTAATGAAGTAATGAACATAATTAGAATAATGAGAAATAATATCAAGAATATATCTCTAGATTATTCTTTTAGTGAGAATACCCTATGTGGTCTCTCAATTTCCTTCAAAAAGACCTCATATTCTTCACTAGAATCATCCCTGGCTATAACCTCAATTCTATAAGAAGATTAATAGACATGATCTTCCCGAGAAGTGTTCTTAGGAGCATATATATGAGAAGGCGGGGTTTCCAAAATCTTCAATAGGTCTTTAGTAGAGTCAAGTCTAATTGGTCTCTCAAAAAAAGATGTATAAGGAATCCTAGGCTCCACTAATTATTCTTTCCTTGTGTAAACTATAGAAGCTCATTATGCACTTCCTTCTAGGTTATCATGATTATCTTTTCTATCATTTTAATTAGCCTTATCAACTTATTTTTCCTCTTTTTCAACCTTATTTACACCATTCTTAGGAATATATACACCCAAATCAATGAAATGGTTATCTATTGGGGCTTCATATTCAGAAGGAAAGGAATAAAAAATGTGAGCTCCACCAATCTAAAACATAGGTGGACTCTCCACTATAGTAGAATAAAAATACTTATCACTTTTAGAATATGTAATAATTAGTCTAAACAACATTGAAGTTTGAAATCTCTCCTAGGAGATGAATTATCTCTTATTGATTTATCTCTCATGAGAAAAAAAATAACTATAGTAGGCTCAAATAAAACATTAGGATGTTTTTGAGCTTTATGAATATAAGGTACTTATTATCTCATTAGTTCTAACATATCATGAGATTCATGTACATGATAATTTTCTTGGATTTAATCAAAATATCTTATGACTTATACAACCAAATCTATAGTTTGGGATTCATCCTCATCAGAGGATTAATTAGAATCAACAATTTTATCTAGTTCCAAACCATGATAAATTAAAACCCATATCCGAGAGGGATGATAGACTGGATTGAACATCTCTTAGAGTCTCCACTCATCAAATATCTACATTATTTTATTAGGATTCCAACTAATTTTTATCCTTTTAGAGGTAGTCCAATTTAAATAAACACCACTTGGAAAAACATTCTATAAACTCCTAAAGTAACTAAGTTTATCCCTTCCAGTATAATAGAAATAAACTTTGGATAAAGAAGTGTATTGAATCTGGAAAAAGGTTTATTCAAATACTCCATACATATCATTAAGAAATGAGGTACACTAATCTGAATTCCATGAACCATTAGATATAAAAATAATAAATCATGAAACCTAAACGAACTAAAATATACCTTCCTTAGGAGGAGGTCGCGGGGTCGCCGGAGGAGGTCGCGGGGTCGCCGGAGGAGGTCGCGGGATCGTCGGGGGGTCGCGGGGGGCTGCGGGCGAGGGTTGCAGCACGCGGGGTCGGGGGAAACGGGGGTCGGGGTAGGGAAGGGTCGGGGTTTTTTAAAAAAAATAAAGGTTTAGTGGCGGTTTTTAATAAAACGCCGCGAAACGTATTTCGGAAAACGTTTAGCGGCGGTTTTGTGAACCGCCGCCACAAAACCGCCGCTAAACACTGTTTATTTTGTAGTGGCTTGAGCAGTGGTCAGGGAATTCACGACTGCAAACTTGAAGGAATCCATTTAGAGTAAAGGGATGTCTGAGAAAACATGACAAATACAAACAATGAACTCCATTAAAGAAACAACTTTTATATTGACACATGCATGATTGATTCCTTTGTCTGTACTTCCTTTATCAATTTATAGGGGACTGATAGATGGGCAATACTATCAACTTGGTTAAGGATTCACATTGGGTTCACCATTTTTGTTTTGTCTTCCTCGGAATGTGTGTTCTGGTTAGGAATCACTACTTCTAGGTGGTTTTTATTAGATTTATTTGTAGAAAAGGAAACATACAATGGTTATTTGTCCAAAGGGACCTACTTTACAAAGGCAGGCATTTGATAGTTTTGGACCTACGATACTTAAGAACGTACATTGGTTGAGAGGATGGGAGGTCGAACTCATCACATCCTTTTAGGGGGAATTATTTCCTACTCTGAGACTCTCTTATAGATTTGAGATATTTTCATGAATCCTTATTAATTCACCAATTATAATGTATATTTACCTTGGAATTTTCAATCAGTTATTATCATGTGTGAAATTTAGAATCATCTGTATGTATTCGAGGTTCTTAATTGATGGAGATATCTATATGTATTCGAGGTTCTCCATAAATGGAATCCTCTTATATACTATTTAGAGATTATTTTAACCATTGTTACGATAATACTAGTTTTTAAGCCACTTAGTGGGGCACTCTGGAATTTATTATCATCCAGGAATATGAAAGTTTGTTTTAATGTTGGGGTCGTACCCATAAATGGGTTACCTACGTATCCTTGTGAAAGGAATCAAAACCCTCATAGTTCGATTCCACTTAATAAGACACGTCATACCTTTTAAGGTTATGTGATAAGGACCTATCCATATAGTTTAACTTCATGTGGTAAGGACACATAGGTAGAAGATTCCTAATCAAAGTTTGATGTGGGACTTATACCGAAGCAGCCCAAGGAATCGGGAAGGGATATGAATTTCCAAGTTGAATTATACCCTGGTGGCAATGAGGCCAAGAAAGGATAGGGTTGATATATATTTTAGGGTTTGAACCTCAGGGAGGCTTCTTACGTATCCCATTCAGATAGGAATCAAATCCCAAGTAGTTTAGTAAATCTTTTAGGGGTGTATGACCCTTTGAGAGAAATAGGTCAGGGTTTACTCCTAAGGAGGATTCCCTGATTAAAGGAATTAGGGTTGGATTCCTGAAGAGGACATCCAGTGAGATCGGGCCCTGGTGAAGGCCTCCTACATATCCCAATTATAGTGGGAATCATAATTCTCATAGTTCAAGAAATTTAGGGGGGGCTAAATTCAAGGCTTACTCCAAAGGATGATTCTTGGATTAAGGGAATTGAGGTTGGATTCCTGAAAAGTATATCTAATAAGGTTGGTCCCTGGTGAAAGCTTCCTACATATCCTAATTTTAGTGGGAATCAAAGTTCTCATAATTCAATACATTTAGGGATCATGTAGATGTTGTGATCATCACAATTCTCTAATCCCATGTCATTCATGCTCGGTGTGAGAAACAAGAGTATGTAAAAGATTCAAAAAACCACACACTCTCTCTTCTGTTGATGGGAGAGGGTGGACCTTTGGATAAATAATCTGAGGTGACAATGGGAGAGGTTGTGGAGCAATGAACCTTACCTCTCTTCAGTTTACATTAGACGAGGATCCAATGTAATGAAGGAGTGAAGGTGAAGGAAGTAGAGAGAATCAATACTGCAACCTCCTACATGAGATGTTAGGGGATTACACCAAGATGGTTGGTCTAAAAGTCATCCTAGTAGGGGAGGGAGACTTCCCCTTCGTTAAAAAGGGAATGTTGGTGTGAACCATACCTTTCCTACTGGGGAATTGAGGCTACAGGTTCTAGAGATGATAAGGGATGGTAATGGCCCAAACCATAATCCTCCAAACTGGGAACTCCCCAACACTATTCCTGGGAGAGAGGTCCATGTGACTGCAGATATACAAACCCACATAAACTTCATGCATCCTGACCCCATTACAAAAAAAATGTGGGAAACCTCTAACTATGTATATACAAACCCAAATAAGAAACACATTGATGTACCCTTCCCAAAGGTTTGATAAGTTATAAGGTTTCAGTGGAGGTTTCAACATAATCCCTTTCATACAAGGGATCCATTGAAGAGGAAGCCTTACCATGAATGACTTTGAATAAGGCTTTATGAAAGTCTTGTATAGGCTTAAGTGATAAGGTAAATCAAAGAGGGGCACAAAAGTAGATATTTTGGGCACAAGTATGGTCATGCAGGTAGGCCTGGGAGACATGTTGTTTACTTAAGTGACGAACAACCTGGATGTTAAAACTTGGGTGGGACTTGACTCCAGCCTTCAAGATTATTCACAGGTATTCCCAAAAGGGGGGGTGCTCAAGTTCCTTTGAGATGAATGGGTGGCACACAAGTGTTTCTGATTTAGGTAGGTTAAGCACTTTAGAAACTCAAGTGTTATTGATTTTAGACACTGAATGGACTTAAGTCCTATGATCCTCCTTCAATTCCCCCACCCAAGGTGTTAAAGAACTACCTTAAAGGTTTTGGAAGGCTAGGGTGAATCACAAGGGCTACCAGAGCATCAATTGGGATTCAGGGAAATTATTCCATACAAATAAAGACCCCAAGGGTCTATTTATAGGAAATTAAGTGACCCTAGGTGAATAGGGATTGGGCACGTAAGTACCTTGCATGCTGACGGTGCCTTGGATTGATTGGGGTGATCTTAATTTCAAGCCTTTTAAAATCTTTATTTTCTTCATGTATTTTCTCCTCTTTTTTCTAAGGTATTTCCCTTTGTCGCTTTTTTATCGATGTAATGGAATGAAGTGTCAAAAATCACCTATTTTGGTCTTGACCAATATGGGGGTAAATCTTGAATGGTCAGAATCATGTCATAATTCCTTCCAAGAGTTGAATAAGTTGTTGAAATAAGTACCAATCTTGATTCTAACTGATCCAAGTGAGGATTATACAGTGTTTTGTGACACTTATAGGATTGGACTCAAATCAATGTTGATTTAGGTAGATCTAATTATGTCATAAGGTTCTTATAAATTGAGGAAACGTGAATAAAAATACCCTATGAACAACCTCTATTTAGTTGTAGTGGTTTATAATTTGAAGTGTTGGTGACTTTATCTCTTGGTAGAAAAGTTTACTATGTATACAAATCAAAAAACTTGAAGTATATCTTTTCACAGTGAGATTTGAATCTTTGGTAGTGGAGGTGGTTTGAGTATATGTATTAATTTAATTTTTAGCTATCATATATTCCCAAAAAGGGAAAATTTGTGGCTAACTCTTTAACCAAGAAAACTCAGAATCAGGTGGTTTAGTAATCTAGTACTGAGTGGAAGATGATGACTTTACTAGCTGAGATGTATGTTGTGGTTCATGAGATCCAAGAGTAGATAACCCTTGTATCAGTTTCATTGGAGTCTACACTTTTGAGGTGGTTCATATATACAAAGTGTGGGGATTCAGAATGTTTTAACTTGAGGGAAATCCTTGAAGGTGGGGAGAAATATTCAGATTGGACCATAGATGAGGATGAGATCGTCTATGTCAGGAATCGGGTTTTTGTGCCTACGATCATGCGGGAGGAGCTAATACTTGAGTTCCATGCCTCTAAGTGGTCGATGTATCTAGGTGTGACCAAAATTTACCATAACCTACATTGACATTTTTGGCGGTCAGACATGAAAAGGAGATAGTAGGGTTCATGACGTGATGTTACACCTGTTAGCAAGTGAAGGCTGAGCATCAATGTCCTAGAGGTTTGCTAAAATCATTTCCTATTATAGAATGAAAGTGGGATGAAATTAGTATGGATTTTTTTGGTGATTCTATTAAGTATTCCTTAGAATAATGATGTTATTTGGGTGATTGTGGACTATTTTAAAAAGGTAGTGCATTTCTTTACTGTATAAAAGACTTTCTTAGTGGAGTAGTTGGGAGAAATTTATATCCAAGAGATAGTCCATCTGCATGGGGTACTATAGACTATAATTTCAAAAAATGACTCATGATTTACTTTATTCTTCTAGAGATTATAACAAAAGTTACTTGGAACATGGGTCTTACTGAGTAAATAATTACACCCATAGATAGATGGTTAGTAAAAGTGTACTATTCAGGTGCTTGAGGATACGCTACGAGCATATGTCCTAGACTTTTGTGGATCTTGGGAGAAGCATATGGAACTATTATAGTTTTCCTATATAATAGTTATATGGATACAATATATATGGAACCATATGAGGCTCTTTATGGTAGACTATGCAGGTCACCTCTATGTTGGATAGAGGTAGGTGAGTCATATTTGTTGGGACTAATTCACGTGCAGGATACATCGGATCAGGTATAGATAATTCAAAAGAATATGGATATGGATTAGAGTATACATAAGTCATATGAAGATAGATTACGAATACCCATAGTTTTTGTATAGGGATATTTTTTATTTCTTCTAGTGTTTCCAAGATTGGGTCACCTCGGGATATGGAGATAGGTCATGTTGGCGCCCATGTTTGTGGAGAGAATTAGGTTGGTGGCATACTAATTGGTTCTTCCATAGAGATATAATGATATCCATGTCATTTTCCATGTGTCATGGCTATGGTGGTATCACTCTGACCCTTCTCATGTGATTAGTGTGAATGAGGTTGATCTTGAGATAGATGCATCCTTTGAGGAGCATCAAAAATATGTGTTGGATCGCAATGATAAAGTGTTGTGGGGAAATACCATGCCAATAGTTCATGTATTATGGTAACATGGATGTTGGAATGAGGATATATGGAAAATGGAATCAGATATGAGGGATCAGTGGCCCGGTCTTTTTGACTCATAATCTTAGAGATGCATGGGAGTTCACCTCAAGGATGATCTGTTATAAGGTGGAGAGATTTTAAAACCCCAACCTTTTCTAGATATTTCTTGAGATCATTTTCAGGTACTCTTCTCACTATTTTTGAGTAATTTTCGTTTGGGTTTTACCTTGGAGTACATTTGGGTGACAAACTGAGAAAAATGGAAGAAATAGAACTGTACACAGTTAGCACACGGTTTTCCCTAACTGTGTGCCCTGGCTCAGAAAACTGTGAAACCCTAGATATAGAGGTTTTTCAAGGCTATCATAGTGTTTATCAAACTATGTGCCCTAAAAGTACAAATCATACACCCCCCCCCCCCCAGAACTAATGCATGGTTAAGGTGCGTGATTATGGAAAAAATTTCACCCCTTCCTAGCAAACAGTGTGTGGGAATTATTTTAATCCAAATTTGTTTTGTTACCCAAACCCCCATATTAACACAAAATCGATCCCCATTCGTCCCTATATTCTATTTCATGATTTTTTAGGCTCCCATATAGATTCCAATCCTTCCCGACCTCCATTCGTTGAGAATAAAAAGGCGGATTGAAGATCTTCACCATCCAAGCATGTGATTTCTTCCTATTTAGATCTTTATCATTCTTCTGCTCCTATTTTAGGATAAAAGTGGGGTGTTTATCCACTATTGGATCTAGATCTAGATCTAAAATTGTTATATCTTGATTCATTTGATCTTGTATTTAGTATTTGGATATAAATCTCATTCTTCATTACGTTCTTGATTGATCTGCTTCAAATTAGGGATTCTTCTGTTGGAAATAATTTTTCAATGAATTGAGGTAGGTGGTCTATAATTCAAATCCCATAGTCATTATTTCAATTATGTGTATGTAATTATAAAATTTTAGGGGTTAGTTTAGCAATTGAGTTTTATAAATGAATTAATTAATTTGGTAAAATAATTAATTAAGGGATTTTGATTTGGGAATAATTAAGTGTTGAATTGATTAAGTGAAATTTAGGTCATTAAGATATTGTGAAATTGAGAAATTGTGACTATGAAAGTGAATAATTAATTGTGTATTAATTTTGTGATGTTGAGATTATTGAATCGAGGTAATTAATTATTGAATTAATTGATGAAATATTGTAATTATGAAATTGTATAATTAATTATTGAATTAATTATGGGATCTGGGGATTGAGAATTTAATGATTAGTTATTGAATTTATTATTGGGATATTGATATTAATGAATTCTATTAATTAATTATTGAATTAATTGATGTAATAGATGTGATTAGTTAATTGTTGAATTAATTAATAGGATTCAGGTAATTAATTAATTTTTGAATTATTTTATTGAATTTACTTGAATTAATTAATTTTTGAATTAATTAATGGAATTAATGTGATTAATTAATGGTTTAATTAATTAATGTAATGATGATATTATGTAATTATTACATTTGATTAATTAATTAGTGAATTAATTAATGGGTTGTTGTTATACATGTAACGTTGTGATATATATTTGATATATCTGATATTGTGATATATGTGACTATAAATGGTGAATGGTCACATTTTCATTCATCCTTTTATTATAAATGGTAACATGTAAATTCAATTATGAAATGATGAAATGTAACATGGTCATTCACTTATGAAAACAAGAATGGTAACATGTTCATTCAATTAAGAAATAGTGGATGGTAATATGGTTATTCACTTATAAAAAAAATAATGGTAACATGTTCATTCAATTATTAAATAGTGAATGGTAACATGGTCATTCACTTATGAAAACAAGAATGGTACCATGGTCATTAAATTATGAAATATTGAATGGTGACATGGTTATTATCTTATGAAAACAATAATGGTAACATGGTCATTCTATTATGAAATGGTGAATGGTAACATTTTCATTCACTTGTGAAAACAAGAATGGTAACATGGTCATTCAATTACGAAATGGTGAATGGTAACATGGTCATACACTTATGAAAACATGAATGGTAACATGGTCATTAAATTATGAAATGGTGATTGGTAACACGATCACTCATTTATGAGATTATGAATGGTAACATGGAAATTCAAATGTTAATTGTGATGATTAATGGTAACATGGGAATTCATACATGTGATGTCCCTTGGGGATATTTCAGACTCCAACACAAGCTGAAGCAATTATTGAGGTTTGGGTGTCCTTGGTAACTCAAGGGTTTATGTGTTTAAATAAATAATAATTGATAATGTGATAACTAATTACTTATGCATTGTAATTATTTTTTTATACAACTTCATACACTTCTATTGAATATATATTGTTTTAGACATCGTTGGTGCTGGCTTACTAAGTTGTACTCACAACCTACTTGGGCTACCTGGTCGGTACCTGAATAGATTACATGACTGCAGGATAGGATAATGGAAAATTCCATGTGTTAGATGTCTAATTTTGGATGGAGCTTCGATGAGGGAACCAGATATAGTTCAGGACCCTCTTTGGAGTTGTCAGTGTATTTACTTTTGGGTTTTCATTTTGACACATGGCATGTACTTTGGAATGACATATTTATTATTCAATTTTGACATTATATTTTCTTCTTTGGTTATCATGAGATATTGTTATGGTTATATGTTATGGTGAGGCATTCATAAGGTCATGTGATCGACCGACTCAGGGAACCAGTGTGTGGCACCTGGGTTGGGATTTTACATGGTGTAAACAACTGGAAGTTGTTGCAATTTAGATAGTGGTGCTTCGAAATAATTGGATAATATATGTGTAATAAATGAAAAATACTCATATGTGGGTATTTATTAATAAGAAAAATGAAAATTTAGTGCATTTGGTAGCTGATAACCACTGAAGACAGGATAATGGTCAGGTGGTGTGACCGGGTATGTGTTTTAAGAAATCATCCAATTAGGTGACTGAGTTTATGGAATGTAATAGGATATAGGGGTACCATATTTTTTGACTCAATAGATAAATGGAACTTAGAAGGATATTGCTTCAAATGAAGACAAGGTTGATAATGGTGGTCCAATTCTGAACAATTCCATTCAGAAGGACCCAAGCCCCAGTAATGTTAACCTAAAGGTGGATGACATTTTTAACCATTTTAGGAATGATCTGGTCAATCCCAAGCAAATGGCGCAAGTTTCTTTTGTGATAGTTGTAAATGAGAATATAAGTGATGTTAGTGTTGTGAAACTAATCCCCTTAATCATGAATTTGGGATCCTATGCAGGGGTTTTTCTATTTGGAAGTGGAAATAACCCTGAAATGGAGATTCAAGTGATAAGTGAGGGAGATTCAAGGGACTGTAAGGTCTAGGAGAAATCACTACAAGGTAGTGAGGGTTAGATGGTTTTTAAGATGGGGTCCAGTCCAAGAAGTAACCTATCTTGTTTAAACTTGAGTAATCATTTTAAAGGTATGGGAATTGAAGAGATAGTTTTAGACCAAAGTGAGACTATGTGGGTAGATAACCTCAAGGAGGGGCAAGGATAGTCTGAAGCAGATTCATGTGATGAGGCTCTTAGTTCATGAGAAATTGAAGAGGGTTGAAAATATATAGGGCTTCATAGACTAAGGAGAAATAAGGGTCAAAAAGGATTCAAAGACTTAGGGAGTTGCAACCTAGTTAAGGGTAAGAAATTAAAATAATGGAAGGATTATTCTTACCTTACAAAGCCCACAGAGACAATATCAGTCACAAAGTCGAGGAAAAAGGAATTGTACTACGGCTGCACTCTTTTTGATCATAAATATGAATATGTATTGTCTAAAGGATAAGCAAATGAAAATGGTGCGACGGATGACCCTAACTGGATTTTAGGTGTATCTCTGATAGTGGATCTTACCAATAGTGAGGCTTTACTGGGGCTAGTTGATCATGTACAAGAGGTAGGGAAGGAGGATACTTATAAGGGAACATTAGGGTATCTTATCAACCATTCGGTAGAATAAATATTGGAGGAGGCCTTTCTGATTAAGGCCCCCATAGAGGCTGCAGATTGTATGTCTGGGATACTGATACTAGTGGACACAAATAAAGAGCAATGTGATTGGATCAACAAGCATAACCTTATTCTGATAAGAGGATTCAATGAAAGGAAGATATTTGTAGATTATTTCATTGAAATTTGGTACAATATGGATTATTAGTTTGAAGACATGATCAAGGACGGCCCGAATACCAAGGTAAGAGTCCTTCAATGTAAATTATAGAGGTATAATTATTCTAATAGACTCAAACATGATTTTAATGGTTCATATAAATACTTCTTTGCTCAATGGTTTTGTGGTTTTTATTTGTGATGTTTCCCAATTTTTCCTTAAAAGTGTTTTAAAATAATAAAAATATAATTTTCATTCAGTTTATGGAATATTAGTGCTGGTGGCTAGTCTATCAATATACACAAGGAGGTGAGTCCTTGTGTTCTATATAAAGTCTCTATCATGATATTATGGATTTTTATGAGTATGATCAAGTGATTATCGAGTGTAAAATATAGTGAGTGATGGTCTAGTGTAGACTAGTAACATCAACCAATGAGTTGTGATGTCACTGGAGAAAGGGAATAATTATGTAATTGGTGGAAATAATGGGTGTCATGATGCATGGGCTGATAGGGTTTTGACCAATAGAGCTAGTAGGGTGTGGTGTTGGCATGGCTATAACCAATGGGAAATATAGAATGTGGGTCATGCATCAAAATTTGGTAACTAGGATGGTTCATGAGTTATGTATGATGAGACTTTTCAGGTATGAGAAGCATTATGGTGGAAAGGTTGTAATCACTTGAGCTATTGTGGGTTGATAAAATCAAGAGAAATTTGAATTTTTAGTCCTGAGGTGTGGGATATTTTTAGAATCGTGGTTCAGATCAGGAATCTAAGAGTTTAAATATATTTACAAGATGTTTTTGTATGTGTTCAAAGGCCTAGGTGGATTCTTAGATTCTTGGATGAATATTGGATAAGGTTAATAGAATGAACAAAGTGTGAGGGAATGGTTTTTTGAGTTGGACCTTGGGTTGACCATATGTAATAGGACCCCGTAGAGTTGTCAGGGTGTTATAATTTCCTAGTAATTTAATTTTAGTAATTTAATTGGGTTAGAGTCTGGTTTTATACTAAATTTATATAGTTGGTATGTTTGGGGAGGCCATGTAGGTTCTTAAATCGAATAGAGGCATTTTAAAATGATTTTTTTTATTTTTTATTTTAAGTGGAGTTTTGGAAAATCGGCTAAGTATAAAACCTTAATCCTGAAAAATATTATAAGTATAAAATATTACATACCACTGGGGAAAAAATAAATATATTACATATGAATTAAATATATTATTCATGGGAATAAATACATTATATATAGGGATATTATATTAGATAAGTTTTTTTATCCAAGGAAAAAAACTTATGTATGAGAAAATAAATTAAATATAAAAATTAAGCTAATCCATATATATTATGTATGAAGAAAGATATTACAAAAATATTTTTCATCTAAGGGGAAAAATTATGTACAGATAATTATATTACATAATGAATTTCATACAAGTAAAATATATTATGCAATAGTTTTTGGCTAAGGAAAAAACCTTATGCATTGTATAAAAATATTACACACAGGTTTTTGGGAAATATAAAAAACCTTATGCATGGTTTAAATATATTAGATATGAACTTTTAAGTAAAAATATATTATTAATGTGGAATAATATGTTATATATGGATTTTTCTTTAAAAAAACCTTACACGTGAGATAAAATATTACATATGGAAATGTTTTAGAGAACATTACACATAGTAAAAATATATTATACATAGAGGAAAAATATTACGTATGGGATACATAAGGTTTTTAATCTCCTATAGTGATATGTATGGTTTTTGGACATTCTAGAGCATTCTAGATTTTGAGTTTTATGAAAATTTCTATATTTTTCAAAAATATTAATAAAATTAATAAAATCTATAAAATGGGTTTTAGACTTCTCAAAACTTGGTAAACACACAAGGGTTCTATCTTATTCCTCTCTTTTCCTATAAGGGATATCTTCATTGATTCTTCACATCTTCAAATATCATTTGATCTAGAGGATTGTTTCCCTCGGAATTTGGGGATGACCTCCTTGATTGAAGGTTCAAACATTCCAACCGGTTTCTAACGGGTTTGTTCGTAGAACCGGAAACATCCAATGATTCCACATCCATTTGGACCTACTTTCCAAAGGTAGGCACTCATTAGTTTGTAGACTGATGAGGATTAGGAATTTGCATTGGTCGAGAGGATGGGAGTTCGGACACAACACACCTTTTTGAGTGGAATTATTGTCTACTCTGGGACTCTCTTTATAGATTTAAGTTATGTTCATGAATCCTTATTACATTACCAAGTATAAAATGAGCTTTCCTTCAGATCTGACAATCAATGATTAAATATGTAATAAATTTAGAGAATATTTTATATGTATTCGAGGTTCTTCATAGATAGATAATCATCTGTATTTATTAGAGATTCTTGGTCAATGGTATCCTTTGACACATTTATATAGAAGTCTCTTGGTCATTATGATGACCATGCTAGTTTTAAAGCCACTCAGTGGGGCACTTGAAGTTTATTGTCATTCAGAAGGACATGGATTATTTCAGAGTTGGGATCGAACCCGCAGATGGGCTACCTATGTATCCTTTGTTTAGAAAAGGAATCATAACCCACGTAGTTCAAGTAAGGGAGTATGATGTTTATGATTGATGGCTCAAAGAAGGATGTTATAATTACTTTTACACTCTAAGCTCACGTGAGTCATGCTCGGTGTGAGAAACAAGAGGTATTGGTAAAACTCAGACAATTGTGCCATGAAAGATGCAATCATAAGAAATAATGTAGGACTTATGTATGTATGACTGCCCAGATAAATGAAGATTAGGACTTACTTCAGGGAATAAATCCAGGAGCAGGGTCCATAAAGGTATATGTGCTTCATGGAGATTTGAATACTCTAACTTGGGGCTTACTCCTGAAAAGGAGGCCCAAATTAGAAGAGGACTTATGATTGGGTTTTACTCCTGAGAATGAATCCCAGATCAAAGGTAAATTAGGACTGGTTAATAGAAATTAATATTGGGGATTACTCCTGAAAAGGAGGCCCAGGTTAAGAGACTTGAAAAATTAAGGGACTTGGGGCTTACTCCTGAAGAGGATGCCCATATTTGAGACTGTGTCTTACTCCTGAAAAGGAGGCCCAGGTTAATGATTATGACTGGGGCTTATTCCTGAAAAGGAGGCCCATATTAAGAATTATGACTGGGGCTTATTCCTGAAAAAGAGGCCCATATTAAGAATTATGACTGGGGATTATTCCTAAAAAAGAGGCTCAGGTTAATGAGTTCTCTCATCTTAAAGGATGAGGTTGAATGAATGAAATCTAAATCTTTAGTGACATAAATATGTGTAAATCACTAGGTTTTGAGAGATATTCCACAGAATTCCTTTCAGATAAGGAGTTAAAATCAAGAAATCATTACATAAATGGCTTTGAAGAGTGTCTTGAAGACTGAATCTTGAATAGGAGAGGTAGAATGGCTTAAGAGGGGTAAAATGGGCAAGAAGGGAACCCAAAAAGGTAGGGGCGCGCAAGTACTAGCAGGCGCACAGGTACTGCGTGGGCACGCAAGTCCTAGTCGCGCAGGTATACCTACATGACACATGTTTACTTGCGCGACGGTTAACCATAAGGGTAATACTTGGGCGACTTTTGTTTAAAGCCTTTAGAATCATCTTGAGGTTCTTCCAGAAGAGTGGCGTGCAAGTTCTATTGAAGGAGTTAGGTGGCGCGCAAGTGTGGCCATTTCCCTTAAGGGGTGGCCACTTAGGTGCGCAAGTGTTGATGAGTTTCAACACTTAGGCCTTCCTCCCCCTCTTTAGATCTTCCGTTCTAGGTAAGAAATTACCTTAGAAGTGTTTCGGAAGCTTTGAGAAGAGACTGGGGTGCCGGGAGCTCAAATCTGAGTTTCTGGAAAAAAATCCTCTTGAAATGGGGGGCCCACAGGGTCTATTTATAGGCTGGAGAAGACCCTGGGTGGTTATCACTTAGGGCGTGCAAGTGTACTCGCGCGACCATTGTGGCGTGCAAGTGTACTTGCACGACCATCGTAGAACTTGCGCGACCCTTGTGCAACATTCTTCTTATTCCTTCTTTTTTCAATTTTTGATATTCTTCCAAAGGTTGAATCACTTTGAGTTAAGATAATCCCCTTTTCCAATCTTTAGATTTTGTGATGAAAGGAGCATCAAAAAAAATTCCCCCCTCAGAGTTGGATCCAAAAGAAATGTGGATTTGACTCTGAGGAAAAGAAGAAAACCAAAGGAAAGGTGGTGCGCAAGTGTTGATGGCACAGAGGGTGGCGTGCAAGTGTTGAGCGCGCAGGCATCAGCGCGCAAGGGTGTGGCCTGGCCTATAAATATGCGGCCCCATTTCCATAAAAAGCATCCATATTCCAAACTTTCGAGCTCTTGCCGCGCAAGTTTACTTCACCGCGCAAGTTTCTCTGTTTTCCGATGTTTATTTTCTGTTGCACTGCGATATAGGTAATAGGACTTGAGCGGTGATACTTGCATGCAAAAAACTTGCTCGGCACATTAACACTTGCACGACACATTCATACTTGCGCACCTTAATGCCTTTGCCATTTTTTCTGAAATTTCTTCAAAATTTTTTTGAAAAAATAAATCCATTTAAGAGTTAATTTATTCAACTCTTGTGCAGATTTAATGGCTCCTAAGAGAATCAGAATGGATGATAGACTGATTAGCAAGCAGATTGATGACATGATGAACATTTTTGTCCATTATTACTATGATATATGTGATAGAACTCTCCCAGATTTGGCTAAGTACTTAAAGAAATATCATCTTAATTTCCCACTGAGCATCTACCTGCCTCTATATGGTCATGGTCATCTGCAAGGAGTCAATGTTCTAGATGCAAATAACTATATGCCTGAGATGCACCTACACTGATACTCCTCTATTTCGGTTATGTTGTGCATTAAGAGCAACAAAATCGGCATGAACTTTCAAATTTTTCGTGCATTCCATTTCTTTGCAGATATGAAAATGGAAAACCCATGGGCTGAAATGATTTCCGCTGCCTGTTGGTGGAGAGAAGACAAACATGGTATTAGAGTAATATCTGAAAAGAGTACTCTCTCCAAATGGCTCTTTACTTCCAATGCTTCATTCTCAAATCCATGTATCCATCTTCCAAGTTTCTTGGATAGAAACAGAGTCATTGTTTGATCAGCAGAAAATTTTCTCAAACCGCACTCAAGAACATTCTTTTAAAATTGTTCTAAAAATAGATGGTATCACTGCATCTCTTATGGTATCCAGTTGAATGAATGAACTCTAGGTGGCTGCTGATGAAGCTCGGGATGCTATAAATCAAATGAAGAGTTTTGTTGAAAGACTTTTGTAATTCCTGAAAAAGAGAAGAGACTTCAGTCTGTGGATTTCCCTCTAATTCTTGTGCATCAAATGGAAAGAATGATTTCATCTTCAATCACTTGTGCACGTATTTTCCTGCTACCTACTTTAAATTTTACCTAAGAAAATGGGCCTAGTAAGCATAGCTTGATTTTTAATAGGATTAATATAAATAACCCTACAAACTTTTAATCTTTTAATTGCTCAATATTACCTAAATCATACAAAATGTATGTTTAGTGAGCTGGAACTTGGCTTTTATGCAGAGTTCCTTTGTCTTTTGTGGGCAGTTTAAAGTCATGAACGTCGGACATAAAAAGGCTAATGTTTAAGGTCGAAATATCATTGACCTAATGAATTAGAATTGACTCAATTCCTTGACAATTTATCTGAAAACATATTACCATACTCAAGTATGAGGGAACATATGTAAACTATGACTTAAGAATATTTAAATCTGAGGAATGATATGAAAAGGAGCTAAAAGGCATTAGATGAAGCAGTTCCCAAGAATGAAGTTACCATTATTTAACAAACCCGTTAGGGGGTTGAATTATACAGGGCCACCTAAGGGCATTGGCTGCATAGTTAAATAAATAATATCTTTTGGCTAATAAGTCTGTTATGTAGACTGTTTATGCAAGGCCACCTAAGGGCACGTGCTGCATAGTCAGGCAAAAGAACTCTCAGAAGTTTGACATTTTTGTGACTAGAAGTCAATAAAAGGTTTATGAAGATCTGAAAATATTTAAGGTTTAGGATTATGACACATAAATATGGGTATTTTCCAATGTATGCAAAGATACAGAAATCAATGCTAATCATAATCATGTTGTGGCTGGGTCCTGAATGGAAATGTTGGACTTCACTACGTATCCCATAAGGATGGGAATCAAGCCATATGTAGTTATTGAACTATAGTTTAACATCGTGTGGGACAACAGGATTAGAGATCTTAGTTTAGGGTCATAGAGCTTGGACCATTATAAGAAATACACAGTGTGTGTTTTCATGGGGAATTTTTAGTCAAGGGACTGAAAATGAAATTTGGGGTAAGGCCCAAAAGACTTGGGGCTGGATTCGAGGGACACTAGAACGTTCCTACGTATCCCATAAGGATGGGAATCAAGCCCATGTAGTTCTAGAAATACCCTCTATACAGATTTGGTTCGTACATGTGAAGGGTGAAAGGGGACTTTAGTGCAATGATGGTTTAACCCAAGATAAAAGGTTCGGGAATTCCCATGTATGCACGTAGTCTTTGGAATAAATCATGATTGAAAATCAATGTAAATAATGATTCCCTCTCAGGTGAGGGTGTCAAAGAATATTGTAGTTTATTTTCATACTAGACAAAAGTGTTGTATAGTTTAACGTCGTATAGCAAGGACGAAAGTAAACCAATGTAAAGATATTGATTCTAGAGGCGGTTTCACGAATCAACATCATATGAGATGGAGGTGAACTGATGTGAAGAGATTGGTTTTGGGCTTTAATCTCAGGAGGTTGCCTACGTACCCAGCCTGGAAGGCAAGGATCAAAGTCCGCGTAGTTCAATTCAATGATGAATTAGTGATCAAGTTGTTCTTGGGGACAATGACATAAAAAATGGTGTTGATACATATGCATGGTTAGTGTCCCAGAGAGAGTGTTATGGTTAAGGTTTGCTCTAAGCTCATGTGATTCATACTCGGTGTGATAAACAAGAGGTAACAACAACCTTAACGATGCACAGTTTAATGTCATGTAGGACATATAAAGGGACTATGCAGTTTAAAGTCTTGAAGTTAGGACTATTGATGCTTCACAGTTTAGTGTCATGTAGTAGGGAAAAAGTAAATTTTAATGTCATGTAGGACATATCAAAGGACTTTCTGTACCATTTAGTGTCATGTAGTTAGGATGATGGAGACAACACAGTTTAACGTCATGTTGGAAAAAAAGACGACTGTGCAGTTTAATGTCATGAAGTAAGGACAAAATAGTACACCATTTAATGTCATGTTGGACGAAAAAGGGACGATATAGTTTAGAGTCATGTTGGACGAAAGTGTGAATAGTTTAAGGTCATATGCATGGACCGTGGATGGTGCAGTTTAATGTCATGCTGGACGTAAGGGACTTCTGTACAGTTTAGCGTCATGTAGTTAGGACGTCATAGTTTAACGTCATGTTAGACAAAAGGAATATAAATAGTTTAATGTCATATGTATGGACCGTTAATGTATATTTTAACGTCATATAGCAAGTATGATGAAGGTAAAACAGTTTAACGTCATGTTGGACGTATGTTCAAATAGTTTAGGGTCAAATGCATGGACCGTTGATGATGCAGTTTAACGTCTTATTGGACGGTGGTACAGTTTAAGGTCATACCAGACCACTGGTTATGCATTTTAACATCTTTCTGGATGGTGGTGTAGTTTAAGGTCATACCGGACCTTTCGGATGATATATTTTGTGTTTATACAAAATATTTCTTCAAAAATCTAGCATTGGTTGGAGTAGTAATGATTTCTCCATTCATCGAGATAAATGAATAAGCTTCATTAGAGTAGACCCTATGTATTGAGTAAGGTCCTTCCCATTTTGGATCAAGCTTGGGAGGTTTCTTTCCTGGTATCATTGGAGTTCTGAGAACTAATACCAATTCTCCCTGAGTGAATGAATGAAGACGAACTTTTTTGTTAAAAGCTCGTGCTATTCGATTCTGATAGACTTCCAAGTGGTGCAAAGTGCGCAATCTTTTCTCATCTAATCGTTCTGATTCATTCAATCACTTTTGAGATTGTTCATCTATAGATGACTGATCACAAATGTCAACTCTGAGTGAGGGTAGTTGAACTTCAATTGGAAAGACTATTTCCGTTCCATATACCAATGAATATGGAGTTGACCAAGTTGCAGTGTGGGTGGTAGTCCGATAATCCCATAAAGCATGAAATAGTTTATCAGGCCATGATTTCTTATCTTTATCCACCAAATTTTGCAGTATATTTGACAGTGTCTTGTTGAAAGCTTCTATCTGGCCATTGGCCGCTGCATGATACCGAGATGAATGGTTGTATTTTTTGTTTCATTCTTGATACAATTTCTTCACCTTGGATAAACAGAAGTTGGTGCCATTGTTCGTCAATATTGTATGAGGGACACCTAATCTGGTAATGATGTTAGACTTGATGAAGCTAACAATGTATTTAGAACTGACTTCCTTGAGAGGTATTGCCTCTGCCCATTTGGAAAAGAAGTCAGTAGCGGTAAGAATGTACTTAAACTGTTTGGTCGTAGCCGAAGGGTAAGGTCCCACCACATCCATTCCCCATGTGGAAAATGGCCATGAGTATTTAGTTGTATGAAGAAACTCTGGAGGTTGATGAATGAAGTTGGAATGTACTTGGAATGAATGACACTTCTTTGTGAAATCAACACAATCTTGTATCATTGAAGGCCAAAAGTATCCAAGCCTTCAAATCTGATCAAACAGTCTATGTCCAGACTGGTGGGCACCACAGACTCCTACATGCACTTCTTTCATGACAGCCATTGTCTCTTCACCATCAATTCATATGAAGAGAACTCCATCAAAACCACGTTTGTAGAGAATTTTCTCTAGGTTATCTGGGCTATCATAAAGAGTAAAATTGACCACACATCGCCGGATTTGTTCTTTCTCAGCTCTATCAGGTGGAAGTGTTCCATTTTCAAGGTATTCTCTGATTGGTGACATCCATCCTATAGTATGACCATACGATTCAGGAATGGGACTAATTTCATTAATTTCCTCTATTCTGATTCGAACATAAGGTGAAATTGCACGATGGTGGGCAATACTGATGGTTGTCTCATCCCGATTTGGATCTTCCAGAGCTGTGGCTATATTAGCCAGTGCATCAGCTTGAGCATTTTGTGATCTTTGGACATAAGAAAATGTCGGTTCCGAAGGTAATTCTTCCATTAACTCTTTGACGTAATCATACAAAGGGATTAGTTCTTATTTTCTGATGTCATAATCCCCATTTAATTGTTTGATTACCAGGTCTGAATCACCTTTCACCTTTATGTGATTCACTCATGCTTGAAGTGCTAATTTCAAGTCTCTGATGAGATCTTGGTATTCTGCTTCATTATTGGTACCACCTTCCCACAATAAGAAGGAATAAGGTAACACTGCCTTTTCTAGAGAAATAAGAACAATTCCTAATCCAACTTTGTTGAATTTAGGATTTTCCATTTTCCTTCCTGTTGGACTTCTGGAAGCACCATCAAAATACATTTCACATGCTTGAGTAATTTCTTGAATAGAGAAGACTTCCTCATCAGGGAGTTCAATATCTGAAGATGTGTCTTCCAATGAAGGGTGTTCATCCAGGAAATCAGCCAGAGTTTGGCCCTTTATCACCTTTTGAGATACATACTGAATGTCGAATTGCTGCAAAATAACTACCCACCTTGCCAAACATCATGTAAGCATTGGACGACTAAGGATGAATTTGAGCAGGTTATTGCGAGATACCAATTGGACCTCGTGATGTTGAAGGTAGTGTCTCGACTTCTGAACTACAAAGATTAATGTCATGTAGCACTTCTCAATACTTGAATACCGGGTTTTTGCTTCAAGCATAGTTTGACTGAGAAAGTAGAGGTTGTTTTCATTCCCAACATCATTCTTTTGAGCAAGAAAGGCACCCAATGATCACTCTAGAGCTATCACGTAGAGGATAAGTGGTCTTTCTTCAATAGGTGGCATGAGTACCGGTGGACTCAAGAGGTATTTCTTGAGAATATCGAATGCTTATTGACATTCTTCATTCCACTGGTAAATGACTCCCTTCTTCATCAATTTGGTGAAGGGTAAAATTTTGCCTGCCAAATTGGCGATGAAACGTTGAATATAGGCTAAGTGTCCTTGAAGTCCTCTTAATTATTTCAAATTTTGAGGAGGTGACATAACAAGGATTGACTTGGTCTTCTCAGGATCGACTTCAATATCATGATGGCTTACAACAAAGCTGAGAAATTTTCCTGAGGTTACCCCAAAAGCACATTTTAAGGGGTTCATCTTCAAATTATGTTGTCGAAGCTTAAGGAATATGACTTCCAAATCAGCCAAGTGATTAGAACGTTGTTTGGATTTAACCACTAAATCATCTACATAGAATTCAACAAACTTCCCTAAGAAGGGTTTGAAGATACAATGCATGGCACGCTGATATGTTTCACCTGCATTCTTCAAGCCAAAGGGCATTACCCAGTAGCAAAACACACCCTGAGGGGCACTGAAGGCTGTGGATTCCTCGTCTTCTGGTGCCATTCAGATCTGATTATATCCAGAATATCCATCCATTAAGGAAAGTGCTTCATAGACAGTTGTTGAATCAATTAAAAGTTCTGTAATCGGAACTGGGAAATCATCCTTAGGACAATGCCGATTAAGATCTCTGAAATCGATGAAAACTCTAATTTGTTTGTTATTCTTCTTTACAGGGACAATATTATCCAACCACTTGGGATACTGAACTTCTCTGATGAATTTAGCTTTGATAAGATTATCCACTTCAGCTTCAATTTTGGAAGCATAAGTTGGGTGTGTTCTTCTCGAGGCTTGCTTAAATCCTCGATGTTCTTCTGGTAAACCCAAATGATGAGTAGAAACATCAGGATCAAGCCCGGGAATTTCTGTATAGTTCCAAGAAAATATATCTCTATTTTTCTTTAGAAAAGAAATATACATCTCTTTCTCTTCAAGAGTCATGGCTGCACTAATTAAAGTGGGGCGTGGATCTTCTTTTGTACCCAGATTTATTTCTCTGATTTCATCCACAGTGGTAGAGATACCCTCTTCAAATGCTGGAGGAGCATCTCTGAGATCTTCCTCTTCTTCTTCATCATGTGTTATTTCTTCCGTTTTTACTTGCATAGTAGATGAAAAAGCATAATTTTCATGATCAGAAGCGATGTCAAAATTTACATATCTTAAAGAAGAAGTTTCCATTTCCGACCTGATTGATGATGAAGGGTCTTCTTTGGGTAATAAATAGGAGATGATGGATTGAGAATCGATATAATTGTTCACCTCCAATGTTTCTATAACTTCTTATGACCTAATTGGCGAAGTATATACTTGTTGGATTTCAGCAAATGAAATGAAGACATCTCCATTTGAGCTTCCATCACTGCTTGGTGAGTTACCAATTTCTCCCATGTTGTCTGGATCGATTGTCGTAATTGACATTATGGATCTTTCCATAAGAGTATTTTGATTTGGGTCTATCTTGTCAATTTGACTGATAGGCAACACATAAACTGTACTCACATGTGTAAATGGATTTACTGGAATCTTCTCCAAACCATATGGAGCATTAACTTTGGTAATCTCCCTGGTTGTAGATTTATCATTTCCCTTCATGTGATAGAATTCCACCTCAATGTATTGAGACTCACATGCCTTGAACAGGGCCTTATCACCATAAAATGTCCCAACTTGACCATCGAAACAATATTTGAGACATTGATGGTATGATGAAGGGATAGCCTCATGTTGATGTAGCCAGGGTCTTCCAAGCAAGATGTTGAAAGCTGAGTCTTCATCAACAACCATGAAATCTGAATTGGATACAAGATCTCCAAACTGAGTTTTGAGTGTAACTTCTCTCAGTGGTTCTTGTTCATTTTTATCATATCCTTGTAACATCATGGTAGAAGGAGATAAATCAGATTCTGTGAGGCCCAATCGACGAAGTGTACGAATGGGCATGAGGTTGACTCCTGAACCATTGTCAATGAAAGCTCTTCGGACATCTACGCCATTGACCTTTCCAGATAAGTACAAAGGTCTAATATGCCCATGCACAACATCATCTTCATCTTCATCAGTAAAAGATATTATTGCATTGAATTCTGCAAGATTATTCTCTATGTGATATACTTCAGCTGTAGCAATTTCAGTTTCAAACTCCTGAGGAATTGACAAAGCCTCGATGAGTGCTTCCCGAAGATATTTTGACAGATTCAGAGCATCCAGAATTGATAACTTGGCTGGTACTTGGGCCAAGTGTTTCAATACATCATACTTTTGATCCAGAGGTCTACGTTTCCGAACAGGAATATGTGGTTTAGCAGGTACCTTGGAATCAGATGCTTTGGAAGTTGATGCATATTGTATTGGGATAGGAGTTGGAAATATTCCTAGTTTTGGAATATTAAACTGATTAGATCCATTTACTTGTTGAGAGGAAGAAGATGGAACCTTCAACCAGTCTTCCAAAATAACTGTGTCAGGACTGAATTTTCTATTGATAGAAGAACTTGCTTGTTCTTGCTGAAGGGCTCTACCATGAGTTTCTACTACATACACAGTTCTAGTAGGGGTAAAATTGGAATAGTGTCTTCTGAAAGATCCACGTTTTCCCCTGTATCCTGAGCCTCTAGAACTTCCTCTGATTCCCCTGTTTGATATAGTGAATTCAGGCTTATCGAACTCGAAATTTCTACTGGCATATGGATCTATTAATTGAATCATATTAACAGAACTGAAGATTAACTCTTCGTCTGATGAAGACTCCGCCTGATTAGCCTATTTAGGTTGTTCTGTTTGGTGGGGAAGTTCCCGTTGCTTTGAAGTAGATGGCATGAAGTCTGCCAGAGTCAAATACAACTTAGGCTTTGACACATACTCATCTTCTTCTGATTCTTTTTCTTTCTTTGAATCATGTCGTTTCTTTGAGTACTTTCCCTCTGATGAATAGGGTTTTGCCACAACATTCATGGCAGAAGACACAATAGGTTTCTTTAATTGTGTTCTCAAAATACCATGAGTTCGGTTGATTGTCTTTCTGACCATCCAATCATCATAATTCTGTGCATTTTTTCTTTTGACTTCTTGTCGTTCGCCTTCCTCCTCTGGAACTGTAGCAGTAACACATACTAACTGACCTAAAGAACCTTTCAGTTTGACTTGTCCCGAGTCGACCATCTTTTACAGGAGGTCTTTGAAGAAAAAACACTCCTGGATGGGATGCCCCAATATTTGATGAAAAGGGAAATAATTGGGATGGTCTTCATCTCCTTCCTTATTTGGCCTCTTAGGCCTTGGAAATTGAACCAGATTATTTTCCAGAGCCGAAATGAAGTAACCAGGAACTTGTTCATTTCGGAAAGAGTATGTTTTTCTCTTCAGATCCTCAAATTGTTTTTGTCTTTGATCTCTTTGATCATATGGATGAAACGGACTTTGTTTTTGGCGCTCAGGAGGTGGAGCCCTTCGAGAAGATGAAGGTTTTGAAGTAGAAACATGTATAGGTGCTTCTTAAAGCATAACTATAGCAGTTTCTGCTTTACCCATTCTCCTTCCTGGAGCTGATGGAATTACATGAGATTTAGCCTTAGCCTGTATAAGGGAATCTTCAATCTGCTGAGCGATTGAAGTAGGGTCTCGAAACCCTCCTATGTATTTCACAGGGATCAACGGCGTGCATAATTCGTCACGCAGATTTGCCACACAGATTGGCAACAGTTCCTCTTGAGGGAGTGCTAAGCTCAGGGAATATGTTAACCCCTTCCAGCGAGCAATGAAATCAGAGACTCTTTCATTCTCCCTTTGCTTAAATTTTGTAAGATCGAAAACTGTTGTCTTTGGCAAAGTTGAGCTGAACTGATGAAGGAATTTTTGGCGAAGATCCTCCCATCTGGTAATTGACTAGGATTGCAAGCTTGTATACCAGACAAAGGCTGGTCCATGCAAGGTCCGCACGAAGAATCTGAGTTTTAATGCTTCTTGATGCTCCGGAGTTCCCATCATAGGATCACAACAAGACATGTAATGCGTCAAATACTGTTCAGGGTCTCCTGATCCATTTAAAATAGGGAATACAGGGTTTCCAAAACTAGATGGAGGAGAGATTGAATCTACCCATTCAGGGTAAACTTTCTTTTCTGGTTGAACCTGCGTGTGTTTCCCTTCCATAGTTTCTAACCGAGTTGTTAATGACACAATGGTAGTTATTAACTTTTGAGAAACATCCGATTGAACTTGGACTTGGGTAGGTGCAATGACTAGATCTTGGATAGATGTGGTGGTTGGTGCTGCAACTGATGGTAGCACTGCCAACTGTTGTTGCACTTGACCCGTAGGATTAGACCTGTGAGGGTGTACTAATAGAGGAGGATATTCTTGATCCATCTCAGTAGCTGCAACAAATTCCCTTGGCTGACTGACTCTAGCACACTTAAGAAGAATACTACCCTAAAGTAGTTCTACATTCAACCTCCTTAATTCCTTCATTTCTTCCTCCTGTTGTGAAAATATTTTCTCTAGTGAGAGCGATTGTCCTTCTCTAGAGGAAGTATATGTAACCTGATTCTTTCCCCTCCCTTTGTTGGATATTTTTTAGAGAGGGGGGAAGTGGGTTAATTGAAGGATTACTTTGGTTCTGAGTAACCCTTTGATTTCATGTACGCAAACCTTCTTCATTTGTGTTGGTGCGTATATCTTCTTGAGCAGGAACCTCTTCATTTGAGTCCCCTGAGTGAACCTCATCTGGTGGATCAGCAACAACGGAATTGAGGACATTGATTGATACATAACGCATCGCATCCCTTCTATCAGCATTTCTGTGATATTGTCTTCTTCCATGTCTTTGATGAGACATTGTCTTTTGTTGATTTGATCCCTCAGTAACTTCTTGATGAACCGTAATTTAGAGGGAATCTCCTGTTAATTTGGCTCTTCGTTCCTCTTGAGTATTCTTCCCCAATCGAGAAAATATTGACTTTCTCTGAGGATGGGATTGATGATTTGAAAAAGTCCCCAGTCCGGTGGACTGGGGCAGTTCCTGCTGTTCTCGCTCAACTCCCCGAATCCTATTTGTTGATTCTGAGGGTTGGTTTAAAAGATTCCCCAGTCTGGCAAGCTGGGATGGCTCTTGACATGCTATGTCTGAGACATTCTTAAAATCTCTCCTGATCTTGCGAACCTTAGTCCGGAAATTAGCTGGATGCATTAACATGTATCCACTTTTATCACCTGGTTCAAAAGACCATTGGATGATTTCCGACACTTCTTTCACTTGATGATGTGCTTGCTTCATACGAGAGACCTGTTCAAAATTCTTGTTTTCTTGATGCAGGATTAATTCAACAACTTGTTCTCTGTATTCTTGATTTTGAGAGGAACTAGTTGAGGCCTGTTCTTGGGAAAGCTTTTGATTATAAACAAAGCCCATTGACTGTGGCCGGCCATGGGCAATAACATTGCATGAGACCATTTTCGGTGGGCTTTGCTGACTGGAGAGCACCGTGAAATGCAGTGCTCCATGAACACCCCATCCTCTAACATAAATACCAGATGGGGCATTGGAAATTAACTGACACAATCTTCTTAGTGCACCAAGGCATGAACGTTGAACGGCTCTCTGCTGCTTTTCAGCCTTCAGATATCGAGAGACTGATAGAGATTCCAAGTCAATTTGGTGTTGTAACCCTTCTATTATCTTAACATGATTTTCATATTTATCATAAGATAATACTTTATTTTTCAACTGACAAAGAGTTTTCCATATGTTGAGACGAATATCATGAATTCCATCTTCTGTCAACATATTTGGAATGTCATACTGAGAGTCAGCTAGAGGCCAAAACATGACCGGTACTTCACCGTTTTCCAATTGTTTTCTCATGTTCAGCATTTCCTCTTTATCATTTGATGAAGATTCTTCTACTTGTTTTGACCAGAGCTAGTGCTTCCTTGTTTCTTCATTGGATTCAACAGGATTGGTAGAGAAATCATTAATCAAACTAGAAGATGCATGACTTAGGGGTGGTTCGTAGAATGACCTACACCCTGGGCTATCTTCTGATTGAGAAAGTATTTCACCTGCTAGTGATGAAGCATCAAACATGACTGGTTTCGCATTTGCAAGTTCCTCAAGATAAGAGTGCTTTCTCGGCACTACATTGTCCACTGGAACATTTTCCGAGCAATGTGCATCACTACTGCGAAGAGGAATTTCGCAGCGAAATTCATCATCATGGGGAGGACCACCATAATGGGTTACAGCAAAAGATGAGATCTCTTGCTCCTTGGTCTTCTGACCAAACAGAGGATTCCTATGGCTCTCAACTGAAGATGAAACTTTGAGATCGACCGAATTTTCATGAAGCAAGCCTTCATGAGGAAGTGTATGTTGAAGACCTTCGGAATTAATGTTCCCACTATTGGGAAATGAGGGAGTAGAATCTTGGATTCCAACAGATAATTGTCTGAGGGCTTCAAGAACTCCAGCATAGAGCAATGCCTTGTTACAGATTGGCTCTTAATCTTTTGACTGTGCTGGGAGGGTCTTTTTCTTAGACGCCTTCTTACTCGCCTTGGAAACCACTTGTTGACGAAAGTGGCTGCTCTGAGTAGGTGTATGTGCCTGATCAGGAGAGATGGCTAGGTTAGGCTGATGATCTCCACTCAAATCAGGTGTATGTGCCTGACTTGGTTGTCCATATGATATGGGGGAGCATGCCCCACAAACCTCTTGGACCGAAACAGATGTGTGTGTCTGTTCTGGAGTGAATTGTTGATGTGTCACTCCACTAGTAGGGATAGATTTATGTGTCTTTCCCTGAGATACCGCTGAAGTTGTTATAATATCCTGGCAGGCATCTAGAATATCAGCAGGGATTTGCTTCTGCTCTTTCACCATTGATAGAATATAATTGGTGAATTCAACTGCCGGAATGGGGATATACATCCATTCCGTGATTGGAGTAGGTGTATGTGCCTGCTCATATCCTCCTTTTCCTGTCAGTGAATCCTGATAGTACTCAAGTGTGGGTTCAGAGAGTTGAGTCTTCCTCCTGTTTGTTGTCGGGGCTTTCCAACTAACTTCTCTGAATTCTACCAAGTGAGACTGTTGGTAGGCTTGATTAATACTAGCAGGTGTATGTGCATGCTGATTGCATTTCTCCGAACGTGGTTGACGAGATCCATCATATGTAGTCAGATGATCCTGCTGACTAGATGATGATGTATAAATAGGTGTATGTTCCTGCCTATAGTACTCTGCCGGAATTGCCTGGTGGGATTGGCGTGATGCTGCCAGACGAGTCTGCTGGACAGCGGAATTAAAACAGGCAGGTGTGTGTGCCCGCTCGTTGCTTTCCACCAAGTTAGGTTGGTGGACTTCTCCGGAGATGGTAGAGATGATAACCTGCTTATTGTTAATCGGATTTCGCCTCTAGCGATTTGTCTTGACTGCTCGGGTTCGAGGAACCTGAGCTGAACGCATGGAGTCGACACCCTCATCATGTTGAGGGCGCACTGTCGCACGAGTCTAGCGACGATTATTGATAGGAGCCCTCAGGAAGGACTCCTACTTTTTTGAATTAAGGCCCTGAGGGACCTGCTCATTCACCTCCCCATAATATGGGAGTGAATGGTGATTGTGTTCCAGGGATAATGACCCAAAACGGTTGGAGATGGTGGTTTACACTGCCTGCTTCTGGATCACTGGTCTTCATTGTTCGGACGACCGGTGTGAGTTGTTCACTTGGAGGGCTTGTCGGGCAGCCTCCAGAGTTGGGGCGGTACTATGTTGATGGTACTCCTTAACCAGCACATTTGATACCCAGCGTTGAAGACGCTGAGTAGGTGATGTCATCCTTAGAGCGGATGATGATCTAGCAGGAGTAGCAGTAGTGGCATTTGCAGCAGCAGTATTCACAGGTGTGAACTTGAGAGCAGCCATTCTGGAAATGCAGAAGATCTTGGAAAATAGTGCCTGTTTGATATAACAGACGTAATCAAGATAAATTCAGCCACTATATATTTTGGATGAGCACATATGTCAATGATTTTTTTTGTTGTCCCTCTCATTGAGTTTTAAATAGGGGCCTAACAAATAGGTAAAACATCATTTTAACTTGGTTAAGGATTCACGTCGGGTTCACCATTTTTTGTTTCCCTCGGAATTTGGGGATGACCTCCTTGATTGAAGGTTCAAACATTCCAATCGGTTTCTAACGGGTTTTTTCGTAGAACTGGAAACATCCAATGATTCCACATCTATTTTTACCTACTTTCCAAAGGTAGGCACTCATTAGTTTGTGGACTGATGAGGCTTAGGAATTTGCATTGGTCGAGAGGATGGGAGGTCAGACTCATCACACCTTTTTCAGGGGGATTATTGTCTACTTAGAGACTCTCTTTATAGATTTAAGTTATGTTCGTGAATCCTTATTACATTACCAAGTATAAAATGAGCTTTCCTTCAGATCTGACAATAAATGATTAAATATGTAGGAAATTTAGAGAATCTTTTATATGTATTTGAGGTTCTTCATCGATAGAGAATCATCTTTATTTATTAGATATTCTTTGTCAATGGTATCCTTCGACACATTTATATATAAGTCTCTTGGTCATTATGATGACCATGCTGGTTTTAAATCCACTCAGTGGGGCACTTGAAGTTTATTGTCATTCAGAAGGACATGGATTATTTCAGAGTTGGGATCGAACACGCAGATGGGCTACCTACGTATCCTTTGTTTAGAAAAGGAATCAAAACCCACGTAGTTCTAGTAAGGGAGTATGATGTTTATGATTGATGGCTCAAAGAAGGATTTCATAATTACTTTTACACTCTAAGCTCACGTGAGTCATGCTCGGTGTGAGAAACAAGAAGTATTGGTAAAAATCAGAAAATTGTTCCATGAAAGATGCAATCATAAGAAATAATGTGGGACTTATGTATGTATGACTGCCCAGATAAATGAATATTAGGATTTACCTCAGGGAAGAAATCCAGGAATAGGGTCCATAAAGGTATATGTGCTTCATGGAGATTTGAATACTCTAACTTGGGGCTTACTCCTGAGAAGGAGGCCCAAATTAGGATAGGACTTATGATTGGGTTTTACTCCTGAGAAGGAATTCCATATCAAAGGTAAATTAGGACTAGTTAAGAGAAATTAAGACTGGGGCTTACTCCTGAAAAGGAGGCCCAGGTTAAAAGACTTGAAAAATTAAGGGACTTGGGGCTTACTCCGGAAGAGGATGCCCATATTTGAGTCTGGGGATTACTTCTGAAAAGGATTCCCAGGTTAATGATTATGACTGGGGCTTATTCCTGAAAATGATGCCCATATTAAGAATTATAGTTGGGGATTATTCCTAAAAAAGAGGCCCATATTAAGAATTATGATTGGGGCTTATTCCTGAAAAAGAGGCCCAAGTTAATGAGTTCTCTCATCTTAAAGGATGAGGCTGAATTAATGAAATCTCAATCTTTAGTGACATAAAGATGTGTAAATCACTAGGTTTTGAGAGATATTCCACAGAATTCATTTATGATAAGGAAGTCAAATCAAGAAATCATGCCATAAATGGATTTGAAGAGTGTCTTGAAGACTGAATCTTGAATAGGAGAGGTGGAATGGCTTAAGAGGGGTGAAATGGGAAAGAAGGGCACCCAAAAAGGCAGGGGCATGCAAGTCCTAGCAGGCGCGCAGGTACTGCGTGGGCGCGCAAGTCCTGGTCGCGCAGGTATACCTGCACGACACATGGGTACTTGCGCGATAGTTAACCATCATGGTAATACTTGAGTGAATTTTGTTTAAAGCCTTTAGAATAATCTTGAGGTTCTTCCAGAAGAGTGGTGCACAAGTTCTATTGAAGGA
This sequence comes from Viscum album, assembly GCA_963277665.1. NCBI lineage: Eukaryota > Viridiplantae > Streptophyta > Magnoliopsida > Santalales > Viscaceae > Viscum > Viscum album. The sequence continues at coordinate 272,071,747 of OY728135.1, forward strand.
GTTAGGTAGCGCGCAAGTGTGGCCATTTCCCTTAAGGGCTGGCCACTCAGGTGCACAAGTGTTGATGAGTTTCAACACTTAGGCCTTCCTCACCCTCTTTAGATCTTCCATTCTAGGTAAGAAATTACCTTATAAGTGTTTCAGAAGCTTTGAGAAGAGACTAGGGTGTCGGGAGCTCAAATCTGAGTTTCTGGAAAAAATTCCTCTTAAAATGGGGGGCCCACAGGGTCTATTTATAGGCTGGAGAAGACCCCAGGCGGTTATCACTTAGGGCACGCAAGTGTACTTGCGCGACCATTGCGGCATGAAAGTGTACTTGCGCGACCATCATAGAACTTGCGCGACCCTTGTGCAACATTCTTCTTATTCCTTCCTTTGTCAATTTTTTATATTTGTCCAAAGGTTGAATCACTTTGAGTTAAGATAATCCCCTTTTCAAATCTTTATATTTTGTGACTAAAGGAGTGTCAACAAGAATGACTCAAGGTTAATCTAATATTACACTTTGATTCTTATTTATTTTATCCCCCTTTTATTTATTGCTTATTTTTTTTAACCCATGATAGTGTTTGGAGATGATTCCACCGAAGCATGGTTGAATCAACAATATATGATGGGGATTTTTTTAGCTTGGCTAGAGGGAATCCCAGGAGGATAATATCACTAGGTATTTTGTATATTTATTAAGTTATGTCAATGTCCTGATTTTTTTAGATTTTCCCATAAATTTTGGTGAAATGTATAAGTATATTCAAATGAGAGGTTGGGGATTTTTTTTGCTCACTTGTTTTCTTGAGGATTTAGCTACTAGAGATCATCCAATGAGTGATTACATGATTATTCCCTAGATTTTAATTATGGAATTATTTTTAGATAAAATCATAAATTAATTATAATTTTTTTATAATTAATTTAAGATGACATTGATGGATTTAGGGCCTTTTGGTGATAAAAAATGGTCATTCAGGCATGGACATTCTTAAGAAAGTGTGGTTGAGATTTCTAAAATGGAATAACTCCAAATATGGTAGGTAGTCCCTAAAAATATCCTTAAGGTTTATGAACTTTGATATTTTCATGTTATATGTAGTCTTTATAATCATGTGTGATCGACCTTGAAAATATAAATGAATTTTCCATTTAAATTCCAATGGAATAAATAAAGTGCATTGTCCTATGATGGGCCATTGAACACTAGAATTATGCCATGGATATATATGGCCAATGAATCGATCATAAATGTGTATTTTGAGTGATTAAAACCAATATGAGGTGTGACTAAAATGAATGGAACATATTGTACCTTGGATAGGTTTCCTTTTTCCCTTATGAGTAGAGAGTGTGTGATGGGATGGAATGGTTGGCCTCTGGGTAGGCCATGAGAAATTTTGAGTTGTCTTATATCCTCTTGGCTAAATGAGTGGTGTATGGTGAGAGTGTAACTTCTCCACTAGTATGTTTGTGTATCCTAGTAAGGATGACTTAGAAAAGAATTTTTTATAGGTTCATTGTGAGTGGACCTAACTAGCTTGGCTTTGGGAGTGATATGGGATTTATGAGATATCTTTAGTGTGATACCTAGGTTGTATCTATAGTGTGTCCAATTAAGCCATGATGTGAGTAGGGTTGTGTTGAGGTATTTTATTCCATTTTAGATATTATCTTTGACCATGGAGTGGGGAATGAGGTGGAGGAACCCTTGTCGGGTGTCCATACCATTTTGGTGATTTAGGGGACCACTGTGGGTGGCCAAGTTGTATATTGACCCCGGGAGGGTTAGTGCATGGAGGCTAGTGGGGTGAAACCTAGTATGGGTATGGTGATGGGAATAGGTTGTGAGATTAATAAGTCAATCAAGGTACTATGTTTGATTTTGAGAAAATAGATAACCCAAGTGTATATGATGTGACAGTTCCAGGTAGTGGGTGTGATCCCTGGGTGTATGATGTATGAGATATATTGGTGGGGAACTTTCTCCTTGAATATAATATATAAGATATTTGAGTGGAGTGATCCCCCCTGAGTATGATGTATAAGATATATAGGATATAATCCATTCCCCTGATATGATATATGAGATATACAGGCGCCCCCCCCCCCCTACATATGATGTATGAGATACATGAGTGGGGTGAATTTCTCTCTGAGTATAATTTATAAGATATATGAGTGGGTGAAATTTCCCCCATAGTATGATATATGAGATATATGGGTGGTGAGTAATTTTCCTTGATATGATATATTAGATATATGGGTGGGGAGCCTTTCCCCCTGAGTATGATTTATGTGATATACAAGCATGGTTCATTTCCCCTCTATATGATATATGAGAGATATGGGTGGGGAATCCTTTCCCCCTGAGTAAGATATATGAGAAATATAGGTGGGTAGTTATTATCCCCAATATGATATATGATGGTATTATAGGTGGGGATACATTCCCCCTAATATGATGTATGATATTATTTTTGGGTGAGGAGTCATCCCCCACCAATGATATTGTGGGGATGTAAAGACAACTTACATTCACCAGATGTAGTTATCCATATAGTATAGATCCAAGAGATACATCATCCAGAGGCTTAAAGTGGTGATATAAACTCTCTCCAATAGACAACAGGATGATCCAACAATGATATCATCCAATATAATAGTTTAAAATAAAGGTTCCAAACAAAAGGAAAATATAGGTTTTGGGAAAAGTGTATCTTGGTTGTTCATTGGGAAAAATAGTTAAGGTTTAAAGACTATTAAAAATAAGTATTCATTATTCCTGATGGAGGGATCACCATGATTATAGCCAGTCAATGTGAATAGACTTACCGGTTGATGTAACACCCTGAGATTTTTTTAAATAATTTTTTTCAAATTAATTTAATCTTTTTGATGTTTTTCATTTCATGCAACACTGAAAATTATTATTTTATAAATATTAAAGCACTAAGTTTAGCTTATGTTATACATAATTCCAAGTTAAATTTAAAATGCATGTAAAATAAAGTTTAGCTTCCTCTACACAGAACATTGAGGTTAGCTTGCATTACAAGCAACAATGACACTCCTCGATGGCTTGCGTAACACGCATGACCAAGGTTTAGAAAACAATAATATATTATTAAAATATTATTCTTTTATATAATAAGATATAACCAAGCCATTAGATTATATTTATGAATATTATTAACTAAATTATGTAAATATATAGTTTTCACAAAATATAAAATGAACAAATTATTTAGAAATGAATATAATGGCAGTATTTTTATAGAAAACCATTATTATTCTCACATGGTTATTTTAAACCTAATAAATTAAATTAATTATAATTAATCATGGTTATTGTTGTATTTTATATTTTATATATTCAATAAAATATTTTTTATATTCATTCAATATATTTTATAGACATAAGATAAGAAAAAAACCAATTTTTAGGCTTAAAACCCTATATTTTTATAAAGGTGGTTTTACCGCCTTTTAATGGAAATCCCATTTTAAATCCAATTTTTAGAAATTTTATATATTTAATAAATTAAAATAAAATTAATATTTTAAATTAATAAAATTAATTTTAGGATAAAATTTTGGTATTTTTTTGCAAAGATTCATTTTTTAAAGAATTGTTAAAAATACTAGATATTAACTCAAAACTGCTTTTTCACTTAAATTATTTATAAGGATAAATTATATTTTAAATTGCTTTAAAATTTTAATTAGATAATATTTTTATCAATAAATACAATTTAAGTCATTTTAATCAATTTCATTTTGAAATTTACTATAAAAATATAGCAAACTTTTGAATGTTTTTAATTAAAAAACCTGCATTGACGACCTGACCGCGGGATTATTATTAAATTAATTTCTAAAACTTATGTGATTTGAATTTGTAAAAATGGATTCAATATTTAGAATCAAAATAATTTATAATTTCTAATAATTTCAACTTATTTTTTGACCAAATAATATTAGTAAACTAATTAAAAATTAATTACAATGATTAAGGTTAAATTAAGCTTAACTAAGAACTAAACCTTAAATTTAAGACCCAAATGACCTATAAACTTTTCCTAAATCCATTTTATGGCCATATTTATACCCTATCCTCCATTTTATATTATTTTAACCATAATTGAACCACTTGGAATAAAAAAACATGTGTGGGGTTCTTTTCCTTTAAAATAATACAAAAGATTCCACCCCTCCTCCATTATAAAAGGTCTCCTTCACTTCCACTCCATCACACCTCTCAATCCCCTTAGGTTCAGACAAACTCTGCCCAAATAGATCTCAAAATTCCTTCCCTTAGACCTTGAATCCTCCCTTGGGAAGAAATCAATCCAATGAACCCTTTTGGATCAAACCAAAAGGTGTTACCCGATTAATAGGTAACACCCTCCCTCAAACTCCATTATTTTATTTTCTCTATCCACTCCATCAAACCTTATTATTACATGATAATATAACAACACCAGTATCCTAAATATTCTAGTATTTTTTTATTTTAAGATTTAGACTTTCACTTACACACACATCCATCTAATGGGTAACAAACGTAATGTTTACATGTATACAGACTACCACCTCGCTAAATGATGATTGTTCAATTATCCTTTGACGTCTCTCATAGTGGACATTATGATGGAAACTTTGTTTATATATCTTATATATAATATTTATTATTTATTTAATCTTATATAATTATTTTACAACATACATATTTATACTTTTCATTTGGTGTTAACACGATAATTTTGTTTGAAGAAGTACAGACTGCCTCCCCCTAAAAGGGATGTGATTCGTTCATACACTACATGGAATGTATTAAAGATGTATTTACTGAATTTATATAATATATATGATATAATAAATCCACTATAATAATTATATATATATATATATATATATATATTCCTTTTACTTTCTTTCCTTCAACACAATAATTAAACAGAAATAGCATTCATGCGTACATACAGCATGTCGTCTCCTTGAATAGTGTATTTTGTTTCCTACTTATATATTATATAGATTATTATAATACACATATACTGGATATAAATTATATTTATATTATGGTTTAAATTCTATAATTATGATATAATTATGAGGAATAATTATATAACAAATTAAGATATATGTGAAGAACAAAGAAAATATTATCAGAAGTGAAAACTTAACATAGGATGGTTAAAAGTGGATATTATAATGTCATAATAAAAACATATATGGTATAAGATATAAGACTATAGTTATGTAAAATATTTATAATAAATTTATATTTATTATATAGGTTTTTTTAATGAGTATGATGAGAGTCAAGACACAAGGTTAGGGAGATTTCATCACACTTTTTATTTCCATGAGATACATGATATGTTCACCACTATTTCCTTTTTTGTGGTTTATTTACTAACCATTATTTTATTATATGTATCTTATAATTCAATTTATGGGTATTCACATTTCCATTTTATGATCCTTCTTTCATGGGGTTTAAGATTCAAAAGTTACCAAATCAGTAAAAATAGTTTTGTCTCAATTTGCCTTTTTTGAGACTCGTGTTTTGTTATGCACCTAAATACTTATTTGAGGTGTTTATACTTAAATTTTACATTTTATATCATGAACCTAATTATTTTCATGATATTTTAATATTCATTTAATTTCCTTCTCTTACATGGATAGTATGATCCCAAGTTACCGAGTTATAAGAATTTATTGAAACAATCTCATTGTGCTTCAAGATTGTGTATATTTATGATTTATTTGATTAAATATTATGATCCATATATCAAGAAAATTCATTAATTTTATTATTATCTGGATATTCATAATATAATCATGTATTGGTACCATTTTTTCTACTCTTTGGTACATGAGATAGTTCAAAAATTGTTTTAAATAAATCCCTACTTTTCCCTCTCTTCGGTCGGAAATCTGTGCTCTTTAAAAACCATGTTTTCTAAAAAGGATTTCAAAAAATATTATAATAATATCCTATGATAATTATAATACATTTTTACCCTTTTTTAATTTTTTCATTTTTTACAAAGTAATCTTCTTATCGCTTTCTGAACGAGTCATTTTTTAACCTTTTTTACCATGTAAAAGGAATGCTCTTTTCACCATGTACAACATGTATAGATTCACCTACCATCATTCCCTTGAATATACCTTTAAAATATTAAAATTTTATTTATTTTGAAATAAAATTTTATTTATTTTAAAATAAAATTTTATCCTAATATTTTGGATTTTAACTATTTTTAAAGTTTTTTTCAAAGAAAAAGTTTTTCAAAAATTATTTTAAATGTTTTCAAGCATTATTTATAGGTTCTCGAAATATTTTCAAAGAAATGGGTTTTAAAATTTTCTCAAGATTTTTTATATGTTATTAAATTATTTTCAATGAAATGGTTTTCAAAAAAATCAATCTTTCTTTTTTATGTTTTCAATTTATTCTCATGGAAAATCATTTTCAAAATTTTTTCAGGCTTCTTTTATTGGTTTTAAATAAAAATGTTTTAAAAAAAATTTCATTCTCTCTTTATATTTTTTTAAAAGAAAAGGTTTACAAAATTTTTTCAAATATTTATTTATAGTATTTCAATTTTATATTCAATAAAAAAAATTTAATTTTTTTTATGTTTTAAAGATCCTTTTTCAAAGAAGGAAGGATAATTTTCTCAATAAATGCTTTCAAAATATCTTTACAAGTTATTATAAATATAAGATAAAATCTATTGGTGTTACTCATGCCTTTATGAGAAAATTATTCAATGTTTCCATTCATATTCTTTCTCTAAATGGATTATTTTCTTATGTCAATATTTTTATGAAACTTATTTCTCTTTCATAGGTTATATGATTTTGAAACCCACTTATTTTCACATATTATGTTTATAATGAAATTATTATGAAACTTGTAACTTTTTCCAAAGGTTATTATATGATTACTTGTTTATGACACCCATTTAATTTCATGGGTTATGATATGATATGTTTTTAATGATCTTGTGGAATATGTATGTATTATTTAATTATGGGATAGGTGGTACCTATATCTCCTTTCAATTCATTGGGTAAATATTTATATCTCATGATATAGATAGGGATAGAAAATGAAATGAACTCGATTTAGTACTATAGGGCTGAAATGGGAAATAAACTCGATTCAGTAATATAGGGATGGAATGGGGGTTTACTTGGTTCAGTAATATAGGGCTGGAATGGGGGTGTACCTAGTTTAGTAAAGGACTTTATCCACTAATATGGTCTTGTAAATGCTACCTTGGATACTATGGAAATATTATTATATTCTTTTTTTTTCATAATTCCATGTTTTATTCCTAAAATATGATTTCATGGATTATTTCCTTCATTTCATTATGATCAATGTCTTATAAACTGCCAATATTTATGACATGATTCATGATTATGTTCTTTGACATGCAGGGTATGATATATTATTTTTTTTATCATGTTATTTTACCATATTATCATAATTAGACTTACATGTCTCCCTTGTTTACCCTTACTGAGCATATGATATCACCACTTTTTATGTTTACTTCCCCAGGTTATAATGATATATATTGTGTTTTATGTGTGTAGTAAGGGTGATAGTCATTAATAACCTAGTGAGAGATGATGTACTTTCTTTATGTACCAGTGTCTATGTTTCCATGTTTCCAAAGGTACTAGAATAGAACATTATTTGGGTGTTTGTTTGTGTAATATTTTATGTATTCTATAAAATTGATGTAATTTCTATGTATGTAAAGATCAGGGTCGTTATAGTTTGAATTAGAGTGAAGGTTTATTTAACCTTTGGAAACTAGTATGTGAAAATTTTAGTGAGATCCCTAGGTATATATATAAGGATATTTCTGTGGATGTATCCTAGGATAAGTATAAGGATGAGTTAACATTTAGGAAAATGTCCTAGAATTTTTGAAAATGATAGAGTAAGTGGTTTCCTAGAAATATGTCCATTTCTGGATACTATAAGTGGATATGGCTCTGGTACAGATGTACCTAGGTGTAACAACTCTGAAAAGATGTTCTAGGCTTGATTCGGGGTAATCTGGTACAAGACAAGGTGCCTTGTTGCACACCTGGTTTGACACTCCTGGGGGATATTCTTTGGAAATTCACAAACTCTTCACAAACCATCATGAAGTATTTAAATATAATATTGGATATAATAACCTAGGATTAAACTATAGTGTCATAGATTAAGAAAGTTTTCATGATTTAGATATCCTATAAGTAGTTATTTTCATGACTATGTGGTTTTCTACTATGATAAGTAATGCTCACACTATGCTTCTTGTTTTAGTCAATGGTGGGAACTAGAAGGAACTGGATTAATATTGAATGTGATTGATGATTTTCTGATGATCATTCAAGCGGGATGATCACTAGACTGAAGTATATTATGATCATGCCTAATTATTTTTCAAGGAACATGATCAAAAATGTGTACTTTAACTAACTCTCAAACTCACCAAGGAAGAGAAATATGGTTTTTTTAGAGTTTGGATAATGGAGACCGTGGAGGAAAGAATATTTGGTTTCCTTTATGTCAAGAATGTGTAAATAATCACCTAAGTGAATTTATTATAGAAATAATAAGGTTTTTTACTATGGAAAATAAATACACAAATTAAGTGAATAAAAGGTTAAATTGAAGAGTTCAGTTAATGAAATAGATGATAATATTAGCCTCCCTAATACATCATCAAAGTTTGAGTGTTTTAAGTGTGGATTAAATGGTCGTTACATAACTCAATATTCCAAGATGAAAGCTATTGAAGTTAACCAGAAAGGTGGTTTAAGTAATGGTTACATTTTTGATGATGAAGAGACTATTTATTAAATGTGAAAGGAAAGAGGTATTGTGTAATAATTTGAGGTAACCTTGTTAATTTCATAATCATGAAGTTGAATAATCAATGTTATTATGTTTTTGGAATCAAAAATTATGTTACATGAATGATGAAATATACAAGGATTGTTCTACTTATGTTTTTCACCCATTATTTATAATTTTATGTTTCCAATGGAATGGTAAAGTTATTTAATGATAAGGTGAAATTTTGAATAAGGTAATATTGTTGAAAGTGGGTGCTCTAGACCCAACTTGTATTGTACTTTGATTACTGTTACATGTATTCAGTATGGTTTTATGCATGTGTTTATCTTTCCATGATAGTGTAGATACTTCTGCATCCACTTCATCAATGGCAATGTCCTTAGATTACCTGTCGCATCAAATGGTTATAGCAGTTCCCAGGCTATAATGAGAACCCTGAGATGCCATGACAGTAATCTTAAAGTAAAGTCCTATGGTCCAGTTACATCATTCTGAAAGGACACAGATGATGTGTGACCATCAGGTGCTGGGGGATCATAAGCATTGAGACTTCATCTCATGAAGTTCGTACATGATGATCTCTAGCTAACGAGATCATGAGGACAGACCCGCTTAATAGGAACACCGCATGTTTTTGGTGTCATTGTTCGTTCCTATCTATGGGCATGTGTTATGGTCTCTTGACTTGAGATCATTATCAATGAATGTCATTTAATTACGTACTTTTGATATAAGGCGAAAACCATGGCGATAAAGTCGTGGCGAGGTAGTTTGTATTGGGTACGTCATTAATGGAATGGCATTGATTGAATGATCGAGAAAGGATTTTTCGCTTCCAAGTTTAGGAAGAGATATCTTGGGCCTGGTTGATTAGGATGGTTGCACCTTCATTAAATCCATGGCCATGGTAGTCGAAGGTAAGACCGTCCGGACAAATCAACAAACAAAATAAATCAAATAAAGAATGATGACACTAGTATGCATTCTGCTTTATTGAGATATCGTTGACAAAGAGATTATATTACACTGACCATGTTCATAGGAAGGCAGTCGTTGCTTCGACTTTGTCTTATCTCTATAGGGGCCTCGATGGGTTGTTAGACCCCGCTCTAGGTCGGTGATATTATTCAATGTTGTTGAGATAAGGGCCTAGAGGGTCACACACGATAGCGCCTTGAAAATCTGCCCTATTCTGTGAGTAGGAATTTAGAACTTGGTGGGCCCCGCCAAAGGGTCCGAGTACTATCCAAGTTCTATGGATCACCAAAGAATAAATAAGTTCATTTAATTATTCGAGTTAGAATAATTAGTTGAATTTATTTATAACATGTATTTACAAGTTGTATGGTAAATACACGTATTAATATTATTCGACTGGATTTAAATATCCTAGGTTTGTTTAATATTAGCAGGAGGAATGAGTCGAGTCAAAGACTCAGATTTATCACGTAATATATTTATATATTACAAGTAAGTGATAAATTGTAAATATTACTTATGGCATAATTTTATTTTCCATAAATAATTATTTACATCACTTATATAGCGGACGCCTAATACACGGGGGTCGGGAACCTACACCGCGTGTTTTAATACTCCCTATATAAGTGAGAGAGATTCTCTCCCACCATAACTATTCATGTGTCAAATTTGAGAGCATCTCTCTCCTCCTGGAATTTAGAGAGAGAGTCTCTCAAGCAAGGAGGATCTTCAAGCTTATCCATCCCGGATCAAAGCATCCTCCCTTGCGGTGATCATCGCTGCGCTGAAGTGTGCTTCGTAGATCCGCGCTAGCACCCGGATCTTGACGAACGGCGCGCGTGCAGATTCGCAAGGCGTGTGTGGACGATCTAGAGGGCTTCAACGTCGGAGTCTTAGAGCAACGATCGCCGGTGTCCTACACGTCAATTCTGAACAAGGTAAACGTTCAATTTTATTTTTTGCTCCTTATGAACCTTGCGAGATCCTCGGACCAAGCTGGGACGAGATCACCGGAGTCGACAGGATTATGTCACTCCGATGATGCAGAAAAATTTAAAAATCTCGGCCCATTGGCTTCCGCTGCGCAGTCCCGAATCCAACAGTGGTATCAGAGGGAGCGCAAGTTTTTTTCTGAGTCAAAAAATATTAAATTGCATTAAATTTAATTTCGGGGTGTTAAGATGGTTCATTCGGATTTGACCGCGCGTCGTTTCGATTTCAAATGATCAAGATACGATCATTTGAAAGTTTTAATCGGATCGACGCTCGTGTTCATGCTTGTTTGGTGTTGAGAATTAACATCAAATAATTTTATTTTATTATTATAAAATATAATAAAATAGTTTATAATAAATATTTGATTATATTTATAATAAATTTTATTATATTTTAAAAGAAGAAGACCAAGACTTATGGGTCTTCTTCTTTTTGTTCAAAAAAAAAGGGGAGAGAATCAAAGACCCCAAAATGGGGTCTTCTCATTTATTAAATAAAAAAAAAAGGGGGGTGGGGCGGCTGGACTTTTGTGGCAAAAAAAAGGGAAGAAGACCCTTACGGGTCTTCTCCCTCGCGCCGCCAAGGGCCGGCAAACCCTAGGGTTGCCGGCCGAGGCCTCCTCCCGGACCGCAGCCGCCGGCCGCGGCCTCCTGCCCGGACCGCCTTCGCCGGCCGCGACCTCCTCCCCGGACCGCCTTCGCCGGAAGCAGCTCGCGGCCCGCCTCGCCGCACCGGCCCTCCTCCTCTGCGCCGGTCGCGGCTCCTCACCGAACCGCCTCGCGCCGGAGCTCCTCCGCGCCGGCCCTCCTTCTTCGCGCCGGTCGCGGCTCCTCACCGGACCAGCCTCGCGCCGGAGCCCCACCGCGCCGGCCTTTCCCTTGCCGGACCGGCCCCTGCCGGCAGCCGCCGGCCACTCCGGCCTCACCCCCTGCCGGACTACCCTGCTCCGGCGTCACCTCCTGCCGGACTGCCTTGCACTGGCCTACCCCTCGTCGGCTCACCGGAGTTGCGGGCTTCCGGGAGATGCAGCCGTTGCGGGAAGCGGTCACACCGCGGTCACGCCGCGGTCACGCCGCGGTCACGCCGCGGTCACGCCGCGGTCACGCCGCGGTCACGCCGCGGTCACGCCGCGGTCACGCCGCGGTCACGCCGCGGTCACGCCGCGGTCACGCCGCGGTCACGCCGCAGTCACGCCGCGGTTCAGGACGACATCCCGCGGCGGTACGCAGTCCCGCCGGACTTTTCTCCGGCGAGAGGTAACCGGGCACTGAATTAATTTTAATTAATTTAGTTTTTCTTTAAATTAAATTAATTGAAATTAATTTAGGGGTTTAGATTTTATTTTAATCCAAGAATATTAATTTAATTTAAGTTTAGAATTAAATTAATGGTTTAATTTAATTTAATTTTAGAATTAAAATTAAATTAAACAAATGGTACCGATAAAAATAAATTATTTGAATTTAATCAAATTCATTTAATTTATTAAAACACCCTCGCATAATTTAAATTTATTGCAGTTTAATTTTATTGCGCTTTTACCCCGACTGGTCTTGAGCTTTTGACCGACCTGTGTATGTTTGGCATGTATGTATTTATTTAATTATTTATTCAATGCGTGCGATGATTGTAATATTTAATTAGATAAATGACGGTCTGTGAATCGTCTTTTAATTCAAATATGTATAAGGGCCTGCGCGTCCATTGCACTATATGTATTTTGTACCCCAGACCCCCTCGCCTGCGTGCGAGTATATTTGTAATTATTCGTGACGATCCGAGAGGCAGACCCCACCAAGATGAGGCGGTAGTCCATACATGAGTTGGGCTTTGCACTAGGGCCAGCAGCGACACGAGTCTTGTATTGACTCAGGTACGTGTGCCCCTAGGTGATGATTGATCAGTTAATGATCAATCATTATAGAATGCTCAAGACCAGTCAGAATTCTTGATTTACTTTATGCATAGTTTATTATTTTTATGCGACTGCATGATTATTGCATGATCACATAGGATAGTAAACAAGAGAAAATGCATAAAGTTATGATGAATAAATAATCTTTTGAATGTTCAGTTGTGAGCGAGACAACCTAGTTTGAACATAATAAATAGAAAAAGGATTATATTCGTCATTTAATAATTTAAAAATCCCTCAAAGATATATTAAGTCATAATGCCTTCCATTTCTCATATCTAAACAAAACCGGCTGTTTGGGTGCTCATCAGCCTCAGTTGAGAGTGCCTCTTACTACCGGGGAGTTTTCATGTGAGGAATGGGTCGACTTAACTAAAGTGAGTAATCAAGGTTTAGCCTTAGCTAACTTATTATCACTTTAGAGGCAAGAGGTTGAGGGAATTAAGTATAGATTCCAAAAGCTGGGACTTTACTCAACTACACAAGGAACCACAAGAACAGGTGGTTGGCCAGCATAGCGCCTACCTTGAAACCCTCCAAGTAGTGTCGTAGCCTTAGCTTGTAGACTACGAGGGAGGTTTCGAGGATCCTTGCCACTAGAATGCTCAAGCGATAGAGTATTCCGAATCTAATGGTGAGGGCCATTAAGGTTCGTTAAAATAGTGGGAGACATTAAATGATATAATAATTTGATAATCATAAAATGTCAAAAGGTAATCAAGAAAAAGTACTAACTGCTAAATGTTTATCTGATGTAGATTCAAAATGGCAATCACCAACACCACAAATGCTTTATCACTACGATCGATCCTGGATAAAGAAAATATCCTGACCGGCAATAACTTCCAGGAGTGGTACAGGCGCTTGCGCATAGTACTACACCAAGAAAGGAAGTTATATGTGTTGGAATCCCCAATTCCTGCTGAGCCTCCTCAGGGAGCAAGCAAGACGGAAAAAGATAAGTGGAAAAAGCATGTAGATGATGCACTTGATGTACAATGCATCATGTTGTCATCCATGTTCAGCCAATTGCAAAAAATGCATGAGGAAGAGGATGCCTACAAGATGCTTTCACACCTCCAAGAACTGTATGAGGAGAGGGCTAGGCAATAAAGGTATGAGATCTCAAGTGCACTTTATAAGTGCAGGCTAGCAGAAGGGCACCAAGTCGGTCCTCACGTACTCAAGATGATTGGGTATATTGAGAGGCTTGAAGCCCTTGGGTTCAAACTGAACCAAGAACTAGCAGTGGATCTCATTCTCGCCTCTTTACCGTCAAGCTTCTCGACTTTCATTGTCAATTATAATATGAATGATATGACAAAGTCGCTCCCGGATCTTTTGTCTTTAGTTCGCCAAGCTGATAAAGACATGAAAAACACCAATACATCTGTCCTTATGGTGAACAAGAAAAACAAGGGCAAGGCAAAGGGGTCTAAGGCCAAGTCAAGGCCAAAGACACCAATGCATCGTCCTGCCAAGAAGACAAAGATTCAGAGGCAAAGTAATGAGCAGGAAGCTGTCTGCTTTGGATGTGGCACGAAAGGCCACTGGAAGAAGAATTGCAAAGCAGGGAAGAAGAAGCAAGCTGACGCTTCTGCTTCAGGTATTTTTGTCATTGAATGCAATCTATCTTTATCTACAAGTTGGGTATTGGATACGGAATGTGGCTCACACATTTGTATTCATATACAGGAACCAAGTAGGTTCAAGAAGATTGAAAAAGATCAAGTGGATCTCCGAGCTGCAAATGGTGCAAGTCCGGCGGCCTTGGCAGTGGGAGACTATCACTTGACTTTACCAACTGGTTTGGTTCTTGTTTTAAACAATTGCTATTATGTACCGTCTGTTACCAGAAACATCATCTCTGTGTCATGTTTAGACACTATGGGTTTTTATTTCAAGTTTGGAAATAAAAGTTGTATCTTTTATAGGGATAACATATGTTATGGTATGGCACATCTTAAAAATGGTTTATATATACTAGAACTAGAAAACTCAGTAATGACCATCAATGAAAAAAATAACCAACATGACTCAAATAACACCCGCCTATGGCACTTTAGGCTTGGTCATGTAAACGAGAATCGATTACAAAAATTACATCAAGAAGGGTATCTAGACTCAGTATAGTTAGAACCCTTAGATGTATGTCAAGATTGTTTACAAGGAAAGATGACCAAAGCACCTTTCTCAGGAAAGGGAGAAAGAGCAAATGCAGTACTGGAATTAATACATACCGATGTATGTGGTCCATTTCCAGTAGAGGAAAGGGGTGGTTTTTTATACTTCATCACTTTCACCGATGATTATAGTAGGTATGGCTATATCTACTTAATGCGGCATAAGTCAGATTCCTTTCGTTTCTTTAAGGAATATCCAAGTGAAGTAGAAAACCAACTTGGTAAGAAGATAAAAGCACTTCGCTCAGACCGAGGCGGAGAATATCTTAACCAAGCTTTCATTGATCATTTGAAGGAGTCTGGAATAGTATCTCAACTCACTCCTCCTTATACACCACAATGGAATGGTGTTAGTGAAAGGAGGAATAGGACCTTGCTTGACATGGTCAGATCAATGATGAGTCATACAACTCTTCCATTATCCTTTTGGGGATACGCCTTACAGACAGCAGCATATACCATTAACCGAGTACCAACTAAAGCCACAGATGGGATTCCATATCAGTTCTGGTTTGGAAAGAAACCCAATCTGACACACATGCGAGTGTGGGGGTGCGAGGCATTTGTAAAGACTTTACCAAGTGACAAATTAGCATCTAAAAGCACTAAGTGCATCTTTGTAGGTTATTCTAAGGAAACTAGATGATACAACCTATATAACCCTTTAGATAGAAAAGTCATTGTGGCAAGATACGCCACATTTCTTGAAAGGGATCACATTTCTACTAGAAATAGTGGGAGCAAGATTGACTTCGATGAAGTCAATGCTCCAGATGCACAAGAGTTTGTAGAGGAACAATCTCAACAAGAACAAGTGGAAGAATAAATTGTTCCTGAGACACAGATACTGCGTAGGTCTACGTGAGAGGTTAGAGAACCAGAACGTTATGGTTTTCTTGTCACCGAGTCAGGTGACACAATAATCCTTGAGGATGATGAACCTCTGACCTACAAGGAAGCAGTAGAAGGCAAAGAAGCTGCAACATGGAAAGAAGCCATGAATTATGAGATGGAGTCCATGTATCAAAATCAAGTTTGGATTTTGGTAGACCCTCCAGCTGATGTGAAGCCCATTGGTTGTAAATGGGTATTCAAGAAAAAACTGGACATGGATGGCAAGGTTAATACCTTTAAAGCAAGACTGGTTGCAAAGGGATTCAGACAACGTCAAGGCATTGACTATGATGAAACCTTCTCACCAGTGGCAATGCTTAAATCCATCAGAATATTGCTTGCAATAGCAGCCTTTCATGATTATGAAATTTGGCAAATGGATGTCAAAACTTCTTTTTTAAATGGGAAGTTAGTTGAAGACGTCTATATGACTCAACCCGAAGGGTTTGTAAAGTCAAATAATGTCAATAAAGTATGCAAGTTGCAGAGATCCATTTATGGATTGAAGCAGGCATCAAGATCATGGAATGTACGTTTTGATGAGGCCATAAGAGATTTTGGTTTTGTCAAAAATGAAAGCGAGCCTTGTGTCTATAAAAAGGTTGAAGGGAATGCTATTGTTTTCCTAGTTTTATATGTTGATGACATATTAATCATGGGAAACAAGGTGCAAGTCTTACAGTCAGTTAAGACTTGGTTAAATGAATGCTTCTCCATGAAAGACTTAGGTGAAGCGGCCTACATTCTAGGGATCAAGATCTATCGAGATAGATCTCAAAGGATGCTTGGCCTAAGTCAAAGTATATATATTGACAAGGTACTCAAAAGGTATAATATGGAACAATCCAAGAGAGGATTGTTACCTATGTCACATGGTATTAATCTCTCCAAGAAAATGTGTCCACAAACACAGGAGGAGATTGACAGAATGAGTAGAGTCCCTTATGCTTCAGCAGTGGGTTCTATCATGTATGCCATGCTATGTACTAGGTTTGATGTTGCCTTTTCTTTAAGCATGGTGGGTAGATATCAAGCTAATCCAGGAGAGCTGCACTGGTCAGCTGTTAAAACTATCCTTAAGTACTTGAGGCGTACTAAGGATATGTTCCTGGTGTATGGAGGAGATGAGGAACTAGTGTGAGGGGATACACTGATGCTAGTTTCCAGACATATCATGATGATATGAAATCGCAATCAGGATACATCTTTTGCCTGAATGGTGGTACAGTGAGCTGGAGAAGCTCAAAGCAAGTTGTGGTTGCAGATTCTACAGCAGAGTCCGAATATATTGCAGCTTCTGATGCTGCAAAGGAAGCAGTCTGGATACGTAGATTTATCTCAGACATTGGTGTTATACCTAGCAGTGCAGACCCTGTTCCAGTATATTGTGACAATACTGCTGCAGTGGTGCTTGCCAAGGAGCCCAGGTCTCACCAGAGGACAAAGCATATTCTTTGGAAGTTCCATCTCTTGAGGGATTTTACTCAGAGAGGTGAAGTGACAGTTAGCAGAGTAGCCACAGAGGACAACGTGGCAGACCCCCTAACTAAAGCCATTTCTCAGCAGAAGCATGATTCACATGTGAGAGCTAGCGGATTGAAACCTGTTAGTAGTTGGCTCTAGTGCAAGTGGGAGTGTTGAAAGTGGGTGCTCTAGACCCAACTTGTCTTGTACTTTGATTACTGTTACATGTATTCAGTATGGTTTTATGCATGTGTTTATCTTTCCATGATAGTGTAGATACTTCTGCATCCACTTCATCAATGGAAATGTCCTTAGATTACCTGTCGCATCAAATGGTTATAGCAGTTCCCAGGCTATAATGAGAACCCTGAGATGCCATGACAGTAATCTTAAAGTAACGTCCTATGGTCCAGTTACATCATTCTGAAAGGACACAGATGATGTGTGACCATCAGGTGCTGGGGGCTCATAAGCATTGAGACTTCATCTCATAAAGTTCTCACTTGATGATCTCTAGCTAACGAGATCATGAGGACAGACCCGCTTAATAGGAACACCGCATGTTTTTGGTGTCATTGTTCGTTCCTATCTATGGGCATGTGTAATGGTCTCCTGACTTGAGATCATTATCAGTGAATGTCATTTAATTACGTACTTTTGATATAAGGAGAAAACCATGGCGATAAAGTCTTGGCGAGGTAGTTTGTATTGGGTATGTCATTAATGGCATGGCATTGATTGAATGATCGAGAAAGGATTTGTCACTTCCAAGTTTAGGAAGAGATATCTTGGGCCTGGTTGATTAGGATGGTTGCACCTTCATTAAATCCATGGCCATGGTAGTCGAAGGTAAGACCGTCCGGACAAATCAACAAACAAAATAAAGAAAATAAAGAATGATGACACTAGTATGCATTCTGCTTTATTGAGATATCGTTGACAAAGAGATTATATTACACTGACCATGTTCATAGGAAGGCAGTCGTTGCTTCGACTTTGTCTTATCTCTATAGGGGCCTCGATGGGTTGCTAGACCCCGCTCTAGGTCGGTGATATTATTCACTGCTGTTGAGATAAGGGCCTAGAGGGTCACACACGATAGCGCCTTGAAAATCTGCCCTATTCTGTGAGTAGGAATTTAGAACTTGGTGGGCCCCGCCAAAGGGTCCGAGTACTATCCAAGTTCTATGGATCACCAAAGAATAAATAAGTTCATTTAATTATTCGAGTTAGAATAATTAGTTGAATTTATTTATAACATGTATTTACAAGTTGTATGGTAAATACACGTATTAATATTATTCGACTGGATTTAAATATCCTAGGTTCGTTTAATATTAGCAGGAGGAATGAGTCGAGTCAAAGACTCAGATTTATCACGTAATATATTTATATATTACAAGTAAGTGATAAATTGTAAATATTACTTATGGCATAATTTTATTTTCCATAAATAATTATTTACATAACTTATATAGCGGACGCCTAAAACACGGGGGCCGGGAACCTACACCGCGTGTTTTAATACTCCCTATATAAGTGAGAGAGATGCTCTCCCACCATAACTATTCATGTGTCAAATTTGAGAGCATCTCTCTCCTCCTGGAATTTAGAGAGAGAGTCTCTCAAGAAAGGAGGATCTTCAAGCTTATCCATCCCGGATCGAAGCATCCTCCCTTGCGGTGATCATCGCTGCGCTGAATTGTGCGTCATAGATCCGCGCTAGCACCCGGATCTTGATGAACGGCGCGCGTGCAGATTCGCAAGGCGTGTGTGGACGATCTAGAGGGCTTCGACGTCGGAGTCTTCGAGCAACGATCTCCGGTGTCCTACACGTCAATTCTGAACAAGGTAAACGTTCAATTTTATTTTGTGCTCCTTATGAACCTTGCGAGATCCTCGGACCAAGCTGGGACGAGATCACCGGAGTCGACAGGATTATGTCACTCCGATGATGCAGAAAAATTTAAAAATCCCGGCCCATTGGCTTCCGTTGCGCAGTCTCGAATCCAACAAATATAACCCCTAATATGTTCCTTATGTTAAGATAATTTTTTTGTTATAAATATTTTTGGGTTATGAATAAGTAAATTGAAGGGTATTGATTACCTTGAAACTGTGTAAGGACTTGTTGATAGGTGGTTTATTCTATCCTTGATGAAGTTTAAAACATTTTTGAATTCAAGGAATAGATCTGGTATACATTGGAATAAGGAAACATACATTTTTTCAATAAGTATTTTTGGTAATTTAGGACACTACCATGTTTCAAGTGAAAATACGATGTGGGTATTCACATGATTGGAATGTGACAACCAAGTTGTACTTTGTGTTATATGTGGGATCAATGTTAAACTGATTTTTTGACCTTATTTATAATGTTTTGGTATTTTTTTGTAAGGGTTATAAGGTTAACCATTTATGGAAATTTTATTTTAAACTTCAGATAAAGGATTTATGTATTGTGGTTGTATTGATAATCCTAGTTAAAAGGCTATTTCATGATTAAAATTATTTAAAGGATGTACATCTTATTTATTTTGGGAATTATATTAGTTTGGTTTTAGAAAATGGCATCATGTACATCAGGTGACAACCAATCATGTTTGGCAAGGCCACGGGTCTTGAACCCATGACCGAAGGACAACAAGGTTTTCACACCTACCACTAGCCTACAAAATGTATTGTTTAATGTATAATTATTATTGATGAATAAATATTAATGATGAATCAATAGTGTTACTTTTTATTTTTATAGATTAAGTCATGTTTAATTTTAATAGACAAATAGTTAGACTTTTCATTCATTTATGGGCCTTAATATCTGCTAAAAGTGTATTTTAGTGCTTTATGCATCAAAGTTAATTTCTAGACATTCATTCCTTGAGGAAATTGATGTATTAGAAATTGATAAAAGTGAAACCAAATAATAAAAAAATTTATGCATATTTTCTTATATTATTTTTCAATAAAAAACTACTCAAAGTTAGGAAAATGATTGGGAAAATAATGTTGTCCTAATATCTTAATTTTCATTAAGCTGGTGGCCTTTTAAATCATCACTGAGTTATGACTTTGAGGCCCTGAAATTTCCTTTGATCATTAACTTGTTTTTTAATTATGACCTCAATCACCCCCTATAAATATTTATACTTTTCCTCCATGTCCAATCTTCACTACCAACCTATGTTCTCTTATGTGGAAACCCAGTTATGTGTTACTTTGGGTAACCATTATGGTTCCAACTTTCCCTTTTAAGGGATGTTCTAGTATTCATTTTTACGAAGTGGGTTTATATAAATGAAACCTTTAAGTATTAAACCTTTAATAACCTAGACTAATTTCAAGGGAGAAATTCATTTTAAGGGGGGTAGAATGTAAAACCTTGATATTTTTTGAAATATTTTTTTTCAAATTAATTTAATCTATTTGATATTTTTCATTTCACGCAACACTAAAACTTGTTATTTTATATATATTAAATCACTAAGTTTTGTTTGAATTATATTAAATTATAAGTTAAGTATACACTAAAAATAAAATAAAGGTTATCTCCCTCTACATGGAACATCAATGTTAGCTTGCATTGCACGCAATAATGATGCTCCTCGATGGCTTGCATAACACACATGGACAAGGTTTAGCCAGCAATAATATATTATTAAAATATTATTATTTAGTATAATAATATATCACCACTCTATTAAATTGTTCTTTGTGAATATAATTAACTAACTTATGTAAATATATAGTTTTAAAAAATATAAAATGAAATAATTATTTAGAAATGAATATAACGGAATTATTTTTATAGAAAACCATTATTATGCTCACAATGATAAATTAAATTAATTATAATTAAGAAGTGATATTATTGTAATATATATGTTATATATTCAATCAAATATTTTTTATATTCATCTAATATATTTGATAGACATAAGATAATAAAAAAAACCAATTTTTATGCTTAAAATCTATATTTTTATAAAGGTCGTTTTACCACCTTTTAATGGAGAACCCATTTTAAATCCAATTGTTGGAAATTTTATAGATTTAATATGTCAAAATATACTTAATCTTTTAAATCTAAAAATAAAAATTATTTTAGGATAAATGTTTTGTATTTTTCTGTAAAGATTCATTTTTTAAAGAATTGTTAAAAATACTGAATTTTAACTCAAAACTTCTTTTTCACCTAAATTATTTATAAGGTTAAATTATATTTTAAATTGGTTTAAAATTTTAATTGGATAATATTTTTATCAATCAATACAATTTAGTTCATTGGAATCAATTTTATTTTTAAATTGATTATAAAAACATAGCAAACTTTAAAATGTTATTACTTTAAAAACCCACAATGTCGACCTGACCACAGGATTA
Source organism: Viscum album (assembly GCA_963277665.1). Classification (NCBI taxonomy): domain Eukaryota; kingdom Viridiplantae; phylum Streptophyta; class Magnoliopsida; order Santalales; family Viscaceae; genus Viscum; species Viscum album. Next base: position 272,093,444 of record OY728135.1, read on the forward strand.
TCTTTAAATCAATTTCTTCCAATTATATTATGGGAATTTGGAAAAATGGATTAAAAATTTTGAATCATCATAATTTCTAATTTCTAATAAATTCAACTTAGCTTTTTACCAAAAATATTAGTAGAAGTAATTAAAAATTAATTACAGCGATTAAGGTTAAATTAAGATTAACTAAGGTCTAAACCTTAAATTTAAGGCCCAAAACAACATATAAAATTTTCATAAATCCATTGGATATAAATATTTCTACATTATCCTCCCTTTTATCTAATTTTATCCATTATTTAACCACTTGGAATAAAAAAACATGGGTGGGGTTCCTTTCCTTTAAAATAATACAAAAGATTCCACCCCTCCTCCATTATAAAAGGCCTCCTTCACTTCCAATCCCTTACACCTCTCAATCCCCTTAGGATCTAAAAAAAACTACCCAAATATCTCCACAACTTCCTTCCCTTCGACCTTGAATCCTCCCCTTGTGCAGAAAGCAATCCAAGGAATCCTTTTGGCTCAAACCAAAAGGAGTTACCCGATTAAGAGGTAACACCCTCCCTCAAACTTCTTTATTTTATTTTCTTTATACACTACCTAAAACCTTCTTATTCCATTATAATATAGAAAAACCAGTTTCCTCAATATAAGTTTATGTTTTTATGTTAATATTTTTACATACACTTACACACACATCAATCTAATGGGTAACAAACATAATGTTTACGTGTAGGCGGACAACCGCCTTGCTAATTGATGATTATTAAATTATTCTTTACTGCCTCTCATAATGGATATTATGATGGAAACTTTTTTTATATATGTTATAAATAATATTTAATATGTATTTAATCTTTTTTAATTATTTTACAACACCCATATTTATACTTTTCATTTGGTGTTAATACGATGATTTTGTTTGAGGAAGTACGGACTACCGCTCCCTCAAAGTGATGTGAATCTTTCATAAATTAAATGGAATGTATTAAGGATAGATGTACTGAATTTATATGATATATATTATATAATAAAGATAATTTAATAATTATATATATATATATATATATTCCTTTTACTTTCTTTTCTTCAACACGACAATTAAACGGAAATAGCGTTCATGTGTGCGTACGGCTTATCGTCCCTATAAACGGTGTATTCAATTCCATAATTATATTTTATATGGATTATTATAATACACATATAATTTATATAAATTATATTTATATCATGGTTTACATTATAGAATCATGATATATGTATAAGGACCAATGATATAACCTGCCTGAATGGCCCGAAGGCCTTCATTTTTATTGATTTTGATAACCCCCCTTTCAAGGGATAAGGGGGAACCCTTACACGGCCCGTAGGCTCAGAGATTACATGGCCTATAGTCTTAGGATATTACATGATCCGAAGGTATTAGGAAATTCAACTAGACTATCTACAAGGAACTGCCCCTCCCCAGCTTCTACATCCTGATAGTAGCTCTCCACCTTTGCATGAGCATCTGGCTAGGCTTCCCGTGTAAGCACAGGCTTGTACCAATGGAATAGACATACCCTCTCATTCTAACAATCCATTCGGCTCTGCTCTGGTGAGTGCACCTACTCTGAATCCTCTTTTGGGGCTGCTTCTTTTTTTTGTAGTGTGTCTGGGGCCTGCATTCAAGTGGCCCAAAGGCCTTGGGGTGGACCTAAGGCCTTAAGGTGGCCTGAAGGCCTTGAGAATAAACTGGACTAAAGGCCTTGGGTGGCCTGAAAGCCTTATAGGACCCAAGGACCAAACCGGTGGCCCGGAGGCCCAAAAGTATGAATAGTTCCAACTGCTACAGTACCGAACAGTGCTTGATACAGTACTGCTACATTACCCTAGAAATATGCCTCCACCCGGATGTGATCTCGGGTATCTTGGATTCACCTAGAGAGTCCTCACCAACTGGGCTGAGGCTCTTGTGCCCAATGATATAAAAAATTTAGACACATGTGAAGAACAAAGTGAATATTATCTAAATTGAAAACTTAACATAGGATGGTTAACAAGTGGGTAATATAAGGTCATAATAAAACCATATATAGTATAAGATATAATAATATGGTTATTTAAAAGATTTATAATAAATTTATATTTATTGTATAGGTTTTTTGAACAAGTACGATGAGAGTCAAGACACAAAGTAAGGGGGATTTCATCTAACTTTTTATTTCTGTGAGATACATGCTATGTTTTCCACACTTTCATTTTTCATGGTGTATATACTTCCCATGATTTTATTCTATGTATATTATACATAAATTTATATTTATTTTCATTTCCATTTTATGATCCAACTTTTATAGGGTTTAAGTTTCAAAATTTTCCAAATTAGTAAAAATGGTTTTGTCTCAATTTGCCTTCTTTGAGAATCATGTTTTGTTATGCACCTAAATCCTTATTCTAGGTGTTTATACTTACATTTTACATGTTATATTATGAATAAAATTATTTTAATGATACTTTAAACTTCATTTAATTTCTTTTTCTTACATGGAGAGTATGATCCCAAGTTACCAAGTTATAAGAATTTATTGAAATAATCTCATCGCCCTTCAAGATTGTTTATGTTTATGATTTCTTTGATAAAATATTATGATCCATATCTCAAGAAAATTCATGAATTTTCTTATCATCTATATATTCATAATATAATCAGGTATTAGCACCATTTTTTTACTCTTTGGTATATAAGATAGTTAATAAAGTGTTTTAAATAAATCTTGACTTTACTCTCTCTTTGATCGGAAATCTGTGTTCATTTGAAACCATATTTTATAAAAAGGATTTCCAAGAATATTATACTAATAAACTTTTATAATTAAAATAAATTTTTACCCTTTTTTTACTTTTACCATTTTTTACAAAGGAATATTCTTGTCGCTTTTTGAACGAGTCATTTTTTTAACCATTTTTTACCATGAAAAAGGAATGTTCTTTTCACCTCGTACAAAATGTACGAATTCACCCACCATCATTCCCTTGAATATTCCTTTACAAGATTAAAAATTTATTAATTTTAAAAAAAAAGGTTATCCTAATATTCTAGATATTATCTATTTTTAAAGTGGTTTTCAAATAAAAAGGTTTTCAAAAATGATTTATGTTTTAAAAATTATTTTAAACATTTTAAAGATTTCTTTATATGTTCTCAAAGTATTTTCAAAGAAATGATTTTCTAAATTTTGTCAATATTTTTGTATATTTTATCAAATTATTTTAAAATAAATGGTTTTAAAAAAGTTTTCAAGACTTATTTTTATGTTTTTAAAGTATTCTCATGGGAAACCATTTTCAAAATGTTTTCAAGCTTATTTTATTAGTTTTAAAGAAAAAGGATTTCAAAAACATTTCATGCTCTCTTTATATTTTTTTTAAATAAAAGGTTTACAAAAAAATTTCAAATATTTCTTTAGAGGATTTCAATTTTATATTAAAGAAAATTGTTTTAAAATTTTTTCATATTTTGATGATCCTTTTTCAAAGAAGGAAGGATATTTTCCTCAAGAAAAGTTTTCAAAATTTCATTAAAAGTTATTCTACATATAAGATAAAATATGTTGGTGTTACTCATGCCTTTCTGGATAAATAATTCAATGTTTCCGTTCATATTCTTTCTTTTATTGGATTATGTTTTTATGGAAATATTTTTATGAAACTTGTTTCTATTTAACAATTTATATGCTTCTGAAACCCGCTTATTTTCAGGGGTTATGTTTATAATGAAATGATAATGAAACCTATATCTTTTTCAAAAGGTTATGATATGATTATATGTTTATGAAACCCATTTCACTTCATGGGTTATTATACGATAAGTTTTTAATGATCTTGTGGAACGTGTATGTAAAAATTCATTATGTGATGAGTGGGAGCCATATCTCCCGCCAAAGCATTGGGTAAAGATTCATATCTCATGAGATAGATAGGACTATAATAGGAAATTAACTCGGTTTATTTTTACAGGGCTGGAATAGGACATGAACTCAGTTTAGTAATATAGGGATGGGGCGGTGGTTTACCCGGTTCAATAATACAGGGCTAGAACAGGGGTGTACCCGGTTCAGTAATGGAATTTTTCCACTAATATGGTCTTGAAAGTGATGTCTTGGTTAATATGTAAATATTATTATATAATTATGTGTTTTCCACAATTCCATGTTTTATTAATACATTATTATTTCATGGCATATGTCCTTTATTTCTTTTGGATTCATGTCTTATAAACTGCCAATATTTATTCCATGATTCATGATTATGATCTTTAACATGTAGGGTATGATCTCTTATTTTCCTAATCATGTTATTATACCCTATGATTATGATTATGATTACATATCTCCCTTTTTTACCCTTACTGAACATATGAGCTCAACCCTTTTTATTTTTCCATACCCAAGTTATAAATATATGTATTGTGTTTGATGTGTCTAAGAAGGGTGATAGTCATAAAGAACCTAGTGGGAGATGATGTAGCTTCTTTATATACCGGTGTTTATGTTTCCATGTTTCCAAAGGTACTAGACTAGTAGGGTCTTTGGGTGTTTGTTTGTGTAATGTTTTATGTATTCTGCAAAAGTGATGTAATGTATATATATTTCAATATTACGGTCATTATAGTTGATACTTATATAAAAGGGAAGTGGGGACCTTGTGCATAGTGACTTGAATTGTGAAACTGATTTGACTCTTATCCATGAATTATAGAGAGGGCTATATCTATAATAATCCTTAGTACCTAGTTTTGTTAGTCAAAGTTATAATTCTTATAATCTTCAAAGGAAATGGAAATAGTGGTAATGTCTCTCATGGATGTATGACACATTATTCAAATGACTTAATTTCTTATGTCTTTTACTTTATTATTTTTCACTTAGATTCTTGTGAGGTTGTGATTTTTCTTTAGTTGTGTGTGAGGTTATTATTTTTGTAGTGAGTAGGGTGTGAGGCTTCCAATCTTCCAATCCCTCAGTCAAGGGAGTCTTTCTAGACAACCTAGGGTTTTCATTGTGTATATCATCTAGAGGTTTGACGTTAGATGTAATGCATCTAAGAATTGGATGTTGATACTGAGGTTCATACCAAAAAGTGGTATCAAGAACTTATAGTTGGTTCAACTTTCTCAAATCATACTCAGAGAAAGCTCAGTTTATACTCACTCTTTCCTTGACATTATTTCACTTTTAGTGGGAGTTTATTGTTAGAGTAAGGTATGGGGTCAAATTAAGGTATTGTATAGAATGATAAGTTTGATCAATATAATTTTTTCTTATGTAGAATTTATATAGAGGATCATATGATTTTAAAAGACTTAGATGTTCCATTGGCTAGTGTTTGTCCATAGAAAATAAAGAAATTAGAATGGTAATGATTAGAGAGAAAGTAACATTGATTGATGAGGATGTCACTAACACATAATTTTTCCTTTAATATATATGTAGTGAAGACCATAGTGGGTCTTATGAAGGACCTTGAGGATGTGTATGAAAAACCTATGAAACTTAATAAAGTTTTTGTTAGTCGGAGTGGATACTCAAAAGGGGGGGTGAATTGAGTTCCAATTAAAAATTTCTGTTAAAAAATATTTCTATTAAAATCCCCCAATTAAAAACTAAGTTAAACTGTAGTGAATTTGTAAAACTGTAAGGGTTCAATTAGGTTCTCAAAAGATTGATTAGGTCTCAGTTAATTTAATCAGAAGATTAAATTGTCTTTTGAAACTAACCTACTGATTTACAATAGTTACAAACACTTTCTAGATTAACTATCAAAGTAACTTTAAAACAATTTTATATTTCAAAGTGATTAGCAGCAGAATATGTAATATAGGTTAAAACCAAAATAAGTAAGCACAATAGTTTTAAGACAAGAGGTTCAGTCTCAATCCGAGACTTAGTCCTCTCAAACAATTTATATAAATTTTGATCCACACCCTGGATTGGGGTAAACAACAGTACAGAGATTGTCCAGGTACTAAGACCTCTACCACAGTTCTATGTGGGAAAAAAACAACAACACATTGGTTGTCCAGGTCCTACTTGACCTCTACCACTATATACGGTGGGATACAACAGAGTTAGAGAAGGTTTTTTTGAGGATTTAGAAATCATCTAGTATAGCATAAGAGACAGTGTGTATAAAATATATAGAGTATGCACACTGCTCAAAATGTAAGTAAAATAATCACTGAGAGAGTAGGTATGAGTTTTAGAATGCCTAGTTATTTGAATTGCAGCTCTCGACTTCTTTGATTGATCAAGAATACTTCTGAGTCCTTCTCTGATTTTTTTCTGAAAAACAGAGGGTCATTTTCTTCAAGTTCAGTTTGATCACCTTGAGTGAATGAAGAGCTCGTTGTAGTTCTCCTTGGCTAAGGTGCAGCTTCTGTTCTCTTCTAGAATTAATGGCTTCGTGTATGTACAATGTTCATCTAGTATAGATGTATCCTTTCTTTTATGTTTGTATGCACCACTTTTTAATACTCTTCGGCCCTTATTTCGCACTTCTTTTGCACGGCTTTTGTCCTTCCTTTTATAGCTTTCAGCTCCGGCAATGGGAATGATTACCTTTTCATAGGTATGAGTTACAGTTCCCTGAAATTCCAAAAACTATCATTAAATAACATTAATGGCATTAAAATAATCAAATATGACCATTGAAAAATAAAAAATAGAAATATAGATTAGGGAAAGTGACTGGTTTTAAAATCGGTAGCTCCTTGTAATAGTGAGCTTGTAGCGGTGGGTCCTCTGTATCGGTAGCTGTTATTCCTTGTAATGGTAGCTCCTTGTATCAGTCAATGACTCATTATATCAGTGAACTTCTATCAGTAGACTTGACTTGTGGTGAGCTTATTTATATCAGTGAACTTCATAGCGGTAGACTTGCTTATACCGGTAGACTTACTTATACCAGTAGACTTACTCTAATGGTAGCTCTGGTGTAATGGTAGCTTGTATCGGTATCTCTTTGTTCTTGTACCAGTGGACTTTGTATCGGTAGCTTGTGCATACCGGTAACTCTGTTCTGTATCAATGACTAAGTGCATACCGGTAGACTTATTCTATCGGTAGCTCTGCTTCTATCGGTAACAGTTATGCATATCAGTGGCCTTAACCGTATCGGTGACCTTAACAGTATTTGTATATCTGTTTGTCTATATTAGTAGCTATGAGAATATTGGTGACCTTAACACTTAGTTGTTCTATACAACACATATGCATATTGAGTTAGAATTACTTCAAAGGACATATAAACACATATAATCATTGATTAACATATTCCAAAGAGCATTTTGATATTCTTATCAATTCAATAGAAGGATGAAAAAGTAATTAATATATGAGTGAACATTACTTGGGATTTTCAAATCATATTAAGACATAATTGAGATTATCAAAACAGGTGAGGTCAACAATCTCCCCCTTTTTGATAATCACAACTTATTATATTATAATCCAAAATAATCATGAATGTATCAGAGGATATCATGGTATTAAATTCAATTATATTAATGATAATAATAAAAATAAAGTACTATAATTATAAAACAAATGTATCAAAGGCATTATAAGGTAAAATTATATTTCTCATAAGTCTCATAGGTCTCCCCCTTTCTTATGCTCATATATTTTTCTCCCCCTTTGTGATTAGAAAAAAGAAGGAAACAAACAAAGAGAGAAATAACAAAATGGAAAAGGTAATAAGATTATTTGTATTTCAAGATGCAGAAAGATACAAAGAAGTACATAAAGGAAATAAAAATAATACAAGTAATTCCTATCAAATGTTTTAGCCACTAGTCAGTCCAGCTCCTGGATGTCCTTGTAGGATTTTCCTTTGGGATCTGAGGTAGACTCAGGCTGTGTGGATACAGGTGTAGGCTTAGGAACACTAGAAATGATCAGAGGAGGCTGATCCACTAAAACTATGCCTGGTCTATACTGTGTATCTTTCTGAGTGATCATATGAGCAAGGTTGTGAATGGCTTAGGCTAGAGTCATCTGAGCAGGAGAATTAGTAGAGGCAGATGTAGGTAAAGTTGGAGGTACAATCACTGGTCGAGCATCAACATGCAAGAAGGGAAATAAGATATTTCTGAATTCCATTATAATTCCTCCTCCTCTTTCCATAGAAGAAATTAAATAATACTTATTCTCTATGAATTTGTCTAGTACAGGGGTCAACTCTCTGAGCTTGCTGACTTTTTCTCTGAAGGATTTATTGACAGGAGGGGGCTTCATGTTTTCTAACATAAGCTTGAAATGGTTATTGAGGTGATGCTTGGTGTAGACCCTTTGGAAATAGTAATCTACCTTGTCTTTCACTTATTTCTGATAAGAAGAAGCTTCTCTCATATAATCTTGGACAATATTCATTATATCTCTACTGTTTGACACCACTTGGGTCACGGCAGATGATTCCAAAGAGCTACTGGTTGAAGCTAAACCAAGAACCTCCTTCATCAAAGCTCTAATCTGATCTAATTCTATTGAAGGTCTCGAAGCAAGAGAACCAATAGAAAAAGTCACAGTTTCCTTGAAACTCTTAGTTATCCCATTAATAAGATTTTTCACTACAGAATCTTGGGTGATAACATGCTTTGTTATGGAATGATTAAACTCTTAAAAAACTGAGACCATTTGGATGACTACACTCTTCACATAAGACAAATCCTTGTCTGCTTGAGATTTAGAACTCATGTAGGATTCCAGAGAGACAACTGATTTCTTTAGAACTTCAATATCCTCTGACAAGCTAGAACCCTGATTCTGGAAAGCTATGATTTCATCCACTATTTATGCCACAAAGGTTGACACATTATAACCAAGAGAGAGTTCAAAATACTTTTCCATATTTCTCATCTCTTCAATAAAGAAACTCTTTAACTCGGAAATAGAAGCACTCAAAAACGCTTTCATCTCAGTCTTAAAAGATTATAAGTCATCCCTAGTGACTATATTAGTAGGCACAACAACATGTGCTCTTTCAGACACAATAATGGCCACCATGTCATTCATAACTTATTGAATAGATGACACTAAGGATGCTTCCATTTTTCTTATCTCTTCCACAAAATATGTCTTAAGATCAGATTTCAATTGATCCAGATCATCTTTTCTTACTATATTCTCAGGTAACATCTAAGGTAGAATATCATAATTAACTTCTGGTCGACTGAGGGATGTCTCATTATCATAATCTGGGTAATCTAATCCACAAAATACAAACCATGGGTCCTCTGTCCAGTCCTCAATCTCAACAGCCACTGAAACACTGCCAATTTTGGTTGGATGATCCCCCTCAACTGGTGCATTCTTCTGTACAACAAGATCACCCTCATCAGCTTGGCCTTCCTCATCAGAATCTTGCACAACTATTTCTATTTCTTTAACAGCATGAGGCTCCTCAAGAATAGGATCTGGTCTATCAACTTCATCAAGAACATCCTCTAAAGGCACAGCAGAACTTCCAATCGGAGGACTCAAACTTAAGGTGGCAGAATCAGATGCTTCAGTTTCCGATTCTCATTCTTGTTCCTCATTATCTGGGGCAGCCACTTCCTGATCTGATCTGTGTTGGTCTTCCTCAACTACAGGTGCCTCTTCATTGCTTACACCCAAAACCGTTTCTGTACTAGGTAGGTTCAAAGAAGCACTTCCCTTTTCTTGTGATACAATTTCAGGAGTTGGGCTAGGAGGAAAGTCTGGATCTCCTCCATCTGCAGCAGAGGACTCTTCCTCTTCTGAATCATCACTATATTATGGATCCTCCTCATCAGGTCCTAGACCTGGATCCCTCACATCCTTAGGCCTAGAAAGATGATCCACAGGATTAAACGTATCATATAACTTCTTATCGTCAGTAACCCACTCTCTTTTCCACATATTCTAATTTATTTTCATGTACTTACACATTGTGCTTGTGATATAGAAGTTGTCTTTACCACCATTGTCTCATCCTGAGACTCAGCTACTCCCTTTACTTTAATCATAACCAAAATCAACTTGGAAAAGAATAAAGCATTGGTCTTTGATTTGGGTCTAGTCATATCTTCCATTTGAATCATTAGCAGCCTGTACAGATTCACCTTCACACCATGCCTCAAGAGATTTAACAAATAAATATCTTGATATCTCAAATTTGCAAAGTCCCCACTTCTTGGACTTAGCACATGTTGCACAAATTTGAACAACAATATGTTTTCTCCATCCATTTCAGCAGTTACCACTTTTCTCTGCTTTCTACTACCAGTGACCTTCTCTAAGGCAGTTTCATAATCAAATATGTCACTTGTAGGTGGTACTTTCTTCGATGAATATCCAAAAACTCCTTCATGTGGTACTCTCAGGTACTCAGCCCACTCACTAGATGAAAAGGCTATTTCCTTTCCATTTATCCATGAAACCATTCTATTTTCTTCATCAGATTTCTCAAAACTAAAAAACTCGTGGAACTGTTTTACTAGCTTCGGATAGTAGGGTCCATTATTATTCAAGAAGCATTCTACCCATTTCTGATCTTCCAGCACCTCTAGAACTAACGATTTACTAGACATCATCCATTCCGCAGATAGTTATTTCTCAATTACAATATCTCTATTTTGTAAATGTGGGTTCACTGGATGCCTCCCAGACCTTGTCCTACTAACACTGCTACTTTCTTTAGGCCATATCTTTTGGTTCTTCACATTCGTCTCATCAAAGTCATCTCTTACAGTCGGATGTTTGGTTTTTTCCAACTCTGGTTCAAGAAACTTAGGGTTTTTTCTATATTCGGGGATTCAAGGAGTCGGGTTTGAGAGAGGAGAGTTCAGTGGATTGAGAAGTAACTAAGACTTGGTTTTATCATTTAGGAATCATAAAATAAATAATTAAAATATAATGAGTAAAGTATAAATGATACAGATTCTGGCGACCAAAGATAGAAGTTTAAAACAGCGCATACTAACAGTAGGGTATACCAGTGAGAATTCCTAATGGTGAGGTTTATTTATCAGTGAGGTCCGCTAACGGTGAGGTATAATAGTGAGGTTTTATACCGGTGAGGTATAACAGTGAGGTTTCATCTATCAGTGAGGTTTCATACCGGTGAGGTATAACAGTGAGGTCCATACCGGTGAGGTTTCTAATGGTGATATATCATTCCTAACTCATGCCTAATGTAACTTAGCCTATCCAAACTTAAAGGTTTGGTGAAAATGTCAGCTAATTGATGTTCAGTGCCTATAAATTCAAGATTAATATCACCTTTTTGGTAATTATATCTTAAAAAATGGTGCCTTACATCAATGTGTTTGGTCCTAAATTGATACACTGGATTCTTAGAGATGTTAATTGCACTCGTGTTATCACAGTTTATTGATACATGTCTAAATTGATATCCATAGTACAAAAGAGTGTGTTTCATCCACAGAATTTGTGCACAGTAACTACCAGCTACAATAAACTCTAATTCAGCAGTAAACAAAGAAACTAAATTCTGTTTCTTACTACACCAAGATACTAAGGATTTTCCCAATAAATGACATGTTCCAGATGTGTTGTTTCTATCCAACTTGTAACCAGTAAAGTCAGCATCTGAATAACTCATCAACTCAAAGGATTGTCCTTTTGGATAAAACAAACCCAAATTTGTATTATGTTTAAGATATTTGAAAATTATTTTGACAGCAAGAAAATGGTATTCTTTTGGATTAGCTTGAAATCTTTCCCACATACACACACTAAACATAATATCTGGTCGACTAGCAGTAAGGTAAAGTAAGCTTCCAATCAAACCTCTGTAGTTGGTTTGGTCCACTATTTTTCCAGTTTCATTAGCATCCAACTTACAAATAGTACTCATAGATGTATCACTTTCCATAATACTATCCAAACCAAAACGTTTTAAAAGATCCTTTTTATATTTACTTTGATTTAAAATAATACCATTTTCATTTTGAAAAACATGAAATCCAAGAAAATACTTGAGTTCTCCCATTAAACTCATTTCAAATTCATTTTTTGTACTCTTTGAAACGTCAGTACATAAAGAATGCCTATAAGATCCAAAAATAATATCATCAACATAGATTTTTACTATCAAAACATCTTTATAAATTCTTTTAATAAAAATATTTGGGTCAGTAATCCCTTTAGTAAAACCTTTTGAAATAAAAAAATTACTAAGTCTATCATACCAAGCTCGTGGAGCTTGTTTCAAACCATATAAAGCTTTATATAGCTTAAAAACTCGATTTGGAAAATGAGGATTAGTAAATACAGGTGTTTATTCAACAAAAACATCTTCAATTATAAAACCATTTAGAAAATAACTTTTAAAATCCATTTTATATAACTTGAAATTAAGATGAGCAGCATAGGCAAATAGAATCTTGATGGATTCTAATCTAACTACAGGAGCAAAGGTTTCCTCGTAGTCTATTCCTTATTCTTGACTATACCCTTGTGCAACTAGCCTATCTTTGTTTCTAACTATATTTCCAGAGTCATCAACTTTATTTCTAAAAACCCATTTAGTGCCTGTGGTCAAAGTTTCCTTAGGTCTGTCAACTAATTCCCAGACTTTGTTTCTTTCAAATTGATTTAACTCTTCTTGAATATCCATTACCCAAAATTCATCATTGATTGCATCATTGATATTTTTAGGTTATAACTGTGAAACAAAGTCTTGATGTTCAATCTGATTTCTTAGAGAAGCTCTAGTTTGTGTCCCTCTATCAAGATTACCAACAATGGCATCTAAAGGATGATTCATTAGAATTCTAGTTGATCTGGTAAAGGTAGGACTAGAAATTTCTGGTTCTTATCTAGATTCAGACTCTACAGAAACAGGTTCTGGAAAGTTTCCAGAACTGGATGTCTTTACAACAGGTTCACTGATTTTATCATTAAGGTTCAAAACAGAAAAATCTTCTTCAAGATTTTCAAGAGAAGACTTAGATTCACGTGGATTAGTTTCATCAAACTTGATGTGAACAGATTCTTCCACACATTTGTTTCTTTTATTAAAGACTCTATAGGCTTTTCTAGTTAAATAATAACTGAGAAAAATTCCTTCATCACTCTTGGATGAAAACTTGTCAAGATTATCCTTTGTATTGAGAATAAAAACTTTGCATCCAAAAACTATGAAGTAATTAACCTTAGGTTTCCTATGGTTCCAAAAATTATAAGGGGTCTTTTTGAGAACAGGTCTAATTAAGACTCTATTTATAATATAGCAAGCTATATTTACAGCTTCAGCCCAAAATTAAATTGGCAGATCATACTCATTAAGCATAGTTCTTGCAATTTCTTGAAGGGTTCTATTTCTTCTTTCTACTATAAACTTTATCAGCTGGGAATTCAAGTTTAGGTAGGTCTCTAAATAAGTTCTTCCTAGTCAGTTTTCTAAGTGAATAAATGTTGCAATGTCCTAATATTCTATTCCATAGACAAGACTCTTTATGAAAAGTATTTAACCAAGTAATGTTGTGTTTAGCTAAAGAATTCAAATCAACAGCATAAACATTTTCATTTCTCAGAGCATAAAATACAAAAATATTTTTAGAATTAATAACATTACAAGAATAATTTTCAAATTTCACATTGAAACCATCATAAAACAACTGAGAAATACTTAACAGGTTATACTTAAGTCTATCAACAAATAAAACTTTGGAAATTAAAACTGAATCAGTATTACCAATCTGGCCTAGGCCGATGATTTTTCCTTTTGAATTATAACCAAAGGTGATATAGCCTCCATCAACTTTGATTAAACTCTTGAAGAATGAGTAATATCCAGTCATATGCCTTGAACATCCACTGTCCAAGTACCATACCTTCTTATGGGAACTTCTCAAGCAAGTTTCCTACAAAACAGGTTTAAACAGAGAATGATTTTGGTACCCAGATTTTCTTAGGTCCAGACAGGTTAGCAATCAAAGCTTTAGGTACCCAGATTTTTCTTATGGGTCTCAAATAATTTATAGAATTAATAGAATTTTAAAGATAAACTTTATTTGATCTATATCAATGTTAATAACGAGTTGAAGTATATGAATTTCCAGAACTAAAACTAGCAACATTATGTCCAAATTTCAGAATAAATCTAGTTTTAGTAATCTGTCTCTTCCCAGGATGATAGCCTATTCCAGTGGTATATTTTGGTGACACTCGTTTTACTATCATTTGAGTTAGAGTATTCTTTCCATTTTTTGAATTTCTCTAAGTCCTTCCTTAATTTCTCATTGGAAAATTTCAGTTCAGTATTTTCCTTAAGTAATTGAGCATTCTTCTCTTTCTCTATATCAAGGGCAGATTTAACAGAGTTGGTCAAAGCATGTTGTTTCTTCAAGGTCTTATACTTGTCCTTCAATTAATTACAGGTTTCTTCTAGTATATTACAATATTCAAACAAATCTTCACTAGTCATATTTTCAGATTCAAAATCAGAATCAACTTCAGAATAATATGAATTTAAAGCAAGAGTATCCAATGTTACCTCAGATGTTTTTGTCATAAAACACATGTTATCTTTTTGAGATTTTTCATCCTGAGAGGAATTAGAATCACTTGAACTATCTTCTTAAGCACTCCAAGTTGATTTCATAGCTTTCTTTTACTTATTTTCCTTGTAGTCATGTTTCTTTTTGAACTTTAATTTTGGACAGTCAGCTTTTACATGTCCTGTCCTTTTGCACTCATAGCAAACGATGTCATCACTTTTATCAGGATTTTTCCAGTCCTTCTTCCAATGACCTTTATTGGCATACATTCCTTTATAATTTGATTTTCTGAAGAATTTCTTCTTCCTGTATAACTTTTTGAATCTCCTGGCTATTTGAGCCATTTCAGCATCACTGTTAGAATCTGAACCTTCACTTGTTGTGCTTTCAGTAGGTATGTGAACTTTCTCCTTGTCCTTGATCTTTGAAGCAGATATCTTGAAGGATAATAACTTGTTCCTTGGTTCACCATCTTCTTCCTTGTTTACTTTAATTTATTATTTATATATCATATGCTTACCAATTAATTCCTTAACAGGCAGTGAACTTATATCACACAAATCTCTTATTGAAACAAATGTGCCTCTCCATCTTTCTGGTAGACATCGTAATATTCTCATAATCTTCTCCTTTGCAGGAACAGCTTTTCCAAGTGAGATCATAGTGTTGACGATCTCATTGAACCTGAGATACATGTCAAAAATAGGTTCATCAAGCTTCATTTTAAAATTATCATATTTAATAGTATAGGTGTTTAGTCTCATTTCTTTAACATTGGTTGTTCCCTCATGGGAAATAGCCAAAGTGTCCGAGATTTCATAAGCAGTTTTAAAAGCAGATATTCTATTAAATTCCTCATCACATAAAGCATAGTATAAAGCATTCATTTTTTTACAATTATTATGGTAAGCAGTCTTAGTAGATTCATCCCAAGAAGTTCTTTCAGTTTCTGGAATTTTATATTGAGTCTCTATAGCCGTCCAGATGTCAAATCTCATAATCTCTAAATGAATTTTAATCTTAAGTTTCCAATGGGAATAATTTGTACCATTAAAGAAGGGTGGCTTATTGGTAGCAGCACCTTCAAGTATATTATCCATAAGTAGATTTTAGAAAAATATTTAAAGAGATAAAATTTAGAACTAACAGAAATTTAAGATCTTTAAGATACAACTAAAATCACAGTTGCAAAATAGAGTATTTGGAAATCCTTTAATAATAAACAATACTCTAATACCAAATTTTGGTCGGAGTGGATACTCAATAGGGGGTGAATTGAGTTCCAATTAAAAATTTCTGTTAAAAAATATTTCTATTAAAATCTCCCAATTAAAAACTAAGTTAAACTATAGTGAATTTGTAAAACTGTAAGGGTTCAATTAGGTTCTCAAAAGATTGATTAGGTCTCAGTTAATTTAATCAGAATATTAAATTAGATTTTGAAACTAACCTACTGATTTACAATAGTTACAAACACTTACTAGATTAACTATCAAAGTAACTTTAAAACAATTTTATATTTTAAAGTGATTAGCAGCAGAATATGTAATATAGGTTAAAACCAAAATAAGTAAGCACAGTAGTTTTAAAACAAGAGGTTTAGTCTCAAGATGAGACTTAGTCCTCTCAGATAATTTATATAAATTTTGATCCACACCCTGGATTAGGGTAAACAACAATACATAGATTTTCCAGGTACTAAGACCTCTACCATAGTTCTACGTGGGAAAACAAAACAACAGCACATTGGATTTCTAGGTCCTACTTGACCTCTACCACTATCCACAGTGGGATACATATAGTTAGATAAGGGTTGTGTGAGGATTTAGAAATCCTTCAATTTAGCACAGGAGATAGTGTGTATAAAATATACAGAGTATGCACAATGCTCAAAATGTAAATGAAAGAATCACTAAGAGAGTATATATGAGTTTTAGAATGATCTAGTGATTTTAAGTGCAGCTATGGACTCCTTTGATTGATTAGGAATGCTTCTGATTCATTCTCTGATTTTTGTCTGAAAAACGGAGGGTCGTCTTCTTCAAGTTCAGTTTGATCATCTTGAGTGAATGAAGAGCTCGTTGTAGTTCTCCTTGGATAAGGTGCAGCTTGTGTTAACTTCTAGAATGAATGGCTTCGTGTATGTCTAATGTTCTTCAAGTATGAATGTATCCTTTCTTTTCTGTGTGTATGCACCACTTTTCAGCACTCTTCAGCCCATATTTCGCACTTATTTTGCATGGATTTTTTCCATCCTTTTATATCTTCCATCTCTGACAATGGGAATGATTACCTTTTCATAGGTATGAGGTACGATTCCCTGACATTCCAACAACTATAATTAAATAACATTAATTGCATTAAAATCATAAAATATGACTATTGCTAAATAAACAAATAGAAATATAGATTAGGGAAAGTGACCGGTTTTCAATCGGTAGATCCTTGTAATAGTGAGATTATAGCGGTGGCTCCTCTGTATCGGTAGCTGTTATTCCTTGTAACGGTAGCTCATTGTATCAGTCAATGACTCATTGTATCAGTGAACTTCAATCGGTAGACCTGACTTGTGGTGAGCTTCTTTATATCGGTGAACTTCATAGCGGTAGACTTGCATATACCGGTAGACTTACTTATACCGGTAGACTTACTCTAACGGTAGCTCTGGTGTAATAGTAGCTTGTATCGGTATCTCTTTGTTCTTGTACTAGTGGACTTTGTATCGGTAGCTCTATTATGTATCAGTGATTAAGTGCATACTGGTGGACTTATGCATACTGGTAGACTTGTTCTATCAGTAGCTCTGCTTCTATCGATAACAGTTATGCATATCAGTGACCTTAACCATATCGGTGACCTTAACAGTAGCTGTATATCTATTAGTCTATATCATTAGTGAAGTACCCGGATCAGTGTGAATCACTGAGAGGGGGAGGGGGTGAATCAGTGATCCCTTAAAACTTTTTACTAATTGATTCTTATCAATTAAACCTCTATGGCTGGTTAAAGCCTCGATCCACTCTTCTTGTATCTCTCACCTTTCCACGAATGATGCAGTAAATGTAAAGGCACTGGACACAAGGATTTACAAGGTTCGGCACCAAAGGCCTACGTCCTTACCATGTTGGTTATACGCCCCAACATGGTTTCTCCATTATAACTTGTTAGAATTACAATGGTCGATACAACATCCCACTGTATCTCTCCTGAGTCCCACAGGAGGGTCTTTATACTGCATCCCACAGTGTTGCCAGAGTCCCACTGGCCTGCTCCAGAATCCCACTGAAGACTTCTTCCACCCTGAGTCTCACAGGGGGCTTCTCCTGGCTCCTCGAGTCACACGAGTAGCTCTTCTTCACTTTAAGTTCTTCAAGTATCTTCAGCAGTCTGGGATAAAGACTGCTGGCCTTGCTCTGTACCTCTGATCACTTGTGATGATCAGGTCTTCTCGTCTTGCTCAGGCTTTATCACCTTCTTCTAAGGATGACTTGGCTTCTCTCTTCAAGAATCTTCAACAGCCTCTGATAAGGTCTGCTGGTCTTGCTCACAGCTTCTGATCACTTATGTTGATCATGATCTTCTCAATTACTGAAAACTCAGGCAGCTGATGTCTTTAACTTTAGTCTGGCTTCAGTCTCACTTCAGAACAACTTCATGCACTAAGTGCATGGCAACTCTGCATCTTCATGCAATGATTGCATGTCTTCTCAAAACCTTCTTCAAGAACTTTCAGTCTTGGTAAACTCAGATGCACACAAGCAGATTTGACTTGTTTACGTGTGCACGAGCATGCATGCATGCATGCACTCCCCTTCTTCTTCTTGGTGCAATAAACCCACAATGGGTGTAAATACTTTTAGCACACACACCTTCTTCCTTCTTCACACTTTGTTTTTTTTTTGTTTACACACTCACAAATGTTTTGTTCTTTAGTGTGGGTCTTGTTCTTCTTCAAAGTGTGCACATCACAACGCTACAGCCTTCCTCCTTTGCACACCCACTGCCCGTAGGGTGTTCAACCACTTTGCACACACACGGTCACAACCCTCGGCCTCTTCAAATGCACACACTTAAAGTGTGTTCTTCTTTGTTCAAATGCACAACCAAGACTATGGCTTATTCAATTCTTACACACACACAAAGTGTGGTCTTCCACTTCACTTGTCACACACCACTTGATGTTGTTCTTTGTGCACACACATGGCCTCGGGTCTTCCTCCTCTTGCTCATACCCGAATACCAACACCTCCACTTCCACGTAGGGTCACAAGCAAGGAACTTCTCCACTGCCTCACCGCGCAAGGTGCCACTGGCCGTGGGTCGCGCAAGCCACACGGGGCATGGCGCGCAAGGTGCTACCGCGCAAGGGGGCGCGCTGCACAGAGGGGGCGCGCAAGGTCACGCTGCCCAACCTCTTCTTCTTGTCGCGCAAATATTTAGCACGCAAGGGACTCCTCCAACTTCTTTCGTGCAGGTATGCACAAAAGGAACACAGCCGCGCAAGTGGTTTGCGCGGGGCTTCAGCTTCGCGAGGCACAAAGTGCTCCGCGGGACTTCGGGTTTTCAATAAAACTTCAGCAAGCAATCCAGAGGTCTCGGCCTCTCTTTATATAGGCAGAGGGCCTCGGTTCATCCGCGTGGGATATAAATCCAAACTCCCGAATATCTCGGGTTTTCAAGATTTCCAAAATCTTGTTTCTCCTCTGTTTCACGCGGCTTAACTCATTTTTAATTTCCTCTTTCATTCCTCCTCGTGCATGCGATTTAGAACCCATGCACGGCCTCTATTTTGGCCATCCCATGCAAAACACGAACACCACATGGCCTCAGAAACTTCGTTTTGCCTCAGCCTTTTTCGAAATCCTCATTACCTTGCATGCATGCTTATTTTATTGCATGGTTAGGTTCAGTTGGGCCAGCCGAACTCAATGGTGTCTTCATCTTCGTCAGAGGTGGCCGGAATCTCGAAATCATCCCTCGGATGGCGCCTGGTTCGTCGGAGGCTCGCGGGGAGGCTTCAGCCGAGCTTGGGGAAGAAGATAAGCTCAGCACCGTTAGATCCGATATTTGGACGGCCGCGATCAGAAGATCTCGCGCGGGATCGATCGTGCGGTCAAGATCTGGCGCGCGATCGATCGAGCGGCCAGGATTCGCTCCTGGAAATTTTTCTGCGTCCCACATCGAAACGGAGCGCGGTTTTTCCGCGGCTTATCAACCTAGCGCTCCCTTTCAACGCTCAGTTGCACTTCCCCCTCCACGGTGCCTCCCCGCACCGTTTTCTCTCTACGGGCACGCTCTGCGCCCACTCACGCCACTCGGGCGCGCCATTGGAGCCCACTATGCACCTTCGGGGCGCGCTCTGGCGCCCATGCTGCGCAGGACCAGATCCCCTGCGTGGCCCCGGCTTACACACGGTCGCGGCCTCTCGGGCTGGCCCCATGGGATCCCCCTTGGGCGTGGCGACCTCGAGTCCCACATGTGCCTTGGGGTTGAACCCTTAAGGCTGGCCCTTGGTGGCTAATTTTTTGCCTAAGTAGAGACTTAGGGACTTTGTATAAAAACAAAGTAACCCAAGTTCAAATGTCGAATGCCACTTCTTCCAAGCCATTCTTCTTCTTCATTTCTTCTCATCTTCTTCTTAAGAATTCCATTACTTCTCCTCATATGATCTTCACTTAGGATATGGAATTCAAAAGGTTCATCTTCATCAACCGAACTCCTGAATCACTTATAATCTTCAATGTTCTTTATTGATCTAATCAGAGATAAATTGGAACTTTTTCAATTCACATGCACTAAGATTTAGTGCATGGACTTCATTAAAACCACTTCATACACTTAGAGATTGTGGATGGATCATCTTCAACTCCTCATGCATTGTCAATACAATGCATGGTCTTCTAACATTGTTGTAACATTGTATCCAATTGATACAAGTTCTTGGAACTTTAAGAATAGCTCAACAATCATCTGATTTAATGATGCTACATCATCATTCATTCTTCAAGTGGTGTAACTTAGTATCATCTTGATACAAGTATTGAAACATTAAGATCAGTTCTACAATCGTCTGATATAAATAGAGAATGTTTCAACCACAACATCCTATGTCACTTAGTGAATCTCCTAAGTGACATGCCTCTAAGTACCATGGCCATTCTCCTTCATCACCATCACATCCTTTGTCATTCACATCTTGACATTCCTTGACATCCATTCATTCCATGACAACATCATGCCTCATTGACAACAAATGCAACACAGTGCACTTCAATCTCCCCCTTTGTATTTGTTGTCAATACACTTCTTCAGCACATATGAATGGGTCAATATGTGTGCCAATATTTTCTCCCCCTTATTGGAAATCAAATGCAAAGGTGTGGTGTGGTTCTCTTAAAAAAATCACTTCCTCCCTTTGAAAAGCATTGTTCTTCAAAATCACTAAGAGAGGGATGATGTCACATGTTCTCTTGAGCAAGGAACCTTTAGTAAATCATCTATAAGTCTACTTGGGCTAACCCGGTGTAGAAAACAAGAGTGATGTAACCAAGGAACTCAATGTTGTCCAACATTCACTGTACATGTGAAATCATGCTTCAGGGGTTTGAAATTTTTCAGATATAACAATGAATTGCTAAATCCTGCACATACTTCACAAAACTCATTAGAAAGTTTAGGTGCAAAGATAAAGCTCCCCCTTTCATCCATTTGTCTTCAATCCATACTCCCCCTTAATTGACAAGATGAATACAATTAAGAAACAAGGGATGAAAGTATGATTGGAACACCTTCATCTTTTCTCAAGATGGTATTAAATCTTAGAATACCATCTTCTCCAGATTGGCTCCCCCTCAAGGGGTGCACTCCATTCTGTCCAAACCACTCTCCAGTTGAGAATGATCATCATCTTCAATTCCCTGCAATGTTAGCACATGTAAATACAAGTGATTAGGGAATAAGATGGAACCTCCTTGGTTCATCAATGTGAACAACAAGGTTGAGAAGATTCTCTCAACCAAGATGTCCCATTTTCACCATTCTTCACACTTGCACATTTGATCTTCAATGATGTTTGTGCTGGTGTGGATCTCAACACCTCTTTAACTTCTTTTTGTGTGACTCCTGTATTTCTAGGTGCCTTCTGAGCACTAGAGTCTCCTGGTGCAATCTTCATTCTTTTGAAGAATCCCTTCTGAGCTGGAATGAATATCATGCATTTATCACTAGTATGTCCAGCTTGATTGCACCTCACACACAGAACTTGATCTTCATGTGAAATATTTTTCTTTCCTTTTGCCTTAGCAATTGCCAGAACTTCATCTTCAGATCTCTGCAGATCTTTGGCAAGTTGCAATTGATTTGGCCATATGACAAGTAAGTCACTTGGAAGTGTGGCCTCAGTTCTGGAAGTTCCACATGGTTCTTTTGATGCTGTTAAGCTACCTTTCTTAGGCAACTTATTTTCAATCAATCCCTTCTGATTATTTTGGATTGATTGTCTGTTTGAGTTCAGTTGGCTTCTATTGATTTCCATGGATTGTTTGCTAAGATCCATGGTATGACCTTTCTTTCCACAGTAGAAGCAAGTCTTCTTGGTGGATCTTCTTGATGCATCACCCTTCTTGGATTTCAAATCCAAGGTCTTCTCTTCCTTTGTCATAATCTTCTTGGGAGCATCTTCCAATTTATTCTGCTTGCTTCCCAAGGATTATTTCTGAGCCAGGTTCTGTGATCTTTTCTTCTTTTGAGCTCTGGATACAGTTGGAGATTGACATGTATCTTTTTGACCACTTTTGCAATCATCCCAGATGTTGTCAAGTAATCCAAATCTATTTGCAGTAAACAGATGTCTCTGGACCTGTGGATGTTGCCTCTTTTCCTCTGGCTTGCTCCCCCTTGGCATGGGCTTCCTCTGTGCTTTGGCATTCAGCGGATTGTACCAACAATCCTTTGCACAATGCCCATACTTGTTACAACACCAACACTGACCCACAAATCTTGACCTCTTGAGTCCTTCTGATTGTAGGGTACTTTTCTTGACTTGCTGTGTTTTTTCAGGAGAGCATTCTTTCTTCACTGTCTTCATCCATACTTGTTTGGATTCATTCTTCCATCCTGCACTTTTTGTGGAAACACAATTAGATTCATTAGTACAAGATGGGATGGATGGTACCTTCCTTTTAGAAGATGTTTCCCTTTTATTATAGGATGTCCTTCTTTTGGAATCATCCTTCTCAATGCACACTTGTGTAGCAACATTTCTACTTTCAGCTGACTGGGAGGATTCAGCTTTGGGTGATTGCAGATTTTTCAATATCACCTCTAGTTCTAAGCATTTCATGTTAAGAGAGTTCTTCTCATCCTCAACAGTTCTTAGCCTTCCTTCCCAATTTTCTTTCAGCTGTTCTAACTGGTCTTCATGCACCTTCTTCATTTCTTGTAATGAATTGTCAAGATCCTTTACCCTGTTTACTTTTTCTTCAAGTTGAGCATCTCTGACATTCATTGAAACTTTGTGCCTCTTTTCCAGTGCATGGAAAACATCTTTGACCACTGTCTTAAAGAATTCATTCTCAGAAAGGCTTCTTTGCAATTCTTCAGTAGTGTATTCATATCTTTCATTTCAAAGGGAAACGGTTTCATCTTTAGCCTTCACCAGCTTTCTGATAGTGTTGGTTATGCCAACCCTTTTTTCCAATTGGACTTCCAGAGAATTGGCTTCATCTTCTAGCTGTAATTTTTCTTCTTGAAGATCAAGGAGGCCTGTAGCTATACAAATTGCCACTTCCTTGGGAACTGTCTTCTGAAGATATTTAATTGCATTTAGAAGATCATTGTTCCTTCCATCTTCATCACAGCTAGAGCAGGCTTCATCAGAATAATGATAAAAGGAATTGTAATCTGATGTGACTTTCACATTTCTTTCCATAGAAGGAGTTTCTCTGATTGCAACAACCTTCTTCTTCATCTTCTTTGCCTGTTTCTTCATTCTGTTTTTCAGAGTCTTGGCAGATATCTCCATTTGAGGCTGTTCTTTCATTTCCTCAAATATGCACTTCATAAATACTCTCTTGGATCTTTTAGAGGTAACCTCGCTCTGATACCAATTGAAGTGCCCGGATCAGTGTGAATCACTGAGAGGGGGAGGGGGTGAATCAGTGATCCCTTAAAAATTTTTACTAATTGATTCTTATCAATTAAACCTCTATGGCTGGTTAAAGCCTCGATCCACTCTTCTTGTATCTCTCACCTTTCCACGAATGATGCAGTAAATGTAAAGGCACTGGACACAAGGATTTACAAGGTTCGGCACCAAAGGCCTACGTCCTTGCCATGTTGGTTATACGCCCCAACATGGTTTCTCCATTATAACTTGTTAGAATTACAATGGTCGATACAACATCCCACTGTATCTCTCCTGAGTCCCACAGGAGGGTCTTTATACTGCGTCCCACAGTGTTTCCAGAGTCCCACTGGCCTGCTCCAGAATCCCACTGAAGACTTATTCCACCCTGAGTCTCACAGGGGGCTTCTCCTGGCTCCTCGAGTCACACGAGTAGCTCTTCTTCACTTTAAGTTCTTCAAGTATCTTCAGCAGTCTGGGATAAAGACTGCTGGCCTTGCTCTGTACCTCTGATCACTTGTGAAGATCAGGTCTTCTCGTCTTGCTCAGGCTTTATCACCTTCTTCTAAGGATGACCTGGCTTCTCTCTTCAAGAATCTTCAACAGCCTCTGATAAGGTCTGCTGGTCTTGCTCACAGCTTCTGATCACTTCTGTTGATCAGGATCTTCTCAATTACTGAAAACTCAGGCAGCTGATGTCTTTAACTTTAGTCTGGCTTCAGTCTCACTTCAGAACAACTTCATGCACTAAGTGCATGGCAACTCTGCATCTTCATGCACTGATTGCATGTCTTCTCAAAACCTTCTTCAAGAACTTTCAGTCTTGGTAAACTCAGATGCACACAAGCAGATTTGACTTGTTTACGTGTGCACGTGCATGCATGCATGCATGCACTCCCCTTCTTCTTCTTGGTGCAATAAACCCACAATGGGTGTAAATACTTTTAGCACACACACATTCTTCCTTCTTCACACTTTGTTCTTTTTGTTTACACACTCACAAATGTGTTGTTCTTTAGTGTGGGTCTTGTTCTTCTTCAAAGTGTGCACATCACAACGCTACGGCCTTCCTCCTTTGCACACCCACTGCCCGTAGGGTGTTCAACCACTTTGCACACACACGGTCACAACCCTCGGCCTCTTCAAATGCACACACTTAAAGTGTGTTCTTCTTTGTTCAAATGCACAACCAAGACTATGGCTTATTCAATTCTTACACACACACAAAGTGTGGTCTTCCACTTCACTTGGCACACACCACTTGATGTTGTTCTTTGTGCACACACATGGCCTCGGGTCTTCCTCCTCTTGCTCATACCCGAATACCAACACCTCCACTTCCACGTAGGGTCACAAGCAAGGATCTTCTCCACTGCCTCACCGCGCAAGGTTCCACTGGCCGTGGGTCGCGCAAGCCACACGGGGCATGGCGCGCAAGGTGCTACCGCGCAAGGGGGCGCGATGCACAGAGGGGGCGCGCAAGGTCACGCTGCCCAACCTCTTCTTCTTGTCGCGCAAAGATTTAGCACGCAAGGGACTCCTCCAACTTCTTTCGTGCAGGTATGCACAAAAGGAACACAGCCGCGCAAGTGGGTTGCGCGGGGCTTCAGCTTTGCGAGGCACAAAGTACTCCGCGGGACTTCGGGTTTTCAATAAAACTTCAGCAAGCAATCCAGAGGTCTCGGCCTCTCTTTATATAGGCAGAGGGCCTCGGTTCATCCGCGTGGGATATAAATTCAAACTCCCGAATATCTCGGGTTTTCAAGATTTCCAAAATCTTGTTTCTCCTCTGTTTCACGCGGCTTAACTCATTTTTAATTTCCTCTTTCATTCCTCCTCGTGCATGCGATTTAGAACGCATGCACGGCCTCTGTTTTGGCCATCCCATGCAAAACACGAACACCACATGGCCTCGGAAACTTCGTTTTGCCTCGGCCTTTTTCGAAATCCTCATTACCTTGCATGCATGCTTATTTTATTGCATGGTTAGGTTCAGTTGGGCCAGCCGAACTCAATGGTGTCTTCATCTTCGTCAGAGGTGGCCGGAATCTCGAAATCATCCCTCGGATGGCGCCTGGTTCGTCGGAGGCTCGCGGGGAGGCTTCAGCCGAGCTCGGGGAAGAAGATAAGCTCAGCACCGTTGGATCCGATCTTTGGACGGCCGCGATCAGAAGATCTCGCGCGGGATCGATCGTGCGGTCGAGATCTGGCGCGCGATCGATCGAGTGGCCAGGATTCGCTCCTGGAAATTTTTCCGCGTCCCACATCGAAACGGAGTGCGGTTTTTCCGCGGCTTATCAACCTAGCGCTCCCTTTCAACGCTCAGTTGCACTTCCCCCTCCATGGTGCCTCCCCGCACCGTGTTCTCTCTACGGGCGCACTCTGCGCCCACTCACGCCACTCGGGCGCGCCATTGGCGCCCACTATGCACCTTCGGGGCGCGCTCTGGCGCCCATGCTGCGCAGGACCTGATCCCCTGCGTGGCCCCGGCTTACACACGGCCGCGGCCTCTCGGGATGGCCCCATGGGATCCCCCTTGGGTGTGGCGACCTCGAGTCCCACATGTGCCTTGGGGTTGAACCCTTAAGGCTGGCCCTTGGTGGCTAATTTTTTGCCTAAGTAGAGACTTAGGGACTTTGTATAAAAACAAAGTAACCCAAGTTCAAATGCCGAACGCCACTTCTTCCAAGCCATTCTTCTTCTTCATTTCTTCTCATCTTCTTCTTAGGAATTCCATTACTTCTCCTCATATGATATTCACTTAGGATATGGAATTCAAAAGGTTCATCTTCATCAACCGAACTCCTGAATCACTTATAATCTTCAATGTTCTCTATTGATCTAATCAGAGATCAATTGGAACTTTTTCAATTCACATGCACTAAGAGTTAGTGCATGGACTTCAATAAAACCACTTCATCCACTTAGAGATTGTGGATGGATCATCTTCAACTCCTCATGCATTTTCAATACAATGCATGGTCTTCTAACATTGTTGTAACATTGTATCCAGTTGATACAAGTTCTTGGAACTTTAAGAACAGCTCAACAATCATCTGATTTAATGATGCTACATCATCATTCATTCTTCAAGTGGTGTAACTTAGTATCATCTTGATACAAGTATTGAAACATTAAGATCAGTTCTACAATCGTCTGATATAAATAGAGAATGTTTCAACCACAACATCCTATGTCACTTAGTGAATCTCCTAAGTGACATGCCTCTAAGTACCATGGTCGTTCTCCTTCATCACCATCACATCCTTTGTCATTCACATCTTGACATTCCTTGACATCCATTCATTCCATGACAACATCATGCCTCATTGACAACAAATGCAACACAGTGCACTTCAATCTCCCCCTTTGTATTTGTTGTCAATACACTTCTTCAGCACATATGAATGGGTCAATATGTGTGCCAATATTTTCTCCCCCTTATTGGCAATCAAATGCAAAGGTGTGGTGTGGTTCTCTTAAAAAAATCACTTCCTCCCTTTTAAAATCATTGTTCTTCAAAATCACTAAGAGAGGGATGATGTCACATGTTCTCTTGAGCAAGGAACCTTTAGTAAATCATCTCTAAGTCTACTTGGGCTAACCCAGTGTAGAAAACAAGAGTGATGTAACCAAGGAACTCAATGTTGTCCAACATTCACTGTACATGTGAAATCATGCTTCAGGGGTTTGAAATTTTTCAGATATAACAATGAATTGCTAAATCCTACACATACTTCACAAAACTCATTAGAAAGTTCAGGTGCAAAGATAAAGCTCCCCCTTTCATCCATTTGTCTTCAATCCATACTCCCCCTTAATTGACAAGATGAATACAATTAAGAAACAAGGGATGAAAGTATGATTGGAACACCTTCAGCTTTTCTCAAGATGGTATTAAATCTTAGAATACCATCTTCTCCAGATTGGCTACCCCTC
This sequence comes from Viscum album, assembly GCA_963277665.1. Taxonomy (NCBI): domain Eukaryota; kingdom Viridiplantae; phylum Streptophyta; class Magnoliopsida; order Santalales; family Viscaceae; genus Viscum; species Viscum album. The sequence goes on from OY728135.1 coordinate 272,121,022, forward strand.
AAGGGGTGCACTCCATTCTGTCCAAACCACTCTCCAGTTGAGAATGATCATCATCTTCAATTCCCTGCAATGTTAGCACATGTAAATACAAGTGATTAGGGAATAAGATGGAACCTCCTTGGTTCATCAATGTGAACAACAAGGTTGAGAAGATTCTCTCAACCGAGATGTCCCATTTTCACCATTCTTCACACTTGCACATTTGATCTTCAATGATGTTTGTGCTGGTGTGGATCTCAACACCTCTTTAACTTCTTTGTGTGTGACTCCTGTATTTCTAGGTGCCTTCTGAGCACTAGAGTCTCCTGGTGCAATCTTCATTCTTTTGAAGAATCCCTTCTGAGCTGGAATGAATATCATGCATTTATCACTAGTATGTCCAGCTTGATTGCACCTCACACACAGAAATTGATCTTCATGTGAAATATTTTTCTTTCCTTTTGCCTTAGCAATTGCCAGAACTTCATCTTCAGCTCTCTGCAGATCTTTGGCAAGTTGCAACTGATTTGGCCATATGACAAGTAAGTCACTTGGAAGTGTGGCCTCAGTTCTGGAAGTTCCACATGGTTCTTTTGATGCTGTTAAGCTACCTTTCTTAGGCAACTTATTTTCAATCAATCCCTTCTGATTATTTTGGATTGATTGTCTGTTTGAGTTCAGTTGGCTTCTATTGATTTCCATGGCTTGTTTGCAAAGATCCATGGTATGACCTTTCTTTCCACAGTAGAAGCATGTCTTCTTGGTGGCTCTTCTTGATGCATCACCCTTCTTGGATTTCAAATCCAAGGTCTTCTCTTCCTTTTTCATAATCTTCTTGGGAGAATCTTCCACTTTCTTCTGCTTGCTTCCCAAGGATTCTTTCTGAGCCAGGTTCTGTGATCTTTTCTTCTTTTGAGCTCTGGATACAGTTGGAGATTGACATGTATCTTTTTGACCACTTTTGCAATCATCCCAGATGTTGTCAAGTAATCCAAATCTATTTGCAGTAAACAGATGTCTCTGGACCTGTGGATGTTGCCTCTTTTCCTCTGGCTTTCTCCCCCTTGGCATTGGCTTCCTCTGTGCTTTGGCATTCAGCGGATTGTACCAACAATCCTTTGCACAATGCCCATACTTGTTACAACACCAACACTGACCCACAAATCTTGACCTCTTGAGTCCTTCTGATTGTAGGGTACTTTTCTTGACTTGCTGTGTTTTTTCAGGAGAGCATTCTTTCTTCACTGTCTTCATCCATACTTGTTTGGATTCATTCTTCCATCCTGCAATTTTTGTGAAACACAATTAGAAGCATTAGTACAAGATGGGATGGATGGTACCTTCCTTTTAGAAGATGTTGCCCTTTTATTATAGTATGTCCTTCTTTTGGAATCATCCTTCTCAATGCACACTTGTGTAGCAACATTTCTACTTTCAGCTGACTGGGAGGATTCAGCTTTGGTTGATTGCAGATTTTTCAATATCACCTCTAGTTCTAAGCATTTCATGTTAAGGGAGTTCTTCTCATCCTCAACAGTTCTTAGCCTTCCTTCCCAATTTTCTTTCAGCTGTTCTAACTGGTCTTCATGCACCTTCTTCATTTCTTGTAATGAATTGTCAAGCTCCTTTACCCTGTTTACTTTGTCTTCAAGTTGAGCATCTCTGACACTCATTGAAACTTTGTGCCTCTTTTCCAGTGCATGGAAAACATCTTTGACCACTGTCTTAAAGAATTCATTCTCAGAAAGGCTTCTTTGCAATTCTTCAGTAGTGTCTTCATATCTTTCATTGCAAAGGGAAACGGTTTCATCTTTAGCCTTCACCAGCTTTCTGAGAGTGTTGGTTATGCCAACCCTTTTTGCCAATTGGACTTCCAGAGAATTGGCTTCATCTTCTAGCTGTAATTTTTCGTCTTGAAGATCAAGGAGGCCTTTAGCTATACACATTGACACTTCCTTGGGAATTGTCTTCTGAAGATATTTGATTGCATTTAGAAGATCATTTTTCCTTCCATCTTCATCACATCTAGAGCAGGCTTCATCAGAAGAATGATAAAAGGAATTGTCATCTGATGTGACTTTCACATTTCTTTCCATAGAAGGAGTTTCTCTGATTGCAACAACCTTCTTCTTCATCTTCTTTGCCTGTTTCTTCATTCTATTTTTCAGAGTCTTGGCAGATATCTCCATTTGAGGCTGTTCTTTCATTTCCTCAAATATGCACTTCATAAAGACTCTCTTGGATATTTTAGAGGTAACCTCGCTCTGATACCAATTGAAGTGCCCGGATCAGTGTGAATCACTGAGAGGGGGAGGGGGTGAATCAGTGATCCCTTAAAACTTTTTACTAATTGATTCTTATCAATTAAACCTCTATGGCTAGTTAAAGCCTCGATCCACTCTTCTTGTATCTCTCACCTTTCCACGAATGATGCAGTAAATGTAAAGGCACTGGACACAAGGATTTACAAGGTTCGGCACCAAAGGCCTACGTCCTTGCCATGTTGGTTATACGCCCCAACATGGTTTCTCCATTATAACTTGTTAGAATTACAATGGTCGATACAACATCCCACTGTATCTCTCCTGAGTCCCACAGGAGGGTCTTTATACTACGTCCCACAGTGTTTCCAGAGTCCCACTGGCCTGCTCCAGAATCCCACTGAAGACTTCTTCCACCCTGAGTCTCACAGGGGGATTCTCCTGGCTCCTCGAGTCACATGAGTAGCTCTTCTTCACTTTAAGTTCTTCAAGTATCTTCAGCAGTCTGGGATAAAGACTGCTGGCCTTGCTTTGTACCTCTGATCACTTGTGATGATCAGGTCTTCTCGTCTTGCTCAGGCTTTATCACCTTCTTCTAAGGATGACCTGGCTTATCTCTTCAAGAATCTTCAACAGTCTCTGATAAGGTCTGCTGATCTTGCTCACAGCTTCTGATCACTTCTGTTGATCAGGATCTTCTCAATTACTGAAAACTCAGGCAGCTGATGTCTTTAACTTTAGTTTGGCTTCAGTCTCACTTCAGAACAACTTCATGCACTAAGTGCATGGCAACTCTGTATCTTCATTCACTGATTGCATGTCTTCTCAAAACCTTCTTCAAGAACTTTCAGTCTTGGTCAACTCAGATGCACACAAGCAGATTTGACTTGTTTACGTGTGCACGTGCATGCATGCATGCATGCACTCCCCTTCTTCTTCTTGGTGCAATAAACCCACAATGGGTGTAAATACTTTTAGCACACACACCTTCTTCCTTCTTCAGACTTTGTTCTTTTTGTTTACACACTCACAAATGTGTTGTTCTTTAGTGTGGGTCTTGTTCTTCTTCAAAGTGTGCACATCACAACACTACGGCCTTCCTCCTTTGCACACCCACTGCCCGTAGGGTGTTCAACCACTTTGCACACACACGGTCACAACCCTCGGCCTCTTCAAATGCACACACTTAAAGTGTGTTCTTCTTTGTTCAAATGCACAACCAAGACTATGGCTTATTCAATTCTTACACACACACAAAGTGTGGTCTTCCACTTCACTTGGCACACACCACTTGATGTTGTTCTTTGTGCACACACATGGCCTCGGGTCTTCCTCCTCTTGCTCATACCCGAATACCAACACCTCCACTTCCACGTAGGGTCACAAGCAAGGATCTTCTCCACTGCCTCACCGCGCAAGGTGCCACTGGCTGTGGGTCGCGCAAGCCACACGAGTCATGGCGCACAAGGTGCTACCGCGCAAGGGGGTGCGATGCACAGAGGGGGAACGCAAGGTCACGCTGCCCAACCTCTTCTTCTTGTCGCGCAAAGATTTAGCACGCAAGGGACTCCTCCAACTTCTTTCGTGCAGGTATGCACAAAAGGAACACAGCCGCGCAAGTGGGTTGCGCGGGGCTTCAGCTTCGCGAGGCACAAAGTGCTCCGCGGGACTTCGGGTTTTCAATAAAACTTCAGCAAGCAATCCAGAGGTCTCGGCCTCTCTTTATATAGGCAGAGGGCCTCGGTTCATCCGCGTGGGATATAAATTCAAACTCCCGAATATCTCGGGTTTTCAAGATTTCCAAAATCTTGTTTCTCCTCTATTTCACGCGGCTTAACTCATTTTTAATATCCTCTTTCATTCCTCCTCGTGCATGCGATTTAGAACGCATGCACGGCCTCTGTTTTGGCCATCCCATGCAAAACACGAACACCACATGGCCTCGGCAACTTCGTTTTGCCTCGGCCTTTTTCGAAATCCTCATTACCTTGCATGCATGCTTATTTTATTGAATGGTTAGGTTCAGTTGGGCCAGCCGAACTCAATGGTGTCTTCATCTTCGTCAGAGGTGGCCGGAATCTCGAAATCATCCCTCGGATGGCGCCTGGTTCGTCGGAGGCTCGCGGGGAGGCTTCAGCCGAGCTCGAGGAAGAAGATAAGCTCAGCACCGTTGGATCCGATCTTTGAACGGCCGCGATCAGAAGATCTCGCGCGGGATCGATCGTGCGGTCGAGATCTGGCGCGCGATCGATCGAGCGGCCAGGATTCGCTCCTGGAAATTTTTCTGCATCCCACATCGAAACGGAGCGCGGTTTTTCCGCGGCTTATCAACCTAGAGCTCCCTTTCAACGCTCAGTTGAACTTCCCCCTCCACGGTGCCGCCCCGCACCGTGTTCTCTCTGCGGGCGCGCTCTGCGCCCACTCACGCCACTCGGGCGCGCCATTGGCGCCCACTATGCACCTTCGGGGCGCGCTCTGGCACCCATGTTGCGCAGGACCTGATCCCCTGCGTGGCCCCGGCTTACACACGGTCGCAGCCTCTCGGGCTGGCCCCATGGGATCCCCCTTGGGCGTGGCGACCTCGAGTCCCACATGTGCCTTGGGGTTGAACCCTTAAGGCTGGCCCTTGGTGGCTAATTTTTTGCCTAAGTAGAGACTTAGGGACTTTGTATAAAAACAAAGTAACCCAAGTTCAAATGCTGAATTCCACTTCTTCCAAGCCATTCTTCTTCTTCATTTCTTCTCATATTCTTCTTAATAATTCCATTACTTCTCCTCATATGATCTTCACTTAGGATATGGAATTCAAAAGGTTCATCTTCATCAACCGAACTCCTGAATCACTTATAATCTTCAATGTTCTTTATTGATCTAATCAGAGATCAATTGGAACTTTTTCAATTCACATGCACTAAGATTTAGTGCATGGACTTCATTAAAACCACTTCATCCACTTAGAGATTGTGGATGGATCATCTTCAACTCCTCATGAATTGTCAATAAAATGCATGGTCTTCTAACATTGTTGTAACATTGTATCCAGTTGATACAAGTTCTTGGAACTTTAAGAACAGCTCAACAATCATCTGATTTAATGATGCTACATCATCATTCATTCTTCAAGTGGTGTAACTTAGTGTCATCTTGATACAAGTATTGAAACATTAAGATCAGTTCTACAATCGTCTGATATAAATAGAGAATGTTTCAACCAAAACATCCTATGTCACTTAGTGAATCTCCTAAGTGACATGCCTCTAAGTACCATGGTCGTTCTCCTTCATCACCATCACATCCTTTGTCATTCACATCTTGACATTCGTTGACATCCATTCATTCCATGACAACATCATGCCTCATTGACAACAAATGCAACACAGTGCACTTCAAGTAGCTATGAGCATATCTGTGACCTTAACACTTAGTTGTTCTATGCAACACATATGCATATTGAGTTAGAATTATTTCAAAGGACATATAAACACAGATAATCATTTATTAACATATTCCAAAGAGCATTTTGATATTCTTATAAATTCAATAGAAGGATGAAAAAGTAATTAATATTTGAGTGAACATTAGTTGGGATTTTCAAAACATATTAAGACATAGTTGATATTATCAAAATAGGTGAGGTCAACATTTTTCTTAATGCATAGGTTATTCAGTATGAGGTTATCAGAGATAATACTAGTAAGATTTCTCATGAATGATTTCATTATGATCTGAGAGAAGATAAAATCTATGAAGTTGAAATTCATAGATAATGTGTATGGGTTCTTCTATAGTTTTCACCGCTACTAAAGTAGTGGGACATGATGATAAAAAAGTAACTAATTTATGAAAGAAAATTGATTTAGAATTTAAGGATGTGTGGAACTTGATCCTCAATAAACAATTCTGGATAAGGGAAGTATAGAAACCATCCATTAATTCTCTTAATGTTCATGGGTGAGGATAGTCACCCCATAGAAGAAATTGGAAGAAACAATTAGATAACATATATCAAGATAAAATTTGAGTAAAATTGATTGGTCTATGTCCAACGTGATGGAGTTATGGGAAGAAATGACATTTAAAGAAGCATTACAGAAGTTATAAAGAGAACTTTGGAAGGAAATAAAGTTCTAGAAGTTCAAATTCTATAATTAAAACCAAGGGAAACAACACATTGTCTCTCAATGTAAATATTTTAGAGGATTCATCGATGATTTACTCTGGAGTATCATTCCATTATAATACATAGTAAGGATTCATATAGAATTATCTGTTTGGATAGTTCAGCAAGGTATATTTGGTGGATGATAAAGTTTCAGATATTGTGAGTAAAGGAGATGTTAATTTTCAGATGAAGAATGGGAGTGTCTTAAAGCATAAATAAGTTAGTCATGTCATAGGGTTGTGAAAGAACTTAATTTCTATAGGAAAAAATGATGATACAATATATGGGACTAGTTTCACCAACATAGTTTGGAATGTTACCTGGGGCTTTATAGTGTTTACATGAGGAATAAAGGATGGGACACTATATCTGACTAAAATATTAGATATATTGGTATTTTTTAGAGAAATAATGTTTGACATCTTGTAGTTGTGGCACTATTGACTGAGACATCTCAGTGAGAATAATATGAAGGTTCTAATGGATAAATTCATGATAAATATTGATCGCATGGATGTTAAGAGGTGTGAAAGTTATGTTATAAGGAAGTAGAGAGAGTTTACTTAAACTTTAATGAGTGTAATTCTAAAGCTTGAAAGTTATAACTGGTTTTCTTGGATGTTTTGGGACCTTCCCCTATCTGGTCTCACAATGGGTGCTTTGTATTATAATATTTATTGATGATGCTACTAGGAAATTATGGGTTTACTTAATAAGGAAAAATTCTTATGATTTTTAAGAATTTATTCAATGGGAATACATAGTGGAGAGAGAATATAGCTCGAAGATTAAATTTTTAAGGTCCAACAACGGTGGTGAATAAAATAGACAAAAATTATAGGACTTCTATCAAAAGAAAGGGATTAGGATAGAGAAGGTAGTGCCTAGAAAACTACAGCATAATGATGTGGATTAAATGATGAATCATATGTTTAATGAGAAGGTATTGATCTTTTAATTGAACTCTGAAATGCTTAAGGGTATTTGGGTGGAATCAGTGAACACATCAGCTTAACTTATCAACAGGTATTTGACATTGTAACGACCCGAAATTTCGAATAAATCTTGTTTCCTAATTTTTGTGTGTTATTTTATTTTTGATACTCAACAAAACTGTTTCATTTGATAACATGAGTATAATTAAAATGAGACTGTTGGGTTTTGACTGTTATATGACCATTGGTCAATGTGACCGTTGTAAACTAAACGTTTCGATTATTGTCTCTAAATACAAGTAATCTTGGTTAATTAATATAGAAAGAAGATTTGATGGCCTCACCCATTAGTCTTGGACCGATCAAAGCCCATCTAACAGAACTTGGGAAGGAGGTAGCACCACTGGGCTTTTCTATGGACCAAACCCAAGCTGAACTTCATTGTGTGAAGCTAGAACGGGATCACCTCCGTGAGAAGTTCAAACTGATAAAAATTACTACTCGTGCGATGTTGGCCGAGCCTCCCTCGGATTCTCTCACCTTAGCACACCTTACACTTAGGTCCTATGCTGGTGTGATAAGGGGATATTTAAGGAGACCGTAACTGCCTTGTGTAATCCTTTGTTCTAAATAAAAAATTGGGATTTCTTCTTATGATGAAGTTTATGAATTTTCAAATGACCGAATAAATATAGTATGCATATTTTTGATGAATTTTAGAAAAAAGAGATTTTAAAAATGTTTATGTAAACCTTAAATAATTAAAAATGTGTAATGATTTTCAAAAAATGGTCTTCTACAATTATGTTCAGTACGAAATTTAGAGTCTAATAAGATCAACTTGATTTTTGATGAATAGTAAATTATGAATAGTGATTTTACGCTCAGGATTAGTAATGTGACCAAATGGATTAGTAATTTCACTCAAAGAAAGTTTTAATATAATTTAGACACCATGATTAAGTAATGAGATTCAATAAAATGGGTAAATAACGGTTTCATAAATTATTAGTCAAGTATTAGTTTTTTCGGGTGAATAGTGTTTTTTTAATTAAAATTTTAATTAAAAATAATTAGAAAATTATTTTTATAAAATTGACTTTATTTTTGAACTCAGAGCATCGATATTATGTTATGGTAATTTTTGGGGATTTTTCTGAAAAAAATGAATTCTCGATGAATAGTGCTTTTATTTAAAAATTAAATTAAAAATATTTAGAAAATTATTTTTATAAAATGGAGTTCATAAATGTAATTAGAGCATCGATATTTGGTTAAGGTGAGATTTTGGGTTTTTTCTGAGAAAGATGAATTTTCAGTGAATAGTAAAAAAAGCAGTTTTAGGGTTTCAGTATGTTTAATGACATCATAGTTGTGTCATGATGATGTCATGAGATATTTTAAGGGTTGGCCGGCCAAAGGTGATTAATTATTATATTGGGGGGCCCATGTGTCCTAACTCCATGGTAAATACCATGGGAGAGCACATGGTTTTGAAAAAAGCACTTGTGAGGTGTCCCTTGGCCATTAATGCCTTGTCCCCTCACTTTCCCTATAAATACCCACCCTTTCCTACTTTTGTTTTCACTCCCAACTCTCACCCAACAAAGCTCTGGTCTCCTTACCTCCCAAGGATTCCTCCCAAGGTGCCCCCAAGCCCTCAAGGTCCAAACCTTTGAGTTTTAAGAGTTACGTTTTAAGGTAAGGGATCCGACCCCTCTCTTTCTTTTCATGTAATCTCTTTTATGTCCTTTCCCTTTATGCTCCATGTTTTTATGTGAGAGTATGTTCTTTTATATTCTTCTTACTTCCCTTTTCATGTTTATATTATGATATATCCCCTCTTACTCTCATCATTTCGTTTTATGAATGTTTAAGTGACGCCGTTGGGCTGCCGAATTTATAAGGGATTCTTTCACCCTTCTCATTTTCAAGTTCTATTTTCTTGTCATGTCTTTCAAGTTCCTTTTTATTATGTTGGGGTATGATCTCTATATCTATCATACTAGTCTTTTATGGTCATATGATGAGATACCCTATTTTATCTCATCAATTCATTTTTATTGAAGTGTAAGTGACGTCGTTAGGCTGCCGAATTTTCATAAGAGAAATCTTATTTTTGTCTCACTTCCATGTTTTTCATTATATATGGTATATCATTCAAATTTCATTACCATGTTCTTAAATCCCTTATATTCTATCCCCCTGCTGTTTTATGGGTCATTTATTAATGTTTGACCCATGTCCCCTCTCTTTTCAATGTTTTCTAAAACCCTGAAACGTAGCTGTTACGCTGCAGAATTTTCGTCTCAAAATGCCTCCCTCTTTATCTCAAAATTATTTTATGTTATTAAGTGAATACTCAAAGCTCTTATTTCTACAGGGGTATTCACATATATATCAAAATTTTATATTTTAAATTCTGGTATTTACATACATGAAACTCGCTTTCCCTTTCCGTGGGTTTAAAGTGACATAAAGATCATGTCTTTAAAGCAGTTTTTAAAACGTTATGATTATGAAATGAAACCCATTTATTTTATACTATATTGGTTGTTTATGAAATGATTGATGATGATATATGTGGATCACATTATAATAAATACATTTCAAGGGTGCGCCCAGATAGCGCTCCAATGCATTGGGTAAAGACGTAATCTCTAGAGAAGACTTTTTAGACTGATACCTTGGTGAATAACCTCGGTAATTTTTAATGAAACCTTGGGGATGGACCTTGGTGAAACGAAATGATTGTCAATATTAAATGTTGCAGCCACGTCTTCGAGTTATTAAAAATTTTATTTTTATTATGATGTATCTCATGATTTCTTTCTCATGCCTTAAAGTTCTTTTCATGTCCTTATTGAAGTATCTCAAGTTCACATGTAAAATGTTTCTCTTGTTTCCCTTACTGGGCCTTCTGCTCACCCTTTCTTTTGATGTATGTCCCCAGGTTATGAGATGCAGTAATGAACCTAGGATAAACTTAAGGAGAATCCTTTCAAGTGTTTAAGAAGAATGTTTTATGTTGTTTTCATGTATTATGTTCCTGGTTTACAAGACACTAAACCTTAAAGATCCTCAGTTTTGTGTAATGTAATGAAAGTTTATGTTATAAAAAGACGGTATGATATATTTGGTATCAGAGGATGGTTTAGTTATTTGTGGAAATTAGGATATTAAAACTTTAGGAAGAAACCTATATAAAAGTTTAAGTATAGAAAATCTTCCTGGTATTTTGGCGAGTATTGAGTAAGGGGTTGCCAAGCAAATACATCCCTGTCTAGATACAAGCAGGTAGAGGTGGCTCTGGCACAAATGTACATAGGGGTAAAACCCGAAAACACCGCTTTGATCTAGACTCGAACGAGAACTGGTACACGACAACGGGCCTTGATGCACTCTTGGTTACGACACTCCCGGGGGATATGCTTTGGTAAATTCATAAGCTTAGTATGAAGCATTATTAAAGAAACAAAGATAAAATAAAATAAAGATTCACATAAGGATATATGATCATGGATAACCTAGTTTGAAACCTAGGGGATCACAAGTTAGGGTATACTTTTCTTCTACAAGTTATCCTTATATGATTTAAGTTCCTTTTAATGATTATTGGCTAAGTATTTAAGGCCCTAATTATACGTTCTTTTCTTAGTTAATGGCGGGAAATGGAAGAGCATTTCCCAACAACCAATGTGATAGGAAATGTGATGATTTCCCTATTAATGTGACAGAGATGATGAGAGATCAAGTTTAACATATTGTGATTATTCCAAACCAGCTATCAAAAATCACAATTAATAATTGGTACCTAGATGAATGCCCAAATTCATCAAGGAAGAAGAAGACAGAGTCTCGAGGATGTTCATCTGATTAAGTTGATAAGGGAAAGAAGACCCAATTTCTTTATTGCAAAACTTGTGGTAAGAGGCACCAAGGAGAATTTCACAAAGGAACCGGGAGATGTTTTGAGTGTGGGAAGATAGGGCATAAAGTAGCCAATTACTTTAAAAAAATGGATAATGTGATGATTGTAGATAAGGTTCAATCTAATGTACCTTATACATTTCGATGTCATAAATGTGGAGAAGTTAGACATTATCCAAGGCAATGCTCTCTTGGAATGGGTGAGATCATGATGAGCATCAACAATCTTAGAGGACAAGGGAACAATGCAAGTCCTATGCTGAGATGGATCATGATGACTGAAGTACATGTAACTTCTTCGCAATAATTGTCTATGTCATGTTGAATTTTAGTTCGTGATCTATGAGCATATATTTTATTTTTTCTAAGATCATAGTGTCACTACCTAAGATGATTTTATATCATTAAGGAAGACATCTATTGTTATGTACCACATGTTTATATAGTGAAGCTGTTCTTCTTCAAAAAAGGGGTGATTAGGGGATTAAAAGATGATTATTATTTTGGAAGACGTTCACTATTTTGGGAACCCTATTTGATCGAGGTAAATAGATTACTACGGTGTTTTATTTGAGGAGTAATGGTTGATTTATATTTTGAATAATCAATTAATTTAAGGTGAACTTATGGTATTATAGGTTACTTATGGAATGATTGACCTATCTTGGGGTAATATATGTTTAGGTCAGTTACTTTTGTTATAAGATGTTAGGAGTGGTTTATGTTTTTTGGAGATGAACGATGAAGTTTATTTTGGAAGCATGTTATCAAGTATTTGGTTTTCAATATTAGTTTGGTTTATTTTGAGGAATTTTAAGGACCGTTATTTATGGAATGGTCTATGATGAACTCTGCGTAGTACCGTGGAACTTTGAAGATTTAAAAGTAGTTTTTCCTCCTATGGGATTCTTTCTTTTTGAAGAGTTTTTTTATCTTACCATTTCTATTTTTGGGATAATGTTTAAAGATAGAAGAAATTGATAGTTAATCTTTTGTGGATTACGAGACTCTCTAGAAGATGATTCTTGTGCTTTTGATGAGACCAAGTGTTTTTGAATTCTCATCATTTGGAGAAAATATTAGTTTGGATAGAGGCTTATTAAAGGATGAAACTCTAATTGAAGGTAGGTATATTTTCTTATGTTTTTGTTCTATGTAGTAAATTAATTCCTCAAAATTATGATAAGGAATGTAAAACAAAAATGTTGTTGGTTTACGTTTCCTACTAGGTAATTAAAGACCGTTTACACACATCGTAAGTTTGGGATTTTCTTATGGTTAACTTTCTATTAATCATGTTTTCTATCACTCTCCCCCAGAACTTGACCCTTTGTTTTTTTTTCTTCCATATCCATGTTTTCCTCCATGGAATCCTAGTATGGGTTAACTCGGGTGACCTTTGTACTTCCCTTTCTTTCTTTTAAATTAATAGTTTTTCCGACTCCTTTTCCGATGTGGGACTTTCAATGAAATTTCAAAACCCAATTTTTAAAAATTTCTAGGATGCAATTTCATAAGGGGGAAGATTGTAACGACCCGAAATTTTGAATAAATCTTGTTTCCTAATTTTTGTGTGTTATTATATTTTTGATACTCAAAAAAACTGTTTCATTTGATAACATGAGTATAATTAAAATGAGACCATTGGGTTTTGACTGTTATATGACCATTGGTCAATGTGGTCGCTATAAACTAAACGTTTCGATTATTGTCTCTAAATACAATTAATCTTGGTTAATTAATTTAGAAAGAAGATTCAATGGCCTCACCCAGTAGTCTTGGACTGATCGAAGCCCATCTAACAGAACTTGGGAAGGAGGTAGCACCACTGGGCTTTGCTCTGGACCAAACCCAAGCTGAACTTCATTGTGTGAAGCTAGAACGGGATCGCCTCCGTGAGAAGTTCAAACTGATAAAAATTACAACTCGTGTGATGTTGGCCGAGCCTCCCTCGGATTCTCTCACCTTAGCACACCTTACACTTAGGTCCTATGCTGGTGTGATAAGGGGCTATGTAAGGAGACCGTAACTGCCTTGTGTAATCCTTTGTTCTAAATAAAAAATTGGGATTTCTTCTTATATTAAAGTTTATGAATTTTTAAATGACCGGATAAATATAGTATGCATATTTTTGATGAATTTTAGAAAAAAGAGATTTTAAAAATGTTTATGTAAACCCTAAATAATTAAAAATGTGTAATGATTTTCAAAAAATGGTCTTCTACAATTATGTTCAGTAAAAAATTTAGAGTCTAATAAGATCAACTTGATTTTTAATGAATAGTAAATTATGAATAGTGATTTTACGCTTAGGATTAGTAATGTGACCAAATGGATTAGTAATTTCACTCAAAGAAAGTTTTAATATAATTTAGACACCTTGATTAAGTAATGAGATTCAATAAAATGGGTAAATAACGGTTTCATAAATTATTAGTCAAGTATTAGTTTTTTCGGGTGAATAGGGTTTTTTTAATTAAAAATTTAATTAAAAATATTTAGAAAATTATTTTTATAAAATGGACTTTATTTTTGATTTCACAGCATCAATATTATGTTATGGTAATTTTTGGGGATTTTTCTGAAAAAAATGAATTCTCGAGAAATAGTGCTTTTATTTAAAAATTAAATTAAAAATAATTAGAAAATTATTTTTATAAAATTTAGTTCATAAATGTAATTAGAGCATCGATATTTGGTTAAGGTGATATTTTGGGTTTTTTCTGAGAAAGATGAATTTTCAGTGAATAGTAAAAAAAGCAGTTTTAGGGTTTCAGTATGTTTAATGACATCATAGCTGTGTCATGATGATGTCATGAGATATTTTAAGGGTTGTCCAGACAAAGGTGATGAATTATTGTATTGGGGTACCCATGTGTCCTAACTCCATGGTAAATGCCATGGGAGAGCACATGGTTTTGAGAAAAGCACTTGTGAGGTGTCCCTTGGCCATTAATGCCTTGTCCCCTCACTTTCCCTATAAATACCCACCCTTTCCTCCTTTAGTTTTCACTCCCAACTCCCCCCCAACGAAGTTCTGGTCTCCTTACCTCCCAAGGAGTCCTACCAAGGTGCCCCCAAGCCCTAAAGTTCCAAACCTTTGAGTTTTAAGAGTTACGTTTTAAGGTAAGGGATCTGACCCCTCTCTTTCTTTTCATGTAATCTCTTTTATGTCATTTCCCTTTATGCTCCATGTTCTTATGTGAGAGGATGTTATTTTATATTCCTCTTACTTCCATTTTCATGTTTATATGATGAGAGATCCCCTCTTACTCTCATCATTTCGTTTTATGAAAGTTTAAGTGACGTCGTTAGGCTGCCGAATTTATAAGGGATTCTTTCACCCTTCTCATTTTCAAGTTCTATTTTCATGTCAAGTCTTTCAAGTTACTTTTTATTATGTTGGGGTATGATCTCTATATCTATCATACTGGTCTTTTATGGTCATATGATGAGATAACCTATTTTATCTCGTCAATTCATTTTTATTGAAGTGTAAGTGACGTTGTTAGGCTGCCGAATTTTCATAAGAGAAATCTTATTTTTGTCTCACTTTCGTGTTTTTAATTTCATATGTCATATCATTAAAATTTCATTACCATGTTCTTAAATCTCTTATATTCTATCCCCCTACTGTTTTATGGGTCATTTATGAATGTTTGACCCATGTCCCCTCTCTTTTCAATGTTTTCTAAAACCCTGAAACGTAGCTGTTATGCTGCAGAATTTTTGTCTCAAAATGCCTCCCTCTTTATCTCAAAATTATTTTATGTTATTAAGTTAATACTCAAAGTTCTTATTTCTACAGGGTTATTCACATATATATCAAAATTTTATATTTTAAATTCTGGGATTTACATACATGAAACTCTCTTTCCCTTTCCGTGGGTTTAAAGTGACATAAAGATCATGTCTTTAAAGCAGTTTTTAAAACGTTATGATTATGAAATGAAACCCATTTATTTTATGCTATATGGGTTGTTTATGAAATTATTGATGATGATATATGTTGCTCACATGATAATAAAGACATGTTAAGGGTGAACCCAGATAGCGCTCCAATTCATTGGGTAAAGACTTAATCTCTAGAGATGACTTTTTAGACTGATACCTTGGTGAATAACCTTGTTAATTTTTAATGACCCCTTGGGGATGGACCTTGGTGAAACGAAATGATTTTCAATATTAAATGTTGCAGCCACATCTTCAAGTTATGAAAAATGTTATTTTTATTATGATGTATCTCATGATTTCTTTCTCATGCCTTAAAGTTCTTTTCATATCCTTATTGAAGTATCTCAAGTTCACATGTAAAATGTTTCTCTTATTTCCCTTACTGGGCCTTCTGCTCACCCTTTCTTTTGATGTATGTCCCTAGGTTATGAGATGCAGTAATGAACCTAGGATGAACTTAAGGAGAATCCTTTCAAGTGTTTAAGAAGAATGTTTTATGTTGTTTTCATGTATTATGTTCCTGGTTTCCAAGACACTAAACCTTAAAGATCCTCAGTTTTGTGTAATATAATGAAAGTTTATGTTATAAAAAGACGGGATGCTATAGTTGGTATCAGTGGATGGTTTAGTTATTTGTGGAAATTTGGATATGAAAACTTTAGGAAGAAACCTATAGAAAAGTTTAAGTATAGGAAATCTTCCTGGTATTTTGGTGAGTATTGAGTAAGGGGTTGCCAAGCAAATACATCCCTGTCTGGATACGAGCAGGTAGAGGTGGCTCTGGCACAAATGTACATAGGGGTAAAACCCGAAAACACCGCTTTGAGCTAGACTCGAACGGGAACTGGTACACGACAACGGGCCTTTCTACACTCTTGGTTACGACACTCCCGGGGGATATGCTTTGGTAAATTCATAAGCTTAGTATGAACCATTATTAGAGGAACAAAGATAAAATAAAATAAAGATTCACATAAGGATATATGATCATGGATAACCTAGTTTGAAACCTAGGGGATCACAAGTTAGGGTATACTTTTCTTCTACAAGTAATCCTTATATGATTTAAGTTCCTTTTCATGATTATTGGCTATGTATTTAAGGCCCTAATTATACGTTCTTTTCTTAGTTAATGGAAGGAAATGGAAGAGCATGTCCCAACAACCAATGTGATAGGAAATGTGACGATTTTCCTATTAATGTGACAGAGATGATGTGAGATCAAGTTAAACATATTTTGATTATTCCAAACCATCTATCAAAAATCACAATTAATAATTGGTACCTAGTTGAATGCCCAAATTCATCAAGGAAGAAGAAGACAAAGTCTCGAGGATGTTCATCTGATAAAGTTGATAAGGGAAAGAAGACCCAATTTCTTTATTGCAAAAAGTGTGGGAAGAGGCTCCAAGGAGAATGTCACAAAGGAACCGGGAGATGTTTTGAGTGTGGGAAGATAGGGCATAAAGTAGCCAATTACTTTAAAAAAATGGATAATGTGATGAATGTAGATAAGGTTCGATCTAATGTACCTTATAAATTTCTATGTCATAAATGTGGAGAAGTTAGACATTATCCAAGGCAATGCTCTCTTGGAATGGGTGAGAGCATGATGAGCATCAACAATCTTAGAGAAAAAGGGAACAATGCAAGTCCTATGGTGATATGGATCATGATTACTGAAGTACATGTAACTTCTTCGCAATAATTTTCTATGTCATGTTGAATTTTAGTTCGTGCTCTATGAGCATGTATTTTATTTTTTCTAAGATCATCGTGTCACTACCTAAGATGATTTTATAT
Source organism: Viscum album (assembly GCA_963277665.1). Taxonomy (NCBI): domain Eukaryota; kingdom Viridiplantae; phylum Streptophyta; class Magnoliopsida; order Santalales; family Viscaceae; genus Viscum; species Viscum album. The sequence continues at coordinate 272,138,046 of OY728135.1, forward strand.
CATTAAGGAAGACATATATTGTTATGTACCACATGTTTATATATTGAAGTTGTTCTTAAAAAAAGGGGTGATTAGGGGATTAAAAGATGATTATTATTTTGGAAGAAGTTCACTATTTTGGGAACCCTATTTGATCGAGGTAAATAGATTACTACGGTGTTTTATTTGAGGAGTAATGGTTGATTTATATTTTGAAGAATCAATGAATTTAAGGTGAACTTATGGTATTATAGGTTACTTATGGAATGATTGACCTATCATGGGGGAATATATGTTTAGGTTAGTTACTTTTGTTATAAGATGTTAGGAGTGGTTTATGTTGTTTGGAGATGAACGATGAAGTTTATTTTGGAAGACTATGTTATCAAGTATTTGGGTTTCAATCTTAGTTTAGTTTATTTTGAGGAATTTTAAGGACCGTTATTTATGGAATGGTCTATGATGAACTCTTGGTAGTACCGTGGAACTTTGAAGATTTAAAAGTAGTTTCCCTTCCTATGGGATTCTTTCTTTTTGAAGAGTTGTTTTATCTTACCCTTTCTATATTTGGGATAATGTTTAAAGATAGAAGAAATTGATAGTTAATCTTTTGTGGATTACGAGACTCTCTAGAAGATGATTCTTGTGCTTTTGATGAGACCAAGTGTTTTTGAATTCTCATCATTTGGAGAAAAGATTATTTTTGATAGAGGCTTATTAAAGGATGAAACTCTAATTGAAGGTAGGTATATTTTCTTATGTTTTTGTTCTATGTAGAACGAATTCTTCAAAATTTTGAAAAGGAACATAAAACAAAAACATTGTTGGTTTACGTTTCCTACTAGGTAATCAAATATCGTTTACACACATCGTAAGTTTGGTATTTTCTTATGGTTAACTTTCTACGAATCATGTTTTCTATCACTCTCCCCGAGAACTTGACCCTTTGTTTTTTTTCTCCCATATCCATGTTTTCCTCCATGTAATCCTAGTATGGGTTAACTCAGGTGACCTTTGTACTTACCTTTCTTTCTTTTAAAGTAATAGTTTTTCTGACTCCCTTTCCGATGTGGGACTTTCAATGAAATTTCAAAACCCAATTTTTAAAAATTGCAAGGACACAATTTCATAAGGGGGGAAGATTGTAATGACATGAAATTTTGAATAAATCTTGTTTCATAATTTTTGTGTGTTATTTTATTTTTGATACTCAATAAAACTATTTCATTTGATAAAATTAGTATAATTAAAATGAGACCGTTGGGTTTTGACTGTTATATGACCATTGGTCAATGTGACCGCTGTAAACTAAACGTTTCAATTATTGTCTCTAAATACAAGTAATCTTGGTTAATTAATATAGAAAGAAGATTTGATGGCCTCACCCAGTAGTCTTGGACCGATCGAAGCCCATCTAACAGAACTTGGGAAGGAGGTAGCACCGCTGGGCTTTTCTCTGGACCAAACCCAAGCTGAACTTCATCGTGTGAAGCTAGAACGGGATCGCCTCTGTGAGAAGTTAAAACTGATAAAAATTACTACTCATGCGATGTTGTCCGAGCCTCCCTCGGATTCTCTCACCTTAGCACACCTTACACTTAGGTCCTATGCTGGTGTGATAAGGGGATATGTAAGGAGACCGTAACTGCCTTGTGTAATCCTTTGTTCTAAATAAGAAATTGGGATTTCTTCTTATGATGAAGTTTATGAATTTTCAAATGAACGGATAAATATAGTAATCATATTTTTGATGAATTTTAGAAAAAAGAGATTTTAAAAATGTTTATGTAAACCTTAAATAATTAAAAATGTGTAATCATTTTCAAAAAAATGGTCTTCTACAATTATGTTTAGTACGAAATTTAGAGTCTAATAAGATCAACTTGATTTTTGATGAATAGTAAATTATGAATAGTGATTTTACACTTAGGATTAGTAATGTGACCAAATATATTAGTAATTTCACTCAAAGAAAGTTTTAATATAATTTAGACACCTTGATTAAGTAATGAGATTCAATAAAATGGGTAAATAACGGTTTCATAAATTATTAGTCAAGTATTAGTTTTTTCAGGTGAATAGTGTTTTTTTAATTAAAAATTTAATTAAAATTAATTATAACATTATTTTTATAAAATGGACTTTATTTTTGAACTCATAGCATCGATATTATGTTCTGGTAATTTTTGGGGATTTTTCTGAAAAAAATGAATTCTCGATGAATAGTGCTTTTATTTAAAAATTAAATTAAAAATATTTAGAAAATTAATTTCATAAAATGGAGTTCATAAATGTAATTAGAGCATCGATATTTGGTTAAGGTGAGATTTTGCGTTTTTTCTGAGAAAGATGAATTTTCAGTGAATAGTAAAAAAAGCAGTTTTAGGGTTTCAGTATGTTTAATGACATCATAGCTATGTCATGATGATGTAATGATATATTTTAAGGGTTGGCCGGCCAAAGTTTATGAATTATTATATTGGGGGCCCCATGTGGCCTAAATCCATGGTAAATGCCATGGGAGATCACATGGTTTTGAGAAAAGCACTTGTGAGTTGTCCCTTGGCCATTAATGTCTTGTCCCCTCACTTTCCCTATAAATACCCACCCTTTCCTCCTTTAGTTTCCACTCCCAACTCTCCCCCAAAGAAGTTCTGGTATCCTTACCTCCCAAGGAGTCCTCCCAAGGTGCCCCCAAGCCCTCAAGGTCTAAACCTTCGAGTTTTAAGAGTTACGTTTTAAGGTAAGGGATCTGACCCCTCTCTTTCTTTTCATGTAATCTCTTTTATGTCATTTCCCTTTATGCTCCATGTTCTTATGTGAGAGGATGTTCTTTTATATTCCTATTACTTCCCTTTTCATTTTTATATGATGATAGATCCCCTCTTACTCTCATCATTTCGTTTTATGAAAGTTTAAGTGACGATGTTAGGCTGCCGAATTTATAAGGGATTCTTTCACCCTTCTCATTTTCAAGTTCTATTTTCATGTCAAGTCTTTCAAGTTCCTTTTTATTATGTTGGGGTATGATCTATATATCTATAATACTGGTATTTTATGGTCATATGATGAGAGACCCTATTTTATCTCGTCAATTTATTTTTATTGAAGTGTAAGTGACGTCGTTAGGCTGCCGAGTTTTCATAAGGGAAATCTTATTTTTGTCTCACTTCCATGTTTTTCATTTCATATGGTATATCATTCAAATTTCATTACCATGTTATTAAATCCCTTATATTATTTCCCCCTACTTTTTTATGGGTCATTTATGAATGTTTGACCCATGTCCCCTCTCTTTTCAATGTTTTCTAAAACCCCGAAACGTAGTCGTTATGCTGCAGAATTTTCATCTCAAAATGCCTCCCTCTTTATCTCAAAATTATTTTATGTTATTAAGTGAATACTAAAAGCTCTTATTTCTACAGGGGTATTCACATATATATCAAAATGTTATATTTTAAATTCTGGGATTTACATACATGAAACTCTCTTTCCTTTTCCGTGGGTTTAAAGTGACATAAAGATCATGTCTTGAAAGAAGTTTTTAAAACGTTATGATTATGAAATGAAACCCAATTATTTTATTCTATATGGGTTGTTTATGAAATGATTGATGATGATATATGTGGCTCACATGATAATAAAGACATGTTAAGGGTGCGCCCAGATAGCGCTCCAATGCATTGGGTAAAGACTTAATCTCTAGAGATGACTTTTTAGACTGATACCATGGTGAATAACCTTGGTAATTTTTAATGACACCTTGGGGATGGACCTTGGTGAAACGAAATGATTTTCAATATTAAATGTTGCACCCACATCTTCAAGTTATGAAAAATGTTATTTTTATTATGATGTATCTCATGATTTCTTTCTCATGCCTTAAAGTTCTTTTCATGTCCTTATTTAAGTATCTCAAGTTCACATGTAAAATGTTTCTCTTGTTTCCCTTACTGGGCCTTCTGCTCACCCTTTCTTTTGATGTATGTCCCCAAGTTATGAGATGCATTAATGAACCTTGGATGAACTTAAGGAGGATCCTTTCAAGTGTTTAAGAAGAATGTTTTATGTTGTTTTCATGTATTATGTTCCTGGTTTCCAAGACACTAAACCTTAAAGATCCTCAGTTTTGTGTAATGTAATGAAAGTTTATGTTATAAAAAGACGGGATGCTATAGACATCATTGGTTGTGAAATAAATTTCAGAGAAACTGTGGTCTATTAAATTTCAAAATATAAACTCTATCAAAAAAAATTTCATTCATATTTCCAAATTGATTATAAGGATTAATATATTCTCATAGAAAAATCTAAAACATTTTTAATATTTTTATATAGAGATAAAACTTTTGGGTTTCTACTATGGGACAATTATTGGAAACAAATCATCTAGAGATGAGATATTCTCTTCAATGAGTATTTTCTATGGTAAGATCAAAACATGGTGTAAAAATAAGTTGAGGATAATGAATAAACTATCAAAATACAAGTTTATTTGAGTAAGCATGCTGAAGGGAACAAATTCTTGAGAACTCGAATGGGAGTACTAGAAGTATAGAGGTGAGACAAAAGGAAGATATTCCAGAAATTTCAAGGTATTCAGAATCTCGAGTGCGAGTATAGGATGTTATGGATCTTGTAATCAGAGAACTGGATAATGAAGAGTCAAATAGAGTAGAGTAGTAGATTTATTTTAGTAGATCAACAAGGTTCATAAATTTAATTCAAAGGTTTTGAACTAATATAGACTTTATTTTCCTAAAGTAAAGTAGAGAAACATAGAGCTTAGATGATGCGGCCACATGTAGTGACTATAGTTAGTGTAAGTCAATGATGGATGAAGAGATGTCTTCATTAAATTAAAATGTAACTTGGGAGTGATATAGCTACTAAAAGAAAATAAGGAACTTGAAAATAAGTGGGTTTTTCGATTAAAAGAAGCAACTAGTAGAAAATTGAGACTCAGGGAATGACTATTGGTAAAGGGATTTCAATAAAGAAAATTATTTTATTTCTTAAAGATATTTTCATTGGTAGTTAATAATGAAACTATCTAGATAGTTTTGATCATGGTAGGGGTAGATAATTTTTAATTAGAACATGTGGATGGAAAGTTGAACTTATTTCATGATGATTTGAAGGAGTATGTTTTCATGAATTAATAAATGGGTTTTATAGATGATAAGGACAAGAAATTAGTTTGTAAGCTAAATAAATGGATTTATGGATTGAAGAAAGTGTCAAGAAAATGGAATCAAAAGTTTGATGCATTTATAGTAGATAAAGGATTCACATGGTGAAATGCTAACTATTTTTTCTACTGAAATGCATGTAATAATGGGACTTACATAATACTTTTACTCTACCAAGATTATATATTTATTTTTAGTCCATATTTTTAAAGAATTATGAATCTAAATCATGAATTATCTAGAAAGTTTGTTATGAAGGATCTCAAATAGGATAATAAAATTTTGGGGATGAATATTGAGAGAGATAGGAGATCTAGTACATTGGTTCTATCTTAAAGGGACAATATCTAGAAGTTCATTGAATGGTTTGGAATAACCAAATATAAAACATCTTGAAATCCATTAGTTGAACACTTCATATTTTCCAAGTAGAAGTTGGCTATGATAAAAGATGAAGTGATATACATATAAAATGTTCTATTTTCATCGATGGTAGGATGTATGCAATGATTTGAACATAATTGGAAATTTCATTTGAAGTGGGATTTGTAAGTCAATTCATTTCTTGTTTGGGAGAGGAACACTGTGAGGATATGAAATGGATCATTCTATACTTAAAAGGAATATAATATACATACTTATACTTTAAAACATATGATCCATTACCCCAGATATATTGATACTGTATTTACTGGTGATTCATACACATAAAATATCACAACATGATTATTTCTTACCAATGGTGGGATGGTGGTTAGTTGTATGTATTACCAATAACGCATTATTACTTGACGTACAATGGAATAAGATTATATTACTATAATGAAAACATGGAAGGATATGGTTTAGTTGAATAAGTTGCTGAAGTAGCTGAGGTGAAGTCAGAAAGGTGGATTTTTATTTTTTGATAATTAGAGTGTGATTCACTTGTCTTATAATTAGGTGTTATGTTCATTAATAAAGCATATTGACCTAAAATAAAACTTCATCTAGAACTTTATAGAGGATAAGTATCCAGAGATATGGAATATATTTAGAAGGAAAAATATAGTGGACATGTTTACGTTAGTCTAAGAAAGTTAGAGGAAAAAATGTGCCTCAGTGGGAATTGAGTGAATAAATGATGAATATGTAACACTGCTAGTTGCGAAAGAGAAAATGATTTTGTTTTTACCAATGTGTTAAATATTTTTTAGAGGTTTCCAAAAGAATTATTCAAGTGAGAGATTGTTATGATGTAAATATATCTTTGGTTCACTAGACGTAGTTGTTCAGATGGTATAGTTCTAGATGATACATCATCTGTGGGATTTAGGTGGCGACGATGAATCTCTATAATGAATGACAATATGATTAAATGAAGATATCATCTGATGGAATAGTATATAGTGGGAGGTCCAAAAAAAGTCTAATGAAATTTATGGTAAAATTTTAACATGGGATATTCATTATGAAAAGTGAATAAGGTTCAAAGGATTAATGGAAATCATCGATTTCCATTCCAAATGGAGGGATCTTCATGATTATAGGAGGATGGTGTGGTAGGAATTACCGATTGATGCTTTTATAAAAAGGAAGTGCAGACTTTATGAATAGTGACTTAGATAATGATATGGGTATAAATTTGATTCAGGAATTATAGATAGGATTATCTCTATAACAATCCTTACTAACTAGTTTTTTTAGTTGAATTTGTAATCCTTGTAATTTCTGATGGTAATAGAAAGAGTAGTGGTTTTTCTCCCATGGATATAGGACACATTTTCTAAACCATGTAATTTCTTAGGTCCTTTTATTTATCATTTTTTTTCTTGGATGCTTTTGAGGTTGTAAGTATGCTTTATTTTTGTGCAAGGTTTTACTTTACATAGTTAATAGGGTGTGAGGATTCCAATATTCTAATATATTCAGTTGGGGGAGTCTGTCTTGGAAACCTATGATTTACAATATGTATATTACCCAGAGGTTTGATGTTTGGTGAAGTATTTTTGAGAATAAAATATCAAGTTTAGGGTTATCCCCAATATATATTTGATTATGTGACTTTCTCGGAGATATCCATCATTATCCAAAGCGAATATAGTTGATCATGGGTGTCGCCTTAGAACCCAAGTATCAATGGTAATTTATTTTATTTTTATAAATAGTTATTTATTTTCTTGATTATGTCATATTGTATGTATATTGTATACTCTTGTTATGTTAAAGACGCCATTGGTAGAGTCCTAGTGAGTTTTACACACACCCTACTTGGTAATCCCAGAAACTTTGGTTCCCAAGAAAACTTTATGATCACAAGTACAATTTGGGAAGAGGTCTAGTATTGATTATTTGAGCTAGATAGCTCGGATAGAGTCGGAAGATGGGACTATTCCGAGACTTGGGATCAAGTTGGGATTTAAATTTATTTTAATTTGGGTTAATATTCATATGATCTATCCATGAGATATCTTATTGATGTATTAGATATAATATTTGTTAAATCGTGTGATGTATCATTTATTTAAATATTTGGCTATGATGTTTATTTATTCTGATGGATATTAAAATGATATATCTTGTGTTATTTTCAATGTTTTATCTCACTTTGATATAAAGGTATATCCTACCCATGGTAACACCTTAGAAACTCGCTACTAGTCATCAATCACTAACTTATAGGGATTTGTGCCTAAGTTCACATAAGGACCTGATCCAGTTATTATAGAGTAAACAAGGTCAAGGATTATAAGGACCTGGCCTTAAACAATACATAATCTAGTTAATTAAACTAGAATACACTTATTACATTCCCAAATATATTTTTGGTTTATATTTTTAGATAATTATGTCATAACTCATATGTGAAAACCCATATCATACAAATTGGATACTACTAAAATGGCATCAGTTTCTTCCATAATACAAATTTTTTTAATAAAACTTAGAATTCGTTTCATGAAAAATCTTCACAATATTCAACTTAGATTATTATTTTCTCTTACCCCTCATTAAACTCTTTGAAAAAACATTTTAAAACTTGTTATGAGAACAATTAGATCAATAAGGGACATAAAAAGAGATAGATAAATCATTATTCCAAGAATACTTATAAAAATATGAAATCATTTTCACAAATACGTACTTCTCACCCATAAAGTATCATATAGTTACTTTGTGAAAACATTAGATTACTAAAAAACATAGAAAACATAAATAAAACTAAATAAATAACATATGGAATTAAATATATAATATTTTAATCCCCACAACTACCATATTATTTTTAACCCTCATAGATACCTTATAATGTAACCCTCACAGCTACCTTATGATGTAACCATTACATTTACACTTATAATAACCCTTACAGTCAACTTCTTGCATAAACATACCCAATGAATTGGATTGAGATATAGGTCACACACTTCATCAAAAAAATACCCAATAAATAGAACATAATCATAAAATAATAATACTTTCATCATAAAAAAAATCTTTTGAATGTTGTAAAAATGGAAATTTAAAAGAGGATTTTTAAATAAAATCCCCTTACCTTGGGTTTCTATTACTTCAAAAGTATTCAAACCTCATATATAATGATTTAAGGAGTGTTATTAATATATTATATAACTATACCCATGTTTTTACTAAATTATATGACCATATTATAACAAATTTACACCTAATTACTAATAATATCTTGTTATTTCCATTGTTTCGGGTGCATTCTTTTCATGCTTTTCATGATCAGTTCGTAATGGATTTTCTTTTAAAATGGAATAAAAAACTACACAAGTGGAAATAAATGGTATTAATAGGTTACCAAAATTTTAAATGTTACCACATATCATTTTTTATGATATGGGGATGATTCATTAGATAAAACATTAATGAAAATGATTTAATTTATTTTGGTGATTTTTATGACAGTTGTGAACTTACATCATTTTATTTAATATCATGATTATATATTGGTTATAAAATATTATATAACTTATAATATGTATAATAAAATCTTATTTAACCATAATAATTGTTTCATGACCAGCCTTGAAGATGGTAATGAAAAATGAAAGTGTATCGTCCACAATGGTGGTAAATCGACACATCACGGACGATATTATCATTTTTAGAACAAATAGGGGACTTGAAGGAGTTTTATAATGCATTTTTTCATAAAAATAATAAAATTAAAGTATATATAATATAATTTAGTTTTAATTCTACTTGTATGAGGGTAGGTGAAGAGATAATAAGAAAATAAAATAAACTAAAAGGAAAATAAAATGAAATCAAAGAGGGTTTTACCTCTTGAATTCTTCTTGTTGAGAACCTCCTTAAGGCCCTTGATTTTGGATTTTTTGTTAGACTAGTAGGTATTGGATGTGGTAAAGATACTTGGTAAGGTAATTGGGTAGAAATTAAACCAGATACAAGGCTTTTAGGTGTGAGTAAAAGAGGTGATGATGAGTAGTATTTATAGTGGAGGAGATGAGAGTTTTTTTATTATTTTATTCATTAATTTATTATTTTGGATCAATACTATGAAAAGTTTAATAATTATCACTAAATATATTAAAATAATATATTATATTTAAGATTATGGTTATTAAATCATGAATTATATTTTTAATTCATGTATTTGAATTATTATTTAAATACTAGAAATTACTGTATTTTACTATTAATCAAAAATTCAACTATTTTAGAAAAATACCAAAAAATCACCCTAACCATTTTTTGATGTGTAGAATTAAAAAATAAACTCCATTTTATGAAAATAATTTTCTAAATATTATAAATTTAATCTTTAATTAAAATCATAATTTATTCAAAAAATATCAATTTTAAAACTATAACTGATTTTATAACATTTTGAAAAATTAATTAAGGTCTCATAAAATTATATTATAATCATAGGACAATAAAATATTAATTTATGGATATATTTTATGAAAATATTTTTTTTAAATCATTAAATAAATTATAAAATTATAATTAAACATTTATGTTTCATAAAAATACCAACACTTAATTTATCACTTTCAAAAAAAATTATTTACTTATTACATGATATAAATATATCATATTTTAACCTTTATGAAACATGAATTTTATTTATATTTTCATAGGTGAGGTTATAATTCTATAATTATAGATTCCTTAATTTCTATAAATACTGTTCATTTCATTATATATTTATAATGAATTTTACTATTTAATTTCAAAATGAAAACATATTATTTTATAAGTACTTGGTTTGTAACATTCTCCCCGCATTCTATAAACTACCTCCTGGAAATTTTTATTCACTTATTAAACAAGTGAGGGTACCTTTACCTCATAGAATTTTCATATTCCCATGTTTCTTTTTCAACCATGTATTTTCTCTACAAAACCATAACCTGGTAAATTACCTTATTCCATAATACTTGCTCTCTGCAATCAAGAATCTGAATAGGTTTCTCTTTATAAGAAAGGTTCTCTTCTAGCTGAAATAATTTTGGGCTCAAAACATGAGATGAATATGAAACATGCATTCTCAATATTGAAAGATGAAAAACATTGTGTACTTAAGATAAAATTGAAGGCAAATCTACTCGGTGGGAAACTGGTCCAACTTTCTCTAGGATTTAAAAAGGTCCAATGAACCATGGACTTAGCTTTCCTTTCTTACCACAATGTATAACACTTTTCTAAGGAGATATTTTAAGGAAAACATGATCGCCTACCTCAAAAGAAAGGTTTTTCCTCCTGTTATCTGTATAACTTTTCTACCTTCTCTGAGTTTTCCTCATGTGTTTCAAGATCATCTTCACTTTCTCAGCTAACTCCTATATTAATTTTGGTCACATAAACTTCCTTTACCTAACTTCATCCAAAAATGTAGAAGTTCGACACTACTTTCCATATAATGCCTCAAAATGTGCCATCAAAATACTGGAATGAAAACTATTATTATAATAAAACTCAAAAAAAGAAATATGTTGATATCAACTTTTGTGGTAATCCGTTTAACATGATCAAAGAATATATTCAAATGTCTGAATTGTTTGATTGGTATATCCATCAGATTGAGGATGAAATGTTGTGTCGAAATTTAATTCAGTTCCCAAGGACTTATGAATGCCTTTCCAAAAGTTAAAAGTGAACATGGGATCATGGTCAGATACAATATAGATAGAAGCTCCATGTAACCTGAAAATATATTTGAGGTATAGTTAAGAAATCAAATCCAAATAAAGAGTATCTCTAATAGTAATAAAATGTTCATATTTGGTCAACTGATAAATAATAACCCAAATCACATTGTTACCTCAAGAATTATTTGGTAGTCCCACCACTAAATCCATGGATATATTTTCTCATTTCCACTCTGGAATTGGAAAAGGCTAAAGCATCACCTTTAGTAATTGTCACTATGCTTTAATTTGTTGACATGTATAACATTTAATGGTAAAATATACAATATTTATATTCATTGATTCCCGTCAGTAATACTCCAAAAGGTCTTTGTACATCTTAGTGCTGCCTGGATGAATTGAAAATGGAGAACTATGAGCTTCACTTAACAATTCTTTCTTCATCTGGGAATCCCAAGGCAATCATAATCTCTTATAAAATCTAAAGAAATAATATTTATCAACATTAAATTTAGGCAATTTACCTTTCTTAACATATTCTACCTTTTTCTGTAACTCACGGACTTCCTTTTTTTCTTAATTATTTCTGGGAGAGATGGCTATACTTACACCTGAAACAAAATAGAGGAATTTCTTAAACCAACAACTTCCAAGCCAAAATTCATTAAATCATTAACTAAGGGGTCATCTTCCAAAAGTAACATGGTCAATGTAGTATGTTTTTTTCTTCAATTCATCCACTACTTGTTTACTTTTCCAGGATAGTAATTAATCATTTATCAGTTCCAACTGTCTACTTTGCCTCATGTTCAATTCCTTCTGGGTAAATATATACTGCAAACTTTTATGTTTAGTATATATTTCAAATTTGGCTCCATATAAATTATGCCTCCAAATTTTAAAAGTGAAAATCATATATGCTAATTCCAAATCATTTGTAGGATAACTTAATTCATGAGGTTTCAGTTTTCTTAAAGCATAAGAAATTACCTGATCATTCTACATCAGAACGCAACCAAGTCCCTTTAATTAAGCATCACTGTAGATGATAAAATCACCATTTCTAAAAGGCAGGCCTAAAACTAGAGAATTCAGTAATATTATTTTCAGTTTCTAAAAACAAACATCACAATCTTCTATCCAAATAAAGTTAACTGGTTTTCATGTTAACTTAGTCAGCGGGTTAGATAACTGTGAAATTTTTTTAACAAATTGTTAGTAATATCCAGGTAATACAAGAAAATTATGAATCTATATAACATTTTTAGGTCTTGGACATTCATTAACCACTTTTTTTCAATGGCCTCAACTATTATTCCATCCTTATTTATAATGTTCCTAAGAAAATAAATCTATTACAACCAAAAATCACATTTACTAAATTTTCTATATAACTTATTTTCTTTAAGTGTTTTCAAAATAATCCAAATATGTTTTTCATGTTCCTCGTAACATTTTTAATAGATCAAAATATCATCAATAAAAAAACAATAAACTTATCCAAATATTCACAAAATATTCCATTAATAAGATCCATAAATACATCAGGTCATTTTTCAAACCAAAGGGTATAAAAACAAAATCATAATTCCCATATCTAGTATGAAATGTTGTTTTTAGAATTTCATCCTCCTTTACCTTCAGCTGATGGTACCCATATCTCAATTCAATCTTGGAAAAATACTGATCTCCCTAGAGTGGATCAAAAAATTCATCGATATGAGGTAATGGATACTTATTCTTAGGATTAATGTTATTCAAAGCTCTATAATCAATGAAAAGTATCATGGAACCATCTTTCTTTTTAATGAACAAAAAAGGATCACCCCATGGTAAAGTTCTGAGGTGACTAAAACCTTTATCAAGTGACTCCTCCAACTAATTTTCCAATTCAATAAGTCCCAACTGATCTATTCAATAAGGGGGTTTAGAAATTAGCTTAGCATCAGGAACTAAGTTAATAGTAAATTCAACTTCCCGATCAGGTATTACACTAGGAAAATCATTAAGAAAAACATACTGGTATTCATTTACCACTTAAAAGTCATTAATTTGAACAATTCCCTTGTTTTCAATAATATGTATAAGATAACTTTCATTTATATATTTTAACTATTTCCTAGATTCCTGATATGATATCAATGGTAAGGGTTGACTCTTGTATACAAACTGAAAATATTTATGAAAAACAACTTCTTTGGCTCTAAAATCAATCTTATCATGGTAAACCAATATCAAATAAATAACTAGAATAGCATCAAACTCTAATAGGGGTAAAAAAACAAGGTTTTCAGGTAATGTATTTATAGCATCCTACCTTTTTGTAACATAACTTTTCATTACATTTTACCAAATCGAGGAACTTTAAGGTTTAGTGTCTTGGAAACCAGGAACTTAAAACATGAAAACATAAAACATTCTTCTTAAACACTTGAAAGGATTCTCCTTATGTTCATACTAGGCTCATTACTGCATCTCATAACCTGGGAACATACATGAAAATAAAGGGTGAGGAGAAGGCCCAGTAAGGGAAACAAGGGGAAACATTTAACATGTGAACTTGACATACATCAATAAAGTCATGAAAAAAAGAACTTTAAGGCATGATAAAGAAATAATGAGGCATATAATAATAAAAATAACGTATTTAATAACTTAAAGATGTGTCTAAAACATTTAAATTATACAATCATGAAGATATCACCAAGGTTCATCCCCAAGGTGTCATTTGAAATTACCAAGGTTATTCACCAAGGTATCATTAAAATTGTAATCTCTAGTGGTTACATCATTACCCAATGCATTATAGTGCTATCAGGGCGCAACTTTAAATTTGTATTTATCATCATTTGAGCCACATATATCATCATAAAACATTTCATAAATAACCCATATAGCATAAAAGAAATGGGTTTCATTTCATAATCATAATGTTTTAAAAATTGATTTTAAGACATGATCTCTATTTCATTTTAAACCCACAGAAAAGGAAAGCGGGTTTTGTGTATGTAAATCCCAGAATTAAAATATAAAATTTTGATATATATGTGAATACCCCTGTAGAATAAATATCTTTGAGTATTCACTTAATAAAATAAAATAATTTGAGAAAAAGAGAGAGGCATTTTGAGATGAAAATTTTGCAGCATAACGGTTATGTTACAGGGTTTTAGAAAACACTGAAAAGAGAGGGTACATGGGTCACCCACTCATAAATGATCCATAAAATAGTAGAGGGATAGAATATAAAATAATATAAGAACATGGTAAAGAAATTTTACAGACATACCACATGAAATGAAAAACATGGAGGGGAGACAAAAGTAAGATTTCTCTTATGAAAATTCGGCAGCCTAACGACGTCACTTAAAACTTCAAAAAATGAATTGATGAGATAAAATAGGGTCTCTCATCATATTACCATAAAATATCAGTATGATAGATATAGATATCATACCCCAACATAATAAAAAAGAACTTTAAATACTTGACATGAAAATAGAACTTGAAAATGAGAAGGGTGAAAGAATCCCTTAAAAATTTGGCAGCCTAACCGCGCCACTTAAACATTCTTAAAATGAATTGATGAGAACAAGAGGAGGTATTTAATTATATGAACATAAAAAGGACAGTAGTATGAATATAAAAGAACATCCTCCAACATAAGAACATGTATCATAAAATATATTACATAAAAGAGAGTACTTGGAAAGAAAGAGAGAGGTATGATCCCTTACAAAACTTTAGTAGCCTAATGACGCCACTTAAACATTCATAAAATGAATTGATGAGAGCAAGAGGGGGTCTCTAATTATATGAACATGAAAATTAAAGTAGTATTAATATAAAATAACATCCTCAGAATAAGAAAATGGAGCTTAAAATAAATGACATAAAGGAGAATACATGAAAAAAAAAGAGAGGTAGGATCGCTTACAAAACTTTGGCAGCCTAACGACGCCACTTAAACATTCATAAAATAAATTTATGAGAGAAAGAGGGGGTCTCTCATAATATGAACATGAAAAGGACAGTAGGATGAATATAAAATAACATCCCCAACATAAGAACATGGAGCTTAAAATAAATGACATAAAGGAGAATACATGAAGGAAAAAGAGGTGTAGGATCCCTTACCTTGAAGAGTAACTTAAAAATCTTGAATTTTGGGACCTTGGGAGGCTTGAGGGAACCTTGGGAGGACTCCTTGGGAGGTAAGGAGACCAGAACTTCATTGAAGAGGATTTTGGAATTGAAAGGATGAGATAATGGCTTGGTATTTATAGGGTAAGTGAGGGGACAAGGCATTAATGGCCAAGGGACACCTCATTGGTGGTATTGGAAAAACCATGGGCTTTCCCATGTTATTTGCCCATGGTATTGGCCACTTGGGACACCTCATACCTTATCTTACTATTCATAATTCGACCATAATGATTACATAATTATTACATCCTTAATGATGTCATTAAACACTCGAAACTCTAAACTGAAAATTCACTATTCACTGACAATTCAACTTTCTCAGAAAAATCCCAATATTTCACCTTAACCAAATATCGATGCTCTGATTTCAAAAATGAACTCCATTTTATAAAAATAATTTTCTAAATATTTTTAATTTAATTTTTAAATAAATAAACTATTCACCGAAAATTCATTTTTTCAGAAAAATCCCCAAAAATTACCTTAACATAATATCGATGCTCTGAGTTCAAAAATGAACTCCATTTTATAAAAATAATTTTATAAATATTTTTAATTTAATTTTTAATAAAAAAACACTATTCACCTAAAAAAACTAATACTTGACTAATAATTTCTGAAACAGTTATTTACCTATTTTATTGAATCACATTACTTAATCAAGGTACCTAGATTATATTAATACTTTCTTTAAGTGAGATTACTAATCCATTTGGTCACATTACTAATCCTAAGCATAAAATCACTATTCATAATTTACTATTCATCAAAAATTAAGTTAATCTTATTAGACTCTAAATTTCTTACTGAACATAATTTTTGAAGACCATTTTTTCAAAATCATTACACATAATTAATTATTTAAGGTTTACATAAATATTTTCAAATATCCTTTTTCTAGAATTCATCCATAATATGCATACTATATTTATCCAGACATTTGAAAATTCACAAACCTCATCATAATAAGAAATCACAATTTTTATTTAAATCAAAGGATTACACAAGGCAGTTACGGTCTCCTTACATAGCCCCGTATAACCCCAGTATAGAACCTAAGTGTAAGGTGTGCTAAGGTGAGAGAGTCTGAGGGTGGCTCGGCCAACATCGCACGAGTAGTAATTTCAATCAGTTTGAACTTCTCGCGAAGTCGATTCCGTTCTAGCTTCACACGATGAAGTTCAGCTTGGGTTGGCTCCAGAGAAAATCCCAATGGTGCTACCTCCTTCCCAAGTTCTGTTAGATGGGATTTGATTGGCCTGAGACTACTGGATGAGGCCATCAAATCTTATTTCTATATTAATTAACCAAGATCACTTGTATTTAGAGACAATAATCGCAACATTTAGTTTCCAACAGTCATATTGACTAGTGGTCATATAACAGTCGAAACCCAGTGGTCTCATTTTAATTATACTCATGTTATCAAATGAAACTATTTTGTTGAGTATAAAAATAAAATAACACACAAAATTAGGAAACAATATTTATTCAAAATTTCAGGTCGTTACAATCTTCCCCCCTTAAGAAATTGCGTCCTCGCAATTTTTAAAATTGGGCTTGGAAATTTCATTGAAAGTCCCACATCAAAAAAAGAGTTAGTAACACTATTATGTTAAAAGAAAGAAAGGGAAGTAAAAAAGGTTGCCCGAGTTAACCCATACTAGGATTCCATGTAAGAAAACATGGATATGGAGGAGAAAACAATGGGTCAAGTTCTGAGGGAGAGTGATAGAAAACATGTCTAATAGGAAGTTAACCACCATAAAATCACAAACTTTTGATGGGTTAAACGGTCTTTGATTACCCAGTAGGAAACTTAAACCAACAACGTTTTTTTTTATGTTTCTTTTAATAATTTTTGAGGAATTCATTTACTACATAGAATAAAAACACAAGGAAATATATTTACCTTCAAGTAGAGTTTCATCCCTTAATAAGTTTCCACCAAGACTAATCTTTTCTCCAAACAAAGAGCATTCAAAACTACTTGGTCTCATCAAAGCACAAGAATCATCTTCTAGAGAATCATGTAATCCACAAAAGAATAACTATCTATATTTAAACATTTATCCCAAAAACCGAAAGGGTAAGATAAAACAACTCTTCAAAAAGAAATAACCCCATAGGAAGGGAAACTACTTTAAATCTCCAAAGTTCCACAGTACTACCCAAAGTTCATCATAGACCATTCCATAAATAACTATCCTTAAAATTCCTCAAAATAAACCAAACTAAAATTGAAACCCAAATATAAGAAGGATTTGATAACATAGTCTTCCAAGATAAACTTTATCATTCATCTCCAAACAATATAATCCACTCCTAACATCTTATAACAAAAGTAACTAACCTAAACATATTTTCCCCAAGATAGGTTAATCATTTCCATAAGTAACCTAAATTAATATAAGTTCACCTTAAATTCATCAGTTCTTCAAAATATAAGTCAACCTTTACTCCTCAAAGAAAATATTGTAGTAATCTATTTACCTTGATCATATAGGGTTCCCAAAATAGTGAACGTCTTCCAAAATAATAATCATATTTTAATCCCCTAATCATCTTTTTTTTCAAGAAGAACAGCTTCAAAAAATCTACACGTGGTACATAATAATAGATGTTTTACTTAATGATATAAAACCATCTTAGGTAGTGACTTGATGTTATTAGAAAACATTAAGGATATTCTTATAGATCACAAACTAAAATACAACATGACATAGACAATTATTGTGAAGAAGTTGCATGTACTTTAGTCATCATGATCCATCTCAGCATAGGACTTGCGTTGTTCCCTTGTCCTTGAAGATTTTTGATGCTCATCATGCTTCTCATCCCTTCCAAGAGAGAATTGCCTTGGATAATTTCCAACTTCTCCACATTTACAACATTGAAAAGTATAAGGTACATTAGATCAAACCTTATCTATATTCATCACATTATCCATTTTTTTGAAGCAATAGGATACTTTATTCTCTATCACCCCACACTTAAAACATATCCTGGATACTTTGTGACATTCTCCTTGGTGACCCTTTCCACACTTTTTGCACAAAGTAAATTGGGTCTTCTTTCCCTTATCAACTTTATTAGATGAACATCCTTGAGATGTCGTCTTATTTTTCCTTTATGAATTTGGGAATTCAACTAGGTACCAATTATTAATTGTGATTTTTGATAGCTAGTTTGGAATAATCACAATATGTTCAACTTGATCTCTCATCATCTCGGTCATATTAATAGAGCTATTTTCACATTTCCTATCACATTGATTGTTAGGACATGTTCTTCCATTTCCCTCTATTAACTAAGAAAAGAAAGTATAAATAGGGGCTTAAATACTTATCCAATAATCATGAAAAGGAAACCTTAAGCATAGAAGGATAAACTTGTAGAAGAAAAGTATATCCTAACTTGTGATCCCCTAGGTTCCAATCTAGGTTATCCATGACCATATATTCTTATGTGAAACATTATTTTATTTTATCTTTGTTCCTTTAATAATGGTTCATACTAGGCTTATGAATTTACCAAAGCATATCCCCCGGGAGTGTCGTAACCAAGAGTGCAGCAAGGCCCGTTGTCGTGTACCAGTTCCCGTTTGAGTCTAGCTCAAGTGGTGTTTTTGGGTTTTACCCCTATGTACATCTGTGCCAGAGCCAGCTCTACCTGTTCGTATCCAGATAGGGATGTATTTGCTTGATAAACCACCTACTCAATACTCACCAAAATACCAGGAAGATTTTCTATATTTAAACTTTTCTATAGGGTTCTTACTAAAGTTTTCTTATCCTAATTTATACAAATAACTAAACCATTCTTTGATACCAACTATAGCATCCCGCCTTTTTGTAACATAACTTTTCATTACATTTTACCAAACCGAGGATCTTTAAGGTTTAGTGTCTTGGAAACCAGGAACTTAAAACATGAAAACATAAAACATTATTCTTAAACACTTGAAAGGATTATCCTTATGTTCATCCTAGGTTCATTACTGCATCTCAAAACCTGGGGACATGCATCAAAAGAAAGGGTGAGCAGAAGACCCAGTAAGGGAAACAAGGGGAAACATTTAACATGTGAACTTGAGATACATCAATAAAGTCATGAAAAAAAAGAACTTTAAGGCATGAGAAAGAAATAATGAGGCATATCATAATAAAAATAACGAATTTCATAACTTGAAGATGTGGCTACAACATTTAACTTAGACAATCATGAACATATCACCAAGGTCCATCCCCAAGGTGTCATTTTAAATTACCAAGGTTATTCACCAAGGTATCGTTAAAATTGTAATATCTAGTGGTTACATCATTACCCAATGCATTGGAGTGCTATCAGGGAGCACCCTTAAATTTGTCTTTATCATCATGTGAGCCACATATATCATCATAAAACATTTCATAAATAACCCACATCGCATAAAAGAAATGGGTTTTAAAAACTTCTTTTAAGACATGATCTTTATGTCATTTTAAACCCACAGAAAAGGAAAGCGGGTTTCATGTATGTAAATACCAGAATTAAAATAGAACATTTTGATATATATGTGAATACCCCTGTAGAAGAAACATCTTTGAGTATTCACTTAATAAAATAAAATAATTTTGAGAAAAAGAGAGAGGCATTTTGTGACGAAAATTCTGCAGCATAACGGCTATGTTACAGGGTTTTAGAAAACATTGAAAAGAGAGGGGACATGGGTCACCCACTCATAAATGATCCATAAAATAGTATAGGGACAGAATATAAAGGATATAAGAACATGGTAAAGAAATTTTACAGACATACCATATGAAATGAAAAACATGGAGGGGAGACAAAAATAATATTTCTCTTATGAAAATTCGGCAGCCTAACGGTGTCACTTAAAACATCAAAAAAATGAATTGACGAGATCAAATAGGGTATCTCATCATATGAACATAAAATATCAGTATGATAGATATATAGATCAAACCCCAACATAATAAAAAGGAACTTTAAAGACTTGACATGAAAATAGAACTTGAAAATGAGAAGGGTGAAAGAATCCCTTAAAAATTTAACAGCCTAACGGCGCCACTTAAACATTATTAAAATGAATTGATGAGAGAAATAGGGGGTATCTAATCATATGAAAATGAAAATGAAATTATGATTAATATAAAATAATATCCTCCAACATAAGAACATGGAGCATAAAATATATGACATAAAAGAGAGTACTTGGAAAGAAAGAGAGAGGTAGGATCCCTTACAAAACTTTGGCAGCCTAACGACACCACTTAAACATTCACAAAATGAATTGATGAGAGCAAGAGGGGGTCTATCATAATATTAACATGAAAAGGAAGTTAGGATGAATATAAAATAACATCCCCAACATAAGAACATAGAGATTAAAATAAATGACATAAAGGAGAATACATGAAAAAAAGAGAGGTAGGATCCCTTACAAAACTTTGGCAGCCTAACGACGCCACTTAAACATTCATAAAATGAATTGATGAGAGAAAGAGGGGGTCTCTCATCATATGAACATGAAAATTAAAGTAGTATGAATATAAAATAACATCCCAAACATAATAACATGGATCATAAAATAAATGACATAAAGGAGAATACATGAAAAAAAAGAGGTAGGATCCCTTACCTTGAAGAGTAACTTCAAAATCTTGAAGTTTGGGACCTTGGGAGGCTTGAGGGAACCCTGGTAGGACTCCTTGGGAGGTAAGAAGACCATAAATTAATTGAGGAGGATTTTTTAATGGAAAGGATGAGAGAATGGCTTGGTATTTATAGGGTAAGTGAGGGGACAAGGCATTAATGGCCAAGGGACACCTCATTGGTGGTATTGGAAAAACCATGGGCTTTCCCATGGTATTTTCCCATGGTATTGGAAACTTGGGACACCTCATAACTTATATTACTATTCATAAGTCTACCATAATGATTACTTAATTATTACATCCTTAATGATGTCATTAAACACCCGAAACTCTAAACTGAAAATTCACTATTCACTGACAATTCAACTTTCCCAGAAAAATCCCAAAATTTTACCTTAACCAAATATCGATGCTCTGATTTCAAAAATGAACTCCATTTTATAAAAATAATTTTCTAAATATTTTTTATTTAATTTTTAAATAAATACACTATTCACTGAAAATTCATTTTTTTCATAAAAATCCCCAAAAGTTACCTTAACATGATATCAATGCTCTAAGTTCAAAAATGAACTTCATTTTAGAAAAATAATTTTCTAAATATTTTTAATTTAATTTTTAATTAAAAAATGTTATTCACCTGAAAAAATAATACTTGACTAATAATTTCTAAAACAGTTATTTACCTATTTTATTGAATCACATTACTTAATCAAGGTGCCTAGATTATATTAATACTTTATTTAAGCGAGATTACTAATCCATTTGGTCACATTACTAATCCTAAGGGTAAAATCACTATTCATAATTTACTATTCATCAAAAATTAAGTTTATCTTATTAGACTCTAAATTTCTTACTGAACATAATTGTAGAAGACCATTTTTTGAAAATCATTACACATAATTAATTATTTAAGGGTTCCATAAATAACTTCAAATATCCTTTTTCTAGAATGCATCAATAATATGCATACTATATTTATTCGGACATTTGAAAAATCACAAACTTTATCATAAGAAGAAATCACAATTTTTATTTAAATCAAAGGATTACACAAGGCAGTTATGGTCTCCTTACATAGCCCCTTATAACCCCAGCATAGGACCTAAGTGTAAGGTGTGCTAAGGTGAGAGAATCTAAGGGTGGCTCGGCCAACATCGCACGAGTAGTAATTTCTATCAGTTTGAACTTCTCACGAAGGCAATTCCATTCTAGCTTCACACGATGAAGTTCGGATTGGGTTTGGTCCAGAGAAAAGCCCAGTGGTGCTACCTCCTTCCCAAGTTCTGTTAGATGGGCTTCGATTGGCCCGAGACTACTGGATGAGGCCATCGAATCTTCTTTCTATATTAATTAACCAAGATCACTTGTATTTAGAGATAATAATCGCAACATTTAGTTTCCAATGGTCATATTTACTAATGGTCATATAACAGTTGAAACCCAACGGTCTCATTTTAATTATACTCATGTTATCAAATGAAACAGTTTTGTTGAGTATAAAAAAATAACACACAAAATTAGAAAACAATATTTATTCAAAATTTCGGTTCATTATAGTATTTTCACTTACAAAAATAAGAATATTCTTATAATGTTTTTTCCTTAATATTTCCCATAGTGTTTTTAACATACCTTATGATTTCATTTCTTGATGTGATGTTTCAAATTTACCATAAAATTCTTCAAAAATAAAGGAATGTGTGGACCTTGTATCAAACAAGACATTAGAAAAATATGAGTAAATAAACAATGTATCTGATACCACTTAATTGGATGGACTAACACATACTGACTTAGTTGCAAAGGATCTCACTGCACCTTTCTACTTATAATTTTTCCACCTTCCATCATTCAAATCTTTCTTTGGGTATGTATTTACATAATTCCCCATCTCACCACATTTTAAACACTTTAGATTTTGATTATCATAATTAATCATACCGGCACTAAGATAATTTTAATTGAAATCTTGGGACATATGTCCAAACTTACCACATTGAAAACACTTCCTGGATTTGTTAAGGCATTCCCCAGGGTGCTTTTTACCACACTTCTCACAAACTGGAAACTGAAGTTTCTTACATTGATATTTCTTTGATTTATTCTTACTCATTGCTTTCCATCGGGACCTTTTCTTCTACTTGTTTTCAAAGTACACATGATTATCATAAAAATCCATTTCTACCCTCTCAGTGCATTGAACAAGTTTCTCATAACTTTTTAATTCTCAACAGGCCAAATCCCTTTGGTATCTTGGTTTCAATCCTGAGTAAAACATGACTAATTTTACTGTCAAGATTCTGAATAAGATTTAGAGTATACTTTTCTAATTAGGTGAATTTTGAGTCATACATATCCACTTAATCTTCTTCCTTTTGTTTTAATTCAAGGAATTTCTTTTCCATCCTAAGTTGAACCACATTAGGAAAATATTTTTTGAGTAAAAGATTCTTAAATTCGTCCCATTCCAAGGCATCAATCTTCTTGTTATCTCTAATATTTTTGACCATTGACCACAACTGGTCATATTCACCTTCCAATTAGTAAATAAAAATACTATCCTTTTGAATATCTAAACACAACATGACATCAAATATCTTTTCAAGGAATTTAATACACCCTTCATCCACCACTAGATTAAAAGATACACTTAAAATAGGAGGGTGTTGCCTCATAAAATGTTCCATTATCATCTTGTTCTTTTGTGGTAGTCTTGGTTGTTCTCTTTCATGGATTTCATCACCATTTATAGTTTGCGTCAACTGATCCATCACTGTCACAGATTTCTTGATTCCAATCACCACCATTCTAGGTTGAGGATTCAGAAAGATATCATCCTCTCAGTGGCTTTCTACTTTAGCTTCCCTACTTCTTCTATGGAAAACCATTCTGAACAGGCATATCTTAGATAAATCAAGATGGTAATATTTAAATACTATATCATTTCAATATATCCATATGTTTGAAATAATTTATAGTATTAACATCATCTTAACCCTAAAAGTTATCTATACCATGCTCTGATACCAACTATAAGGACCCAGCCTTAAACATTACATAATCTTGTTAATTTAACTAGATTACACTTATCACATTCCCAAAGAACTTTTTTGTTTAGATTTTTAGAGAATTAGTTCATTACCCATACATGATAACCCATAGCATAAAAAGTTTATACTACTAAAACAACATCCATTTCTTCCATAATACAAAAGTTTTTAATAAAACATGAATTTATTTCATAAAAATCTTTAAAATATTTAGATTGGCTTATTCTTTTCTCTTACCCCTCCTTAAACCCTGTGATTTTTTTTTTAAATTTGGGGTGATCACAAACAGCTCAATAAGATACATAAAAAGAAATAGAGAAACTATTAGTCCAAGAATACTTATAAATATATGAAATCATTTTCATAAATACATACTTCTCACCCATAAATTATCATACAGTTACTTTGTGAAAATATGGGATTCCCATAAAACATAGAAAACATAAATAAAACCAAATAGGTAAATTGGGTAATTATTTGCATAATATTTTAACTCTCATGTCTACCATATGATTTATAACCTTCACGGATACCTTATAATGTAACCATCATGGCTACCATACAATGTAACCATCGCAGTTACACTTGGAATAACCCTTATGATACACTTCCAACATAAACATACCAAATTCATTGGAGGGAAATATTGGTACCACCCTTCATTATAAAAATTACCCAAGAACTATAAAATAACCATAAAAAAATAATACTTGTATCATAAAAACATTCCTTTTGAATTTTGTAAAAATGGAAATTTAAAGGATTTTTAAATAAAAGTCACTTACATTGGGTTTGTCTTACTTAAAACTATTAAAAACACCTGTATAATTATTTAAAGAGTGTTATTAATATATTATAGAACTATACCCATGTTTATACTACCTTATATGATCATATTATAATGAATTTATACCCATTTATTAATAATATTTTGTTATTTCTATTGTTTCGGGTGCGTTCTTTTCATGGTTTCCATGATCGGTTCATAATGGATTTTCATAACGAATAGAAGAAAAACTCCAAAAGTGGAAATAAATTGTATTAATATGTTCCCATAATTTTAAATGATACCATATATTATTATTTTTCTAATATTATTATGATTCAATAGATAAAACATTGATGAAAATGATTTAATTTATTTTGGCGGTTCTTACGACCATCATAAACTTGTATCATTTTATTTAATATCATGTTTATATATTGGTTCAAGAACATTAAATAACTTATAATATGTATAATAAAATCTTATTTAACCATAATAATGGTTTTATGACTAGACATGAAGGCGGTAATAGAAAATGAAAGTGTATCATCCACGATGGCGATAAATCAACACATTAGTGACGATGTTCTCATTTTTAGAATAAAAGGGAGAGGAGAATGGGTTTGATGATGAATTTTTCCATAAACAAATATAATATTAAAGTATATATAAGATAATATAGTTTTAATTCCACTTTAAAATGGGAAGGTGAAAATATAATAAGAAAATAAATGAAATTAAAAGGAAAATAAAATAAAATGAAAGAAGATTTTACCTCTTGAATTCTTCTCGTTGAGAACCTTCTTAATGCCCTTAGTTTTGGATTTTTAGTGATACCAGTGGGTCTTGCACGTGGGTAAGAGACTTGGGAAAGAAATTAGGAAGAAATTAAACAAGATAAAAGGCTTTAAATTTTGAGGATAAGAGGTGGTGAGGGGTGGTATTTGTAGTGGAGGAGAGGGCTGTTTTTTTATTATTTTATTCATTTGTTTATTATTTTGGCTCAAGACTACGAATGGTTTGATAATTATCACTAAATATATTAAAATAATTAATAAGAGTTTGATATTAATGTGTTTACATCATGCATGATTTTTTTAATTCATGTATTTGGATTATTATTTAAATATCATAAATTACCATATTTCACTATTCATCAAAAATTAAACTATTTTAGAAAAATTCCAAAAAATAACCCTAACTATTTTTAAATGTGAAGTATTAAAAAATGAACTCCATTTTATGAAAATAATTTTCTAAATATGATAAATTTAATTTTTAATTAAAATCATAATTTATTCTAAAAATACCAATTTTAAAACTATAACTCGTTTTATAACACTTAGAAAAATTAATTAAGGTATCCTAAAATTATCTTATAATCATAATAAAATAAAATATTAATTTATGAATCAATTTTATTAAAATTAATTTTTTTTTAAATCATTAAATTAATTATAAAATTATAAATAAACATTTATGTTTCATAAAAATATCCACACTTAATTTATCACTTTCAAAACATTTATTTACTTATTCCATGATATAAATATATCATATTTTCACTTTTATAAAACATGAATTTTATTTATACTTTCATAGGTGATGTTACTATACTATTATTATAGTTTCCTTAATTTCATTAAATACCACTTATCTTATTATACATTTATAATGAATTTTACTATTGAATTTCAGAATGAAAATAAATTATTTTATAAGTACATGGGTTGTTACATTCTCCCCACATTCTATAAATTTTACCCTTGAAATTTTGATTCACTTATTAAATAATTGAGGATAGCTTTTCCCTATAGCATTTTTAGATTTCCATGTTGCTGCTTTAACCATGTTTTTTCTCCACAAAACCTTAACCTGGTGAATTACCTTATTCTATAATACTTGCTCTCTATGATCAAGAATATGAATAGGTTTATCTTCATAAGAAAGGTTATCTTCCAGTTGAACTACTTCTAGGTTCAAAGCATGAGATGAATCTGGCACATACTTTCTCAACATTAAAACATGAAAAACATTGTGTACCTGAGACAAACTCAGAGGAAAAACTACTCAATAGGAGAGAGGTCCAACTTTCTACCCGATTTCAAAAGGTCTAATGAACTATGGCCCTAGATTTTCTTTCTTACCAAAATGAATAAAACTTTTTCAATGAGATATTTTAAGGAAAATGTGATCACCTACCTCGAAAGAAAGTTCTTTCCTCTTGTAATCTTTATAAATTTTCTATCTGCTCTGAGATGTCCTCATGTGTTGATGGATCATCTTCGCTTTATCAGCCACCTCTATTAATTATGGACCCATAAACTTCTTTCCCCTGACTTCATCCTAAAATGATGGATTTTGACACCTTTTTCTATAAAATTTCTCAAAAGGTGCCATTTGTATACTGGAATGAAAACTATTATTATAAGAAAACTCAACTAAAGAAAGATATTGATCCCAAATTCCTTGGTAATACATTGAACAAGATCAAATCATATCCTCCAATGTATGAATTGTTTTCTCAGTATTTCTATCAGATTGAGGATGAAAGGTTATGCTGAAATTTAATTCAGTTCTCAATGACTTATGGAGTCCTTTACATATGTTAGAATTGAACCTAGGATCATGGTCAGATACAATAGAGAGAGTAATTCCATGTAACCAGACAATCTATTTGAGGTACAGTCAAGAAAGATGATCAAGAGAAAGAGTATCTTGAATAGTAAGATAATGTGAAGATTTCGTTAGCTGGTCAATAATAACCCAAATCACATTGTTACCTCGAGAATTATTTGGTAGTCCCACCATGAAGTCCATGGATATATTTACCCATTTCTTATCGGGCACTGGAAAATGTTGAAGCATCCCATTTAGTAATTGTTTCTCTACTTTAACCTATTGACATGTTAAAAGTTTCAAGGTAAAATCTGAAATATCACTTTTCATTTCATCCCACCAGTAATTCTCTTGAAGGTCTTTTTACATCTTAGTGATGCCAAGATGAACTGAAAATGGAGAACTATGAGATTTAATTAAAAATTATTTCTTTAGATAGAAATTATAATGCATGCATAATCTCTTTCCAAATCTCAAGACACAATATTTATCAGCATTAAATTTAGTAAATTTACATTTCTTAACCAATTCTACCTTTTATTGTAACTCACAGTATTCCTTCGGTTCTTGCTTAATTTTCTCTAAGAGAGACGATTGCACTGACACCTGAAACAAAATAGAGGAATTTCTTACACCAACAACTTCCAAGAAAAAATTCATCAAATCATTAACCAAGGGGTCATGTTCTAAATGTAACATGGTTAATGTAGCATTCTATTTTTGACTAAAGGCATCTTCCACTTTTCTTTCTTTTCGAGGATGGTAATTGATCATAAAATCATAATCATTTATCATTTATGGCCATTTTATTTGCCTCATGTTCAATTCATTTTGAGTAAATATATACTTCAAACTTTTATGGTCAGTATATATTTCACATTTGGCTCAATATAAATTATTCCTCAATATTTTTAAAGTAAAGACCACATATTCTAATTCCAAATCATGTGTGGGATAATTTAATTCATGAGGTTTTAGTTATCTTTAATCATAAGAAATTACCTAATCATTCTCCATCAGAATTCATCCAATTCAATTCAATGAATAATCATTTTAAATAACAAAATCATTATTTCTGGAGGGAAGGTCTAAAACTAAATCATTCACCAATATTCTTTTCAGTTCCTGAAAACAAACATCACAGTCTTCTATTAAAATAAATTTAACCCCTATTCATGTTAACTTAGTTAACAGGCTGGATAAAAATTCAAAGTTTTTAACAAACCATCATTAATATCCTAGTAATCCAAAAAAACTATGAATCTCTACAACATTTTTAAGTCCTAGACATTCATTAACCACTTTTTTTGTGCGATAAACTGTTATACCATCCTTATTTACAATTTTCCTAATAAAATAAATCTCTTTCAACCAAAAAACACATTTTCAAAATTTCCCATATAAATCCTTTTCTTTAAGTGTTTGAAAATCAATCCTTATAGGTTTTTCATGATCCATATAAATTCTTGAATAAACCAAAATATAATTAATAAAAACAAAAAAAAACTTATCCAAATATTCATAGAAGATTATATTCATAAGATGTATAAATAAAGTAGGTACATTTTTCAAACCAAAGGGTATTTAAAAAAACTCTTAATTCCCATATCTAGTATGGAATGTTATTTTCATAATTCCATCCTCCTTCCCCTTCATATGATAGTACCTAGATCTCAAGTAAATCTTGAAAAAATACTGAGCTCCCTTGAGCTGATCAAACAACTCATTGATATGAGGTAATGGATACTTATTATTGAGATTAATTCTATTCAAATATCTATAATCAATGAAAAGTCTCATGGAACCATATTTCTTTCTAACAAAAAAAGTAAGATCACCCTCTAGTGAAGTGATAGGATGAATGAAGCCTTATCAAGAAACTTCTGCAATTGCTTTTTCAATTCATGATGTTCCACTTGATCAATTCTATAAGGGGGTTTAGAAATTATATTAGCATCAAGAACTTCACAATCAGGTGTTAAATCGGGAAACTCATTAGGAAAAACATCCAGGTATTCATTTACCATTGGAATGTTATTAATCTAAACAGTTCCCTTGTTTTCAAAAATATGTGCAAGATAACTTTCATTTCCATCTTTTAACAGTTTCTTAACTTCCTGATATGTTATCAATGGTAAGGGTTGATTCTTATATATAAACTAAAAATCTTTATGAGAAACAACATCTTTGGATCTACATTCAATCTTATAATGGTAAACAAATAGTCAATCCATACCCACAATAACATCAAAATCTACTAGGGGTAGAATAATAAGGTTTGCGGGTAATGGATTTCCACAGACAATAATAGGAAGATTATTATAATGTTTTTTTGACTTAATATTTTTCCCTAGTTTTTTTTTACCATAAGTTATGATTTCATTTCTTTATATGAAATTTCTAATTTACTAGAAAATTATTTAGAAATAAAGGAATGTGTAGACCTCATATTAAACGATACATTAGAAAAATCTCAGTAAACAAACAATGTACCTGATACCACTTCATTGGATGGACCAACACCAAATGACGTAGTCATGAAGAATTCCACTATACCTTTCTACTTATAATATAGCTATTTTCCATCATTCAGATCTTTCTTTGGGTAGGTATTTACATAATTCCTCATCTCACCACATTTGAAACACTTTACAGTTTTCTTACTAAAATTAATCATAAAAATACTAAGATCATTTTCATTTCAATTTCAGGTCATATGTCAAAACTTACCACATAAAAAACACTTCACATATTTTTTAATTCATTCCCCAGGGTAATTTTTACCACACTTCTCACAAACTGGAAACTGAATTTTCTTACCTTTAGATTTCTTTGATTGAATCATACCCATTTCTTTCCATATGGAACTTTTCTTATGCTTGTTTTCAAAGTACACGTGATCATTATAAAACTTCATTTCTACCCTCTCAACACATCAAACTATTTTCTCATAAATTTGAATTCAAAGGAGGCCAAATCCCTTCAGTATCTTGGCTTTAATCCTAAGTAAAAATGATTGATTTTACTATCAAGATCTGCAAGAAGATTTTATGCACACCCTACCAATCAGGTGAAGTTTTCTTCATACACGGCCACTGAATATTACTTATTTTGTTTTAATTCAAATAATTTATTTTTCATCCTAATTCAAACCACATTAGGAAAATATATTTCGTGGAAAAGATTCTTAAATTCATAATATTCCAAGGCATCAATATTTTAGCTAACTCTGATATTCTTGACCATTGACCATCATTGTTCGGATTCACCTTCAAAAAGGTAAATAGAAAGAATAACCTTTTGACTATATGAATACCCCATGACATTGAATATATTTATAAGGGATTTAATCCACCCTTCATCCACCACAGGGTCAGAAGATTTACTAAAAGCAAGAGGGTGTCGCCTCATAAAATGTTCAACTGTCGTCATGTTTCTTTGTGGTAGCTCTGGTTATTCTATTTCATAGATGACACTGCCATTTATAGCCTGTTTAAACTAAACCATCACTATCAAAAACTACTCGATTCCAATCTCCTCCATTCTAGGTTGTGGATTTAGAAAGATATTTTCCTCTCAGTTCCTTCCTACTTCTTTTTCACTATTTCTTTTGCGGAAAACCATTCTAAACAAACATATCTTAGATGAAACAGCATGTTAATATTTAAATTCTATATAATTACAAAATATCCATAAGATGAAAAATCATTTATGGTATTAACATCATCCTAACCCCCAAAGTTATCTAAATCATGCTCTGATACCAACTATAAGGACTCGTCCTTAAACATTACATAATCTAGTTAATTCAACTAGAATACACTTATTACATTCCCAAATATATTTTCGGTTTAGAGTTTTAGAGAATTAAGTCATAACCCATACATGAAAACCCATAGAATACAAAGTGGATACTATTAAAATAGTATCCATTTCTTCCATAATACAAATGTTTTTAATAAAACAAGAATTCATTTCATGAAAAATCATCACAATATTTAGCTTGGATTCTTCTTTTCTCTTAACCCTCCTTAAACCTTATGGAAAACATTGTAAAACTTGGTATGAGAAAAATCAGATCAATAAGGGATATAAAAAATAAAGATAGAAACCATTAGTCCAATAATACTTATAAAAATATAAAATCATTTTCACAAAGACATACTTATCACCCATAAAGTATCATATATTTATTTTGTGAAAACATGAGATTCTCATAAAACATAGAAAACATAAATAAACCCAAATATTTAACTTGGGTCATTACTTAAATCAAATTATAACCCTCATGGATACCATATTATTTGTAACCCTCATGACTACCTTACAATGTAACCAACACGCTACCTTATGATGTAACAATCGTAGTTACAATTGGAATAACCCTTACAGTCAACTTCCAACATGACCATACTTAATGAATTGGAGGGAGATATAGGTCCCACCATTCATAATAATAAATTACCAATAACAATAACATAATCATAAAACAAGAATACATGCATCATAAAAACATTCCTTTTGAATTTTGTAAAAATGGAAATTTAAAAGAGGTTTTTTAAAGAAATGTCCCTTACCTAGGGTTCATCTTACTTCAAACGTGTTCAAACCTAATGTATAATTGTTTAAAGAGTGTTATTAATCTATTAAAAAACTACACTCATGTGTATACTACCTTATATGACCATATTATAACAAATTTCTAACCATTTATTAATAATATTTTTTTATTTCCATTGTTTCGGGTGCATTCTTTTCATGGTTTCCATGAATGGTTCTTAATGGATTTTCTTGTCGAATGGAATAAAAACTATATAAGTGGAAATAAATGGTATTAATATGTTCCCATAATTTTAAAAGATGCCATAAATCATTTTTTCTGATATTTGGATGATTCATTAGATAAAAAATTAATGAAAATGATTTAATTTATTTTGGTAGTTTTTACGACCATCACGAACTTATATCATTTTATTTAATATCATGTTTATATATTGGTTCAAAAACATTATATAACTTTAAATATGTATAATAAAATATAATTTTACCATAATAGTGGTTTTATGACCATCCTTGAAGGATCTAATGTAAAATGAAAGTGCATCGTCCACGGTGGCGGTAAATTGATACATCACGGACGATGTTCTCATTTTTAGAATAAAAGAGGGAAGAGAAGGAGTTTGATGCTGAATGTTTTTCATAAACATGATAAAATTACATTATATATAAGATAATGGAGTTTTCATGCCACTTGGATAAGGGGAGGTGAATAGAGAATAAGAAAAAGAAAATAAATTAAAAGGAAAATAAAAGAAAATGAAAGAGAAGTTTACCTCTTGAATTCTTCTCATTGAGAACCTCCTTAAGGCCCTTGGTTTTGGCCTTTTGGTGAGACCAATAGGTCTTAGACGTGGGAAAGATACTTGGGAAGGTAATTGTACTGAAATTAAGTAAGATATAAGAATTTGAGGTGTGAGGATAAGAGGTGGTGAGGGGTGGTATTTATAGTGGAGTGGAGTGTTTTTTTATTATTTTATTCATTAGTTTATTATTTTGGATCAAAACTATAAATAGTTTGAGAATTATCCCTACATATATTAAAATGATGAAGGATATTTAGAGATTATGGTTCTTAAATCATGCATGGTGTTTTTAATTCATGTATTTTCATTATTATTTAAATACCATAAATTACCATATTTTTCTATTCATAAAAAATTCAACTATTTTAGAAAAATACCAAAAATTCACCCTAACCATTTTTCAACATGTAGAATTCAAAAATGAACTCCATTTTATGAAAATAATTTTCTAAATATGAGAAAATTAATTTTTAATTAAAATCATAATTTATTCGATAAATACCAATTTTAAAACTATAACTGATTTTATAACACTTTTAAAAATTAATTAAGGTCTCATAAAATTATCTTATAATCATAAGACAATAAAATATTAATTTATGAATATATTTTATGAAAATATATTTTCTTTTAAATCATTAAATTAATTATAATATTATAAATAAACTTTTATGTTTCACAAAAATACCAACACTTAATTTATCACTTTCAGAACATTTATTTACTTATTCCATGATATAAGTATATAATATTTTCACTTTTAAGAAACATGAATTTTATTTATACTTTCATAGGTGAGGTTACTATTCTATTAGTATTGATCTCTTAATTTATATAAATACCACTTATTTCATTATACATTTATAATGAATTTTACTATTTAATTTTAGAATGAAAACAAATTATTTTATAAATATCTGGGTTGTTACAAGGATTTTACAAAGCGATTAAATTCCCACATTGGAGTTGAAGGTAAACAAAGCACCCCTTTATACAGTGATGTGGATACATCAACTATCATGAGGCCCTTTTTAGGTGAAATCTATAGACTATGCCCTATGAAAATAAAAACTATGAGGGATGTCACACCTAAAATAGATAATATCATGATTTTGGGTTGAAATGGGACATTACAAATGGAATCAGAGCCAGTTCCTAGCTGGTATGCCCGGCGAGGGATTTTCCAGGGGAGAGTTGTAGCCACTAATACAAAATAGAACTTTAACAGCACTGGCCTTTATCAGCACTTTTCTATAGCACTGATAAAAGGTACCATTTATCAATGCTTTATTTTTAGCACTAATAAAGGCCCTAAATAAAATGAAATAATTAAAGAGATAAAAATTAAAAATGAGTAAATTAAAAAAAATATTAACAGTTTTATTAATTAAATAATTTTTGATAAAAATGAATAAATTTAATATACATATATATAAATTATAAATATTAATAAGTAGTATATATTAAATATATAAATATGTAAAATTAATATATTGAAATGATTAAATAAATAAAAATTAAAAATGAGTAAATTAAGAAAAATATTGAAAATTTTATTAATTAAATAATTATTGATAAAAATGAATATATTGTAATTATTAAACAAAAAAATACAAATGAATAAATTTAAAAAACTATTAAAAATATTAATGAAATAATTATTAATAAAAATAAATAAATTTAATATATATATATATATATATATATATTAATTATAAATAGTAATGAATAATATATATTAAATATAAATATAGAAAATGAATAAAATATAATAATTAAAAACATATTAATGTCTTATTCATTTTTAATGGTTTTTATACAATGTTATTCATTAATACATTTAATATATAAATATATTCATATATATTTATATATATATATATATATCAATATATATGATATTTCCTAAAATATGATTAATATAATACAAAATAGTTATGCTCACATTAAATAAGTCATATATTTAGTGGAAAATGGTTTATAATTTAAAATTAATATTAATTAAAAATACTGACTCATTGCATCAAGTAATGGATATAAATGATGATATTTAATCTTTCAATTTAACATATATGAAATGTGTGTTAAATTGATTTCACATACATATACATAATTAATGAATTCTTATATACAATGCGCACACACAAATATTTACGTAATTAATGAAATCTTATATAGAAGCACATACACCTAAAATTTAAGGAATTTATTCAAATTTTAGTATTCCACACAATCTATATTTTAATTTTTAAGACACTTTTAAAGGGTAAGTGTGAACCGAAAAAAACTCAAACGTTACAAATTCAACCATGACAATATTCACCCACTGAAAAATCAAATTTCAAAGAACTGCGAGAAAATTTCCAAACTAAAAATAAAATCGATCAAACACCACCATGATCAGACCATGAGCCAGCCCACGTCCCGCTATCACCATCATCACACACCGCCAAAGATCCCACTATCACCATGATCATCAATGCCAAAGCCGAACACATCCACGCCATCGAGAAGCGAGTCGTCTTCACTGTCTTCATCCCGATGCCGCCCAATCAAACTCACATCCCAAAGATCTTTGAAATACTCTGTGCATCTCCACCTCGGAGATAGTATGGGAATTGTAGATCCAGAGCAGAGAATGAAACGGGCAATTCTAGGTTGAAGCAACAACAAGAAACTCTGGAACTGTCGACGCAGAATAAATCTAACACCTTCGCCTCCATAACAGTCAACCTCGAAACAAAAAATGCGCTAAAAGAGACGTTGCACCACCATTGTTGATGACCATCAGACTTCGAACAGGAGCCACACGAGCAGCACACCCTGATGCGCCATTCAGATCATCCCAAACCACAATATATCGGTTCCATATGAGATACCACCGGAATTCACCCCACCACTGAACAAGATCCATAACCGGAAAGCCACCCAAGAAACTCACACCGAAGCCTTCACGCCGACAACCCACACCCGAAGTGAACAACCAGTAGCAAATCAGACCAAACCCATCGCAAAAACACAAAAACATCTGAAAAGACTGAATTCTGCATCGAAGCATGGAACCAAATACGGAACAGAGCCGGGGATTAAAACCCTAGGCAAAACAAGAAAAAACATAGATTAAAGTGGAAAGGGGATCAAAACCCAAAAAGAAGAGAGGAGACGCTTGGAGATCCACGGCCACCGGACTGTATATTCATTAATAATCTTAAAAATATATTTAATTTATATATATTCATCTTTACTTTAATATATATATATATATATAATTTATATTTAATTAATAAAACTTGTCCATTTTTTCAATATTTTTAAAGTATACTCATTTTTAATTATTATATTTCACTCATTTTTAAGATCAGTATTTAAGATTGTACATTCATTAATAATCTTAAAAATATATTTGTAAATAAATATTTATAAATAAATATATTTATAAATTTATATTTACTATATTTATAAATTTATATATTTATAATTATAAATAAATAAATATTATTTTTTAAAAAGTATTTATATAATTATTAATAAATAATTATATATATTTACATAATTATAAAATTAAAATAAGTTTATTTAAATAATGAATATATTTACAATATTTATATTTATATTTATATTTATATTTATTTCTTATATATATATATATATATATATAATTGTATAAATATATAATAATATAAATTTTATTTTTTATTTTTTAAAAGTATTTATATATTTATAAATAATTAATTATATATTTAAATAATTGTAAAATTATAATAAATATATTTAAATAATTAATATATTTAATATATTTTTATTTTTATTTGTTAAATATATATATATATATAATTATATAAATATATATAACGATATAAATATATTTATAATTATAAAATTATAATAAATATATTTAAATAATGAATATATTTACTATATTTATATTTATATTTATATTTATTTACTAAACATATATATAATTATATAAATATTTATAATGATATAAATATATTTATAATTATAAATAATTAATTATAAATATATTTACAAATATATTTATTTATAGATGTATTTATAAAGGTATACTTACTATATTTATTAAATTATGTATTTATAATTATAAATAAAAAATAAAAAAATTAAAAGTATTTATGTAATTATAAATAAATAATTATATATTGAAATAATTATAAAATTATAATAAATAAAGATATAATTATATAAATATATTTACAAATTTTTTATTTATAATTATTGTTATAAATCTTGTATCGGTGCTTAAGTTTTAACACTGATAAAGATGTCTTTTATCAGCTTTTCTTTAATGTTGATAAATATAGAGCTTTATTAGCACTAAAAATCACTGATAAAATATATCTTTATAAATTCTAAACATTTAGCACTGATAAAGATGTTTTTTATCAGCACCTTTTTTACGCTGATAAAGATATCTTTTATCATCACTTATTAATTTAGCATTGATAAAAGGTATCTTTATCAGTGCTTTTTTGGAAGCACTCATAAAGGTCTCCCCGGTCGGTTTAGAAGAACCCTAACCATGACTAATTCAGTCGTGATTCTCAAGATCTCACATAACTCTCCTACTATTGGTACTCCTCCTGTACGTTCTCTCGGATGAATCAAGACTAGAATCTAAGGTATGTTATTTTCTCCTCCTCTTTCTCATTGATTTCTTATTTGGGTTTCATAGTTTGAATTATTTCGGTGCTCTCAACCATGATGAACCCCAATTCTCTTATCCCATAACTCTAGTCATGATTGTTCACTCTCATTCTTCCTTGTTATTTTCATTCTTATCACCACCTTCACTCATGGATATTTACATTATTAGTTTAATTGATGTCACCATCACCATTATCTGCATTTCTACACCGAACATTCCCTTTGATCATTCTCCTTATGCTACATGGTCACTACATATCATATATATCATATTGGACAATAATGGATCTTTTAGTGTTGGAAAATAGAAATGGGTTGTGTGCTTCACATATAGTTTTGGGGATTCATTCTTTTTATCATTACAGTCTTTGTAGATTCTCATGGAGAGGGATATTCTTTTATAGAGTAAGTAAAGGATTTTTGGTTCATAATATCATTGTGCATCGATAAGGTCATCATCCCATCAATTTTTGTAATTGAATATTCATGTTTACAAACATTTTCCTATCACAAACTACAACCAATTAGCCAATTACCTACTTAATATGTAGTTCAATGGTATTTATTTAATCATTTGAGTTTTCCCAAAAATATTATATAACAAAATATAGATCCGAACATGATATCATTAGTTGGAAGGACCATGGTCTCCATGTATATTTTCCATGGATTTGGGTCTCTCTTTGAAGTCTGTCAGTGATACAAGAGTCTTAATTCCCTCAAACTACACTATTATAGGCCACTGTGATTTTTATTTCACTTGTTCCTTAAATTTTCAAAATAATTATACATTGATAGGTATATTTATTTATATACATATGTTAATATTATATGAATTTAAATTTAATTTAATGATTTTAATAAAAATTTGGTTCAAACAATATTGATTTTCACCTTCTATTATTTGATTTTATGGTATTTTCTAAAATATTTTTGTTATTTTTATTAAAGTGATAAAAAATGCGGATGTTTAGAGAATTATATTTTTTGAAATTCAATATGTTAGAAGCCATAAATAAAATTACATTTAGGTTATTTTTGAATATGAGTGGGTTTAGATTATATAAAGGATAAACATATTTTTTAAAAATAATAGGTGTTAGGTTTTATTTTTTTTAAACAAATTTATCTTTAGTTTTTTTTCTAATTAGATGTAACAAATAATTTCTCATTAAATATATAAATTACTTCATGATTTAATTTAAGGATAAGTTATATATATTAATTTCATAGTATTTACATCTTTTAGGATATGTAAGAGTTTATAATGTATGACTTTTAGAGCATTTTTTAAAAATTGAGAATTTATTGTTTATTAACCATTGAAATATCTTATTCATGATTTAAATAACCGCATACTAGTTAAATAACTCCATTTATAAGGGTTTTAGATTAGTTTTGAACACAATAAATGATATTTAATGGTTCCAATTACATTATATTTGAGAAAACATGTAACGCCCCAACCCCAGTTACCTAGAGTCAGTGCATTATTACGTAACATTGGCATGATCACAAAAGATCATGTCTCGAAAGACCGATTAGTTTAGTAGCCATGGAAACACTAGATACGTTCATAAACTTTACATTACATCACATAGTGAAATACTACAATAACATGGTCTCCATACACTACTGGAAATCGGATCTTTCCCAACACTTATATATACCCTTTCCCAACGGTTCTCCCAAACCGTTGGGAAAGGGGGGTCTTTCCCAACGGTTTGGGAGAACCGTTGGGAAAGGGTCCTCAAAACCCACCTTTCCCAACGGTTCTCTCAAACCGTTGGGAAAGGGGGGGTCTTTCCCAACGGTTTGGGAGAACCGTTGGGAAAGGGTCCTCAAAACCCACCTTTCCCAACGGTTCTCCCAAACCGTTGGGAAAGACCCCCCCTTTCCCAACGGTTTTGAGAGAACCGTTGGGAAAGGTGGGTTTTGAGGACCCTTTCCCAACGGTTCTCCCAAACCGTTGGGAAAGGGGGGTCTTTCCCAACGGTTTGGGAGAACCGTTGGGAAAACTCACCCCAAAACCAACCTCCACCCTCCAGGAAATTTCCACCTATCCCAACAGTTTTGAGAACCGTTGGGATAGGTCTATCCCAACGGTTTTGAGAACCGTTGGGATAGATTCTTTCATTTCTTCCAGGTCTGCTACCCGAGAACATTATATAAATCTAAATTTTAAATAATTATGATAATACATATATATATTTATGAAATTATGTTTACAAAAGTGACGTTAGCTTAGTGGTTAAGTCGTTCGATTATGAACAAGGGGTCGTGGGATCAAATCCCAGCACATGTTTTTTTTTTGAAATACATTTACCAACGGTTTTATATCCGTTGGAATAGATTTTCATATTACTTATACCAACGGTTTTGTAAACCGTTGGGATAGGTCTATACCAACAGTTTTGGGAAAACCGTTGGTATAGACCTATCCCAACGGCTTACTTCGCAACGGTTCTCCAAACCGTTGGTATAGGCTATACCAACGGTTTGGAGGCCTATACCAACGGTTCCAAACCGTTGGTATAGGTTAGTATTCTACTAGTGATAGTCCACACTCATATCCCCTTCCGACTATCCCTGCAGGTCATTCATAAAATACTTCTTCACATCCTGGAAAAATTAAAACATTGAAAGGGGTGAGCTCAGATGCTCAGTAAGGATAACAATATAGCGGAAACTTTCATAAATAAACATAAACATTTAAGGCAATGTATAACTGGAAAAAATCATTTTAAACTTGAACTTCAACATAATATGGAAAAATAAAATGAAATAATGTCATTTACTTATTCACATGGATATTCTACTAGTCGAATAATCACATGCAATATCAATAACCACTTTCATAATGATGGAATGCATAATGTCAGACTATCATAACCACATAGCCAAGGCCTCGTGCTAAGACTACAAATAAGATTTTGTCAAGGCCACGTGCCAAGACACTATTTTGTCTCATGAGACCTACCGATGCATCGAGGAGCTATAGCGGGCTCCACCCGTCACTTACTAAGTCTAATGCATTCCTCATATGAACAGGTTTAAACATATCATAAACCATAACATAATCGTATCACATAAAACATGCATAAAGGAAACATAACATTTCCACATTTCAATCAAAATATATCAATAAAACACATTGATATAATAAAAACACTGTCAAAACCATTTTCAATACCAAAATAAAAGAAAATTAAAACTTGGTATTTATTTTTCATTTAAAAAAAGTTATCGCTTGTAGAGGAAGCTGAAACTAAAATAATGGTCATGGCAATGAAGAAGTCATTGTCACCGCATACGTACAACAAAAAAACATTCCCTTTTTTCGTTTAGTAAAATGCTTCGTATAAAAAATATTCCTTTTGAATAAATGTAAAATTCAAAGGGGTTTATACATCGTATAAAAGAAAGATGTGTATAAAACAAAATATGCCTCAATGATAGGAGATTGAGACGAAGTCCCTTTCAAAGATCATTTTTTTAAATAAAATAGATCTATTATGTGTATTCACTATATGTACAAATAAATAAAGTATAAATACAAGATAGGAAATAATAATATCATGAAATAATTTGAAAGTAGGAGATTAACCCAAAGAATGGAAATTGGGTTAAGAAGTTCACTTACCTCGTGTCCGACTTGACTCGATCGTTCTTTAACCTCCTGAATAATAAACTATAGTTAATTTATACTTTCTTAATAACCTTTTTCAAGTTCATTATTCCTTTTATATCACTTATTACCATGTTATTAATATTATGTAATTATTTGAGTTAATAACGGTCATTTTGTCGATCTTTGGTACTTGAGTCAAAAATAAACTTCTTATAATTACAAGTTGTTCATGTGATAAAATATTAATTATATACAGAAGTATAATCATGATGTAGATATCATATATATCATATATATCCATTATATACATTCATTCATAATATTACGTAACATTTAG
Source organism: Viscum album (assembly GCA_963277665.1). Taxonomy (NCBI): domain Eukaryota; kingdom Viridiplantae; phylum Streptophyta; class Magnoliopsida; order Santalales; family Viscaceae; genus Viscum; species Viscum album. The sequence goes on from OY728135.1 coordinate 272,179,645, forward strand.
AGGTAAGAAATGAAATGCACCGTTCATGGAGACGGTAAGCCGTACGTACGCATGAACACTACTTTCATTTCTATTTCATATTTAATGGAATGAAATAATAATGATATAAAAGTATATTATAATTTCAGTATAATATCATATATAATATCATTTACTCCATCCTTTATACTCCCAACATATGGCATTAACGATTCAAATCACTTTGAGGGGGCGGTAGTCCGCACTTCCTAAAATGAAATTATCGCGTTTACCCATAATGGAAACCATAAAGGTATGATATAAATGAAAAATACAAAAGTATAAGGAAAATATAAACATAATATATATCATATATAAATATAGTGACATCTTAATGGCCACCATGAGAGGTGTTAAAAGAATATTGAACAATCATCGTTTTGTGAGGCAGTAATTCGCCACCCACAAAAATAGTATGTTCTTTAACCATTATTCGAAGGTGTGTGTAAGTTTAAATCAAATACTTCTCATAAAAACATACTAGTATATTAAATATACTGTTTTTTTTTACAAAAGAAAGGGATAAAAAGAGTTTAAGGGGTTGGAGAAGCAAAATAAAACAAAAGAACATAACAGAAGACATTACCTTAAAATCGGGTAACTCTTTTTGATTTGAGCCAAAGGCTTCTTTGGGAATACTTCTGCCCAAATTGAGGCTTCTAGGAGTAATAGAGGTAAGTTGAGAGAGTATTTGGGCAGAGTTTGGTTGAGCCAAATGGCTTTGATGTTGTGAATAAGGTGGTAGAGGTGGGGGCCTTTTATAAGAGGATAGGAGGGGCACTCTTGGAAAGTCATGAAATGTTACATTATTATATAATGAGTTTCGGATTTTAAAGGTCCCAAAATTATATATTTCAAGGATAAGGTGATAAGGGTTATAAATCTACCCATCCAATAGGTTTTTGACAAGTGTAACTCTTATAGTTTACATTATCTTTTCATTTTATTTAAATTTTTAATTAATTAGGTAATCGTTGTATCATCATGGTGTGATAAATAAATTTATTTATTTAATGCCTAAAAATTATAAAAAAATTACCATGATGTAGAAAATATTTTTATCTTTCCAATGGATATTTATAGTCTAAAAGTTAACTTATATAACCCCATGTAATAATTGTTTTAGTAAAACAACACATGTTTGTGACAATTTTATTTTTACTTTAAATAAAAAGTTATTAATGTCATTTTCTTACCCAAGTGGCTCCATGGGGTCCCCAAGTTGACCCATGTATTGTCTTGGTCGGCCATGACTCATCCAATAATGTTAGGACAAGTTTCAAGATATTTTCATATTTTTATAATATCATTTTTACCTTAAATTTCACTAATTAACTTTAATCGCGATTAATAAAACTTAAAAGTTACTATTCACCAAAAATTATTTTCATATCATTGAACCACATTTTGATTCCTAATGACAACCATGTATGTTGGATTTTTGAAATTCAATACATAGAAGTGGTAATGTTTCATTTACACGAAAAATTAGTTTTTAAACTACCACTTACTGGTTTCACTATTCATCAAAAATTGAAGTTTTTCAGAAAAATACCAAAAATTCACCCTAAGATATAATTGATATTCTGAATTCAGAAATTATGTATATTTTAAAAAATTCCAAACATATAAGTTGCATTAATTAATTTTATAATTAATTCCCGTTGTCAAAACAAAAAGCGTGTTTTTAAGAAACAATGTCAATCAAAAGATTGACAATTGTTTATGTCCAATTTCAAAGTAAAATTAATTATAATGACCACCATTGGATAAAATGGTAAAATTATATTCTAATTATACTTTAAAAACACTCAATATTATAATTTATCACTATAAATTATTTTGATTAAAAATGATTTTTTAAGTATTTTTCACTATTCATCAAAAATTGGAAGTTCTCGGAAAAATACCAAAAATTCAACATAGGCTAATTTCGATATTCAGAATCCAAAGAATAAGTCCATTCTGAAATATAAAATTTATATAATTTCAAAAAGTGGGTATTACTATTCATAATGGCTACTTTGATTGGTCGCGGTGTGTTAGAACTCAAGGTTGCGTACAACAGACGTTGCTCTATTATTCAAAGAGAAGCGTACCATGGAAGCTTGGGGTGTTACATTCTACCATCCTTCAATAAATTTCTTCCTCGAAATTTGAAATTGTTCTTCAAAAATAAAAGGTTGAAAATATAAAATACCTTTGTGGAGAACCCACATTGAAAATAAGGTTAATATAAATATAACTTTAAAAGAAATAAAGAGAAGTACAAAGGTCACCCAAGATAGCCCATACTAGGATTCTATGAAAACATGGATATGGAGGAGAAACAAACCATCAAGGTCTGATGGAGAGTTGTAGAAAATAGGATTAGGATAAAGTTAACTACAAGAAAATCACAAACTTGTGATTGGTTAAACGGTCATTGATTCCCCAGTTGGAAAATTTAACCGACAACGTTTTTGTTTTAAGTTACCGTTCATAAAGTTGAGGAATTTATTTAGTAGATTTACTAAGAACGTTAGGAAATATACTTATTTTTCATGTAGACTTTCATTCTTTAATAAATTTTTACCACAAATCCATCTTTCACTCCAAATGGTAATAGAACTCAAAAATATTATATTTATCCTAATCGTACAAGGTTCTAAATATTAATGCATACCATTTAGATTAGGAAAACTATTTTGTAATAACCAGGGACTTCTTGTAGGCTAGTGGTAGGTAATAAAGGCATGTCGCACTATGGTTGTGGGTTCAATTCCTGCAGCTTTGTCCGACGTGATGGGTTATCCCCCGACCTGCAGGTTGTCCTTTTCCTAAAACTATACTATTATAATATTCCAAAAATAATCTTCAGAAATGTTTTAACCTTAAACAATACTATCCAAAGTTAAACTTAATCCATTCCAACCTTTATAGTTATCCAAAGTACCTATGTCCAGACTTTCTCTAAATGGTCTCTAAATTCCAAAATCAATTGTAACATCAGATTCCCCAAATAAAGTAAAGTTTATCTTATTGTCACATACTAAAAATATGATTACCTTCATCATATTAAAACCTTAATGAAAACAACAAGTACTGTAGTACAATCCTTATATATATCACATTATTATTATAACTAGAATATAATCCTTGAGTCCAAAAGCACCAATACATTAATTATTCCACTTCAACTGTAGTAACAACATAAGATTGGCCTTGATCCCTTTGCCTTTTCTGAGGTAAGTTTCCTTGGAACTTAGGGAATTCATTTGCATAATGCCCCATTTCTCTACAATTGTAGCATTCAACATTGATAGCCTCTTTCTTTCCCTTACAATCACGAGTCGGGTGACCTTTTTCTCCACATTTATAACAAAATCTCATTCCTTTTAGGAAAGTACCAGGGTGATTCTTCCCACAATTATCACATAATGGAAAATCCTTCTTTCCCTTTTTACCTTTATCTGTCTCTTGTTCCACCGTTCTCTTCTTCTCTTGCTTTACTTTATTGTCATAAGATTTAGAGAATTCCTTTTCTGTCTTGAAAGCACATGAGATAATATCTTCGTACGAAGAGAAAGATTGTGAGACTAAGGCTCGACAGAGAAACAGTTTTAAACCATCAAAGAAACGATAAATCTTACTTCTTGGGTTACGTATATAATCTGCAGCATGCCTCGCTAACCTTGTAAAGTTATCCTCATACTTTGCGACATTCTCATCCTCCTTCTACCTCAGACTCAGAAGTTTCCTTTCCATATCTGCTCGATGGTCATGTGGAAATTATTTTTCTAAGAAAAGATATTTAAACTCCCTCCATTCCATATTTAATACTTTATCATCTTCCTTTTTGTTTTGAATCAATGACCACCATTGATCAGCATCTCCAGTGAGGCGGTAAACTGCCATGATAAACTTTTCCCTTTCACTACTCCCCAAGGCATGTAATATTTTCTCTAAGGAATTTATCCACTTCTCAGCTACTAAGGGATTTGTACTCCCATTTAATGTTGGTGGTTGTTGCCTCATGAAGCGGTCTAACATTGATCCTCCACGTTGCGGATCAGGGTGCTCCATATGAGTAAGGTTATTATTCATAACCTGAGTGAGTTGTCCCAGTATGGTGATAAGTTGATCAGCACCAGTTGTATCACCAGCTCCACTATAATTATCTTGAGCAGGAGGGAAATCCCTACATTGAGTGCGTGCATTGATATGGTTTCCTTTCCTTCCACTAGGCGCCATTTCAAAACAATGTCATAAACTAGATCAGTTTATGAATCAAAATACATAATTCCATACTTGTAAAACACTTAACATAAATTGAACAGTTTATGGATATAATCCATAATCATAAAAATGTTTTCTTTGAGGAAGTATATACTCATAAACCCTTCATAATGGTTTGTAAAGAAAATGAGAATTATCCTAAGCATATCCCTCGGGAGTGTCGTAACCAAGAGTGCAGCAAGGCCCGTTGTCGTGCACTAGTTCTCATTCGAGTCTAGCTCAAAGTGGTGTTTTGGGTTTTACCCCTAGGTACATCTATTCAAGATCCGCCTCTACCTGCTCATATCCAAACAGGGATGTATTGCTCAGAAAACTCACAAAATCTCTATAATACCAAAATTCTAGGAAGTTCTTCTATACTAATCCTCAAAGTATATCTTAGGGATATGTGCTCTAATTAGATTTTATATAAATCTAGCTTCCAAAGTTAGTACTAAACTGCCTCTGATACCAACTGTAACGCCCCAACCCCAGTTACCCAGAGTCGGTGCATTATTACGTAACATTGGCATGATCACAAAAGATCAAGTCTTGAAAGACCGATTAGTTTAGTAGCCTTGTAAACACTAGATACATTCATAAACGTTACATTACATAATATTGTGAAAAACTACAATAACATGGTCTCCATAGTCCACACTCATATCCCCTTCCGACTATCCCTGCAGGTCATTCATAAAATACTTCTTCACATCCTGGAAAAATTAAAACATTGAAAGGGGTGAGCTCAGATGCACAGTAAGGATAACAATATCGCGGAAACTTTCATAAATAAACATAAACATTTAAGGCAATGTATAAATAAAACAAAAGCCTTTTAAACTTGAACTTCAGCATAATATGGAAAAATAAAATGAAATAATGCAATTTACTTATTCACATGGATATTCTAATAGTCGAATAATCACATGCAATATCAATAACCACTTTCATAATTATGGAATGCATAATGTCAGACTATCATAACCACATAGCCAAGGCCTCGTGCCAAGACTACAAATAAGATTTTGTCAAGGCCTCGTGCCAAGACACTAGTTTGTCTCATGAGACCTACTGATGCATCGAGGAGCTATAGAGGGATCCACCCATCACTTACTAAGTCCAATTCATTCCTCATATGAACAGGTTTAAACATATCATAAACCATAACATAATCGTATCACATAAAACATGCATAAAGGAAACATAACATTTCCACATTTCATTCACAATATATCAATAAAACAAATTGAGATAATAAAAACACTGTCAAAACCATTTTCAATACTAAAATAAAAGAAAATTAAAACTTGGTATTTATTTTTCATTTAAAAAAAGTTAAGGCTTGTAGAGGAAGCTAAAACTCAAATAATGGTCACGGCGGTGGAGAAGTCGTTGTCGCTGCATACGTGCGACAAAAAAACATTCACTTTTGTCGTTTAGTAAAATGATTTGTATAAAAAATATTCCTTTTGAATAAACGTAAAATTCAAAGGGGTTTATACACCGTATAAAATAAAGGTGTGTATAAAACAAAATATGCCTCAATGAAAGGAGATTGAGACGAAGTACCTTACAAAGATCATTTTCTTAAATAAAATAGATATATTATGTGTATTAACTATATGTACACATAAAGAAAGTATAAATACAAGATATTAAATAATAATATCATGACATAATTTGAAAGTAGGAGATTAACCCAAAGAATGGAAATTGGGTTAAGAAGTTCCCTTACCTCGTGTCCGACTTGACTCGATTGTTCTTTAACCTCCAGAATAATAAACTAGAGTTAATTTCTACTTTATTAAGAACCTTTTTCAAGTTCATTATTCCTTTTATATCACTTATTACCATGTTATGAACATTATTTAATTATTTGAGTTAATAACGGTCGTTTTGTCAATCTTTGGTACTTGAGTCAAATATAAACTTCTTATAATTACAAGTTGTTCATGTGGTAAAATATCCATTATATCCAGAATTATATTAATGATTTTGATATCATATATATCATATATATACAGTATATACATGCATTCATAATATTACGTAACATTTAGAGGTAAGAAATGAAATGCACCATTCATGGAGACGGTAAGCCGTACGTACGCATGAATGCTAGTTTCATTTCTATTTCGTATTTAATGGAATTAAGTCATAATGATATAAAATTATATTATAATTCCAGTATAATATCATATATAATATCATTTACTCCATCCTTTATACGCCCAACATATGGCATTAACGATTCAAATCACTTTGAGGGGGCGGTAGTCCGCACTTCCTAAAATGAAATTATCGCGTTTACCCATAATGGAAACCATAAAGATATGCCATAAATGAAAAATATAGAAGCATAAGGAAAACATAAACATAATATATATCATATATAAATATAGTGACATCTTAATGGCCACCATGAGAGGTGTTAAAAGAATATTGAACAATCATCATCTCGTGAGGCAGTAATTCACCACCCACAGAAACAGTATGTTCTTTAACCATTAGATGAAGGTGTGTGTAAGTTTAAATAAAATAATTCTCATAAAAACATATGATTATATTAAAGATATTGGTTTTGTTACAAAATAAAGTAATAAAAATATTTTAAGGGGTTGGAGAAGCAAAATAAAACAAAATAACATAAGAGAAGGCATTACCTTAAAATCGGGTAACTCTTTTTGATTTGAGCCAAAGGCTTCCTTGGGAAGACTTTTGCCCAAAGTGAGGCTTCTAGGAGTAATATATGAAAGTTTAGAGATTATTTTGGTAGATTTTTGCTGATCCAAGTGGCTTTTATGGTGTGAATAAGGTGGTAGAGGTGGGGGCCTTTTATAAGAGGAGAGGAGGGGCACTCTTGGAATGTCATGAAATGTTACATTATTATATAATGAGTTTCAGATTTTAAAGGTTCCACAATTATATATTTCGAGTATAAGGTGATAAGAGTTCTAAATATACCCATATAATAGGTTTTTGACAAGTGTAAGTCTTAGATTTTACATTATATTTTCATTTTATTTAAATCGTTAATTAATGATGTAATCGCTGCATCATCATGGTGTGATAAATAAATTTATTTATTTAATGCCTAAAAATTATAAAAAAATTACCATGATGTAGGAAATATTTTTATATTTCCAATGGATATTTATAGTCTAAAATTTAACTTATATAACCCCATTTAATAATTGTTTTAGTAAAACAACACATGTTTGTGACACTTTTATTTTTACTTTAAATAAAAAGTTATTAATGTCATTTTCTTACCCAAGTGGCTCCATGGGGTCCCCAAGTTGACCCATGGATTTTCTTGGTCGGCCATGACTCATACAATAAGAGTAGGACAAGTTTCAAGATATTTTCAAATTTTTATAATATCATTTTTACCTTAAATTTCACTAATTACCTTTAATTGCGATTAATAAAACTTAAAAGTTACTATTCACCAAAAATTATTTTCATATCATTGAACCACATTTTGCTTCCTAATGACAACCATGTATGTCGGATTTTTGGAATTCAATGCACAGAAGTGGCAATGTTTCATTTACATGAAAAATTAGTTTTTAAACTACCACTTAGTGGTTTCACTATTCATCAAAAATTGAAGTTTTTCAGAAAAATACCAAAAATTCACCCTAAGCTATAATTGATATTCTGAATTCAAAAATTATTTCTATTTTAAAAAATTCCAAACATATAAGTTGCATTAATTAATTTTATAATTAATTCCCATTGTCAAAATAAATAGCGTGTTTTTAAGAAACAATATCAATCAAAAGATTGATAAATTTTTATGTCCAATTTCAAAGTGAAATTAATTATAATGACCACCATTGGATAAAATGGTAAAATTATATTCTAATTATACTTTAAAACCACTCAATAGTATAATTTATCACTATAAATTATTTTTATTAAAAATGTTTTTTTTAAGTATTTTTCACTATTCATTGAAAATTGGAAGTTCTCGGAAAAATACCAAAAATTCAACATAGGCTAATTTTGATATTCAGAATCCAAAAATTAAGTCCATTATGAAATATAAAATTTATATAATTTCAAAAAGTGGGTATTACTATTCATAATGGCTACTTTGATTGGTCGCGGTGTGTTAGAACTCGAGGTTGCGTATAACACACGTTGCTCTATTATTCAAAGATAAGTGTACCATGGAAGCTTGGGGTGTTACAAAACATGGGTTATATAGAATATTTATCAATTATTATGTATTACACATGTTATGATAGAAATATTTAAGTGATTGTCATGTTTTACTATTCTATTAAGGAATTTAATATTTATGATACCAAATTAGTTATAGTTTTTATATATGTATTTAATATTTTATTTTTCAGATGAAATGGTTCATAATATATATATATATATATATATATATATATATATTGATATAATAAATATATTATTCAAATTATTTTTCTGTAATCATACAAAAATATGGTTTTAATAATCATTATATTATAAAATGAACCAATACACATTTATAAATAATTTTTTAACTAAGAGAACTATAAGAATTATTATAAAATGTATCATGATTTTTTTCTAGACATTAAAATTTTATGAAATTGAAAATTCTATGAATTATTTACTAAGTCTTCATTTTTATCTTTATATACATTTTTTACTGATTGTTTAACTAATGTTTTTTGTTTACTTATCTAATTATTTGTTCTCTAGAGTTTTTTTTTGAAATTATTATATTAAACGTAATATGTAACTATTTTTTATATTTTGATAAATATTTAATTATAATATTTTCTTTCAATAATCACCTAATATTATTTTAAATGATTTTTAATACACCTCTCAATGTATGATTACAATATTTTTCTATAAGAAATACATGTATGGATGTTATAAAAATAATTTTTATCATATAATAGAATATAAAGGATATTATGTGATGGCTAGGTATGGTATGTTAGAATGTGAGTTACTATAGACATGTTAGTGATTCATTGAGGTCTAGGGTGAGAGTGATGTGACATTTTTGTTATTGTTTGTTCTTCTTTATGGTTTTTCATAAGTTAGGTTTAACTAATGTATTGTGGCACCCATTGTGTGGTTCTTTCCTAAGGGAACAAATTATAAAATGAAGTAGGTGAATTTGATTATCATGATGTCTAGGTTAGTAAGTAATGAATTGATTTACATATGTATTTTTAGTGTTACTACTTTGAACATATACTCAAATATTTGCATCGTTGTATATTTTAGGGTCCTTGTTAGTATTTACTTGTTTATTTTTATACTCACACCCTACACATGAACCTTAGTGGACATAGAGCTCTTTTATTTAAGATACAGTTGAGAGAAAAGGACTAGTAACATATATTAGAGTCGGTGCAGCTCAATAGGGATGAGTTTATGTTCTCATGGTAGTGTTAGGGACATTTTACCATTTTTGATATTTGATTTGAAATTTTAAATTATGATGTGTAAATTTAAAATGTTTTAAGGGGAAAATTATTATCCTCACCAACTTCATCTCTCAAAAGGTTATTATTTTATTTTATTTCTTGATACCCATCCCCATCTCTTCTATGTTTCTTTAACTACTCTGAGAAATAGTCATCCAAAATGATCATTGATACCCATTATGGGATGACTACTGCTCATAGTAGTTAAAGAAACATAAATGCATATCCAGAAGATATGGAGGATGAATCTCAAGAAAAAAATGAAATAATAATTGTTCAGGAGATGAATCTAGTGAGGATTAAATTTTTCTATAACATTCGCCTTTGGATGAATTCAGAGGATAACACCTACCACAGTGGATTAATTCTTTTCTTAAATTCAATTACTCATTTCTTTCAAAATATTTACACACTAATTGTTTGAAAAAAGAGCTTGAATATAGAGTTAAAGTTTTCATCAAGTTTGAAATAGAGCATGCATACGAACCTTCTCAAATCATTTTTTCATGTTTACATTGTTTTTATTCAAGAAAAATTAAATATTTGACTACTCATGCAGAAAATGTCTTTTGTACGTGATGATGTTACCAATAACAAGGAAGAATAAATTATTGATGTTGAAACTACAGAATTATTAGGGGATCAATATCATGTTTATGAAAAACTATAATGACGACACAACATCACATTGTTGAATGAAATTATTAAGGAAATAATTAAATGTATAAAATTTGAGGTTAGTTGGAATCAATGTGGCCAACTTATTGAACTCAACAATTCTACATTCATTAGATATATTGGGTTCACAACAAGGATGAATTTTTTATTGATATTGATTCATGGTGCCAAATCCATCATGTAATGAAGGAAACCCTTTGGAAAGATATGATGGAAATGTTACGATATTCTTTCTCTATTTTACTAAAAAGTTGTATAATGAAATTTTGATTTAATTTTTATTATTCCTAGAAGAGTTCATTTATTTTATAATATTTACATAAGAAAATTGTCTTAATATCCATTAGAAAAACCCATAGAGACTTCTAAACTCCTCTTACCAAGTTATATCTTAGGGATGCTGAGGGGGAAGTAAATCCTCACCCACCAGTTAGTTATTAACACATTATAAAACAAGAAACATGGAATTATTACATCATTCATCATGATGAGAAATCATTTCGGGTGCATTACATTAGATAATATATTATTTTACAATGTTTATTTTATCTAATTTGATTAAAAATTGTTAATTTCTGAAGAAAAAAAAGAGTTTTGGAAGTAAAGAATGTACATAAAAAACAATATACCCCTATCACAAAGTAAGGATGGGGTATGATTCACTAGAAAATAAATTGGTATGTATTTTAAATCAATAATAAAATCTTTATGTGATATGAAACAACATATGTTTCTATATTTATATGTATATTGATGAATCAAAATCTGAAGCCACTTCTATCCCACATCATGTACTATGGATGGAGGCTCGCATAAATAAGGAGGGTAAACTAGTTGATGAAATCATAAAATTAGTATTGGAAACATTTGTAAGTATAACATAATTTTAATTCATTATGCTTTATAATAGTATTACATAAAAATATATCTTTATGTTCACATTTTTTTATATGATTTAGACACAATAATTATCAACAACCATACCAGAATAAAAACTACTTTTAGTAGCTTTGAAGTGGCTGAAACAATATGGTTATATTAGAGGATTAGGTTTTGGAGTGTCTCATTAGACATATTTTGAGAAGATAAAACCACATAAATATACATATAATATAGTTAAATTATTTTAGACACAAATATATTCTTTTCAATATATTATTGTTTGGTTTGGTTTAGAAGACCAATGTATGAGAAAGGCTCAAAGTGAACCGATGGTGGAACAAATGTCCTCATATGAACCAAATGACCCCACCAGCTTTGAGGATATTTATTTCCCTAACTTGTATATCATACCCAAGGTAATCAATTTTTTCATTACTCTTTCTAAAAAATATGAATCAAACGACTTCTGATAACTTTATATTACTAAAATTTTATAGGGTATAGTTGTATGTGATTTTTACCTATCAACACCCACACACTACCTTGTAGTGAGGGCTATGATTTATAATATCCAGGGAGACAAACTATACCATAAATAACTCACAAAAGATCACATAAGAGTGGGTATTGAGGTATCTCATGATCTGACTGCTGAGTTTCTTGTTCCACGTGATGATCCAAATATTATAATGGTCAATGATGCTATTGTAAATTTCATAGCATGGTCGTCTAGTCTATTAAAGATACACAAGGTATGTATTTAACAAAAAATCAAATTAAAAACCTATAATAGTTAATCAAAATAGTTTTGAAGTGATTTATGATATTACAGATTGATAAAACAATGGGGAAATGGAATGTTAGATCAAGACAGTCTAGTAAATCGACCAAGAAATCAAAATGAACTTTCGAGAGTACCTTCTCCCCACTACTTCCGAAGAAACATTTATTATAATTAAAAAATCATGTGGAGACCACATTTAAAGATGAAAATATGTCTTACATTCCATATGAAAAAGAAATATATGTAACTTTCATGACAAACGTAGTTGGTATCGAGAGTATAAATGAGATTCTCAAGCATGAATGGGTAGGATTTTCCATTATGAATACATATATAAGGTTCATTTTCATAATAAGTCAGTCCAAATAGTGAGATAATATGTTTATTAAATTTAATAACTATTCATTTTTTCTACAGGTGTTTATAGTACTACTATATAAATGGAAAACCATGGAAATCACAATTTGGATTCATTAATCCCTATATCATTTCTATAGAAAAAAATATACTTTGGGTAGTAAATAAATTGAGAAGAAAATAGGTGAGATACTCGAAGTGCTTGAGAAAAAAATAATATATGATAGAATCTTTTTTATTCCTACAATACAGAATTAAAACACTACAATCTAATCACATAAAATATATTTTTATTTTTTCATTACTTATTTGTTTTTGTTTTTTTAGGTAGCATTAGATGTTGATCACAGTCAATCTGGATATGCCAAATATTTATTTTTTGGATCCAATGCATGGATATCCAACAAAATGACCACACATGATGTATATTGTGAATTTTTAATACACTATAATCAAAATTGTATAGATAAACTTATAATTATATGTTTCAATCTATTTTTAAAAAAAAATCGTTATGATAGGGTGGTCGCTAAATATAGGCTAAATCATGGCATGAAGTCGGTGTTAGAATATTTAAAGCCTATGGATTACTAAAAATGGAAACATATTAAGTTATATATAGAAATATTTAACTATAAAAATATATTTCAAAACAATTTACTTATTGTGTTCAATGTTTATACAGTGTCTGAAGAAAGATAATAACAACAATTGTGGATATTATGTTTGAAAATTTATGAGAGATATCATAATCCATCAAAAACCAGCATCCCTGAATAGGTAATTTCTAAAGTTAATTACAATTTCATTAAAAATATTTCTTAATAATTTGTTTGTCTATATTTTCCCAACACTACCAAGATTTATGACAACCTTCATACTCAAAAGAAGAATTAAATTTGTTTAAAGATGAGTAGGTTGTGTAAATGTTGTTAGAATGTCTGTCGAAAAAATATTTAGGTGATTACGTGCTATGTTTGTAATATAGTATGATCTATGACCTTAGAAATATATTTTGGGTGTAAAGGATTAGTATCAAAATTATTTTATATTATTTTTTATCTATTTATAAAGAAGAAGTATCATAGAGGAAATTAGTTTTTTTATAAGCATTGGCCAGTGAATGATAAAATTTTTGGGAAATGGTAAAGGAGGAGGAAGAGGCTAAGGAAGAGGTGAAGGCGCAGGCAGAGGTGGAGGTTGAGGTGGAGGTAGAGGAAGAGTCATATTCAGAGACCAAGGTGGAGGAGGAGGTAGAGGTGGAGACCGAGGCAGATGAGGAGATGAAATTCTGGCTTGAAAATAATAAAATTGTTGTGTAATGGAGTAGAATGAGGATCATACCAAGGTTGTGTCTGATAACAATTGTTGAAAATTGTCCACAACACTTTTCACTTAATATAAGATCCATTGTGTAATTTTTTCAGGATTCTTATTGAAAAAACTTTTTCCACCACTTGTTTAAGTAATTTTATACATGAATTTAAGTGGAGGAATTTTTTTCAAAAACAAAACAAACACCACTTATTTTTTCAAACTGATTATCATAGGATTCAATTAATATTAGAAAAATCCACGTACTATCAAATATTACTGAATTTTTAAAGAATCCCCTCACCAAGAACAAACTAAAAAACAACAACAAATAGATATAGTTTCTTTCCCATGGCTTATTTATACTACAAATAAAGGGTCTTAGTAGTGGATCCAATAGTCAATTAAGAGTAATAAAAAATACAATCATCAAATAGGTATATAATCCAACTCAAATATTTGAATAAATATGTGTGCAATCATCCACTGAATCCAATAGGTGTATGAGAGAACTATTAGAGGAAAAACAGCATTGAGAGATCATGGTCATCGAGGAGGGATGGTATCAAAAGAAACATGGAATCAAATAAAAAGAAACCAATTTATTAAGAAATATCTAAAAATGAAAAACATGTTTCAAATGAAATTTTAAGCATAAAAAATCCAAAAAAAATACCCCTTTGAAAAATAATCTAGTATCTTGATCCAAAACCTCTAAAAAAATAAATAAATAAAATGCATCAATCGAATCAGGAATTTTCATAAAAGAAAAATATAGTGGTTTAAATTTGGTGGGTGGTGGAATTATTTGGGATATTTTATCATCAATTAGATTCATGATATAATATCACAAATGCTTCTTAAATCTATACAAGTAACATTCATTATGAATGTACACATTCATTATATAAAATGATCCATGTTCACAATCTCATTAAAAAAACTCATCATATCTCTCAATAAAAGATATATGAGAATATGGATATTCCCATTTTTATGAAAAAATAATAATAATATTATGTTAGAGTTTATCATCACCTAGAATATTGAAAAGGATATACTAATCTATAGAATAATCTAGGAATAATTAATGGATGTGCTATATTTTAGTATCATTCGGATTCTATAAAGGGATATACTGATTCTCAATACTATCAAAAGAGGTAAAAAAATTATAATGGAGTTTATTGTATTATAAAAATACATAATGGGTTACTCTAAAGTTTTTTCCATCAAATAAGGTAAATGATTTATTATAGAGTTTGTACTCTCTATGATGGTGAAAGGAAAATATGGACTTTATTATGTTCCATAAAAACTCATATGTAAATATTTATTTTAGTTCAATCAATAAATTTGAATAGGTTTACACTAATGGTTAATGTTTTCTAGGAATAAATTACATCGTCAATAAGGACGATTCACTCTTATGCTATGATAATGCACTCAACAAGGATGATTCACTCATGATGATACAATTTTGTTTTTATTATTTAATGAATTAAATATTATGGGTTATCAAATTGCAATATTGTAAGATGAACCATATTTATGAATGAAATGTAGGATAAAAAGACCTAGTGGAATCAACCATACCTCATAGCAATACATGGTGTACCCGGTATGACTCAAATTATGTGGTTTTAGTTTAAAATTGAAATTTTATTAAAGTATTCTTTAATATTTATGTTTAGTTTATTTATTTAAAGTATTACTAACATAAGATTTTTTTTATTACACATCACATACTCAATCATCCTCACCTCAATCTTATGTATGGTGTGACTGGTAGGACTCGAACAGTGTGTTTTTAGTTTATAATTTACGTTTTAGTTCAAAACACACATCACATACTCAAAACTGAATAAACATATTTAGATATTTTTTATAATTTATGAAAAATATCCATAATTCATTTTTGACATGTAGCAATTAGTCGCACCTCAATCCAATACATGATGTGCCCAGTATGACTCAAAATTTCCGTTATCAGTTTAAAATTGAAATTTAAGTTTAAAAAGTGTCACTGACTGAAAACTGAGAAAATGAATTTGGATTGTCTTGATAATTTATAAAAATGATTCATAATACATTTTTAATTTGTGGGGATTAATATCACATCAAAATAACACATGATATGAATGATATTACTCAAAGTGTGTGTTTCCAATTTAAAATAACATTTTATTAAAAAAACATAAGTGACATACTCAAAACCAAGAAAATGCATTCGAATTGATTTTATACTTTAATAAAATGATACATAAGTGATTTTGGATGTATATGAATCATACACACCCTAATTTGATGCACGGTGTGACTGATATGACTCCAAGTGTATCTTTTTATTTAAAATTGGCATTAATTTCAGAAAAAAAAAAGACAACTAACATACTCAAAACCAAGAAAACACATTTGGATTGTTTTTATACTTTATTAAAATGATCCATAAGTCATTTTTTATTTTTAGGAATCATCCACACCTCAATATGATACATGATGTTCCCAGTATAACTCAAAGTGTCTGTTTTCAGTTTAAAATTGACATTTAAGTTTAAAAAGTGTCACTCACTGAAAACTAAGAAAACAAACATGGATTATATTTATAATCTATTAAAATGATTCATAATTACTTTTTGATTTGTATAAATAAATCTCACATAAAACTGATATATGATGTGATATATATGACTTAAAATACATGTTTCTTGTTTAAAATGACATTTTAGTATAAAACACAAGTGACGTACTCAAAACCAAGAAAACACATTTGTATTGTTTTGATACTTTAAGAAAATGATCCATAAATCATTTTGGATATGTAGGAATCATTCTCACCTCAATCTGACACACGGTGTGACCAGTATGACTCCAAGTGCATCTTTTTATTTAAAATTGACATTAATTTTATTAAAAAAGACAGCTAACATACTCAAAAATTAGAGAAAAAATCAGATTATTTTGATTCTTTATGAAAACTATGTATAAGTTATTTTTTATTTTTAGGAATCATATGCACCTCAATCTAATGCATGATGTGCCCAACATGACTCAAAGTGTCTATTATCAGTTTAAAATTGACATTTAAGTTCAAAAAGTGTCACACACTAAAAATTGATAAGATGCTCTCAAATTATCTTGATAATTTATAAAAATTATTAATGATTTATTTTTTATTTTTATTGATGACTCTCATATCAAGTCAACACACTATGTGACTGTTATGACTCAAAGTGTGTGTTTCCAGTTTAAAATGGCATTTTAGTAAAAAATAAAAGTGACATACTAAAAGCAGAGAAAATTTATTTGAATTGTTTGGATACTTTAGGAAAATTATCCATGAGTCATTTTTTACATTTAGGAATTATCCACACCTCAATCTGAAGAACGATGTGACTGGAATGACTCCAAGTTCATCTTTTTATTTAAAATTGACATTAATTTTAGTAAAAAATACAACTCACATACTAATAGATAAAATGCATTTATATTGTTTTGATACTTTATTAAAATGATCCATAAGTCATTTTTTAAGTGTAGGAATTATATACAGATCAATTCAAACCTTTATGTGACCAACATGTCTCAAAGTTCATGTTATCAGTTCAAAATTAACATTTAATTTCAAAAGGTTTCACTCACTAAAAACTGAGAAACGTTCTCGGATTGTCTTGATAATTTAGGAAAATTATTCGTAAGTCATTTTTTACATGTAGGAATCAATATCATGTCAAAATGATACAATATGTGACCATTATGACTCAAAGAGTATGTTTTCAGTTTAAAATGACATTTTAGTAAAAAATACAGGTGACGTACTCAAAACCAACAAAATTCATTCAAATTATTTTTATACTTTAAGAAAATGATCCATAAGTCATTTGGGATATATAGGAATCATACGCACCTCAATCCAATTCATGGTGTGGCTAGTATGACTCCAAGTGTGTCTTTTCAATATATAAGTGGCATTTTAGTTTAAAACGTGCATCACATCGCCAAAACCAAGAAAATGAGCCTAGATTGTTTTATCATCATTCGATATACTATTATGTAATTAATTTCCTTGTCATTTTTATCTTATACTTATTTAGTTGATTTTTATAGAGATAATGATTGAAGACAAATGAGAGATGGTGTGACATGCAAAAATCAACTATAACTCAATCCAATACACAGTGTTACTAGTATGGCTCAAAGTTTAGATTAAAATAAACACTTTCTATTTGATTTATTTTTTTATATTATTACTAACATAATAATTGTTTTCTTATATAGGTGTGTTATTTTTCTTGAGTAGGGGTTGTTTTTTCTTGTATACAGATGCATTATTTTTCTCTATAATAGTGTTTTTTTCTCGTATTTGTGTTGTAAATTTTATTTCATTTAAATTATGTATTTGTATCTGATTTTTCTAATTTATGTTTTTTTTATAGTAATGTAGTGTGTTGTTACAAAACATTATATTATGTCCCATTATCAGCACTACTAAATGCACTGATAAAGGCATCCTTTATCCACACTTGGAGAAGTGCTAATAAAGGGTGTCTTTTATCAGTGCTTCTAAAATCATTGATAAAATACTGAGGATTTTAATCATGTTCTGGTAATTAGCACTTTTCTAGTGCTGATAAAGGCCAATTATAGTGTTGTTAAAGGTATGTTTTGTAGTAGTGATCCCAATCCATGTGAAAGACAAAATCCTAATAGACTTTGGTCCCAAAGTAAAAAATATCATGATTGTGGGAAAGATTGGGCCATTACACTTGGAAAAATATAAAATGATGCAAGATATGTTATCCAAACATTACATACTAATACCCCATTTCTCCTCTTATAATGAAAAGTATTATCTTCTTCCCCTTGATCATCACATGTAAAAATAAATAGAAACCCTCCCTCATTGCATGAAGAGATTTTTTTGTACTCTCCATCTTTTTTAAAAAAAGTTATGAATGATGAGAAATAAATAAAAAAACTAGTATTTTAAGAGATAATGAACTCCCAATAATACTATCATGTGCTGGAATGCATCCTTCATTAGGGTATTTGTCAAGATATCCACAATTTTCTCCTTTAATGAAACAAATTTAAATGAAATATCTCTATGTTCTACCTTCTTCTTAATGAAGTTGTACTTTATGTCAGTATTTTTTGACCTAAAATTTTATATTTGATTCTTTGACAAGTTAATTTATTTTCCATTCACCATGTCTTCAAGCTATGAATTCATCTACACTATTTTTTTGTGACTTGTGATGTCTGATGAGTTCACATTATGCATACATTATTTAACTATAATTTCATTTAATTTATAATTTAACTAATTATAATGACCATTTTTCATTGAATTAACTTTTATTTTGGTAATTTAATTTTTTATTTTGATTTTGGAAAAGTAAAATAAAAAGATTTAATTTCGTTATGTTTGTTTAATAGATAATTTTTTGTGTTTTAAAGGCTGGAATTTTCAAAGGAAAAGGTTGGGAGTTAACTAAAAAAATTAACCATATCTTTTAGACCTCAAATCAAGGGATAAATCCACATAGTCAAACCCAAAAGGTTCAACTAGACAAGAAATCCCAAAATGAGGGCATGCACGAGTGGTAGGAGGAAGAATAGGTCATGTGCAATGCATGGTGCAGAGGGGGGTCCAAAGACTACTGGGTCCATGCATGTCAGCATAGGCCTATGTAGTGTGTGAGTGTGTATGCAGTACCCCATCCCTATAGTATTCTTCTGATTCAAGTGATTCACAGAATATATTATAAGGTAACACTAAACTTAGAGCATTTATTATGTGGGATAACTGATGAAGTGGGTATTGTTCATCATTAAACCAAACATTGTTATTTCATGCTAAATTCACATGCCCCACCTCAGATAGATCCTTTCACCACCTTCACTACTCGATGTCATCAAATCACCATGTTGTGTCACCGAAAACGCCATGGATATTACTAGGAAATCTTGATCTTGAGCTGAAATTCCATTATTGAATCCCAAGATTACCATGGATTATATCAAGAGCCTAATATGACCACCATGAATCTCATTATAATATTAAAAATCCATTCATGTTAATAGGTTCTTGATTTTTCCACTATGAAGGTCGAATGACTTTGAAAACTTGGAAGCACTGTTATACCACCACTGTGTTGTAGGCCTACCAAGGAAGAATATGGACAATAGTAGCTTTCATCATGGATTGTCTGGCTACCCCATGAAGATTCCAAAAATGGTAGTGAGGAATAATTAAGGTAAAATCTATTTTCATATAGGGTATTATTGGATACATCATATCCATGAAGAAGATAAATACCCCATGGAGGTTCTCAATTTGGAGGGGAAGTTTTTAAGGAAAATGTCCTAAAATAGGTTGCATTGTAGAAAGGGTGTTGCAACATGGAAGTATTGATATAGGTAGCAGTGAGTTTGATGAAGAAATTGGAGTTGTGATGTGGGTATTATGTTGTGTTGTAAGCCATTAATGTCTATGCAATGGGTTATTTCATAAGGGATAACTCCACATAGTAGGGTTGGTTTTTTTGAAAACTCAATCACCAAACATCTTCAATATTATCCATAGAATACAGGGTGCCTTTGGATAATTTTAATAGGAAACACATGCATAGGGACTCTCTTTCCATAGAGGAGTTTAAAATACTCCTTGAAAAAAGGATCTTCAGCTGAGGTGGATTAAAATATGAGGAATACTTGATCCTTTTCTCATTGACAGATAATTATAATTTTTCAAATGGAGAGAATAAGTCATTTTCAAATAAGGTAGTTCATGAATTTTTTCAGGAGAATGAAAATTGGGGAGAATAAAAATTTCAAATCAAAATATTGAGGTAATTATCTCTATAAATATAAGGATATTGATTCTGTGAAAAGGATACACCTGGGAAGACCCAGAGCTAGATTTTCATAGAAATTGGGGGAGACTACTTCTAGTTTAGGATGCTAATGTATGAGATGATTGGTAGAATTATATCCATAATCCAATGTGAGATTTTCATAGAAGGTTCATATTCATCCATGATGCTACATAATTAAGAATTTCTTTTCCTTTTATGTTTTCACTTTGTAATTATGAATTCATTTTTTGATTGTGAGAGTAATAAGAATATGTCTCCATTATTGCATAGAATTTTTATTTTAGATCTAATTTTCTATTCCTCATTCCATGGTTTCTAATTAATCATGTTCATGAGAGAAGGGATGTGTGGATAAGAGTTGTGGGAGGGGTGGGTTTGATGAAGAGGGTGTTGTTTTACTTTTGAGGTTTCATATTTCTATTTAGATTTACCTTGTTAGTTACTTCATAGTCTCATTATCTAGGTGTATAGAAATAGTGAAAATATTAGTGGAAGAAAACCATCATAATTAAGAAAAGTGGGGGAGAAAGATCTTACCATTACTTTACTTCCATTTATGAGATTAAACATCATGCACCTGAATTGGTTATAGGAAACCTTGAGAGAGGAGACAGGTGGTTTATGTGGTTTTAGTTGAGGATAATAAGTAATACTAGTTACCCCAAGAATTATCATGGTTAATTAATTTGATGTATTTTTTATGGGTTACACCATCCCTAATTTCATTCTCCCCTCTCTTCATCCTTATTTTCATCTTTTTGAGTTAGTCCAAACACACCTCTCAAAATAGTTTAGCTGATTTTAATTTTATTTTAATGAATCGTGACATCGTCAAAACTATTGACATCTTATAACCCTTTTATTCATGGGATAGACGCAACACTCTCCACTACTCTACTTTTTTATTTAGTGTAGGATGGGTTTTATAAATATCAAAATTTTATTCAGTCAAAATAATTAATGGTTTCTTTTGAGTGCATCAAATTTATAGCACCATTGTAGAGGAAAATAGAATTATAAAATAAATAGTTAAACATATACTTTACTCTTCCACATTTCTTTTTTTATTCTATATTAGGTTCTTTATTTATTTATTTTTCTATTTTATGAACTTTGTGTTTTTATTTTGTGGTATCATAAATAAGAAACATGAATTCACATATCCAATTAGTGATCCAATTGTCAAACCTCTCACAATGAATTGAATAACTCAAGAGGAAAATTCAAATCCAAGTATGGGTGCTTCAAGGGAAAGAAAGAGTACTAAAACCACACCTAAATCTAGAAAAATCACTATGATGCATGGAAGCTGAGTTCAAAAATAGGATTGTAACTCTAATAAAGCTAAAAATGAAGAAACTAATGGTGAGGTTCACTTTAAAGTTCCATTTAGAGGCACAACTGATCCTCAGGTTAGATCCGAGGTAAGTTACTTTTCTGATTATTATTATAAATTTTCCATAGAAGACACCTACCTAAGTGATAAGGAGGATAAAGAAGAGTAAATCTTAACTTCTAAATAAGAAAACAAAAAGGAGGAAGATATCATGATTACTGAAATTTGGAATGACAATTTGGATCTTATGGAAGATAATCCCTGGTAGAAAGAATAAATGTGAATGGTTTCTCAGGATTAAGAGATAAGTGTAGAATTTGAAGAAAATTAACCTACAAAAAAAAGAGGAGTGGTACAAGTGATGGATATCCCATGATCTTATGTTCCAAACATTGGGGTTAAACACTATTTGGTACTCTCCTCAACAAGAAGAATAAGAGATTTCAAGGAAGAGGAAAGGTGGAAGGTTATAACATACACTCATAAAATAGATAATTTGTTTAATACGAGATGGTTGGATATATACCCAACTCTTATCACATGATCCAATAGGTAAGGGTAAGATCAACAAACTTAATAAAAGTGATTTTCAAGAGGAAACCCAAGTTTTTTTTCTATTTTATTAGGACTTTTTAGTAATTTCATTTAGGATGTACTGAAACCTCCCCCTCTCATCATTTTTTAACTTTAAATGTATGAACCCTTGAAACGCGCGGCTGATTGTCGCCTATCGACCGGTCAAAGTTCCTGTGCTCTGCTAATGTGTATAGCAGCACTCGGGTCTAATCCTCGGTGATGATACTTTGAAATAGTCATTTGTTTTTAGTTAATTGTATTCTGATTGGGGGGTTTGTTTGAAGAGATTATGAAATAATTTATGGATGATGTTTGATTCAACAAATTGATAAAGATTGGGGTGAGTTCATTATTAGGGAGTTAAGCTTGTGATATCCTTGAGCTTTGCTTTATATTGCATTTAAATTAACACCCACTTCACAAGTTGACATCGATTAGAATTCCTAAGTGTTAAAGCTTTAATCCAAGCCTTAACTTAATTAGGATTTTAATCTCAATCAGTACATGTTTATGGTATTGTATTTGTAGTTCCAATAATCCATGGAAACCACATGCTAAACAAAATATGTCATTAATCCATGACAAATTAAGTCCAACATACACAATGTTAAATTAACGAATACTCATCGAGCAAATACTCTCAATCACTTAACATCCCTAAATTATATCTCACCCCAATGAGATATTTACTCATCCATTTGGGTGTTTAATATTCTGGTTATAATAATTATGATGATAAATTACGAATAGTAGAAAAAGAAAGGGATTAGAAAAGAGTGGTACGTCGACACACGCACACGAACGATGATGATAATTAAAAACGGATTTTCGATTGAATGAGGAAGCAAAAGAAGGGAAGGGGATTCAACTGAATTAAAACTATTTAAAGAACATAAATATTAAACTACATAATGTGGATGAGAATAAGATATATTGAAGAAGAAACTTGCATTAAAACAGAATTACAAAAGAAAGGACTTACAAAATTACAAAAATGAAGAACATGAAAGTAAGTGAAAACAAAGAGAAGAGGAAAGGTCTCTCAAGTGAAAACTTGAGTATAAAAGATCCTCCCAATCCTTTGGAAATTCTTTGGTCGTGCCAATATGATCTCCTCTCTTCTGAAATGCCAACCCCTCTCAAGGAGAGAAGGGGAGAGTATTTATATCCCAAGGAGTGGACTGTTTACATTCCAGCAATACCCCTCCACTTGGCTCGCAGATCCATCATGAAAGCCTAATATCGAGAAATATCCTTCTTCAAAGTTGTAGATACTAAAGTTTTCCAACTACTCTCAAACGTTGGAGTCATTTGGACTTAAGGATCAAACGTTATGTCGGTTTTATTAAACAAAGGTAAGCTGTCCATTTCTATCCATGCTTTTTCGATGGCCAAAATGTGAATGGATTTTGGAACAGTAAGATGCCTTCAAATCCGAATTACTTTTTCAACAAAGTCGGCCGCCTATATCTCCTATTTCAAACTACAAAATATCAGCTCTATTTCATGCTTACATCATGAGATATGTCATGCATACTATACTGATTTTAATTCTCGTCCAGAATGGTGGGTTGGACTTCAAAGCTTCATTTGGGCCCCTTGTACTTGGATTTGGGCCTTGAAATTTTTATCCAAGATGACATTTAGTGTCCCCAGAATTATTGTAGAGAGTTAAGGTTTTTCTACTTCTTTATTGATCCCATTAAATCAATCTTCAAGGATGGTCCAGTTTGTTCACAGATTCTTTGGTCTTGTTTGTGAGGACCGTATGAACCTTCAAATGGAAGAATTTGCTCATGGTACCTTCTAATGAAATGTTCTATATTGAAAGGAGAATCCTAAAAAACAAGAACCATACAATTTGGATCATTATAATGATAGTTATTATTAAAACATTAAATTAACTCAATTGGACTACTTCTAAAAATGCTCAAAAATTATACTTAATATTAAAACATTAATATTTCACACAAATTATGCACATTTCATATAAAATAAATAAAGGGAGTATATAATAATTCATTAAAATATTAATAACATCAAATCCCCCACACTTAGATTTGTGCATGTCCTCATGTGCAACAAATATAAAAACATGACAAAATCATTTTCACTCACCAACAAATATTAAAATTTTGTTTTCTCCAATTAGGGGAGGTTTAGACTATTTCACTCATCCATTTTGAAATCCACCACAAGTTGTTACAGAAACAATGTTCCAAAACTAATTCATTTTTACATGCTCAAATTTAGAAATGGAGAATGTGGACACTCAAAACTCACACCTCTCAAGATGATAAAATTAATTTGTGGAGGTTCACTCTTTCACCAACCAAAAGTGAAAATCTTAGAGTTTGAAAAGAGCTCTCAGATTAAAATCCCTATCCAAAGTGAACAAGAATCAAGAGGTCTTTTTAAGGGGTTTTTATGTGGATATGGGACGGTAGGAATATAATGTCCAAGAGAGCGAAGAAGAGGGTTAAAATACCAACATAGAAAAAGCAATGCACATTTTTTTGAAATAAAACATGGAAGGAAATGAAAACACATATTTACAAGGGAATGATTGTGTGAAGAAAGACACAATAGGGGAATAAAATATGAAGGTAATGAGATGATGGAATATTTACAAGACATAAAACTTATCCCAATGATATAAGAATAAAATGCAAGTGTTCTTTTTTTTCTTTTTTTCTTTTTTTTCGAAAGTTGGCCTTGAAATAGATCTCACACTCATATCCCAACCCATTTTTGATCTCCTCACGACACTAATTGTAATAGTTATAACAAGATCAAAGGTTGAGGAAGAGTGATTTTTGTCCTACCCAAGACACAACCCATTTGTTTCATTTTTTTTTTTTTTTTGATTTTTTTTTTTTGATTTTTTTTTTGAACACTTTTCAATATCATTTGTACAATACATTCACTGAATGACAACCTCCCCCCCCCCCACACTAAAATGGATGCTTTACCTCAATCATATGATAACATGCCAGAAAGTAAGGAAATGATACCCAAAAATGAAATCCATTCCCCCCACACTTAAATTTCGAAAACTTATGCAATGAAAATCCATGTTGATATTAGGTGGGATAAGGTATTGGTCTTGTAATGTGGCTATCAAAGAAAAGGTTTTCATAGGCTCAAAGGGGATTTCAAGAGGAGGGTTAATGTAAGGGAACTGGGAGGCTATTTGGCTATTGTGATTTTCATGTGGTTCAGAAAATGCCTCTATCATATTAATACACACTAAGGTAGGAAATTCATCTCGAAGGTCCACAAACTCAAGACTCACAAATGGGGGTGAAAACACACATTTTGAAAAGATGGCCATAGGTGGCCTTGGCATGAAAGAAAATGTTTGTTCTCACGGTTGGGGAAAATAATTTTCCAAATCAAAAATTGAGCATTCAAAATGTATTGGTTTTGACACAAAATTATTTATCCAAAGTCATAATGAAAATACAAAATTTTTGAGATGAAAACATGTCTGTTAACTCCCCAAAATGGTTGTACAAAATTTCAAAACTCGATGGTGAGTAAGCATGAATCTTTTTTTTTTGTAATTTTTTAAGTGATTGTTTTCTTTGTTTTTTTTAGTTTTTTAGGTTTTTATATTTTTTTGTTTTTTTATAAAGATACACCCACACAAAAGATAAAGTGAAAAAGAAAGGTTTTGATAAAGAAAGTGGTAAAAAAATGAAGGATAGAAGAAGAAGAAGAAGAAAGAGGTAGAGAGATGAAGAGATAGATAGAGAGTTAAAGGTAAAGAGGTGCCCCCTGGTTTAGATTTGGTGGGTTGCCATCTCCATCTAGTGGTGGGTCGGCTAGAGAATTTGGGGATTCGGTGGAAGTCGAGGTGGTTCCAGGACAGTGGGAAGTTACCTGAAAAATAAAATTCATTATTCATCTAATGAAAAACTAAAAAGAAATTGAAATTTCATAAAAGTAAAAGAAAACATGGGTTGCCTCCCAAGAAGTGCTGCATTTATTTGTCTACAGTTGGATAGTTGCAGTGGACTACCCATAGTCTGACGGTGGCCATCATATTTTCTCAACTCCAGTGTGCTTCCAGAAAAACTTTTTCTTTGGGAGGCCTGATGATTCATTGGATAATTTCTTCCCATCCTTGTTGGTGTGCTTGCAATTCAATGGGGTTGGAAAGAGAATATTTCTATCCTCACTTTGGTCTTCAACCTGAGGAATGATTTTATCCACAAAGTGATGGTTTTCTATGCTTGGAAATTCCGGAAGATGGCTCAATTATGATGGTTCATTTTTGTAAGGATTAGATAACACAGAACCACAGTATGAGATCCCAATTGTTTTTGACTCATTTATTTCATCACTTACCGATGTAGAGTAATGAGGATCAGTGGAGTCATAAGACTGAATACAATTTTCAATATCCTTTATTTCAATGTTGTTTTCCAAAAAATGGTCAATTTCAACCTCACCAGTGATCACTTTATTAATTAGGGTACAAATATCACAAACATCACTACCATTAGGACAATATAAACACATTGGTTCAAGGTTCACTTCACATATAACAGAATTTTCAGAATCATGGATAGGAAAGGATTAATGTGGGATAATCTGATCTGAATCAACAAATGATCATTCTAGTTCATTTTCCTCATTACCATCCATGTTGGAGCATTGGAGGTCAGAGGTGAGATGATATTCCAAAGAGTTTTCAAGATCCTTTAGATCAATGCAGTTTGCATTTGTAATGTCAACATCAATTTCACCATTAATCACTTGGTTAATGAGGATGAAATATTCAAAAACTCCTCTATTAGTAGAACAGAAAGAACATGATGGATTTGGATTCAACACACTCTCAGAGGGAGTTTTAGAAACATGGATAGAGAATACAGATTTATTCTCTAATGGGTATCGCATGGATTGAAAAATATTGAACCTGACCATTTGGTCGCCAAATTCCATGGATAATATGCCAGCGTGGACATCAATTTTGGTTTTAGATGTCATAAGGAATGGTCTTCCTAGAATCAGAGGAGATTTGCAAGAATTTGTCTCACCTTCCATGTCAAGGACATAGAAGTCAGCTGGGAAGATAAAATCATTTACTCGAACAAGGACATCCTCAATTATTCCCTCAGGACTGGCTGTGCTTCGATTGGATAACTGAATGACAACACCCGTTGGGTACAAGGGACCTAGACCAAGGTTGTAGAATATGTATTTGGGCATGACATTAATTGAGGCTCCTAGGTCTATGAGTGCATCATCAAAGTTGGAACTTCCAATTTGGCATGGAAATGTAAAGGTACCTGGATCTTTGCACTTAATGGGTATGGACTGCTGGGTGGAAACATTTTCAAAGGTCCTAAGTTGCCTCTTGTGGGTATACAACTCCTTGAGAAACTTGGCATACTTAGGAATTTTTTTGATGGCATCTAAGAGATGAATGTTGACTTCAACACG
This sequence comes from Viscum album, assembly GCA_963277665.1. Taxonomy (NCBI): domain Eukaryota; kingdom Viridiplantae; phylum Streptophyta; class Magnoliopsida; order Santalales; family Viscaceae; genus Viscum; species Viscum album. Next base: position 272,207,635 of record OY728135.1, read on the forward strand.
TCTAAACATGTCGAGCATTTCAGGATCAGGTTCAAAGGACTTCCTTGTCTTAGAAACATCTTGAGGAAAAGGAATTGGGTTCTTAAGTGGGATGGAAGGAGGTGATGGAATAGATTCAGATTCCTTTTCAATTTTCCTTTTCTTTTCATTTTCTAGGTCAACATTCAAAGTAGGGTTTGAGGATTTATCTTGAGGCATAGCAAGTTTCTTTTCTGATCTAAGTGCAATTGTACTTACATTACCCTTGGGGTTGGGTAATGGTTGAGCTGGGAGTTGGGAAGAACTTGATTGTTGTTGCTGGCTCAGGTGGGATGCAAGTTGACCTATTTGAGTTTCAATGTTTTTAAGGCTAGAACGGGTGAAGGAGGCAAGATCTTCCACTGCACTTTCCCATGGTTGCTTGGAAGAAGAGGCTCCCGGATTGGGATTGCCTTGATTTTGGTTCTTTGGAAATCTATTGTATTGGTTTTTTAATTGGGAAGGATCACTAGGATGATGTAATCCAAGAGGAGGATTGTTCCTTTGAGGTTGAGGAACAAAAGGATAAGGTTGATGGAAGTTACCAACACCTTGACCATATTGAAACTAGTTTGGGTTTTGAGGGGGATGAGATATGGGATTACCATACCTAAGTCCTTGGTTATAGGAAGAAGAGAAGGGCTCAGAGTGAGGTTGGTTGAAGTTTCTAACAAACTGACCTGATAGTTGAGGATTGGTGTTCCGCTGAGCATATGTTGCATTGAGCTCCATTGGTCCAGATGAATCGGATTGATCCTCTTGAAGTTGTGGACAAGTGTCAGTTGGATGAGATGGAGAGTTTCAAATTCCACAGTTTTTGACAGGTACAAAAAACATTGATTGTGGAGAAGACGAGGTTGGGGCTTTGGTAGCCACCACTAGTTGACGCACAAGACCTGTAAGTTCACTCATCCACTCGGTCATTTTGTTCGGCTCAATTGATTGATTATCTTGGGCTTGTTTGACTTGAGAATGTGCTCAAGTATGGAATTGTTGTGTGTTTGCAGCCATGTTACTTATGAGATCTTTGCAGCTGCAGTAGTTTTATCAACAAGAGCACCACCACTTGCGGCATCTATGAGAGTTCTCTTCATAGCCAATAACCCCTCATAGAAGTATTGGATCAAGAGTTGGTCAGGGATTTGATGATGTGGGCAGGTTTCCACAAGCATTTTGAACCTCTCCCAGTACTCATGGAGTGATTCACTTGGGAATTGACGGATACCACTTATTTCCTTTCGGATAGAAGCAGTACGAGAAGCAGGAAAGAATTTCTCTAAGAAAAGCCACCTCATGTCATTCCATGTGGTTATGGAACCAGGAGCTAGGTAGTAGAGCCATGACTTAGTAGTGTCAGCTAGGGAAAAAGCGAATGCTCGGAGTTTGATTTGTTCTTCAGAAACCCCTTGAGGCTTCATGGTAGAGCACACCACCTGGAACTCTTTGAGATGTAGATGCGGATCCTCACCGGCTAGCCCATGGAAATGAGGTAGAAGATGAATCAAACCCGATTTG